>CM050520.1:3014830-3614830 GCA_027563665.1 Antrozous pallidus | reverse complement strand
AAAATCAGACATTTTCTGGACTAATTTTTTCAAATGTATTTTGCCTTTTATATCCTTTGGGGACTTACATTACAAACATGCCGGGTTGCTTGAAGTTGTTTGATGGCTTGTTTTTATTTTAATTCTTATTTTTCTGTTTCCTTTTCTCCCTCCCTCCCTCCCCCCTCCCTCCCCTTCTCCTTCCCTCCCTCCTCCCTTCCTCCCTCGCTCCCTCGCTCCCTCCCTCCCTCCCTCCCTTTCTTTTTCTGTTAATCCTCACCCAAAGATATTTTTCCATTGATTTTTTTTTTTTTTACAGTGGAAGGGAGGGAGGGGGAGAGACACACAGAGAGAAACATGGAGGTGAGAGAGAGACATAGACTAGGGCTGGGGATTGAGCCTGCAACCGAGGTATGTGCCCTTGACTGGAATTGACTCTGAGACCCTTCAGCCTGAGGCCCAACGCTCTGTCCGCTGAGCAGAACCGGTCTCGGCTGTTTCCTTTCTGATGGTTCCTTTTGGTAGGTCTTTGAGTTCACCAATCCCAATAACCTCTTAACCCCGTCCAGTGTATTGTCATTTCAGACATAATTTTTATCTCTAGAAGTTCACTTTAGGTCTTTTAAAAAAATCTCTTCTCACTTTCTTTTATTAATTTTATAGAGAGGAAGAGAGAGAGCGAGAGAAACATTGAGGAGACACATGACATGGATTGGTTGCCTCACGTATGCACCCCGACGGGGATCAAGCTGGCACCCTGGCATGTGCTCCGACCGGGAATGGAACCCATGGCCTTCGGGTGCCCGGGGCGTCGCTCCAGCCCACTGAGCCGGGATGCCCAGGTTGCAGGTTCCCTGCCCAAAACAAGGCACCTGAATAATTATACCTTCCTCAGAGACTTACAGGCAGGACTTCAGCCTCCCTTAGATGTCACCTGTTCCTCTCAAGCTCCCCTCCCCGCTGTCCCCGTTCTCACTCGGACGTATTCTGTCCGTGTTTTCCTTTTCCAGGTGGCGGTGGTTTTGATGGACACGCAGGGGGCCTTTGACAGCCAGTCCACTGTGAAGGACTGCGCGACCATCTTTGCTCTCAGCACCATGACGAGTTCCGTTCAGGTAAAACCGCCCACTCGGAAGTCACGTTTGTGGAGGGAAATAAGACGAAGGGGTTACGTGTGGTCTTAGCTACTGTTACGTTTTCAGAAGTTCTGTGGCGATACATACGTGTTCTTTAGAGCCCGCGGATGTCAGTATCCCCTTCCAGGCCCCAGAGGAACCCAGACTGTTCCTGCTTTGGGCAGAAATTTAGGTCACAGCCTGAAAGTGGGAATTGAAATGACATCATACAGGACATGTAGGTTTGTTGAGAACTTAAGAAAAGTAGATTGTAAGCTGTAAAGGAAGAAGTACGTTATTTCAACCATATAAGCACAGTCTTCCAAAGGACAGATAATGTTACTGTTTGAACCGACTTCATGTTTTTATACGCAGACTTCCACACGTGCAAAGCAGTGCCTTAGGCTTTGATTGAGCCTGTTTGAAATTAGCTGACGTGGTGTCAATTTGGATGTTTGTTTCCTAGATCTATAACTTGTCTCAGAACATTCAGGAAGATGATCTTCAACAGCTGCAGGTATATATTCCTCCTTTGAACATCATATTTATCTTTGAAAAGTATTAAGACAGAAAAATTGTACTTCAGTCGTTGTAGCAAAAGATTGAAATACGGAGGAAGGTTTTGTTCATAATAAAGCCCACACTCTGTGTACCTAGCGCCGAAGTGGTCAGGGAAGGCCTGACTGAGCCGAGCAGGAACTACAGAAAGTGGCGGGGAAGTTCTGTACACACACCTGGGGAAGTGGTGGAGGAGAGGGGACAGCGAGAAGAAAGATTGCGAGGTGGAGTCTGCTTGGCAGGATCAAGAGATAGCAACATAGCCGAAACCAGTTTGGCTCAGTGGATAGAGCGTCGGCCTGCGGACTGAAAGGTCCCGGGTTCGACTCCGGTCAAGGGCATGTACCTTGGTTGCGGGCACATCTCCAGTAGGGGCTGTGCAAGAGGCAGCTGGTCGATGTGTCTCTCTCATCGATGTTTCTGACTTTCTATCTCTCTCCCTTCCTCTCTGTGAAAAATCAATAACATATATTAAAAAAAAAAAAGAAATAGCAACATAATATTTCTTGAAGAGCAAACTAATTCCTAGACTTTGACCTTTAATATTACTACTAGGAATTACTCATGCTTTATACCCGGCGGGCCCACACCCGGCCGTGGCTCGGTGGTGGAGCGTTTGGAACCAGAAGATCACGATCCGATTCCTGGCCAGGGCACACGTGTGGGGTGTGGGCTGGGTCCCCGGGGTGAGGCTTGTAGGAGGGGGCCAGTTGTGATTCTCTCTCATCAGTGACGATTCTGTCTCTCTCTCCCTCTCCCTTCCTCTCTGAAATCAGTGAAAAGAGATTTAAAAAGACAAACAAACTTGAATTTGACACTTTTTTAACCTGAAACTATTTTCTTTCTAAGCTCCTTCCTCTCATCTCTCTGAATGCCCACCGTGTGCGAGGTAGGAGGCATTCAAAGATACAGCTGTATAATAATGTTATAGATACAGTAGTGCTGGAGGCAGACATGATTCTTCATGGGTTCTGGATCCAGTCAGTGAGAGAGACTCATGAATAAGTGGGTATAGGGGACGTGACAGCACCACACGCTGGGTGGCTGACAACAGTGGAGATAGGAAGGGGGAGGGAAGTGAAACCAGAGAGAAGACAAAGGGAGAGAGAGAGAGAAGGAGAGATGGGGACAGGGGGAGGCGGAGGAGAGGGAGAACAGTAGGGCACAGAAGAAATGGAAAATGGGGTGATAATTCAGGCGAGGTTTAACATAATAGATATTTTAGTAAGAGAAAACAGAAAATGGAGGGAGAGAAATTATAAAAGGAATAATATAAGACGATGTTCTAGACTTGAAGGACATGAGTTTTTATCTTGTCTGCTAAGAGCTTTTTTCAAAGGTGCGGTGGTCCTTGACCCTCGGTAGTTATCAGAGAGCCACCAGAGTCTGGCGGGAGCTTTGGTAAGAGGCAGCCTGGATCTGTTTGGGTCACAGAGAGGTGACTGGGGAAGGTGATTTAGCTGTTTGGTTGCAACTTCTAAATGTCTGTGTTTGCAGACTGTTATTCTCGGACTGTCACATTCCCCAGAGGAGAACTCTTTAAAGTGCCTAACACTCTTTCGGTGAGCCAGAGCTGTGGGCCTGGCAGGGTGTGAGAGCTGGGAAGTCTCTCTCTGCTCTGTGTGTTTGTACACTTTGATTTAAGTACCTATCATCTATTTATCTGTCTGTCTGTCTGTCTATCTATCTATCTATCTATCTATCTGTCTGTCTGTCTGTCTATCTATCTATCTATCTGTCTGTCTGTCTGTCTGTCTATCTATCTGTCATCTATCTGTCTATCTATCTATCTGTCATCTATCTGTCTATCTATCTATCTGTCTGTCTATCTATCTATCTATCTGTCTGTCTATCTATCTATCTACCTATCTATCTATCTGTCTATCTATCTATCATCTATCTGTCTATCTATCTATCTATCTATCTATCTATCTATCTACATCTATCTGTCTATCTATCTATCTGTCTGTCTATCTATCTATCTGTCTGTCTGTCCGTCTGTCTATCTATCTATCTACCTATCTATCTATCTGTCTGTCTATCTATCTATCTGTCTGTCTGTCTGTCTATCTATCTATCTATCTATCTGTCTATCTATCATCTATCTATCTGTCTGTCTATCTATCTATCTGTCTGTCTGTCTGTCTGTCTATCTATCTGTCTATCTATCTATCTATCTATCATCTATCTATCTATCTATCTATCTGTCTATCTATCTATCTGTCTATCTATCTATCTGTCTATCTATCTATCTGTCTGTCTGTCTGTCTATCTATCTATCTGTCTGTCTGTCTGTCTGTCTATCTATCTATCTGTCTGTCTGTCTATCTATCTGTCTGTCTGTCTATCTATCTATCTATCTGTCTGTCTGTCTATCTATCTATCATCTATCTATCTATCTATCCATCATCTATCTATCTATCTATCATCTATCTATCTATCTATCTATCTATCTATCTATCATCTATCTATCTGTCTGTCTGTCTATCTGTCTATCTATCTATCTATCTATCTATCTATCTATCTATCTAACCTATATATATAAAAGGTCAATATGCTGCTAACTGGTTTGACTCAGTGGATAGAGTGTCCGCCTGCAGACTCAAGGGTCCCAGGTTCGATTCTGGTCAAGGGCAGGTACGCTGGTTGTAGGCATATCCCCAGTGGGGAGTGTGCAGGAGGCAGCTGATTGATGTTTCTCTCTCATTGATGTTTCTAACTCTCTATCCCTCTCCCTTCCTCTCTGTAAAAAAATCAATAAAATATATTAAAAAATAAATAAAAGGTCAGTATGCTAAGTGTCCCTCTGACTGACTGGTTGCTGTGATGTGCACTGACCACCAAGGGGCAGACGCTCAGCGCAGGAGCCGCCATGACACGCACTGGCCCTTACAGAGAAATGGTGCCATGCCCCTGTACTGTGCACCCGTACTGTGGACCTGGCGCCGACAAAGCAACACTTGGCTTCCCCCAAGTGGAACACAGGCCCCACCACCACCCCGAAGCACAGTCCACCAAATTGCAGCCGACACTGCTGAGACCCCCACAGCCCAGCCCTGCGAAGCCCGGAAGCAGTGCAGTCGCTGTGGGCGCCGGATAATAATGTCACGTAGCAACGCCCGGCTTCCTCTTCCTAGCAACTAGCTCCTTGGAGTTTCTTCAGTCCAGGAACATGACTTGCTTTATAGCCAGGTGCAAACATTTCACACTTTAACCAAATGTCTGTGAATCATTTTCCCGTGCCTCATCTCATTTGATCCTCACACAAGTCCTGGAGTAAGTAGATAGGAGACTCGGTAGAATCCTATTTTCTTTTCATTAGCCCAAAAATGGAGATTTAGAAAGTTTAGAAACTTGACCTGACTGAAAAAAAGTAAGAAATGGTGGACCTTGAAAATACCTTCAGGTTTTCTCACTGCACAGAATATAGTCAAACACTGCTGCAGTTACATATTTTACCCTTTGTTCTCCCACGTGATCTGCAGTAATAATCTGCTTCGTGTTGATATTTACTGCTGTAGTTGGGGTGCTTCACCTGGCTGGATAGTTTAGCTACATCAGAAAGCAGGTCTAATTAAGCAAGTTTACTCTGTTTCTATAAAAGGCTAAGTTGACTCACACATGTGCAGTGATACATATAAAGCTCTTGCTGGCACCGATCGCACGCAAACGTTTGCATCTGTCATTGTAGATCGTGAATTTGGTTGACACTTCTATTGTAGAGAAAGAGCGAATAGCGATATGAACACATTGTGGACCAGTGGTTTTATTGCTGGCTTTACCCAGCGGCCAGCTAAGTTTCTATTGAACAAGTACAAAACCATTTTACATAAATGTTAAAGGGGCGCTTTAAAATTAAATGCCTATTGCATTTTAAAGTTATTTATTACATGTTCTTACAAGCTAATATCTTTTTAAAGTATTCTTGTGATGGGCCATACGCCTTAGAATAGAAAACACGAGAGTCCTTGTGATCCGTCCACAATGTGTTAAACTGTTTCTTCTAACCACTTTCCTTTCAGTGTGCACGAATCTGTGCACCGGCCCACTCGTTTAGGGGATTTCTCATTCAGCTGCGTTTAGAACCAACATCTGTCTTCTTTCTGGTTTATCCTCTCCAAGAAGTGTCATTCCATCTTCTGTGGGGGCAGGAAGAGCATGGGGGAGGGAGCAGGATCTGGGAGTGTTAGGTGCTTTCTCCAAAGACTTCCAACCATTTCTTTCTTTATCTCTCTCATCCCCGGCTTCCAATTTCTGGGCCTTTCAGGGGTTCCTCGGAGAGAGTCTGCTTATTTCTGGGGGGCCGCTGCCTCGTCTCAGGGAGATGTCTCGGGGCAGAGAGAGCCCGAACCCAAGGCGCTTCTTGTTCGTCTGTTTTCCTTCCAGTGTTTCTGACAACTCTGGTCTGCTGTCATATCACTCCTCATCAGCTTTGTCCTGGAAATGTATACCTCTTAACTTCCTGTCGCTCTGCTTTTGGTGAGGCTTCCTGAAGACAGAGGTGAAATGTATGTGTAAACACGAACTTAAAGAACTGGTTCACCCTGTCGTTCGAATGGCATGCACTCCGTGGGCTCTGGGCTGTGCGTGCTGCTGGGGGTGCAACAGTGCACAGAGCAAGTGTTCCGGCTCCGCGGGGTTTCAGTGCCCGCGCTGCAGACAAACACGGATCCGGGTAACTCACGGCGCAGCGCGCCAGCTAGCAGGCCCGCTAAGGAGAAAAATGAAAAGGGGCACGGGTAGAACTGTCGTGTGGAGAACTGTAATCTTTTCAGGTAGGTGGTGGTGGAGGCTTCGTTGAGAAGGAGCCATGTGAGTGAAGATTAGGCAATGAGGGACCTGCCCTGGCTGGCCGCTCAGTAGTTACAGCCTCCGTCTGCACACAGTAGGGCTGCTGGTTCGATTCCTGATCAGGAGCATGTGCCTGGGTTGCAGGTTTGAGCCCTGGCCCAGGTTGGGCAGCATTCGGGAGGCATTCAGTCAATTCTCTCTCTCTCTCACATTGATTTTCCCCCCTCTCTTTCTTCCCTCCCTCTCTCCCTGAAAATCAGCGGAAAGATATCCTTGGGTGAGGGTTAACAACAACAACAAAACATTAAGAAATGAGCGACCTGATTGCACAGTTACTTAGGGGAGAACATTGCAGGTGGGAGGAGAAGCCAGGACAAAGACCCCAAGGCAGCTGCGTGCCAGCACGGGTGAGGGGCGGCAGGAGGGCCAGCCCGGCGGCCTCACAGTGTGAGAGCCGGCCGTTTGCACGGAACGCGGTGGAGGGTTTGAGCAGAGGCCGGGTGCGATCCCGCCAACCTTATTGACGACAGAGCTGTGTGGCCGTTGTATTGAGAGCGGTGGAGAGGGGCGGGCAGGCCACTTAGGAAGCTATTGCAATATTCCAAGCTCCATGGAGTCTGTGAGTGGTTGGATTCTGGATTTGCTAGTGAATTGGGATGTCAGACAGGGCCAAGATTATTTTAAGGTTCATGGCTCCTATGGGCTTTTGAAACTAGAACTTTGGTTTCATATAAGTAGGAGTCAGATCTGTTCAATGAATACTTTTTTTTACAAAAATATATTTTACTGATTTTTCACAGAGAGGAAGGGAGAGGGCTAGACAGTTAGAAACATCGATGAGAGAGAAACATCGATCAGCTGCCTCCTGCACACCCCCCACTGGGGATGTGCCCGCAACCAAGGTACATGCCCTTGACCGGAATCAAACCTGGGATCCTTCAGTCCGAAGGCCGACACTCCATCCACTGAGCCACACCGGTTTCGGCTAAATGGGTACCTTTGGTGAAGAATAGCCACCCTTTCTCCCAGCGTGCCTGCGCCTTTCCCTTCCCCCACTTCATCCTCCACTCGCCTGCATCTCCTGAACTCTGAGGGACCCCCCCCCAAAAAAAAAATTGCCACAGAAATACTTTAAGTAATTTTGCCTTACAAGACATAACTCTTCTTCTTCTTTTTTTTTAAAGCTCTTCACAGAATACGGTCGTCTGGCAATGGATGAAATTTTCCAAAAACCCTTCCAGGTAGAATGTTCGCTATAAATGTCATTCAAACCTTTATTTGAGCGCAGCGGTCAGTAAACTACAGCGCACCAGCTAGCTCTGGCCAGCTGCCCATCTTACGTGACCTCGGAGTCAGGAATGGTTTTTACGATTTTAAGTGGTTGAAAGAAATCGGGAGAGGAATACTGTTCTGCGACCTGTAAATTATCCGAAATTTAAATGTCCGGGCCGATAGCTGAGGTTTGATTTAGAACGCAGCCATACTTATTTGTCTTGTCCATGGCTGCCTTGTGGCCTAAAAGATTTACGCTGTGGCCATTTTCAGAAAAAGTTGACCGACCCTTGTAGCTGATTACATGAGGGTGGGAATGCATAGTAACCTGAGTCAGATGAGAGGAGCGATAGGCATTATTTGCTTTTCCTTTCCTTTCTGATGGGGAAAGCAGGTCTGCTGTATGACTAGCGAGTGCCGTATTGTTTTCCCTCTCGGCCTTTACTGCGCTCCCCAGCCTTGCCTTTGGTATGCATGTTTATTTTATTTATTTATTTTTTAAAATATATTTTATTGATTTTTTTTTTTAAAATATATTTTATTGATTTTTTACAGAGCAGAAGGGAGAGGGATAGAAAGTCAGAAACATCGATGAGAGAGACATCGATCAGCTGCCTCTTGCACGCCCCCCACTGGGGATGTGCCCGCAGCCAAGGTACATGCCCTTGCCGGAATCGAACCCGGGACCCTTCAGTCCGCAGTCCAACGCTCTATCCACTGAGCCAAACCGGTCTCGGCATTTTATTGATTTTTTTACAGAGAGGAAGGGAGAGGGATAGAAAGTCAGAAACATCGATGAGAGAGAGACATCGATCAGCTGCCTCTTGCATGCCCCCTACTGGGGATGTGCCCGCAGCCAAGGTACATGCCCTTGCCGGAATCGAACCCGGGGTCTTTCAGTCCGCAGGCCAACGCTCTATCCACTGAGCCACACCGGTCTCGGCATGGTATGCATGTTTATAAGGTGTCAAAGACACCACCGGATACATCAGTCCCCCAGCAGGTTTCCTGTCTCCTCTGAAGAAGCTGGCGTTGTGCAAAGGAGTACTTGAGTTGTTATTTTGAAAACGCCTTTATGCAGCATCATAATGTGTTCGGCTCTTTTCCCTAAATAGACACTGATGTTTTTGGTTCGAGACTGGAGTTTCCCGTACGAATACAGCTATGGACTGCAGGGAGGAATGTCATTTTTGGATAAGCGTCTACAGGTAAGGAGAAATATAATACGGGAATTACCGGAAAGCAGTGGTAACTTCCTCGTTGGCCTTAGCTATTGTATTTCGAGCAGGCTACAGAAGAAGAGAACCCGGGAATACAGTGCACGGGGGATTGTGGGCAAAAGCCCCGGCTTTGATTGTGACTCCATTTCACACGTTAGGTCAGGTTCCACAAGCGTCTTCAGAATGTCACATCCGGAACTTCAATCTGTGTATCTCACTCGAAATCCTTATGTGTTGTTGTTTATGCGTATATATATTTTTATTGCTCTGAAAGAGGCAGGGAGAGGGAGAGAGGTGAAACGTCAGTGATGAGAGAGGATCTTTGACAGGCTGTCGCCTGCACGCCCCACACCGGGGACCAAGCCCACAGCCCGGCGTGTGCTCTGGGTGGGAGGTGAACTGTGCCCCCTGCCGCCTGCACGCCCCGCACCGGGGATCAAGCCCACAGCCGGGGCGTGTGCTCTGGGTGGGAGGTGAACTGTGCCCCCTGCCGCCTGCACGCCCCGCACCGGGGACCAAGCCCACAGCCCGGCGTGTGCTCTGGGTGGGAGGTGAACTGTGCCCCTGCCGCCTGCACGCCCCGCACCGGGGACCAAGCCCACAGCCCGGCGTGTGCTCTGGGTGGGAGTTGAACTGTGACCCCCTGGCTTGTAGCTGGATGCTCAGCCACTGAGCGCGCCGGCCGGGCGTGTCTCACTTGTTTTAAGGTGAAGACAAACAGGTTTGTTAGCCTTTTCTCCAGAATTAAAACACACACCTGTTGTTCTTCCTAAGTATTGCGTGATACTCTTTTTTTAAAGAAACTCTTGAGTGCCTCTTCTTTGCTAGCGATAGGAGCCGCCTGCGGTTAATTCAGTATGTGCACTTATTGCTTCTCAGAGCTCTGCGTTTTCTTGTTGGAGAAACACAGGCCGCTGTGACCCATCAGAGCTGGGAGGCCTCTCTCCTTTGTCTCACACCAGTGGCTCCTGTGAGGAGACAGGCGGTCCTCTGTAAACTGCGTCTTCGTTGGCAGGTGAAGGAACATCAGCACGAAGAGATCCAGAATGTCCGAAATCACATCCACTCGTGTTTCTCGAGCGTCTCCTGCTTCCTTCTGCCACACCCAGGGCTCCAGGTGGCCACCAGCCCTGAGTTTGACGGGAAATTGAAAGGTGTGTTGCAAACGATGTTATTTGTGACATGTGATTTGATCTTTGGAATAAAATAGTGACCAGAAAATGTCAATTAAGAATCCGGTGTGGCCGAGACCGGTTTGGCTCAGTGGATAGAGCGTCGGACTGCGGACTGAAGGGCCCCAGGTTCGATTCCGGTCAAAGGCATGTGCCTTGGCTGCGGGCACATCCCCAGTAGGGGGTGTGCAGGAGGCAGCTGATCGATGTCTCTCTCTCATCGATGTTTCTGACTTTCTATCCCTCTCCCTTCCGCTCTGTAAAAAATCAATAAAATATATTAAAAAAAAAAAAAAAAAAGAATCCGGTGTGGCCCTAGCCTGTTTGGCTCAGTGGATAGAGCATCAGCCTGCAGACTGAAGGGTCGCAGATTCAATATTCCGCTCAAGGGCACATGCCTGGGTTGCAGGCTTGATCTCCAGTAGTGGGCGTGCAGGAGGCAGCCGGTCAGTGATGCTCTCTCATCATTGATGTTTCTATCTCTCTCCCTCTCTGAAATCAATAAAAAATATTAAAAAAGAAAGAAAAGAATCTGGTGAATGCTTAAGAGAAATGGTATGTTCTCTAAGAAAGAATAGTGTTTGGAGGCTGGGTCAGTTTTTGCTCTTGCCTTACTGTTGCCATCAGAATTAGAATGAGCTCATCTTAGTTTCTCCATCTGAAACAGTGTTGGCAGTATCCATTAATGGTCTTTCTAAGAGGCGTGTTATGGCTATTGGTTTATAAAAGATGAAAATGCTAAGTAAAAGAAGACTAAACATTAGTAAGCTAATGTTTATCAAGTACAATTAACTTCCCCAGAAAAGATAACACAATGTGTGACATAGCTATTTTCATTTTATTTGTGATTATAAAAAAAAAAGAACCTGATGCTGAGTCACTTGTTAATATCAGGAAGTGCTGACTCAATAGTAACTTAGAGAAATCAGAGTTGGGACTCATGGGTTCCATTATTTATTTTTATGCTTTATTCATTGAGACCTGGAGTCATTCAGTGGCTAGACCTCAGTTTCCCCATGTGTTAAACTAAGCACTTTTGTTTATAAACTTAGCTGAGCTTCTCAGGTTCCCAGTAAAGTAGATATAATAGTAGTCGCCACTTTAGATGTCCAGTTGTGTTCCCAACTGTCAGTCTGTTGGGACTGCTATAGACTGAGTAGCTTATGCACAACAGAAATTTATTTCTTGCCATCCTGGAGGCTGGAAGCCCACCATCTGTGCCAGCGTGGTGTGTAAAGGGTTATCTTCCCGGCCTCAGAGGTTGTATATTCATATGTTGGAAGAGGATGGGGAGCTCTGTGGGATCTCTTATAAGGGCACTAATCCCATTCATGAGGGCACCACCCTCCTGGCCTAACTGCCTCCCACAGGCCCCACCTCCTAACACCCTCACCTTTAGGGGTTAGGATTTCAACATATCATTTCAAGGGGAGGGAAGACAAAACATTCAGACCATAGCACTAACACTGTACTAGTTACTTTCATACCTAATGCTTCCAGTTAATTCCATGAAACTGATAATACTTTCTTTCTTTTTTAAAAAATATATTTTATTGATTTTTTTACAGAGCAGAAGGGAGAGGGATAGAAAGTCAGAAACATCGATGAGAGAGAGACATCGATCAGTTGCCTCTTGCACGCCCCCTACTGGGGATGTGCCCGCAGCCAAGGTACATGCCCTTGCCGGAATCGAACCCGGGACCCTTCAGTCCCCAGTCCAGCGCTCTATCCACTGAGCAAAACCGGTCTCGGCGATAATATTTTCTTTTCTTTTTCTTTTTTTTTAAAATATATTTTATTGATTTATTACAGAGAGGAAGGGAAAGGGATAGAAAGTCAGAAACATCGATGAGAGAGAGACATCGATCAGCTGCCTCTTGCACGCCCCCTACTGGGGATGTGCCCGCAGCCAAGGTACATGCCCTTGCCAGAATCGAACCCGGGACCCTTCAGTCCGCAGTCCAACGCTCCATCCACTGAGCCAAACCGGTCTCGGCGATAATATTTTCTTTATTGTACAGATGAAAATACTGGTTTAGGAAAGTTAAGTGACTTGCTCAGTGTACACAGCCAGTAAGTGGTGGGGATTCACATCCAGATTCTTCTTATCCCAAGTCCATATTGTGCTAAAACACCAAGGACTTCTGTTACCCTGGGGAAGCAATTGAGATGACATATACTGCTTAGTTACCAAGAGAGCTTGACTCAGTTGATACCAGAAAGGTAATGTCCTTGTTAATGTATTTGCTTAAGATTTATATTCCAGCTGGGTGTGATATTACAAAGAGACTGAGTTTGAGAGACTCACCTTCCCCTTCTCGCTGCCACCTGCACGATACTGTTGTGCGGTGGCAGCGTCCTGTGCAGGGCTCCGGAGCCTTCGGGAGGCGTCTCGGGAGCCCAAGTGCGTCTCATGGCTTTGGAGAGAAATCTGCCTCGGCGACACTGAAACTAGAATTTTTTTTTTAACCATAAAAAGCAGTCGTGATGACTTTTCAGAGTGGAGTATGGAAAGAAGGTTGAGTGTGTGGGTGATGTGTCTTTTAAGGTTATGACACTCCATTGTTAGACATACTTTTACCGGACCTAAACTCTGGTTATGCTCCTCACCGGTAGGGAAGTTGTTCAGGGGAATTCTTTTATTACTGATTGATTAATTGGTTGATTTTGAGAGAGAGAGGAAGGGAGTGGGATAGAGAGAAACACTGTGAGAGCGAAACTTCAATGTGAGAAGGAAACACTGATCGGCTGCCTCTTGCACGCCCCCTGTGGGGTCTGAGCCCGAAACGGGGTCTGTGCCCCGGTCGGAAGGAATCACACTTGGGACTCTTCAGTCCACAGGCCGATGCTCCATTCACTGAGCCACACCAGCTAGAGCTTTACGGAGATTTCCATAATGATATTTGTAATTTGGAAAAATCTAGAAACCACTTCACTTTTATTCACTGCTCTGTGCCCAACTCGGATATCAATGCCTGCCACAAAAAGGTGCTCAAAAACCGTTGGATCAGTAAATGAAATAGTCCCGTTTTAAAAAGTAGGGTTATGGAGTGGTGAAGAGTTGTCACCTTGATGTGGGTTTCTACGCACTTGCTTTTCGGTTGCGAGTGAGCCAGTCGGAAACCCGGGAAGGGGACAGAGGTGCGAACCAGGTTCCCGTGTCGTCACGGTTGGCCCCGCTCGTCCTCCCCGGGGGGAAAGAGCTCGTCTGGTGGCTCTCCGAGTCCTCTGGGGACTTTGTGGAAACGGCAGAGAAGCTGTCACTTTCCGGGACAGTGGGCTTTGCCCTCTGGGGGGGCCCGCAGCGCCCCTCTCAGGAGGTGCCGGGAAGTACATATGAAGCACTGGTGCTCCACTCCTTCACCAGGAAAAAGGAACAAAACAGGGAAGTGGGGAATAGTGTTTGCTAAAAACATAAGGTGGGTGTGAGGTTGTAGCAAGGCCCTGGCCTGAGCGAACTTGAGAGGCTGATTGTTGATCTTTGAAGACCTTGCCAATGAAATGGTTAAAAAACTGAAATTTCTTGCCCTGGCCAGTTGCTCAGTGGTTAGAACATTGGCCCTCGGGCCAAAGAGTCTCGGGTTTGCTTTCTGGTCGGGGGCATGTACCTCGCTTGCCGACTTGATCCCCGCCTCTGGTCAGGGTGCATGTGGGAGGCAACCAATCCGCATCCCTCACATCAATGTTTCTCTCTCTCCCCCTCTGCCCTCCCTTTCACTCGCTCTGAAAAACAGTCAATGGAAAAATATCCTCGGGCGAGGATGTAAAAAAGTGAAATTTCTTGACAGGCGAGGGATTAGATCTGAATCTCCCAGGATGAAAACCGAGGTCAGGGTGTTCTGCACCTTCGCTCCTCGACCAGGGAAGTCTTCATACTGCAGAAGGGAAGGGACATCCAAGGCACATAAGAACAGACTGCTGTTCTGGTCAGAGCTGAAAATGTCACACCCGCCCTGGGACCCTGCCCTCCACTTAAAAAAAAATATATATATTTTTTATTGATTTTTCACAGGGAGGAAGGGAGAGGGATAGAAAGTCAGAAACATCAATGAGAGAGAAACACCATCAGCTGCCACTTGAACACCCCCTACTGGGGATGTGCCCACAACCAAGGTCCATGCCCCTGACCGGAATCGAACCTGGGACCTTTCGGCCCACAGGCCGACGCTCTGTCCACTGAGCCACACCGGTTTCGGCTGCCCTCCACTTTGACTAGCATATGTTAAAACAATTCGCCCTGACGACTGTGTCGTGCTTACCTTGGTGAAGCTCACTGTCTCCTTCTTCCCGGTCTTGGAACAGATATTGCCAGCGAGTTCAAGGAGCAGCTGCAGGTACTGATACCGTACATATTAAACCCGGCCAACCTGATGGAAAAGGAGATCAATGGCTCAAAAGTCACCTGTCGGGGGCTGTTGGAGTATTTTAAGGTAACTATGGGTTTTAATTACTGCAATGTTTGGCTCTTGGTAAAACTGGTCTAGGTTTAAACTAACTTGAATGTCAGTATTTGAAAGCTTAGGGAATAGTTTCGTGGGGGAAATGGGCAGCCTTTTCAGACTTCAGCGTCCTTCCAGGAATGGGCCACTGGGGGGCGGTGTCGGTCTAAGGACCAAATGGATGTTCTTTGCACTCTCAGCGGAGTGGCGGCTGTGGCCGAAGGAAGATGGTTCCTCAAGGACGATGGTGTGCACAGGGGGTGGTTAGGAGGTGGCTGTGAGTAGGAGCCGGCACCTAGATGTGACGCGCCCCCCCCAGGCGGATGGGCGCCCCGCCCACGGGCGGTGGTGAGGCTAGTGTGCATGGGGAGCCCGGCGGCTGGCCAACTAAACACGCTAACGTGCACAGGGCGTGTGTGTTTGCTGACTCCTGGGTGTTGATCTCGGTCTGTAGGGACGTTCAGTTGCTTGGTTACTGTTTGCACAATGTCCAGTGTGATTCCTGGTGGACAGAATGACATCTGTGGTCGTTATTTTTATGTTCCTGTGTTCAGGCCTACATTAAAATTTACCAAGGAGAGGATCTGCCGCACCCCAAGTCCATGCTTCAGGTACGCAGCTGTTGGCAGCCTCGGAGGGCGTCGATTTCGTGAGCCCATCCGGGTCGGGAAGCGGTTCTTTTAGAAGACGGCGCTGTGGCTCTTCTTCCCCGCTGTGCTGAGCCCTTACCTTCCAGCACGTTCCAGCGGTGTGGTTGCCCTCTGGGTTCTTACCTGTATTCGTGGTGGTTCCGCTTAAACAGCCCGGCCTCCCCACACACACCGTCTTACTCCCCAGGGAGGCGCCCCGGCTCTGTATGTGGACAGGCCGTTTCCTGTCCACTGCCGCTGTCTGCTTTCCTGGAAAGTGCCCCGATGTGTCTACTTCCCGACGAGCCCACATTTAATTTCCAGCGAGTTTCGTTGTCAACATTTTGGTATTTTCAAAGTGTCGTTTGTTAAAACACGATTCTGACTCTCGTGTACTGAACCTAAGGCTATTTATTGGCAATTGCTTATCCCTTTGGTGTAAAAAATATTTTCACTTAGGAAGCTGGAGTGTGGGATTGACGTTATAAAAATAATTTGTTTCCTTTCTTCTTCTTTTTTTATTTTTTTAAAAATATATTTTATTCATTTTTTACAGAGTGGAAGGGAGAGGGATAGAAAGTCAGAAACATGGATGAGAGAGAGACATCGATCAGCTGCCTCCTGCACCCCCCCCACTGGGGATGTGCCCACAGCCAAGGAACATGCCCTTGACCGGAGTCGAACCCGGGATCCTTCAGTCCGCAGGCCGACGCTCTATCCACTGAGCCACACCAGTCTCGGCTCCTTTCTTCTTTTAAAAAAATCAATGTACTTTTATCGATTTCCGAGAGAGAGAGAGAGAGAGAGAGAGGAACATCAGTGATGAGAGAGAATCATGGATGGACCGGCCACCTTCTGCACGCATTCCCCCCCCCCCCCCCCCCCCCCCGGACGGAGCCCGCCGCCCGGGCACGCGCCCTCACTGGGAATCAGGCCGTGACCTCCGGTTCATAGGTCGCCGCTCAACCCCTGAGCCCCGCTGGCCGGGCCGTTTCCCTTCCTCTTTGACTTACACCTGCTTTTGAACATTTAAACTTAAAGCAAAGGGCCCTGGCGAGGTGGCAGCCAGCCGTGTCCCGGTACACCGGGGTTGGGGGGCGCCCTCCGCAGGGCACGTGCAGGACTCAGCCAGTGAGGGCGGGGGTCAGTGAACAGCACATTGATGTTCCCCACTCTCTCCCGTTCTCTCTAATCAGTAAGTGAACATCGAAGCAAAGAGGTTTAATTTATGATGAAGATTCTTCTGTGTGGGGACATTTGTGGCAGGAAAGATGTATTTTGTTTAACAAACCGGGCTACATGGCAAGTTAAAAAATAGCAGAAGCATAGGGAGAAAGAGAGGATGGCGGATAGGGTGTGGGGACAGTTTCACGTGGTCATTTGTAGAAGAAGGTTAAAAGAGGGGGCACTTACAGCTGACGCTTTCCTTTCTTAAAGGCCACCGCCGAAGCCAACAACTTAGCGGCCGCAGCCTCTGCCAAGGACATTTACTACAGCAACATGGAAGAGGTATGTGGGGCGCACGCCTTACTCTGAAACACCGTCACCGGGCGCGGCAGCCGACTTCAAAAGCCAACCCCGATCCGCTGACCGTCTAAGTCACTGGGGCAGCACAGCGGTGCCCAGGCCGCCGGAGCTGGGGCCGAGGCCTCGCCGTGGCCCCGCCGGCCCCGAGCAGCTGGCCCCGGAGCTGCCGTGGCCTTTCGGGGGCAGCTCGGTTGGTCTTGTCAGCATGGAAAGTTAATTTCTAACCCCAAGATATTCGAGGCTCCTCGGTGTTTTCACTTATAAATCATGTCACCTGTTTTTTTTTTTTTGTTTTTTTGTTTTTTTTTTAAATATATTTTATTGATTTTTTAGAGAGGAAGAGAGAGGGATAGAAAGTCAGAAACATCGATGAGAGAGAGACATCGATCAGCTGCCTCCTGCACGCCCCCTACTGGGGATGTGCCCGCAGCCAAGGCCCATGCCCTTGACCAGAATCGAACCTGGGACCCTTCAGTCTGCAGTCCGACGCTCTATCCACTGAGCCAAACCGGTCTCGGCTGTTTTTGTTTTTTTAAAAAATATGTATTTTATTGATTTTTTACAGAGAGGAAGGGAGAGGGATGGAAAGTCAGAAACATCAATGAGAGAGAGACATCGATCAGCTGCCTCTTGCACACTCCCTGCTGGGATGTGCCCGCAGCCAAGATACATGCCCTTGACCAGAATCGAACCTGGGACCCTTCAGTCCGCAGGCCGACACTGTCCACGGAGCCACCCCAGTTTCGGCTGTCACCTGTTTTTAAAGGGGCCTTCAACACGTTGCCTCTCCATTCTCTGTCGTTTAGGTGTGTGGGGGAGAGAAGCCGTATTTGTCTCCGGACATTCTCGAGGAGAAGCACTGCGAGTTCAGACAGCTTGCTCTGGACCATTTCCAGAAGACGAAGAAGATGGGGGGGAAGGACTTTAGCCTCCGCTACCAGCAGGAGCTGGAGGAGGAGGTCCGGGAGCTCTACGAGAACTTCTGCAAGCACAACGGCAGCAAGAACATCTTCAACACCTTCCGCACGCCCGCCGTGCTGTTCGCGGGCATCGTGGCTCTGTACATAGCGTCGGGCCTCACGGGCTTCATCGGCCTGGAGGTGGTGGCTCAGCTGTTCAACTGCGTGGTCGGGCTGCTGCTGATAGCGCTCCTCACCTGGGGCTACATCCGCTACTCCGGCCAGTACCGCGAGCTGGGCGGAGCTATCGACTCCGGGGCGGCCTACGTCCTAGAGCAGGTGAGTGCTGCCAGCCGGGAGGGGAGGCTTGGCAGCCGACAGATGCTGTGCTTCTGTTGTCAAACATCTCCATTTGGAAGAGCTTCCTGGCCAAAGAAGGCATGAGAACGTTTCCTTGACTATTTTTATTTATTTATTTATTTATTTAATTTATTTTTTAAAATATATTTTATTGATTTTTTTACAGAGCGGAAGGGAGAGGGATAGAAAGTCAGAAACATCGATGAGAGAGAGACATCGATCAGCTGCCTCTTGCACGCCCCCTACTGGGGATGTGCCCGCAGCCAAGGTACATGCCCTTGACCGGAATCGAACCCGGGACCTTTCAGTCCGCAGGCTGACGCTCTATCCACTGAGCCAAACTGGTCTCGGCTTGACTATTTTTTTTTTTTTCTGATGAGCATTGTTTATTCTTTTTCAGGATATTAATGTTTAATTTTGATATTTTGTTTTCATTCCTAACGATTACCCTTTGAGGCAAAATGTTTTTCACCGTAGACATAATTGTGTTCCTTGCAGGAACCTTTTAACTATGTGCTCGTCAGACACAATTCCTGTGTGATTTTTTTCCCCTCATCCAAGATTAATTTGCTTTATTAAAAATCAAGCGCTTTGAAAAATCTGAACTTAACAAAATTATTTTTGTTTTGAATCTTATTAATGGATGGCATTTCCCCCCCTTAAAGGTCTTCCAAAAAGCCAGTGGCTTTTGACACTGACATGATCTCTGGGTTTACAGATCCTCGAGGCTGGTTTCCTTTTCTGAGTTGCCTGAACAGATCAGTTAAGGCAGAGATTTGTGAAGGGAAACAAATTATTTTTACAATGTCAATCCCAAACTCGAGCCTCCTGAGTGAAAATATTTTTTCTACTAAAGGAATAAACATTTGGCAAGCCTCTCATAACACAATAACAAAGTACAGGGTCAGCCAACTCTCCTGGGAGGCAGCTGCTGTCGCAGGCTCCCCTCCCCCACATTTTCATTCCCCTATTTTCTGTGACACTAGAGACTCATTGCACGAAGATTCCTGCAAGAATAGGGCTTCCTGTGGCCTGAGCAAAGTTCCCTCCCTTCTCTGCTGCCTCGCTCCCTCCCATCTCTCCTGTCCCGCCTGCTTCCCTCTCTTCTCCCCTGGCCCATTTGCTTGCTTCTCCGCAGCTTTGCTCCCTTCTGCAGTGCTTGGCGTACCATCTTCTGTGCCTGGATATGCAAATTAACCACCATATTGGGTGGGTTAATTTGCATGTTTGCTCTGATTGGCTGGTGGGCATGGCTTGTGGCTGTCACAGAGGTACGGTCAATTTGCATGTCACTCTTACTAGCTCGGATACCAATGATGTAGACAGATGTTTTTGAAAGTTGACCTCCAAGGATGTATCCTCCTGATGCTGGGCTGTGTTTTGTTAACTTACGTGTTGACTCTTCGACTTTGCAGGCTTCTTCCCACATTGGCAATTCCACTCAGGCTGCTATGCGGGATGCGGTTGTTGGGAGACACCCCATGGATAAAAAAGCTCAATAGCATCTTAACAAGAGGATCCAACAAGAACCCAACAGCCCCTTCTGGTTTCTGCGTTTCTGCTGCAGCCACAGGTACAGGCCCAGAGGAATGTGGACTTGGGACCACCCAGGAGGAGCTGAAACATGGCACCAATAAATGAATCGAAAGACCTTTCCTGTGGCTCCCAACTCTTCAACACACTTCCATTTCTGGTGGAAGCGCTCTTTTCCTTGCTGACGATGTAGATCCAAGCTCGTGTCTGTTTTCTTATCACTCTCTGCTTTGTGCACTTTATGGGGGGAAAGCGAAAGGGGAAGATGGAAATGCAGATTTAAGTCCTTTATGCGCCACTTAGTGCCTTTTACCATTGAATTCGCACGTCAGGAGGGGCCGAAGGGGCCTTGGGGAAGACTGTTGGGGCGGGACTTGTCAGTGCGTTTATACCTTACTCTATTGAGAAGGGTTCCTTTTTAAAAAAGTTTACAAAACTGGCAAAAGCTTTAGAACTAAAGACTGAAATGATGCCATTACGTCTTATAATAGTGGAGAATCCTGTCTGCCACCTAGTGTGGAAAACTATCATGTTTAAATCTACCATTCACTGAAATGTCAGGTCTTTAACCTACAGGCCATCAGTTTTGTTGGGACATATCCTTTCCTTTTGCCTTTATTCCTATACCTTTCTAGAAAAGAGCAAATATGCCTTGAAAAGCCAGAGGCTCATAATGAAAGGAATGAACTTGATGATTTCAGGAAAAAAGCTAGAGTTTAAAGGAACCGTATGACCTCTGATAAGTCACTTGAACTTGTGCCTTGGCCAGATTCACTGTTTGTCGGTTTGCGGTGGTCCTAGAGGCCCGCTGCATGAAGTTTGTGCACTGGGAGGGGGGAGGTGGCCCTCAGCCCCGCCTGCGTCCTCTCGCAGTCCGGGACTCCTCGCTCTTTACCGCTCCGCCTGCAGTGGTGCCAACGCTGTGCTCACCTCACCGGCCATGAGCCTGGCCTCTGAGCGCACTGGCCACTAGGGGCAGCTCCTGCGTGGAGTGTCTGCCCCCTGGTGTTCAGTGCGCATCACAGCGACCGGTCGTTCTGCCGTGTGGTCACTATGCATATTAGGGCTTCATTACACTGGTATGTAAATTATACACAGCCCTCACACACTTGTCATTTGAGAGGTTTTGTTTTTGAAAGTTCCGCACGAGAACAAAACTCTATTAATTAGAGGAAAGACTATACCAACCATTATGGCCTTTAGGTGATGTCCTGTTGCACATGGCTTAGCAAGTAAACCAGGTCTGATCTCCTGTGCACTGTTTAATATTTTTAATAATGGAGCTAAAACTGTCAGTTTTACGTAGTGATTCTTCCTTTCTTTACCTTTACTTGACCTGTCTGGTAGCTTTAACAAAGCTTTGGCTTAGTAAGGACCAAAGGCCCATCCAAATATGGACAGCCCCCGGAAGTATCTAATAATCCTTCTTTATATGCCTTGATTGTATGATAAAATTTTTTATCTGTAGTTGCCTTTTCCTTTGGTTTATAATGGTGAATTATTATGGATTTTAATCCTAAAAGTTGCCTGCAAATATTTATATAAGCATTCAGGTATGTGAGCCTTAATTCTTAAGATACTTTCATTTTTGTGGGAGGGTGGTAAGGAAGGCTTAGGAAAAACCTGAGGAAATTGTCTACGTATGAAGTATGAGTGGAAGGTGGGAAAACAAAGTTTCTTCTGGCATAAAATCTATTAAGAGACTTTTGACTACTTTAACACTTAAACCATTTAATTATTTTTATAAGGTCTGAATTCATTCCAAGCATTTTATATATTTTTTCATATTTACATACCATCTTGCCCTGAAGTTCTTGCTATTTCATTCACTTGCTGTTAGATTTAGAAAAATTCCGGGTTGTTCCCAAAACCGTTTCCTTGCTTCTCAGTGATGCTTAGTTTTGAATGTTAAATTGAAGGCTTAGCTTTGAAAAGTTAGTGCCCCCCGTCCTCCTGCAGGCTCCTACTCCTCAGCGAAAGGCCTCACAGATATTAACAAAAAACAGGCCTCCGGAATCGCGATAGTTCAGGTCGGAACATCAGTGTGATGGGTAATGTTTCGCTAGAACGGAATTGCTGACGTTGGGTTTAATAAACCTACTATTTACATGTTTTACTTTGGGTAAAAAAGAAAGAAAGCCTCCCTGCATTTTATAAGCATATTTATAGATTTCAGAATACTTGCCTAGATTGGTCCCACTCCTTTTAGTGGTGAGAAAAGGAAGATGTCTCTAAAACTTATTTTAATCCTAAAGTGTTAGATCTTTAAAAACACGATGATGTGTGATTTGATGACGTCTTAGGATCGACTTACTGTTTCAATTCACCATTTTTGTTTTGATCTTAAAGGAAGAACTTGGTTCTGTGGGTCTGTATTAGTTAGCATGCTCTGCCTCTGGGAAGTGCTGATGAAGTTTTCTCAGTGAGGATTCTTCCGCCTCTCTTCTAACAGTGACCTGGTGACTTTATGTCACCCTTCTCAGTAAAAGACGCCTTCTCCTTGCTGGCCTACCTCGTCTCGGGGAGATTGACAGCCAGGTCGGAAAGAATGTCTCGCCTCCTAACTCCCCTCGGCCTTTGATGTGTGGTCAGGGACACAGCCGTTCAGGTGTTCAGATCGTTTGCTTAGTATTTGCTGCTCTGCCTCTCCCGGCCGCCTCTCCGCTCAGCACTGCTTACTCACACATTCCTAACAGCACGTGGGCACCGTGGACATAAAGGGAGGTGTTCAGCCGAAAACCGGTTTGGCTCCATGGATAGAGCGTCGGCCTGTGGACTGAAAGGTCCCGGGTTCGATTCCGGTCAAGGGCATGGACCTTGGCTGCGGGCACATCCCCAGTAGGGGGTGTGCAGGAGGCAGCTGATTGATGTTTCTCTCTCATCGATGTTTCTAACTCTCTATCCCTCTCCCTTCCTCTCTGCAAAAAAATCAATAAAATATATATTAAAAAAAAAGGAGGTGTTCAGATTTTTCTCTTAAAAGAACTCATTTCAGGAGAAGTTAAATGTGAAGGTCTTTTGTTGTTTTCAATGCTTCCCATCAGCTTAGAGTAAACATAATAGGATAAAAGTTTTAATTCTTTCCCGGGGAAGTCTTTCTAGATCGGTTTGTAGGCAAACTGTCGTGTTATTAAGTGTGATAATGAACCGTCTCACACTCATTCCTTGTTAGCAGTCTCCCGAGAAATGGGTTCCGGGCGCGGCTACGTAATAACACTTGGGAAAGTCGCCTGGGAATCTTGTTTTTGCTTTACCTGTGATTTCTCTTGTTTCTCTTACACAAACAAATGCTCTAGCAGACGAACCGCTTTGTGCTGGCGGCGTGCTGCTTCATCACCAGACCCGCCCTTCTCGCGGCCACAAAAGGGTGTCTGGGCAGGGCCTGTAGCTCTGAGTTCTAGACAAGCTGAATAAATGGATGTGACAAGGTTTATATTTTTCCTATAGTTTTTTTTTTAATTAAAAAAATAGTTTCTGCCAAGACCGATTTGGCTCAGTGGATAGAGCGTCGGACTGTGGACTGAAGGGTCCGGGGTTCGATTCCGGCAAGGGCATGTACCTTGGCTGCGGGCACATCCCCAGTGTGGGGTGTACAGGAGGCAGCTGATCAATGTCTCTCTCTCATCGATGTTTCTGACTTTCTATCCCTCTCCCTTCCGCTCTGTAAAAAAATCAATAAAATATATAAAAAAAAATAAAATAAAAAAAAAATAAAATAAAAAAATAGTTTCTATGGAAGTCGTCATGGAACTTTTTAAAATCTCCACCTGAGTATAGGTTAATTGATTTTTTTTTTTAGAGAGAGAGTTGGGGAGAGAGTGAGAGAAACATTGATCTGTTACCCCCCCGCCCCCCATATGGGTCCCGACTGGGGATACAGCCTACAACCTGGGCATGTGCCCTAAGCGGGACTTGAAGAACCTGAGACCTTTCTCGTGTGCTGGACGACACTCCAGCCAACCGAGTCACCCTGTCTCGGCTTCATGGAACTTTCTTTTCACCCCATAGAACTACTGACATTTAATTTCGGGTGATTTAGGATAGCTGCCACTAAAGTAGCCAACATGGGCTGTATCATTCGGCTTACGTTTAGATCCAGGACAATTTTGGGTAAGGGATAGGCACGCTGAAGACAAGCTTCAGTGATGTAAGTGCAAACTGTTTGTTGAAGTGGTTTTTTAAAGGGACATCGAGGTCCCCATTGTGAAAGACCGTTTGCAATCGGATAGTTTTCCTTGTTAAGTCATCCTGTAGCTATGTTTTGAGTATTGGTTCTTACCTGTCTTGGGGTCCATAACACTTACCTGGAACTCTTGTTTAAAAAGCTCCGGTTACCAGCTTTCTACCCAGGGGCTGTCTCAGTTGGTCCGGTCTGTGGCCGCAGGGTCACTGCTTTTGTATCCAGTGTAGCCAGTGGCTCAGAGCCGGCAGCGAGATGCACTGCGTGGAGGGCAGGTGCGATTCGGGATGGCCGGGCGGCCAGTGGGTGGCTTTTCCTTGTGTCCAGAGGAGGTGGTCTGCCAGCTGCTGTCGCCAGAGCGCACAGTAAGGGTGCCTGTGATTGGGAGGATCAGCTATGCTCCTTAGAGCTGGTTCTCAAAACGAGGGTGTCACAGCGCCTTCTCTTTCTGAAAAACGAATGTACAAGTGTCCTGTTTTGTAGCAGGTGTAATTAGGATGAAAAAAACCTTGAAAGTTGTGTGTTTTAAAAAATATATATTTTTATTTCGGAGCGGAAAGGAGAGGGAGAGAGAGAGAGAAACATCGATGTTCAGAGGGAATCATTGATTGGCTGCCTCCTGCATGTTGGACTGAGCCCACAACCCAGGCAAGTGCCCTTGACCGGAATCGAACCCGGGACCCTCTGGTCCGCAGGCCGACGCTCTAACCGCTGAGCCAAACCGGCCAGGGCTCTTTTTTCATTTTTAAATTCTCACCCAAGAATAGGTTTCCATTGATTTTTAGAGAGAGAGAAACATGGATCGGCTGCCTCCTGTATATGTCCTAATCGGGGATCGAATCAGCAATATTTTGGTGTACTGCAGACGCTCTGACTAACGGAACCACCTGGCCAGGGTGAAAGTTATATTTCTTTAAAGAGCAACATTCAGCACTGTGACTTGAACCCCTAACTCATACACAGAAAACCTTAAACCATAAATAAAAGCAATGAGCAAAAAGACAGGAGATGACCGTAACTTTGAAAATTAGCAACAAAAGTAACCCATATCAGGAACTTCTCAAAATGTAGTAGGAAGATTAAAAATATTTATTTGTTGGGAAGAATTTCATGTACCAGGACAAATTTAAATGTGGTGTTCTTGTGACCTAGGGAAGGTGAACTCTGACTCCCAAAAACTTTCCAATTCCGATGAAAAAATGCTGTCAGAGACTAAAGCCTTAAAGAAGTGGATATTCATCTTGAACATATACAGTTTTTCTTCTCAGATGTCTTTTAAATGATTTTCTCTTCCACCCTTTAAAAGTGGCTTTCAGGTTTAATATACTTTTGAAAAGTGCAATAGGATGAGGTGATGCTATTAGTAGATTAAAAGCATGTTTCTGTTTCTGTCAGTCAATCAATGGAATAAAGATCACAGCCTCATATTGTCTCTGTGTGTTTTTCTCTTTACTGTGGGGAGGTCTGCGAAACAGGCTTGGGCGGGGCAAAGTGAATAGGATATCTAAGAGGATGAGTAACTTGGTATCAAGTGTAGCGATAACGTGGTTGGAGTGAGTCAGCTTTCTCTGTCCTACAAAACAGTATCTTTCTGGCGTCGAGCTGGAGAAGGCTGTGCTGTTGGTAATGCTGCTTATAACCCGAAACAAGTTTTATTTATGGTAACATGGACCGATGACGACCCTTGAATTTGTGGCACTTAAAAATATATTTTATTGGTTTTTTTACAGAGAGGAAGGGAGAGGGATAGAAAGTCAGAAACATCGATGAGAGAGAAACATCGATCAGCTGCCTCCTGCACACCCCCCGCTGGGGATGTGCCCGCAACCAAGGTACATGCCCTTGACCGGAATCGAATCTGGGACCCTTCAGTCCACGGGCCGACCCTCTATCCACTGAGCCACACCGGTTAGGGCGAATTTGTGGCGCTTTCATGTGGTTGTCCCGTCTGGACCCATCGGGTCAAATTAAGTGGTTCCTCTTTGGGGTGGGGTGAGGTCAAGTTCTACTGAAAGCTTTCCCTTTCATCGCCACCTTGGAAGCCGTGGGGAGGCTGCACCGGCCCTCTCATATCTTGACTAAGGAGGTATGCTCTGCTTAGCCCTGCAGTGAAAAAGCTTCCCCTAGTTCGAAGCATGGGGCAGTAGTCTCCATCCATCCATCCATCCATCCATCCATCCATCCGCCCCTCGTGATGGTCATGGCAGGTGTCAGGCTAGGAACTACACTGAGCTCTTCACAGGTTGGTAGGGAAGGGGCAAACCCACAAGTTGGTATGATTTGGAGAATATGGTGAAAACGTGGGTGGTCCCCACTGTCAACATTGGTCACCTGTGGGCCTCAGCCAGGTGTTGATGCCTTACTATAACCTGGGAGCAGGAAGGGCTGAGCTGCGGAAAGGGGCCTGTGTGGGTGGGGAGGAGTCCAGCCGGCTGGCTTGCTTTGGGCACACTGACATTCTTGCCTTTGATCAGCGCATATCAATTTGCCAAAGGTCAGCCCTACTTCATTAGATTTTTAAAAACAGAATGGTACATTGGGATGTAAAGTACAGCACAGGACTATAGTGAATAATCCTATTTAATAAAAGAGCAATATGCAAATTGGCCATACCTTCACTACACCCACAAGCCAATCAGAGCAAGTTTGCAAATTAACCCAACCAAGATGGTGGTTCATTTGCATATCCACATGCAGAAGATGGCATAGAAGGAAGCCAAGCACTGCAGAAGGGAGCCAAGCTTCGGAGAAGTAAGCAAGTGGGGCAGGGGAGAAGGGAGGGAGCGAGGCAGCAGAGATGGGAGAGGGCGAGGTAGTGGAGAAGGGAGTGAAGCAGCAGAGAAGGAAGGGAGCTTTGCTCAGGCCACAGGAAGCTCTATTCTTTTTTTTAAAAATTATTTTATTGATTTTTCACAGAGAGGAAGGGAGAGGGATAGAAAGAAACATCGATGGGAGAGAAACATCGATCAGCTGCCTCTTGCACACCTCCAACTGGGGATGCGCCCACAGCCAAGGCACATGCCCTTGACTGGAATCGAACCAGGGACCCTTCAGTCCGCAGGCCGACACTCTATCCACTGAGCCACACCGGTTCGGCGGAAGCTCTATTCTTGCAGGAATCTTCCTGCAACAGGTCTCTAGTCCTGTAGTAACTACGCCTGGTGTCCGGAGCACTAGATCTGTCAGGGTTAGATAGATCCAACTAGATCACTTCACAAGTTATATAAATGTCTAATCACTATGTTGTACACCTGAAAATAATATAATACTGTCTGTCACCTGTAATTAAAACTATCTTTAAACAGTGAAATAATAAGATGACTCTATAACCATAAAAAAGCAGTGGTCCCTGGGAAAGCTGGCTGTCTGCGGAGGAAGGCTGACAGCAGGCACTGGAAGAATTCACACGCCAGCAGGCTGTTTTCTCGTCCACAACGGCCGGATGATCTGCTCTCGCAGGTTTCCTTCCGGCTGCCGGGGAGGGCGGGCTCGAATGGTTCCTGGCTTACATCATCCCCTTTTATATCCCTGGAGGAAAGAGACTTGTTTTTGACCCACTGCCTATTTAAAAATGTGTGTGTAGATAGCTCCAGCCTCAGAAAGCTGCTGATTGGTCTGGCTCGGGGCATATGCTCTTGCGGGGCCAATCCCTAGGGTCTGGGGGCTGGGGCACAATAACCATCCAGACCCAGGGCATGTGTTCTCTGGTGGGGTGATGAGGTACTGTGAGAGGCAGCCCCACCAGAACCCCACAGTCAGCAAATGAAGACTGCTGGGCAGACAGAAACGAGTGTCCACAGCAGGCCCCAGTTCCCGGACTGGCCCTTTACCACGGGGGAGTGAGACCGGGACTTGGCAGGGTGTTCCTCCAAGGGCCGGCACAGCTGCTGAGGCTGCACACACTGCAGCGGACGCTCTCCGGGGTCTCCATAGCGATTCCTCGTTTCAGTAGGGCTTGAGGGGTTTCAGGAGGAAGTTACATTTCATCTTCCTTTTCTTTTGGAAAAACCTGATTTTTCTGTTCTGAGCAAACTGTCAAAATTGGTGTATTCTTTTTTTTTTTTTTTTTTTTACTATACTTTATTGATATTTTACAGAGAGGGATAGAAAGTCAGAAACATCGATCAGCTGCCTCCTGCACACTCCCCACTGGGGATGTGCCCACAACCAAGGTACATGCCTTTGACCAGAATCGAACCTGGGACCTTTCAGTCCGCAGGCCGACGCTCTATCCGCTGAGCCAAACCGGTTTCGGCAAAATTGGCGTATTCTCAGAGGCGTGGCAGCTAGCCTGTGTGGGTGTGAAGAGTTGCACAGGTGGCTGATGGAGCCCTTTCCCCAGGAGCTGCCATTGTGAGAGTTGCCAGTAGCAACGCAAATCCTCGCGTTCTCACAAAGGATCCCATGCTTCTGTTCCTTTTGTGTGAAGAAGCGAGGCAGAGAGCGTCCTGTAAATGCTTGCCTGCCTCTCCTCAGCCCTGTCCTCTCTTCCACTCCCACCTACCTGCTCAGAAGCCCCATGCGGGGCATCTCGGCCATGGGCATGCCAGTCAGACTTAGGAAGACTTGGAAACTTGGGGGCCAAGTGAGCCAGCCCTGGCCATGAGGGCAAGCACCCCCCCGGGGGGGGGGGTGAGGTAATGCTGTTGACATGCATCATCCCAAGATCAGCTCCGACAGATAGGCCCAGTTCCTTTGGGGAAGTCGGAGTGACGCTTAAAGGGGCCCAGACTTCTTCCCCACTGTCACCCTGGGTCACCTGGGGACCTCGGTCAGGGAGCAGACAGGTAGATGCTGCCAAAGATGAGCCGGTAGCTACTCCTGTAGGTGAGGCTACTGGTGTGGTCAGGCTACTATGGAGTCGGAAAGGAATGGCTCCCAAGCAGCCTGTTGTGGTGAAGGCCAAGCTCGTCAGCAGAAGACTGAGGAGAAGACAGGGTGTTGGGGGGCGGGGGGCAGCATCCTGGTAGCTTGAAGTCACATGGACGTTCATTAGATGCTCAGAAGTGGGGGAAAAAAAGAAAAAAGAATCCTCACACAGTATTCAGCCTTGTGCCATTTTCTCCTACTTCTCAGCTATTCCTTCCTCAGAGACTCGACAAAACAATCTTTTTATTTTTATTTGATTGATTTTTCACAGAGAGGAAGGGAGAGGGAGAGAGAGTTAGAAACATTGATGAGAGAGAAACATCCATCAGCCGCCTCCTGCATATCTCCTACTAAGGATGTGCCCGCAACCAAGGTCCATGCCCTTGACCGGAATTGAACCTGAGACCCTTCAGTCCGCAGGCCAGCGCTCTATCCACTGAGCCACACCGGTCAGGGCTCGGGAAAACAATCTTGGAGGAGCCTTCCTCCTCCTCAGAAGGCAGGCAACTGGGAGAGATCGCGAACAATTCAGACATAACACCTGCCTCTCCGCAGGCCCAGAGCTCTGGTGCCGAGGAGCCCGGAGCCCGGAGGCAGGTGGCAGGTGGCTCCCGGCGTGGCTGTCCACCTGTTGGCCTCACCGTGCGGAATGGGGTGGAGGACGGTCCTGCTGGCGGTGCTGGCATCTCGGGGGTCTTCCCTACAGAGCTTCTCCTTGGAGAGCTGCTTGGGAAGGAACAATCTAGAACCCTGGCATCCCGGTCCCTCTGGGGTTTTCTGTTTTCTTCTTGGCACGGGAATAGGACAGGAAAAAAAAAGGGGGATGAGACGGATGAGCAGTTCTGGAAGCAGAGAGTAAGGAGAGGCAGAAAGCAGTCCGGCTTCCTCCCAACCGAACCTCTGCTTCTCGGGTCTGGCTGCGTCCGGCTGCTCCCTCACTCCACGCACAGTGCTTGGTTGGGTGATGGTCACGCACAGAAAGCTCCGGAATTTACTCAGGTTGCCCCTGACTCGCCCCGCCCGGAAGCTGGTGAGTCACGCGTAGAGCTGATGCGCGTACACCTCACCTCATGTTAATGACATGGTTTGCCACGTGCCCGGCACTTTATAAGCATCATTCCGTTTGTTGCCCGCCCTCCGGGGAACGTAGTTTTTACATATTATCTTACATGTCGTACAGGATCGTCATCGCTCCCTCTTACAGATGAACAAACTGAGGCCCGGAGAGGGAAGGGGGTCTGGATCTATCACTAGCAAGTGGCAGGGCCAGGGTTTGGCCCAAGCATCCTGATTCCAGGGCTGGGAGTGGGGGTGATGGTGGTACCTTGGAGACGGACGGGAGCTGGTTCTATTCTTACGGAGTCACAGCCCAGTGTGAGAAAGGACCTATGTCTGGTCATTCCATTCATTCATTCATTCATTCATTCATGGGATGCCTACTGTGTGCCAGGTTTGAGGATGTATCTGGTGTCTTAAAACCCAATAGTTAAAAGTACATTCTCTTTGCCAGACTCTTGTCTTCTAATATCTTTTCTAAAAAAGTGTCCTTATCCCCCCAGCTCGCCCCCCCCACTCATGCCCTCACCCCTGCTGTCTGTGTCTGTTGATTAGGCTTCTATGCTTGTGCACAAGTCCTTTGGTTGGCCTCTCCCCCTTACCCCCCCTCCCCTGCCTTCCCCGAGGTTTGCTGGTCTGATGGGTGCTTTAAAACTCAGTATAGGTTTACCCTCAGGGAAGGGGGGGGAGAGATCAGCCAAAGGACTTATATGCATGCATGCGGGCCTAATCAATGGGCACAGACAACAGGGGGTGGGGGCTTGAATGGGAGGTGGGGGGTAAGGGGGAATAAACACACATATGTAAGACCTTAATAAAGAAATAAAAAAATGAAATTCAGAATAGGTTTAGACTGTAAGCCTGCTCTAGGGGAGGAGATAAACTGCTCACATTCCAGTGTGATGTGCAGACAGGGATGGAATCTACAACAACTCTGAGCTTGGACGTTGGACTCCCGCATAGCGCGAGTGGACGAGGTGCGGAGGGGCGGCCCGTGGGTGACCCCGGTGTAGGGGGAGCCGCGAGGGGCGGCCAGGAGAGGGGGAGCAGGGAGGGGCCCCGGTGGAGGGGGAGCCGCGAGGGGCGGCCAGGAGAGGGGGAGCAGGGAGGGCCAGCCGGTGGAGGGGGAGCCGGGAGGGGCAGCCGGTGGAGGGGGAGCCGCGAGGGGCAGCCAGGAGAGGGGGAGCAGGGAGGGGCCCCGGTGGAGGGGGAGCCGCGAGGGGCGGCCAGGAGAGGGGGAGCAGGGAGGGCCAGCCGGTGGAGGGGGAGCCGGGAGGGGCAGCCGGTGGAGGGGGAGCAGGGAGGGGCCCCGGTGGAGGGGGAGCAGGGAGGGGCCGGTGGAGGGGGAGCAGGGAGCCGGAAGGGGCGGCCGGAGGCACCCAGACCTGCGGGTCAGGAGATCGGGGCAGGGCGCTCAGCGAGGCTCCCATTAGCCGGGGCTCCGGGCGGGCCGGTGACCTCACGCGGGGCGGGGCGGGGCGGGACCGAGGCCTTTAAACCGGCCGGAGCCCCTGCGCCCGGCCTCGCAGCCGGGCAGTCTGGTCCGTCCCTCCGGTCCGTCCGTCTGTCGAGAGGTGGGCGGCCCCTTCCCGGCCTTCAGGGAGGGTGAGGAGCGGGGGTGGCTCTCCCGATCCGGGGGAGACGGAGCAGTTGGGTGAGGCCGGGCCGACAAGTTGGGGAGCAGCTGCCGCCTCCCAGCACCTCCAGCCGGGGGCGCGGCTGACTGCGGGCGCGGCTGCCCAGCGGGAGACCGGATCCGCTCCCGCAGCTGCGCCCCGCCTCCCAGGGCTCCGGTGACCCCCCCGCCCGGATCAGGGGGTTCGTGCTTCCCCAGGGCCGGGCGGAGGCGGGTAGGGGGCTCTATGGAGGGGGGGCCGGGGGTTGCCGGAAGGATCAGGGACCCTCTGCACGGTCTCCCCGCCCGGAGCCGCCGCCCCCGGGATCTTGGGGAGCTGCTCCCCGTTACTGACACCATGAACCCCGCCCCCCGCCGCAGGCCTTCCCGCAGCTGACAGCGACCTCCAGCCTGCCCTGAGGGTCCCCGGCGGGAGACGATGCGGGCGCCCATCGTAAGTGCGGGGCGGGCGGGGCGGGGCGGGCGCCCCAGTTCTCACGCCAGCGAGGCCACGCCTCCCCCGGGGCGTCTGGGTCAGGCGGGGCAGCGGGCACCGCTGGGGTGGCTCCCTGTTTGCACCTGCGTGGCCCCGGCCTGCGCTGCCTGCGGAGTCGGACAGACCCCGGCCCCCTGCACCGCCCCCGGCCCCCTGCACCGCCCTCGGCCCCCTGCACTGGCCCCGGCCCCCTGCACCGCCCCCGGCCCCCTGCACCGGCCCCTGGCCCCCTGCACTGGCCCCGGCCCCCTGCACCGGCCCCTGGCCCCCTGCCCCCTGCTCCGGCCCCCGGCCCCCTCCCCTGGCCCCCGGCCCCCTGCACCGGCCCCCGGCCCCCTCCCCTGGCCCCGGCCCCCTGCACTGGCCCCGGCCCCCTCCCCTGGCCCCGGCCCCCTGCACTGGCCCCGGCCCCCTGCCCCCTGCTCCGGCCCCCGGCCCCTTGCACCGGCCCCCGGCTCCCTCCCCTGGCTCCCGGCCCCGGCCCCGGCCCCCTGCCCCCTGCTCCGGCCCTCGGCCCCCTGCACTGGCCCCCGGGCCCCTCCCCTGGCCCTCGGCCCCCTGCACCGCCCCGGGCTGGACGGGGCCCCAGGCGCCGCTGGGGCTGATCTGGCTTTTTCCTGGCTCAGCTGACGAGCTCGTGATGTGACCGCCCAGCTAGACTGCCCGGCTTTCACTTTCCTCCAACCCGTGATGCGGTTCGGGTCAGACAGGGGCTTAGCTAATGTGTCCTTCCCGCTTGGCGCCTCTGGCTGCAGAGGGGTGCCCGAGCCTGGGAGGCAGGGCCCCTGGGACCCGCTCCCCAGCACCTGTTCCCCTTCTGCTTCTGAGTGAGGATCTTAGACTTAACACTGAGGAAGTGCTCGCTCAGAACAGAGCTTCGCACGCACGTGAAGTGCAACCGCAACTCCCTGTTGTGATTATGATTTATTATTATCATTATTTAAAAATTATATTTTATTTACTTTTTTACAGAGAGGAAGGGAGAGGGATAGAAAGTCAGAAACATCCATGAGAGAGAGACATCCATCAGCTGCCTCTTGCACACCCCCCACTGGGCATGTGCCTGCAACCAAGGTACATGCCCTTGACCGGAATCAAACCCGGGACCCTTCAACCTGCAGGCCGACGCTCTATCCACTGAACTAAACCGGTTTTGGCAAGCACATCTTTTTTTTAGGACACAAAGTTTTCTTTAATTATTCTTTGCGGGGAAGGGACGTCAACATTTGTATTGGCTTCACACTGGCTGGTATTTGGGGGTGTTATCTGGCATACTTGATACCTGGGTGGCCATTTTTAAATATCTCTCTTTCACCTGACACCATTGTTTTCAGTAATAATAATAATGAAATGAGCAATAATAATAATGAATAGTAGTAAGGAACAGTAAAACTTTCCTTTAATGGAGCTTTTTCTATGAACTCATGCCAGTGGAAAAATAAAATTGAAAAGTAAATGCTGTAGAGAAAAAAGGAATGGGTTAATTCATAGGCTTTCGTTGCTTTAAGGTATTTTCGAAAGGAAGTTGTTCTTACATACAGGTTGGTCACAGGAAGGCAGTGACGTTCCAGTTTCTGTTTTGGAACTTGAACTTCTTGAAAGATTGTCCCTGACTTTGTCAGAGTGGCTGTTCTTAAAGACATTTAAAAAATGATTCTTGGCTTACTAATGTTCAGAATTCAGTAGAGTTCGACTTGTCAGCTCATCACTGCTCACAGTTGAAGAACACTTTTTATTAGTTTTAACTTCAAAAGCTTCTCGCATATGAAACAACAGCTATACAAATAGAAAAGGCCATTAACATTAGGATAAGTTTGTCAGCTTCATTAAAAACCCCATTTCACAATCCACTCCAGAAATTGCAATACTGCCTGTTATCTTCTTTTTTTTAAATCTTTATTGTTCAGTTTATTAATTACATTGTTCCCCCTTTTTTTTCACCCTATAGTTCCCCTCCACCTGGTACCCATCCCACCCTCCGCCCTCACCCCCCTCCACTGTCCTCTCCCATAGTTGCATGATTTTTGTCCAGTCTCTTGCTGCACTTCCCACACCCCCTTCCTCCCCAAGAGTTGTCAGTCCATTCCCTCTCTATGTCCGGGATTCTGTTACATTCACCAGTTTATCCTGTTCATCAGCTTATTAATTCACTTGATTTTTAGATTCATTTGTTGATAGATGTGTATTTGTTGTTCATAATTTATGTTTTTACCTTTTTCTTCTTCCTCTTCTTAAAGAATATCTTTCAGCATTTCATATAGTATTGGTTTGGTGGTGATGAACTCCTTTAGCTTTTTCTTGTCTGCGAAGCACTTTATCTGACCTTCAATTCTGCATGATAGCTTTGCTGGATAGAGTAATCTTGGTTGTAGATTCTTGCTGTTCATCACTTTGAATATTTCTTGCCACTCCCGTCTGGCCTGCATCGTTTCTGTTGAGAAATCTGCTGACAATCGTATGGGTGCTCCCTTATAGGTAACCATCTGTTTTTCTCTTGCTGCTTTTAATATTCTTTGTCTTTTGCTCTTGGCATTTTAATTATGATGTGCCTTGGTGTGGTCCTCTTAGGGTTCCTATATATTGGGGTTCGGTGCGCTTCTTGGACTCCTAAGTCAATTTCTTTCACCAGGTGTGGTAAGTTTTCGGTCACTATTTCTTCAGATAGATTTTCATTGTCTTGGTCTCTCTCTTTTTCTGGCACCCCTATAATTCGGATGTTGGTATGCTTGAGGTTGTCCCAGAGGCCCCTTACACTATCTTCAATTTTTTGGATTCTTTTGGTTTCTTGCTTTTTCAGCTGAGTGGATTTTACTTCTTTGTATTTCAAATCTTGAACTTGGTTCTTGGGGTGCTCCACAGCACTTTTAGGTCTTTGTATAATATTTTTTATTTCAGTCAGTGTATACTTAATTTCTGGTTGGTCCTTTTTCATATCCTTGAGAGTCTCCTTTATATCCTTGAGGGTCTCCTTCATTTCCTTGTAGGACTCATTCATTTCCTTTGCGGTCTTGCTTAATTCCTTATAGGCCTCGACCTTTTGTTGGAGCCTCTTGAAAAACCCTATAACCATGGTTTTGAATTCCATGTCCAGTCATTTTTTTTCCTCCATTTCTTTCACATCTGATTTCTTTCCATGTCTCTGCATGGTGGCTGCTTCCCTCAGTTGGTCAATTAGCTTTGTGTGGTAGACTTCCTACTAGGGACAGTGGCTCAGCCTCCCCAGTTACCTGAGGTGGATATGGGTTGCACAGTCTTGCTGAAGTTAAGCTCAGTTAATCATTGTTAGCACTTGGAGGGGTTGACCTCCAGGCCAATTGTCTGTGAAGCTCAGCTGTGCTCAGGTTGGGTGGGCGGAGTCTCCGGGCCAAGCAGACAGCATTAGCTCCGCCCTATGCGGCCCCAGGGACTCTGTGCCAGGGGCAATGGCCGCCAGCACCTCTGAGAGAGAGCCGCTGCCGAGCTCCACTGGCTGCCGGGGAATTCAGACTCTCCCCAAATGAGTCTGCACGCCCAATATCTCACCCAGGGTCGTAAAACAAAGCAGACTGACGGTTTCCCGAATGAGAGGGCAAGTCGCAGAGCGCTCTCTGCGCGGTCACACAGCTGCGCTGTTAGCGCAAGCTGCCTTCTCCACAAGCCGGGAGAGCCTGCAGCACCCGAGCTTCGGCGTGCCCTCCCACTGTCCAGTGTTCACCCCGTATGATAGTGGGTTCTCTGGACTTCGCCCAGAGCTGGAGATTCAGTCCAGTGGGATGTCTTTGTCTCCCCGTTCGAGAAAACTGGCCGGTTTTCAGCCGCCCGCCCTCTCCGCGGCGCACGCTCCAAACCTCTCTCCGCGTGAATCTTTCAACGCTGTCCGCCACTGCTCCTCCGAGTCACAGTGTCTTATCTTCACTTTTATTTGTGGAATTTTCACTCGGCGAGCTTTCTGGTGATTCTGGAAGGTGTTTGTTCTTTCGTTAAGTTGTAGTATTAAAATTGCTGAGCATGACGGCAAGATAGGTGTTTTACCTATGCCGCCATCTTGGTTCCCCCTGCCTGTTATCTTCTGAAAAATCAATTCTGGTGCTCCACATTTGAAGCATTTTTACTAACACATCTTCACCAGAAAAATCATCCTAAGTTTTTTTTTTATCTTATTTGGCAACATTCTCCCATGTTGTTTTGTTTTCTGCAAAAATCAGAGGTGATGGCTGGGTGATGAAGACACTTATTTATTTAACCCTTTGCTTTCAGACGAGAGCCTAGTTCTTGGTGGAAATGACCCGGCTTTCAAACACTTCCGTTTGGATTTCTTGGGGCACTGGGCAAGCGCCGGAAAATGTTGGCGACACAAATCCTGTCCAAAGTGAGCTCAGGAGAAACTGGTTTGGCTCAGTGGTTAGAGCGTCGGCCTGTGGACTGAAGGTCCCAGGTTCGATTCCAGTCAAGGGCATGTACCTTGGTTGCGGGCACATCCCCAGTGGGGGGTGTGCATGCGGCAGCTGATGGATGTTTCTCTCTCATCGATGTTTCTGACTTTCTATCCCTCTCCCTTCCTCTCTGTAAATAAATCAATAAAATATATTAAAAAGAAAAGAAAAGAGAAGTGTGCTCGGACCCAGCTGAGCTGTTTGGGAAACTACCTTTGGGACAGACAGGTGTAGCTGAGCGTGTGCTGGGGACCGACTGTCTAACTGGGTGCTCTGGTTACACTTCTGTGTCCAGGACAAAGGTTTCTAAAGAATAAGAAATAAAGCCAAGACCGGTTTGGCTCAGTGGATAGAGCGTCGGACTGCGGACTGAAGGGTCCCGGGTTCGATTCCGGCAAGGGCATGTACCTTGGCTGTGGGTGCATCCCCGGTGGGGGACATGCAGGAGGCAGCTGATCGATGTCTCTCTCTCATCGATGTTTCTGACTTTCTATCCCTCTCCTTTCCTCTCTGTAAAAAAATCAATAAAAATATATTAAAAAAAAAAGAATAAGAAATAAAAACAGGCTAGCTTGAGGCTCACATGTATATTATTAAATCTCAAAAATACAACTTAAATCTGCAGAAATAAAAACCTACAGCAGCGAAATCGCTTTGGGGAGAGTTTATTTTGTCGCTGATTGTCTCTGAAATTGTCAGCGCGTGGAGATGGTAAGCAGGAGGCTGACTTTTGGTGTGCCTTATTGTTGTTGTGAAGTTCCCCACGGACAGCTCAGCCCTCTTTGCACCCAGGGAATACGGCTGGCACTGCCCTGCTCCGGCTGTGCCACTGCCCGGCTCCCAGGGCTGGACAGAGGTTAGCTGCTGGCACCGCAGCTCCCCAGCCTGGGCTGGGATGGAGAAGCTGTGCGGCTACCGTGGGGCCCCGGCTTCCCTATCCAGTGGTCGGCAAACCACGGCTCGCGAGCCACATGCGGCTCTTTGGCCCCTGGAGTGTGGCTCTTCCACAAAATACCACGGCCTGGGCGAGTCTATGTTGAAGAAGTGGCGTTAGAAGAAGTTTAAGTTTAAAAAATGTGGCTCTCAAAAGAAATGTCAATCGTTGCACTGTTAATATTCGGCTCTGTTGGCTAATGAGTTTGCCGACCGCTGGGCTAAGCCCTCTGTCCAGCCTGGAGTGCCTCCCGGTCCCGGCCAGCGTTGGTGTGTCCCTGTTTCTCTCCTGTCTGCGTGCCCAATGTGCTTAGAGTAAGTAGGCCAGGAGCCTCTATCCTCCTTCCTCCACCCCCTGCTCCCTCTCCTCCACCCCCCCCTCCTTAATCTGGGTCTTCACCCCCTGCTCCCCCTCCTCCACCCCCTGCTCCCCCTCCTCCACCTTCCCTCCTTAATCTGGGTCTCCACTCCCTGCTCCCCCTCCTCCACCCCCTGCTCCTCCACCTCCACCCCCTGCTCCTCCTCCTCCACCCCCTGCTCCCTCTCCTCCATCCCCTGCTCCCTCTCCTCCACCCCCGGTCCTTAATCTGTGTCTTCACGCCCTGTTCCCCTTCCTCCATCCCCTGCTCCCCTTCCTCCACCCCCTGCTCCCTCTCCTCCACCCCAGGTCCTTAATCTGGGTCTCCACTTCCTGCTCGCCCCCCTCCATCTCTTGCTCCCCCTCCTGCACCCCCGGTCCTTAATCTGTGTCTCCTTGAGCAGCTGCTGCTGGGGAAGTGAACATCCCAGTGAAACTGAGAGTCCAGAGCAGGAGGAAATGGCTGGGCTTGCTCCGGTCTCCAACTTCCTAACCCTCTGCTTGCCTGACCCAGCAGGCCTCTGCAGAGCTACCTAAGGCGCAAAGAGAGGCAGGGAGAAGAGGACTCCCCTCAAAGAGCAGTGAGGCTTCCTAGCCTGCAGGGTTCCCCCCTCCCCCCCAACACACACTTAGGGGTCCAGGCAGGGAGGGCTGCAAGCCTCTGCTGAGAACCCGTATGTGCCAGGCTGGCTGCTCTGCCTAGCTGGCCGGCTGGGCCTGGGAAGTTGTCACTCCTTCCCACGGGCTCAGCCCCCAGCTGGAGCCGCCGGACAGCGGGGCTAAGGCTTTGGAGGCAGCAGCGACTCTGTGTTGGGGCTTCGGGGGGCCTCGAGGGCGGAGGCGTGAGCCTGTGTTGAGGGATGAGGAGGAGTTTGCCAGGAACGGCCGAGGGAATTTCCGGCCGAGAGTACAGTAGTGCGGAGGCACCCGATCACAGGCCCTTTGTGAGGACCGCGTGGTGTTGTGGGGACGATCTTGGCCTTGGGACCTGGCACCGCTTCTCGGGGAGCTCTGAGACCTTGGGCAGGTTACTCCCCGTCTCTGAGCCTTTTCCCGGCGAGCTGGACCGCCATACGGACCTAAGGACCCAGATATGTGTAGCCAGCAGTCCTGGATTGTGAGAAGGATGTCTGACTGCTAAACGGGCAGTCGGACATTCCTTGAGGGGTCCCAGATTGGAGAGGGTGCAGGCTGGGCTGAGGGACACCCCCCTCCCCGGTGCACGAATTTCGTGCGCGGGGCCTCTAGTAAGGATGTAAGGACCCAGATATGTGTGAAACCCCCAGCAGTGCTGGTGGGGAGGGAGGTGGTTTCCCGATGAGTCGGACCGTCCCCATTCACGTGGGGTGGGGGTGGGGGCACATGGAAACAGGCCTGGAGCCTGGAGGGTGGGTGAGCTTTCCCCAGAATACCCATGCCCTCTGGGCCGCTGGGGCCGGGCCTGGTGCCCACTGGAATCAACACTGCCCCTTTCCCAGCAGCTGGCGAGGGCAGAGGTGATGTGTCAGCTCTACTCCGCCTCCACCCTCTCTCTGGGCCTGAGGCTGGGCAGTCAGGCATCCTCCTCACGCTCCCTGCACACACCCCTGCTGGGGCACAGGTCTCAGCCCTCTCCTGGGCGTGAGCAGTTCTACAACTTTCCTGTTACCTTCTTTATTCCACACACGGGCCCTGCCTGTCGCATCCTCATGGCCCCGTTCTGCCAGAGAAGCTGAGAGGTTAAGTGACTCCGGGAGGTCACACAGCAACACTGAGAGAGGGGCTCGGCCTCGGGGGGACTGTGGAGGGCAGCTCAGCTGGCTGGGGTGGACTCTGAGCCCCCAGAGCTTTCTCCTCTTCCTAGAAGCTGTCGTGGGAACTCCCCCTCCCAGCTGGCCGGTCCCTTCCCACCTGGCACTGCAGTTCTTGTTTTGAAATCCCCAGCTCCTAGACCTCTGCCCGGAGTGTGAGCAACACCCGGCGGCGGCTGGGGATTTCCACACTCACAGCCGGGGGCGAGGCGGGGGCGAGGGGGGGGACCTTGCTCCCAGACTTGGTTTCACAACATCCAGAGTCCCCAGCCAGTCCCGGAACTGCCTCCCACCTTCTCCGACCAAAACAGCCGCGGCAGCCAGACCCACCATCTGTGGCCTGGCTGGGCGGCTCCGTGGGTCAGAGCCATGGTCGGCAAACTGCGGCTCGAGAGCCACATGCGGCTCTTTGGCCCCTTGAGTGTGGCTCTTCCACAAAATACCGCGGCCTGGGCGAGTCTATGTTGAAGAAGTGGCGTTAGAAGACGTTTAAGTTGAAAACGATGTGTCTCTCCAAAGAAATGTCAGCTGTTGTCCTGTTGGTATTTGGCTCTGTGGACGAATGAGTTTGCCGACCGCTGTTCCAGACTATCCCGAGGTCCCATCCGGTGTCGTGGATTTGCTCCTTAGATCCCTCCGCCCCCGCCCGTGTCCACCTGTCCCCCTCGGCCCCCTGCAAGGTCACGGCCTCCCGAAGCCTGTTCTCTCGGCCGGGGAGTGTGAGGGTGGAGGGTGTGGGCTTGGGTTTGAATTCCGTCTGTCTCATACCCGTTCCCTTCGGCACAATGGCAGGCGCTGCCTTTTCTAGCACCTTCTCCAGTCTCGCTCCCGCATTCTCCCCCAAAGCCTGTGCACCGGGCTGTGTCCCGATAGGACCTGTTTTCGGAAAGGTGGCCCTGGCCCAGCCTGCCCCGGCCTGCCCCCAGCCTCCGGCCGGAAACCTTGGGGTGATGGTTGGCTCCTCTTTCCCTTACACCCCACGACTGTTTTTAAGGCCAGTGAGGCCAATTGCCAAGTTACCCTTAAAAGAGTTGCGCTTTGATTTACAGACACCGCAGCCGTGAGCGAGAGCGCGTTTGCCCGCGCCTCGCCCTGCGCTGAGGATCCTGTTGTAAGTCCCTCCCTGCCTTTGTCTCCTTAGTGGGGAGACAGAATCGATAGCCTTTTATTGATGGTGATATATTGCTCCCTTTAAAATGATCGATCACGCCCGTTGGCCGTTTTTTTTTTCTATGTTGGTGTTGAAATTGTTTTTTTTTTAAACATTTAAAATCATATATTTCTATCGATTTCCGACAGGAAGGGAGAGGGAAGAGAAAGATGGGAACGTCAGTGGTGAGAGAGAGTCAGGGGTCGGCTGCCTCCTGCACGCCCCCCTCTGGGGGTCCGGCCCACAGCCCGGCGACGTGGCCTACGCGGGTCGAACCTGGGAGCCTTCAGTCCCCAGGCCGACGCCCGTCCACCGAGCCGCCGGGCTCGGCCGGAAAGCGGCTGTCACTTGCTCGCTAAGGAGAACGTTTCTGCGGGAGGATGAAGGCTCTTTGTCCGTCAGCCCCGCGGGTGCAGGCTCGGCTTCGCCATCGCCCGCCTGCGCTGGTGTGTGTGGGGGGGCCGGCTCCTGCGCCGCCTGCAGACCCCAGCCCTGCCCCGGGGAGGGGGGCAGCTCTCCCCAGCGCTTCCTGCCGCCCCGGGCTGAGCAGGGGCCGCACGGCGACCCCGTGATGACAGGAGCGCAGACCTGTCAGGGGCCTGCGAGCGAAGGTTCTGGCCCCGCAGCCCCCCTCTCCGCTCGGGGACCCCGATCTGCGTGCAGCCAGCGCCCTGGACAGGGCGGGCCGAGGGGGCGCAGCGGGCCGGTGCGGACACTGCGTGCGAACCTCCTGCGACTGTTCTCCCCCCCCCCCCCCCCCCCCGGCCGCAGCGTAGAGCCCGCCCGGAGCCGGCGGGGGGCTCCTGACTTCCCCACGGGGTTCCTCCGTCCCCGATTCGGACCCGCTGCCCTGGCTTGTGCCTGTCAGGGAGTCGGCGTCCCTCCGGTGGGACCTCGGCGCCGGCGGAGAGCCCCTGCGCCCGGTCGCCCCGGCTGCAGGCCCCCACCCCGTCTCCCCAGGGCCGGCACCCCGAGTGTTCGGGCGGGCTCCTCGTGGCGGCGCTGTTTCAGGTTTGTTTCCCGGGCGGCTCCCCTAGACGGGCGTGCCCGGGCCGCGGGGCATCTTGAACGGACAGAAGCGGTTTTGGGTTCCGGTTCTCACTTTCCGCGCGGCGCCTCCAAGGGGACCGCCGTTGCCATGGGAACAGCGAGCCCTTGCTCCTAACGGCCCGGCTTCCCCGGAAATAAGGCAGCGTCTTGTGTTAATTTTTGCTCCCAAAGACGCGCTAGATCTTATTTGCAGGGGGGACGCCTTAGCGTACAGCGAGCAGGTCTTATTTTCGGGGGGTGTCTTACTTTCGGGGAAACAGGGTAGCGCGCAGGGCTCCGTGGGCAAGTCCACCTGCTTTTACTTATTTAAAAAAAAAAAAAGCTTTTAAAGTGACGTTTCGTTGGGTGGTCAACTGTTTTAAGCTTGTGTGTATTTGGAAATATCAATGATATTGACTGCCTAGGAGAAGTGTCTGTGAAATTCCTGGGAAAATAGTCACCCCCGCCCCCCCATATGTGCATTGTTTCGTGTTCAGTCTTTATGTTCCTGTGAATGAACACGAACTGCCCTTGACCTTGCTTCTCAGGCATTGGCTATTCCCACTGCCCATCGTTTGATCCCCAAGGAGCCGGTCCAAGGCTGTGTCTCCCCTCCTCAGCCTTGCTGGGATGTGTCAGCCAGCAGAGAGCTTGGGGATGGGATGTGGGCACCCCGGCCCACCTCTTCCCTGCGCTGATGAGTCCTAAAGGGATGCGTCCTGGCCCATTGAGGAGATCTAAGGTCGGCTTGGACCAGAGAGGCGCTCACCCCGATTCCGGTCCCAGCCCCAATGTCCCCGCCCCCAGACTTAGCACACCGTGTGGGCACCTCCATAATACTCAACGAAAGTGATCTTGAACCTCTCAGAATGTTTGTCAAGTTTGTTCGTGCTCCCCTGACAGGGTGGGCCTCTAAGCGGGATTTCAGCACCTGCCCCACCTTCCCTTGCTCTCTCTCTCTCTCTCTCTCTCTCTCTCTCTCACTCTCTCTCTCTCTCACACACACACACACACACATTCCCCCACACACTTCATTGTGATAGACTAAGAAATGCATATTTGGCCTTAGCTGGGTTGACTCAGTGGATAGAACATGGGTCTGCAGACTGAAGGGTCCCAGGTTCGCTTCTAGTCAAGGGCACATGCCTGGGTCTCGGGCTCGATCCCCTGTAGGGGGCGTGCAGGAGGCAGCCCATCGGTGATTCTCTCATCATTGATGTTTCTAACGCTCTCTCTCAGAAATAAAAGAAATGCATATTTGGTCTTCTTCCCCAGTTCCTGGCTCCGAGTTCCTAAAGCCCCTGTAGTTTTCTGAGTGATTGGGTGAGAGTAGTTCCCCCCCTCCCCCCATAAAAAGCCCGTTTCAACCGGACCTGAATTTATGCTAATGAGGCGGTGAGGGCTCTGGGCCAGAGGAGGGAGTCCTGTGCTAAGAGGTCGGGAGGTGGAGTCACTAAGGGTCACCGATGGACTCAGTCGTGCCCACTGGTGTGGACCCCACACAAGCTGCTGTAAGGGACGGGCCAGCAGGTGGAGGCGCTGGGAGAGGGCGTGGGCATCTCTTCCCCCGGCAGTTCCTGAGTGTGAGCCTGTTGGAAGCTGGAGATCCAGTAAGTGAACGGTTTTCCTAGTCCCGGGAGCCACTCTAGGAAATCACGGAAGCCGAGGAGGGGGGTGTGGGAACTCCCAATGTACAGCCGGTTGGTCAGAAGCTCAGGTGATAGCTTGGACCTGTGATTGGCCCCTGAATGGCGGGGGGGGCAGGCTTGTGGGGCCGAGCCTTTAACCTGTGGGGCCTGCGTTAAGGGCGGGTGGTTAGTGCGCACTGAAGATTGAACTGCTTGGTGTGGAAGACTCACACATGTTGGTGTGGGCACAGCAGAGGGGAGGAAGGGTTTTCACACATGCACACACACGCACACGCACACACACATGCGTACACTCCTCACCAGTTCTCGGTCAGGCCCCAGGCCAGGGTGTGGAGCCGCTGGGGGACACGCTTCTGATTTGACACATCGGGCAGGGACCCCAGCCTCTGCCCCAGCTTCCAGGTCTCGCTCCGACAGCCTCTAACAGCCCTGTTCTTGGTTTGCAGCCAGAGCCCAACCCTGGAGACCTGATTGAGATCTTTCGCCCCTTCTACCGACACTGGGCCATCTACGTCGGGGATGGATATGTGGTCCACCTGGCCCCCCCAAGTAAGGACGCTCAGGGCCTCCACTGTGCTGGGGCTGGGGGAGAGGGAGATGGGGAGGCCTGTGGGCAAAGGTGACCCCGTGTTCTCTCTGTTCCTGGATGGGCAGTGGGTCTCTAGCGCTGCAAGAAAGCAGTTTGGTCGAGGCAATGGCTTCCAAACGCCGCTCTGTTGCCCCTTCCAGTGCCTCAGCCCTGGCCAGGGCCCTGCTGGGTGTAAGGTTTTAATCTGAGGTGTAAGATTTAATCTGACCGAAGCCAATACGTTGACCAAAACAAGCAGGGTACCAGTGAAAGTTCGAGTTCATTGAGAGCTCTCGGGTGAGTCCCGCGGGCCGAGAGCACGGGCCGGGGGAGTCACACCCGCCCATGCCTGGCAGAGTTTCTCTATGCTGCTGTTGGACCAATCGGGTTTATCCGAGGTAGTTTGTGGCAGGTGATTTATGAGCGGGAAGTTCGTACAGCTGCACCCTGGCCATCCCGATAAGTCTCAGGTGGTCATTTATTGTCCAGCAGGATGTTACCACAGCGGTGGCTTGGTCACTCTGGTATGTCCCCGGGGGACTGCTATTGTTCAACTCAGCGGGTGGGATCAGGAAATTCTCTATTTTCTCCGCCCCAGACCTTACACCAGGGAGCCTGCTGGGCCTTCCTGTCGTCACCTTGCAGGCAGCAGCCATGGGATTTTGGTCCCTTCGCTCCCAGAAGGGCAGGAACTACTTATGCAGATCCTCCACCTTCCTACCGTAGTTGGCTTTGTATACACTCAGGAAGTGTGGCCCCGATAGAAGCGCAGGAGGTTCACACTCCTTTGGCCCAGGGAGACGGGTGCACCAGGGCCCGTGTCTGCATAACTGGGAGGGCCTCAGAGGCAGCATGGGGTGCAGAAGGCCAGCCTCTCTCAGTTCAAACAAAATCTCCACAAATCATGGACCGTTGTTGGGGAGGTTTTCTCTCCTCTCCACGTCCAGCATGGAAAGTAGAGTAGGGTCCGTTGACTGAGTAGAGGAGCTGGGGATTGAGAAATAATAGAAAAGAACAGACGACACAGAAGTAGAAATAAAGCTGGGGCTGGGTGGAATCTCTGCTCTCTGATGGAGAGACAGGGAATTCCAACCCAAATGCAGCACATTTATTTATACTAAAATAAAAAGGGGTTTCACATGAAAAGACTTAAAATCAAAGGAACTTAAGTGGGCCCAGGACCCATTCATTCCCGGGACTCGACTAAATCTACATTTTAAGGCCCCCCTGCCCCCCGACACCTGAAGCAAGTTAAAAGTCAGTACTAATAACTCATCCAGCCTTCTTGGTGGATGTGTTTCCAAGACGTGGCTCTGCCTGGAGCCTCGGATTCAGCTGACGCTGATTTAAAGAAAGCTCAGGGGCCTTCCCTGGGGGCCGGCCCTCTACCTGTCACTTCCCCGGATTGCGGAGGAGAAACCAGGGCCCAGAGACCACGAGCACCTACTCCAGAGCCACACAGCATATGTCTGACTCTCCCCTCTGTTCCTTTCCACACCTGCTCACCTGCCCTTAAGGAACTAGTCAATCACCGTCTGTTGTATTTAAAATATCCGTGTTGATCTGCCAAGGGCGGGTGCCCAGCAGGAAGGCCGCAGTGAGCCCTGGGCCAGCGCTCCGTTTCCTCTTTGAAACCACAGGTGAAATCGCGGGCGCCGGGGCGGCCAGCCTCATGTCCGCCCTGACCGACAAGGCCATCGTGAAGAAGGAGCTGCTGTATTTTGTGGCCGGCAAGGACAAGTACCACGTCAACAACAAGCACGACCAGAAGTACGCCCCGCTGCCTCCCAGCAAGATCGTGCAGCGGGCGGAGGAGCTGGTCGGGCAGGAGATGCTCTACAAGCTGACCAGCGAGAACTGTGAGCACTTCGTGAACGAGCTGCGCTACGGCGTCCCCCGCAGCGACCAGGTGTGTCCTCAGCCTGTGTCTCTGTCCCCAGGAGCCTGACTGTTTCCCTGCCTGACAGTGGCTGGGCATCCATGTGGGCAGCCGGGGTGGAGGTGGAGGCAGGAACGAGACAAAGTAGCAGGGACAGAATCCCTGCCCTTGAGGGAGTGGCAGTGGGGGTAGGGGTGAGGGTGGGGAGAATGGCCAATCAGCAGAGCAGAGCAGTTCAGTTAGGAGGTGATGTCACCCCCATGGCCAAGGCCTCCCTGGCTGCCTGGGAGATGGACTCTTCCCACAGGCCCAGAGGTGGGTTTAATGATCCCCACTTTACAGATGGGGGAAACCTAGGCTCACTGCATTTAAGTAACTTGTTGATGACCGTGTGTTTGACAAAACAAATCTGTGGTGAGTCTGCAGACCCGGGACTTGTGTCTTCCTGGGTGATTGTGACTGTGCTGATGAGTAGCCAGGTCTGCCTGACACGGCTCTTCATGCATTCAAAGCCCAGGTCTGCCTGACACGGCTCTTCATGCGTGTGAACGGCACTGTTCTCAGTGCCGCCGCAACCCCAGGGTCAGTCCAGGGGGCGCCAGGGGATGCAGCCTGTTTCATTTTCTAAGTCTGACTTTGGCTGTGACCCCTCTTTTTGGGAATCTCTTTTTTCCCTGAGTAGCTAACCACTTTCCTGTTCTCTCTCACTCCCTCCTCTCTCTTCCTGCACCTTCAGTATCATTTATTTTTTTTGTGTGTGTGAAAACATTGGAAAAGTTCTTAGGTGCATGTTGATGCAAAAGAGTATATCCCTCCCCCTCCCCCCGAATTTGAAGGCCTTGCTTCATTGCCAAGTAACCAATGCTCTTGTGGACCAGAAGTCTGAAATGGCTCAGATTTTGGATCCTTTGTATGTCGCCTACTTTTTCTTTCCAGAAGCTATAGAATCTTTCCTTTACCCCCAGCGCTCTGAAATTTCACAGCGATATACTGGGAGTATCTATTTTTGTGTCTTGTGCTGGGCACTGGATGATTTCTTTCACTCTGGAAACCCTGTTCCTTCAGTTCTGGGAAAATTTCCATTTTTTCTTCTCTCATTCTGAAACTCCCATTATTCCCATGTTGGACCCCCAGACAGACTGCTCCTCTGACTTTGTTATCATCTCTGTTTTCCATTTATGAATGAATGAATGAATTTTAAATTAGAAAACTTACACTTATTGATAGATCTGGGTATAAAAGAAGTTTTTCTAAAAAGCAGCAGTGACACTATCACATAAAAAGAGAAGCTTATGCCACATAAATCTGTTTTCGTTGTTGGTGATATTGCCTGACAATTGAGGTACTCACTCCCAGGTAAATTTCCATACTCTTATGCAGCAATAAACTTGAAGTAAAAGCCACTATGGAAACTTGAAAGCAATAAGATACTCTATACATTCAGGGTGCTGCATTAGGAAGATTTGGTAGATTTTATAAAATATCTCCTAGTCATCTCATTGTTCATTATTTTCCATTGATTATTAATAGACGAAAGACACACAGGTTTATATAAAGGAAGAATTATGTCAATACAGACTTGTTACATAATTTCATAAATACATATGTCACTGGGCATGAACAATATTCAGGGCAATTAAATATAATTCCAACTCTGAGATAGTAAAATAACTAAGAAATAGTGTATTATAATTCCAAAAGTTCTTACAAAATGAAGCGTCGGGAATTGGACTTTTCTTCCTGTGGTTTTTGCTCTGTGCACTACCCATGCACTGGAGAGACAAAAACAATGACAACACAGCGACAATAAAGTAGCATAAACGATTCTACTGGACCCCTTCCCCAAAGATAGATAAATAAATAAATAAATAAATAAATAAATAAAACGAGACCAGAATATATTACAAAGCAGAGGTGCCATCTATACTGTTTCCAAAGATCCCCTCTTTCATTTCTTGGCCTAAAAATGAGGGTTTATCAAGCTCAGTACTACTGACATTTTGGGTTATTGACAGTGAAGACCATTCTTCATGGTCATGACTTGCTCTGTGCATCCCAAGGCGGTTATCAGCACCTGTGGCCTCTCCCCACTAGGTGTCAGTAGCACTTCCTCACCACCAGGCACGAGAAACAAAATGTCTGTAGCTCTTGCCACATTTCCCCCAGGGGGCAAGGCAAATCTGTCCCCAACTGAGAACTACTGGCCTGGTGAGTAATGGTCGTAATACAGATGTGAGCAAACTGAAAGTAACTTCCACAGGTCTCCCATCTCTTCAGCGTGGTGGTTTAATGGATGTTGGAAATATCCTTCCTCTCTGAAATTAAAAAAGAAAAGAAAATATATTTAAAAGAAAAGGCAGTAATGGACTAAAATGTGGTTTGTGCTTTATTTTTTTATTTTAAAATATTCTTTATTGATTTTAGAGAGGAAGAGTAAGGGAGGGAGAGAAATAGAAACATCAATGATTGATTGGCTGCCTCCTGTACACCCCCTACTGGGGATCAAGCCCGCAACTGGGCATATGCCCCCAAACAGAATTGAACCTGGGACCATTCATTCCGCAGGCTGACACTCTATCCACTGAGCCAAATCAGCAAGGGCCAATTTGTACTTAATTCCTTCACTTTTTTTTTTACCCATCCTCCAACCCCCTCTTATCTGGCAACTATCAAAATATTTTCTGTATCGATGAGTTTGTTTCTATTCTGCTTCTTCATTTATTTTGTACTAGAGGCCCAGTGCACGAATTTGTGCATGGGTGGGAGCCCTTGGCCTGGCCCGAGATTGGGGCCAACTGGGGCCATCTTGCCTAGTCCCGATCAGGGCCAATCAGGGCTGGCCGGACAGGGGGCGGGACCATGGGAGGTTGGCTGTGGAGTGCACTGACCACCAGGGGATAGCTTCTGCACTGAGTGTCTACTCCGTGGTGGTCAGTACTCATCATAGTGACCAGTTGTCTGGTTGTTCAGTTGACAAGTTGTAACAGTCACGTGGGCTTTTATATAGAGAGATTTTTAGATTCATTTGTTAATAGACATGTATTTATTGACATATTATTCATAGTTTTTATACATGTTTTCTTCTTCTCAAAGAGTACCCTTTAACATTTCACCACGATAAGGGTTTGGTGGTGATGAATTCCTTTAACTTCTTCTTGTCTGGGAAGCTCTTTATATGTCCTTCAATTCTAAATGACAGCTTTTCTGGGTAGAGTAATCTTGGTTGTAGGCCCTTGCTTTTCATCACTTTATGAACATTTTTTGCCCATCCTTTCTGGCCTACGTACAGAACTTCTTCAAAAAGCAACTAGGGCCCTGACCGGTTTGGCTCAGTGAATAGAGTGTTGGCCTGCAAACTGAAGGGTCCCAGGTTCGATTCCAGTCAGGGGCATGTGCCTTGGTTGCAAGTGCTTCCCTGGAGGAGGGGGGCAGTGTGCAGGAGGCAGCTGATCGATGTTTCTCTCTCTTTAATGTTTCTAACTCTCTATCCCTCTCCCGTCCTCTCTGTGAAAAATCAATAAAATATATATATCTATAAAAACAACTAGGAGCCACACTCATAGTGAAGTCTACTCTTCGTCAGATAAAGTATTAGGATACAGAAAAGTTGAAGGTGTGGCCAACGGTAATGCATTCATTACATAAATCTGGATGAGTTGCAAGGAATTATATTTTTACTACTGTAATTATTAAAGTTAGATTTCTATACAAATACTTTATACCCATTTTAATTCCGTAAGCTCTTATGCTCAAAACCCAATTGTTTTTAGAATAACACTGTTCCTTTATCCACTCAGAACATTACTGAATTTGCAGCAAGCACCTTAGAATTTTCTTCTTCCCAGAAACAATTGGCGCCCAGCGGAGAGGAGCTGTGTAGTGGCATAGACAGGGAGTTTTCTGTAGTCTGACAGTATTCAGTCTGTCCACTTCCAAACAAACATGGCTTCTTAGCATCTCTCCTTCATGGCATCCTGAGTTAAGGCCTGTGATGCACACCGGGGAGCCCATGTTGGTGACCAGAACCCGGTGGTTTCAGCATGGAGCCTGGGCTGGACCCACCGGCCTCGGGCCAGAAAGCCCTCCCCGGCACCCACAGTGGCGCTGGCTCTCAGCAGGGTTTTCCTGTCACGCTTGCGCTCCAGGACTAACCAGAGAACACTTGCTGGGTTTCACTGTACTCGCACAAGGCATGCCCGCAGACAGTGGGGTTGCTGTTTTTCTCTGGACAAAGCATCCTTTCTGTGATCCAGCGGCATCAGCATTTCTCCTCTGCAGAGAACTGGGCCCCGTGTGCCTCCTCCTCCATCCGCCAGCCACGTCTCCCCCCTGACCCCGAGCTGAGCAGGAAAACACTGGGTGCAGTGGACTCTCGCAGGCTTCCTAGCAAGTTCACCTGGCAGACCCAGGGTGGCCACAAATCAGTGCCCATGGCCTTTTAGGGGAAAGTTTAAAGACTGAGCAGCGGTAGCCTCAGGTCGGTCGCTTCCTCCAGTTCTGCCGTCATGTTTTCTGTCTGCGAAGAACATCAGCGAAGAGCACCTGTCATGTCAGTTACACGGTGTGTCTCCTGCCGTCTCACACAGCTGGACACATTTGGCACATACACTGAGTGGCCAGATTATTATGATCTCTGAATGCCTAATAACCTGGCCACTCAGTGTATCTGCGTGTGTGTAAGAGTGTGTGTATGTGTGTGTGTGTGTGTATATATACACACACACACACACACACACATATGTATATTTTATTTTATTTTTTAAATTTAATATTTATTGTTCAGTTTATTAATTACATTGTTCCCCCTTTTCCCCCCTATAGCTCCCCTCCACCCGGTACCCATCCCCCCTCCCCCCTCTCCTCCCCGCACTATCCTCTCCCATAGGTGCATGATTTTTGTCCAGCCTCTTGCTGTGTTTCCCACACCCCTTTCTCCCCAAGAATTGTCAGTCTATTCCTTCTCTATGCCCATGCTTCTGTTATATTCACCAGTTTATCTTGTTCATCAGATTTTTAATTCACATGATTTTTATATTCATTTGTTGATAGATGTGTATTTGTTGTTCATAATTTTCATTTTTACCTTTTTCTTCTTCCTCTTAAAGAATATCTTTCAGCATTTCATATAATATTGGTTTGGCGGTGATGAATTCCTTTAGCTTTTTCTTATCTGTGAAGCACTTTATCTTACTTTCAATTCTGAATGATAACTTTTGCTGGGTAGAGTAATCTTGGTTGTAGATTCTTGTTATTCCTCACTTTGAATATTTCTTGCCACTCCCATCTGGCCTGCATTGTTTCTGTTGGCCTATTCCTGGCTAGCTGGCTCCATCCGCCAACTCTTTCCCCATCCAGCCTCTTCTCTCCATTTCCTTGCCAATGCTGGTTGACTTCTGAGTTTGTTGTGGAGACCGAGGGGCATTCGAGGCTCCATGAGCTGGACATTCTTGTTGACTGTACAGCCTGTTCTCAGATTCCCGACTCAGAGGCTGACTCACCTCCTTTCTCTTGCAGGTCAGAGATGCCATCATGGCGGCTGGCATCGCAGGAGTGGGCTTGGCAGCCGTGGGCCTCATTGGAGCCGTGATCTCAAGAAACAAGCGACAAAAGCAATAAGTGGAAGGGACTGTCTTTCCAGCAATTACTTTACTAACTTAACGGGATCTTGTTTTGCTAGAGGTTTTGAGGTTTGGTTTATGGATTCCATTCTGTTTTTATAATAAGGTGTATTTTCACAGAATTAAATATAGCCCATTAAAGGATGATTTTATTGGGGAAAATGCAGCCAGAACTGCCTGGTGTGAAGTCCGTTGAGGGCACAGCTGGGTTCTGTTTCTGGTGACGCCGGTTTGTGCCCTCACCCTTTGAGGATGTCCTTTCACTTTCTCTTTGCACCTGTGTTGTTTACCAGCAGGACACAGAGTCCAACTCCAGTTACCTCAAGTAATGGCAACTGAGGACAGCAGGCCTTCGCTGATATACAAGAACAGGAACCACGGGATAGTCAGCACCTTAACCTGGAGCTAGACGCAGGATGGCTTCCAGACACAGGAGCCAGAGTCTGCAGATGTTCCCTGGAGTTCAAACCAAACCAAACCAAACCCAACCTCTGCTACAAAGAAACTCAATATATGCTGTTGCCAATCTTAAAACCAGCCTTATTACCCCGCTGCTCTTCACATCTTTCCTTTGTCTTGTTCCTTCCCCCCCAGCCCTCACCCCCACCCCCAGAACTCCTGCTTTCTCACCATTGAGCTGGGGAAAATCCCAAAGTCTCTGATCTTACATCCCCTCCTTTGGCCCTTTCTTCCTATATGAGCTCAGCTTTATCCCTTCCCATTGCCTGTCAGGTGCTCCTAGTTCAAATTCATGAGAGAGAGTCAGCTCACCACATCCTAGTTCAGCCTATGGATTGGCTGTTGTTGGGTCAGGTGACCCCACTAGGCCACTCATCTCTTTCATGTTGGGACCAGGTCACATGGCAGTTGCCTCACACCTTCTGGGTTGGGGGTATGGCAGGCCCCAAGCCTGACCTCCCTGCTGTCCAACCCTCCTGGGAGGGGTTGGGGGAAGGAATGACCCCTTGTGGTGAGTCCCTTGAGCTCTGCTTTAGCTCTGTGGGCCCCGAAGATGTTCAGTGACCATTTCTCTGAAAGGGGCTTTTGTGGGTTCCTCAGAGATACCCACCAGTGCTGCGAATGTTTCCTTGGTCAGCTCTGGTTGTCAGGGGACCAACTGTCTGTTGGAATCCTGTCAAGGAAAAGAACACGGACTCTGTAAACTTAAGAAGAGAGTTTTATTGAATTCTTGTTGAGGGCTAGCCCTGAAACAGTGCTCTGACTTGTGGGGAGTGAGAGGGGCTTGGGTAGGCAGTAAGGAAGTGAAGGCACATTTGACACCAGAAGTAATGAGTAGTGGACACATGCTCCCATGGTTGACATCAGCCGGAAGGGACGCACAGGAAAGACGAGGTTGAGTCGCTGCTGAGTCTCCTGCTGTGGAAATGATCGAATTGCCTTGAGCCTCTCGAGATGAGTCTCTGGACAGGAGGGAGAGCGGACAGACGCTCTCTCTGGTAAGCAATGTCCGTTTGGGGAACACGGCTGGTCTGTGTGTGACTAGCCCCGTGGTTGCCTGAGTAAAGAATTTCAGTAAGGGTCATGGTTCTTCCCTGGTTGTTGATGGAAACAGGGGCTCAGGCACCCTTTCCTTTCCTCAGGACGTACAGATGGCTCCGTGCCAGCTTCCTCCTGCTGGGCACACATCTGGGGATCGAACCAGCACCCGGGGAATGTGCCCTGACGGGGAATCTAACGCAACGTTGTGTGCACAGGACAGCGTTCAACCAACTGAGCCACACCGGCCGGGCTCAGCCCCCCACTTTAAGTGACTCTTAGCCGTGCTTATTCCGCCTCACTCTCTCCACCTCAAAGCACAAGAGAGCGAAACAGGAACAACCAGGTCAACTAAAATACACATTAACAAACTGCATGAAAAAACATGCCAGAATGTGTCAAAATAACCAAGTAAGATGGAAGAACCAATTCCAAATGTGTTGGGAAGCACCATAAATGCAAATGGGTGAAACTTGCCAAGTGAAACACAAATATTCGCCTTGGCCAGGGAGCGCAGTTGGTTCGAGCATTGCCTTGATGTGCCAAGGCTTTTCCACCTATAAGGATTAACCAATGAATTAAGCAAGTGGAACAACAAATTGATGTTTCTCTTTCCTTTCTCTCCGATGTATAAGATAAGTGGTAAAACTGCCATTTTCTAGAGCATTTGTTCTGATGAGATTTTGCTTGTCAGCAATTGTTATCAGTTTGGATGAAATAAACTCATAAAAATTCTTACAAAGTTTGAATGTTTCTTGCATTGACACACTGTACAGAGGAAACTATAGGCCCAAATGGCATCGCTTGGGCTAAAATCCCAGGATACCAACTGTAGATTTAATACCTGATTTGATTGTACTCTCAACCTCTTCCGGGAATTGAATCTTAACCAATTTGGAATATTCTGGTCGAGCACCGGTAAAGTAATCTGTCCTATTGGCTCATTCCCCAACCTCCTCCCCCATAGAAAGAAGAGGCAACCTGCATGATAAAAAGCCTTGCTGTTCCCTTTCTCTCCCCGAAACCCAGGTCTCCACCTAAAAAATAGTCTTTTTCTTTTGTTGACAGCTCTCTTGCCCTATCCTTTCACCTATAAAACACCTTCATTTTGTATAACCCCTCAGAGTGCTATGGACAAAAGGGGCCACACGCGGACTTGACAGCTCAGGGGAGGCCTGCATGGTGGTCCTGCAAACTCAGAGACCTAAAGTCACCACAATGGATGGTCTGCAATTAAACTTTAACTAACAGAAGTTATGGTGGGTAGTCACTTCCTAGGTTGGTATTTTCATTGGCAAGGTCAACATTTACCTTAACGGAGCCTGTCTGTCTTTTTGTATCTCTGATAACATATCATTGAAATGTCTGGGCAACTTGTGACTTAACCTTTTTCTGGAGCCCCTGGGGGCACAACCAAACCGTGTCTGGGTTCCAGGACAGATACCACAAATTCCTTCATTGTTGTTGTTATCATGTTAATTGTGGACTGTTAACTATCCTGTACCCACCTAAGTATGTGTCTATCTTTTACTTTTTATCCAATCTGAGAGGTTTCCCCTCTTTGCTTTCTCCCACCTCCCTAATTTATCACCAGTGGATTTCTTGTAACTCTTCCATGTCCCCTCCTTTTACTGCAATGTATAAAAATAGGTGAAAGACCGCCATTCTCTGGAGCATTATCCCGATCCATTGAAATGCTACTTCCCGACAACTGTCGACAGTTTGGCTCAAATAAACTCATGAAATTTCTTTACAGGTTCGAATGTTTTTATGTTAACATTGCCTATGTACTTGCTGCATGAGATGTTGCCCCATTCATAAATTTCTTCATAAAGCCAAGTAGATCTTCAAAATTAATAGGTTGAATTTTGTATTTTAATAAATGCAAAGGGCAATGTGTTAGGGTTCCTCAAAGAAAAAGAACCTATAGGATATAGATATAGATACAGATATGGATATATGAGATTTTAGTACATGAATGGGCCACATGATTATGGAGGCTGAGAAATCTTACAATGTGTCATCTGCAAGCAGTGAACCAGAAAAGCCAGTGGTGAAATTTGTTGAGAGGCTAAAGGACTGAAAATACGGTGTCAGCCATTGGTGTAAACTCGAGTTCAAAGTCTCGAGAAACAGGAACTATGATGTCCAAGGGCATCATAGATGGACATTCCAGCTGTAGAAGAGAGAGCGTTAGTCTTTTATTCACCTTTTTGTTCTGTTTGGACCCTCAATGGATTGGATGATTCCTGTCCACATTGGTGAGTCCCTTTCTTTACTCAGTCTAGTTATTTAAATGCTAATTTCTTCTGGAAACACCCTCTGAATTCATGGGAGTAAACACAAATGTCCATTAAACATAGAAATGTGAACAAGATCCCATGCTATTTCTACCGTGCTGACAAATATTTTAAAAGATGTTGAGCAATTGTGACTCTGGTGTACTGCCACGGGAAACTGAGTTTTGTATCCTTTCTCTAATAAAGTAGAAGAAGGTCATGCTGTTAGCAGAGAGCGGCCTGAGTTGGAGGGGCCTCTCCCCTTCTTGGCTGTTGTCAGGCTTTTGGGAAAGAATTCAGGTGAGTGGCCCAAAGCAGTGCTGAAGGAAAGCAAGAACATACACTTGGCTTAAAGCGAGCAACTCAGCTAGTCTCAGCGCCCCACCTGGTGGGGATTCAAGGGTTTTACATTTTCCCTTTTTATAGGTTTCAAGATCCCCCTGCTGGATATCTTGGGCAACAGACTAGATTTCCAGGTCCCCCGTTTACATTGTTGTGGTTTGCCCCCAAATTTATGAGACATTTGGCAGTTTTATCTCAGCAAGTCCCAAGATTGCTGACTTCATTGTTCAGTGAGTGAGAAATATTCCCTTTTTCTCTACCCCCTTCTTCTCCTTCTGTCCTAGCAGCCATCTGTCCTGCCTAACACGATCATACAACTCAACAGCTCTGCTTTTTGCCCCTTTCATCAGCGATAACTTCGATTTAGTCGGTCACAGTCAGGATGTTAGAAAAAATAAAGAGCAGAATCTATCAGAGTGTATCTCATCTAGATTTTGGTAAGACTTTTATTTATATGCCTCAAGTCTCTATAGATCCTGGTACCTTATAAAGTGTATTTCTTACTGTGGATCTTGGGTGAAAAGGTTTAACAGCCTCTGCTTAGAGAAGGTTCCAGGTGCACTAGGAGGCTTGTGTGAGGGTGCTCATGGTAACTCTGTCTGTGATGGCAACCCACTGGGAACACCCCAATGTCCACTGATGGGAGACAGGGATAATTAAACTGTGCTACATTCCACATGAATATGAATGAACACGAATCGAGCAGGAACCTAATATTGGGTAAACATACCCAGCTTCTGCAATGTAAAAGACACTTGATTCTGATTTGACCACATTCAAAATATGCAAACTAAATTGTATATATTGCTTTATATGTAGAAAAAAATTTTTAAAAGCAAGACAATCATAGACACCAAATTCAGGAAACTGGCTATAACTCCATTAGGAGGGAGAGGAACATGGGACTAATTTCTTTAATAATCTCTTTATTGAGATATAATTCACATATCATATGTTTATCCATTTAAAGTGTAAAATTCAGTGGTGTTTAATAGATTCACAGAGTTGCAAAACTATCCATTTTAGACCATTTTTTATCATCTCAAGAAGAAACTCTATCCCCTTTAGCTACCACTCCCCCACTCCAGTCCTAAACAATCACTAATCGACTTTTTGTCTCTCTATATTTGCTCATTCTGAACATTACATATAAATAGAATTTTATAAAATGAAGCTTATGTTTAGTAGTATGCTTTCAAATTCCCTCCATGTTGGAGCATGTATCAATACTTCCTTTTTATGGCTGAGTAATAGTCCATTTTATGAATTCACTCCATTTTTTCCCATTCATCAGTTAATGGTGTTCACCTTTTAGTCTCATGAATAATGGTGCTATAAATATGTGTGTACAGACTTATTTGTGTCATGAAGCTCGTTTAAGTTATTGGTAGTTTTCTATTTCTTCAGTTAGATTGTTGGTGCATGGGTATTTTATTGTTATTGGTCTTCTCCCCATCCACAGCAAACAGATGTTTTTATTTCCATTTACTCATTCAGCAAACAGTTTTTGAGACTCTGCTCTGTGTTATTCACTGCCCTGGACCTGGTAAATGCAATTACACACTTTAATTTCTTTTTAAAAAGAACTTTATTTAAAAATATATATTTTTGTTGATTTCAGAGAAGAATGGGGAGGGAGATAGAAAAACCAATGATGAGAGAGAACCATTGATTGGCTGCCTCCTGCACACCCCCTACTGGGGATTGAGTGCAAAACCCAGGCATGTGTCTTGACAGAAATTCAAAATGTGCCCTCCTGGTTTATAGGTTGATGCTCAACCACGAAGCCACACCAGCTGGGCTAAAAGAACTTTAAATTTTATTTTTAAATTACAGTTTGCATTCAATATTGTTTTGTATTAGTTTCAGGTGTACAACATAGATATCCCATCTAATAAAAGAGTAATATGCAGATTGACCATCACACCAGCACACAAGATGACTGCTTCCATGTGGTCAATGATCCTGCCCCCATATGGACACAAAATGGCCACTACAAGTTGGCCAGCAGGGGAGGGCAATTGGAAGGGACCAGGCCTGCAAGGGAGAGCAGTTGGGGGTGATCAAGCCTGCAGGGGAGGGAAGTTAGGGGTGAACAGGCCTGCAGGGGAGGGCAGTTGGGGGTGACCTGGCCTGCAGGGGAGGGCAGCTGGGGGAACCAGGCCTGCAGGGGAGGGCAGTTGGGGGGACCAGGCCAGCAGAGGAAGGTAGTTGGGGAGGACCAGGCCTGCAGGTGAGGGCAGTTAGGGGCAAACAGGCTGGCAGGGGAGCAGATAGGCATCAATCAGGCTGGCAGTGGAATTTTTAGGGGGTGATTAGACTGGTAGGCAGAAGCAGTTAGGGACAATCAGGAAGGCAGGCAAGCGAGCAGTTGGGAGCCAGCAGTCCTGGATGGTGAGAGGGATGTAGGACTGCCCTCGAGGGGTCCCAGATTAGAGAGGGTGCAGGCTGGGCTGAGGGACACCCCTCCCCATGCACGAATTTTGTGCACTGGGCCTCTAGTATTTTATAAAGTCTTCCCCTCAATATTTCTACTACACACCTGGCACCATCATTGTTATTTCTTACACCTCACACTTATGCATGTTTTTCTACATAGACATAAGATTTAATAAAAACCATTAAAAACTATATGTCATCTACAATATTCCTGGGAGGGTACAAAGAAACTGATAAGGCTGCCTCCATGGAGGGAAACTAGGTGGCTAAGAGCTGGGGGTGGGGAAGATGGAGGCAGATCTTGCCTTCTATAGGCCTTTATAGCATTAAAATATACATATACATGCACACCTGTTGGCCCAATGATGTTTGTACTCTGGGCTGTGGTCCCAGATCTCCAGCAGGCTGGGTGTGTGCCCGCCTGTCCCAATCTCTGTCCAGTTGGGAGCACTTGGGCCAGTCCTGCCCAGCAGCTGTGGGGACAAACAGAATCCTCAAGCCCCCAGCCTTGAGGACTCTCTTCATGTGGCTTTTGGGCCCAATTTTCTGATTCCTTGAACAGACTGGATTCGGAGAAAAGCTACAAGAATGGGGACAGTGTGGTTCTTTTCAGTCTTTATTGTTGAAATATTATATATGTTCTTTTTTTTGTCCCATTGGCCCCTTCTAGCCCCCCCTGCCTTCAGCACCCTACTGTCTGAGTCCATGGATTATGCATATATGCAGGTAAGTTCCTTGTTTGAGATCCCACCCCTCCTGCCTTTCCTGAGCAACTCCCAGTCACCGTGCCCACCCGACCTGAGGTCTCTGCCAGCGCCCAGCCAAGTCCTTCTGCTCGGGGAAGCAGGGCTGCGTTGGCACAAGGGGATGGCATGATTGGTCAACGGACATCACCTGACTATAGTCCAGCTGCTCCAAAGGCGTCCAGCGTCCAGTGGTGAACATCTCAATGGGCTCTGACCAATGAAACAGCAGGGAACTAGCTAAGCCAACCCCTCATTCTCCCTCCAGAATCTGGGGGCAGGGGGGGGTGTTTGGAAATACTGCCAAGATGGTCCTGCTGATCCAGAGGAGAATGGAGTGGAGATGCTGAGAGAAAGCGAGTCTCCCGGGAGCAAGACCGCGAGTGAGGTCTGTGAGGTCACTGGTCCGCAGATGTCCATCCTGGAGAGCTGTCCAGTCTCAGCTCCTGTCCACCTGCCTCCTCACAGGACCGCTTGTTATGCGGAGAGCCTGCAGGTGGAAAGTTATCGATCCTTGCTGCCTGCCCACATGCCCCACAGCAATGATGCCGAGGGCCCTCCCCACTCAACCCACGCCTTCCTGTCCAGTTAGCCCAGGAGGTCACAGCTCACCGGGGAATGACCGAAGAATCTCATCTGGGTGGCAAGGGGCCTCTCCACACCCAGGCAGGGGTGGATTTGGTTCCCACTCAGTCTGGGGTGTGTTTCTGAACTGTGTGTGTGTGTGGGGGGAGGGTAGGGGGACGAGGAGCGAGTGGGCACTGTTTCCAGCTTGGGGCATGCGCCTCTGATGCCGCGTTTGGCCTGGTTCCATCTGCTTAGAAGTTGCTGCATTTGTTGGTGTGTTCGGGTCTCCCTGGAGCTCCTCCCTCCTTCTGTCTCTCCATCCATCCTTACCCCCACACCCACCTGACCCTGCTGATCCTCTCCTCTTCTCTGGGCCTGAGACTGGGTGACTTATGACCGGGGCCCTGACTGCGGCCCCCCCCAATCCCACTGACCCGCAGGTGGACTTTGATTTCTCTCTGGTGTCTGGGCCTGAGACTGGGTGACTTATGACCGGGGTGTCTACCTGCCTGAACCTGGCCTTGCTTTGAACCAAGAGCAGGTTTTGTGTGACCTTTGATTTGCATTTCTATTTTTACAAATTTATGTATTTATTAGTAGTCGAAGGTAACACACGCTAAATTTAAATGTGGAGAACGTGACCCTCCTCTGACTGAGTCATACGTCGCGGGTCACCTGGACACATGCCTTACAGAGGGCCACGTCACGCAGTGCATGGCTTTAAGTGCAGGTGTTTGTCTTTCCGGGCAGGGTCAGAGGGAAAACGAAACTCTTGATCACAGATCACAGGGGGCTCGCCCTGAGGCGGCAGCACGCAGACACCCCTGCACTGAAGGATGGCTCTGGTAAGTCCCCAGAAAGCTTTTATTTCAAACAGCGCAATCCTCTTAGTGGTGATGATGTGGTCTCCTTGCTGGTCTGCAGCTCTGGCACAGAGGGCACGGGTGCCTGCTGAGGCCTGGGGGGTCTGATAACTGGGGTGGGAGGGTTCCCCAGAGCCTTCCTGAGGAGGGGGAATGGTGGGCTCAGGGGGCAGTCTCTGCCCAGTGCCCAGTCCCACCTCCTCAGTCCCACTGTTCTGCGTGGCTGGGACGAGCTGGGAAGGGATGGACGGGAAAATGGCTCCCGTGGGTTGGGGCCGGGGCAGGGGCTGCAGGAAGGCGTACTTGTCCACCCTCATCTCCAAACAGCTCACCTGTTCCTCTGCTTCTCTTTCCATCCTGCTCTGCCCCTTCCCTGTGCAGCTCCTTCCTTCTGGCTCCAGGACAGTCACCTTTCTGAATGCTCATCACATCCCAACTCCATGCAAAGACTTTTATTTAGTCTCTGCTTCAAATATGTGAGCACATTTTCCTTGTCAGCGCCCCCCCCCCCCCCCCCAGCCAAACCCAAATGGAAACCTAACATTGAGGCCAAAGTCCCCTGCACCACGCCCCGTCACACAGTCCCTCCTCGTTATGTGTCCTGCTAGGTGTGTTCTACTACTTTGCATATATAAGTACTAGAGGCCTGGTGTATGAAATTTGTGCACGGAGGGGCAGGGGTGTCCCTCAGCCTGGTTTGCACCCTCTCGAATCCTGAACCCCTAGGATCAGGCCTAAACCAGCAGTCGGACATTCCTCTAGCAATTGGGGAACACTGGCTCCCAATCGCTCATCTGCCTGCCTGCATGATTTCCCTAATTGCTCCCCTGCCTGCTTTAAGGGGGCGGGCCAGCCTTGTAAGGGGCTGTCTGCCTACCGGATGGTCCTTAACCACTGGCCTGATCACCCCTCACCACTTGTCTGCTGCCTGATTAACCTTAACCACTCTGCCTGCCTGTCTGATGGCCCATAACCACTTGCCTGTCTACCTAATCACCCCTAACCGCTGGTCTGCCAGCCTGATCACCCCTAACCATTCTGCTGCCTCTGTTTTGGCCCCGCGGCTTTGTCCAGAAGGACATCTGGAAGAATGTCTGAAAGACATCCGGTCTAATTAGCATATTACCCTTTTATTAGTATAGATAGCCACCTTTTAAGTGTTGTTTTGTAGCTTTGGGTTTTGTCATCATTCCCAAAACCCTTGGTTGTCTCCAGTACAGATCATTTAGGAAATACCTGAATCTTATCCTTCATTCACCAGCATTTGGAATACCTCCTTCAGAGGTAACTAACACATTTTAACGTGTCGTCATAAGCACATTGATATCATTTTCACATATTTGCTGTGTTTCTTTTTGATGCTCCAATTCTTCCATCTTCGGTCGGGTGGTCCCATGATGCCTGTAGTCAAAAGCTTTTCTCTCAACCATGTCTCTCCAGCAGACTTGGTAAGGATCTTTGCATGTTACCTAATCTTCCTGAGACTCGGTCTTCCAATCTGTCAAATGGGGTGATGATAGTTTGTAGACAAAGAAGTGATAGATATAGAATGTGGGCCCTGTTGAGCATCATGTCTGGCTGTGCAAGTCCGGGCTCTGTCACTCAGAATCACTCAGGCCGGTGAAGGTGGGTGGCATTTATGAGGCATTTGAGACTTCCTGGGAGGCATATACTCACTCACTGATACCAACATGCTTTGGCATAACATGTGTTCATGCCCATGTCTGCACACCTCTCGGCCACACCCCGGGCTGCACCCCTGCCCACACCTCCCCTCCGACACGCTGTCCACCTCTTCTTGGTCCCCGGAAGAGCAGCCCCAGCAAAGGAGAGCCTTCCCATCTGTGCGGGGCGCACGCCCTCTGCCGTTTCCTGCTGGAGCTGATCAGAGGGATCTCGCAGGGTGGGCTGGGCTTTGTAGGGGTTTTCTGTCTTTTCCACGTCCAGCGTGGGAAGAGAGTGGGTCCAGTTTCTGAGTGGAGGAACTGGGGATTGAGAAATAAAGGAATAGAAGAGAAGACGCAGAAATAGAAATAATAGCTGGGGCTGGGTGGAATCTCTGTTCTCTCTGATGGAGAGAACTCTGAGCCCATGAAGCCATGTTTGTTTATAACCCCCAAATACCAGGAAGTTACACCAAAAGTTAGGATCAAAGGAGATGGGGTGAGCCCATGCCCTACTCATTCCCTCATTCCTGGGGCTAGACTGGATTCACATTTCAAGGCCCTCTCCCCAACAGCTGAGGCAAAGTTAAGAGTCAGGACTGATAATGCATCCAGCCTCCTTGGTGGGTGAGTTTCCAAGACTCGGCTCTGCTGACAATGATTTAAAGAATATTCAGGTGTCTTCCCTAGGGGCCCTCCACAGGGCTTTTTACAGGCCAGGTTCTAGAATGTTCCCTGTGAGGACGAACCTCAGCCTGTCTCTGGTTTTGCAGTCACAGGCTGAACCGAAACCTGGAGACCTGATTGAGATCTTCCGCCCTGGCTTCCAGCACTGGGCCCTCTATGTGGGGGATGGCTATGTGGTGCACGTGGCTGCTCCAGGTAAGGCTGGTTCTCCCCCAAGCACAGGGCAGAGGTGGGAGGGTTAGCGAGTGCACACAGGTGTGCCATCTGACCCAGTGCCTGGCCTGGTGGGCTCTCCATCCCATTGGCTGCGGCATGTTCCCTGGTGGGTATGGCAGCTGCTCCTCTTCCCTAGCAGCGAGTTGGTGGAGAGACAGACTGTTGGCCTTTATTCCAGGCCATACTGGGGTTCGCTTCCAGCCAACACGCTGTCCCAGGGAAGCACCCCTTTCTGTGTGCTCGATGCTCTGGGGACACATGAGTAGGACACAGCACAAAGCTGGCTGCAGGGGCATGGAAGGAGCTTGGGCCTCCCACCTTCACAGACCCGTTTGGGAATCTGGGGTCTCTGCTTGCCAACTTGTGACTTGCCCATGTGACTTGACGCCCTCAGTTCAGCTGCACCCTCTATAGAGCTGATGAGAACCCCACTGCCCGGTCGTGCAGGGGTGGGATGCACAGCACTTAGAGGGGGATGCGGGGGCATGGCGGGTGCTGTGTTCCAGAGCATCGTGACATTAAAGCAAAGGCTGAAACTTGGGAGCCACTCAGCAGCAGGGACTTGGCCAAATAAAATTGATGCCTGCATTTCATGGCTGACGTGTGTGCATACACATGTGAATTTTAAAGCCAAATGCAGGCTTTAAAAAAATTAGGCTTATTGAAGAGACCCAAGATGGCAGCATAGGTAAAGACCTATTGTTCTGCCCCGTGCAACGATTCAAAAACTACAACATAACAACAAAACAAACATCACCCAGAATCACCAGAAAGCTGGCTGAGTGAAAACTCCACAAATAAAAGTAAAGGTGGGAGGGACACTGAGACTCAGAAGAGCGGCGGGAGCACAGCCATGAAGACGGAAACAGGTTAGGAGCTGTCCTGGTCGCGCACACAGGCTGTAGGGCTGGAGCAGCAACCCCGGCTGGATTTCGCCAATGGGGAGGGCGGAGACATCCCACTACACGGATTCCCCAGCGCCAGGCGAGGTCCGAGGTCTGGGGGACGCACCCTGGAAGCTGGATGTGGCAGAGGTCTCCTAGTCTGCGGAGAAACCGGGTAGCTGGGAAAAGAAGTTTGCGTGCAAGTAAAATCACCTATTTTACAACCCTGGGCTAGACTTTGGGTGTGCAGACTCATTTGGGGAAAGGCAGAATTATCTGGCAAGGGGAAGAGACTAGCGGCTAGTATGACTCTCTTGGAGGTGCCTGCAGCCATCCCCATCCAACAGAGACCCACGCGCACGCGTGAGCGCTGCATAGGACACAGCTGACACTGAGGCTGCCTGCTCAGCTCAGAGACTCCGCCCATCCAACCTGAACACAGTCTCCCTTCACAACCAATTGGCCTGGAGGTCAAACCCTCCTAGGGCTAACAACAACAAGCTGGGTTTAAATTTAAAAATACTGTACAACCCATAAAGGATTGCAGTAAGAGTACCCATCTCAAATAACTGGGGAGGCTGTGCCACTGACCCTTAGAGGACATCTACCACATAAAGCGGCCACCATGCAGAGATATGGAAAGAAATCAGGTGTGAAAGAAATGGAGGAGAAAAGACGACAAGACATAGAGTTCAAAACCACGGTTATAAGGCTTTTCAAGAGGCTCCTAGGAAAGGCCGATGAACTTAATGAGAACTACGAGGAAATAAACAAGACCAACCAGGAAATGAATGAGACTTACAAGGAAATGAATGAGACCCTCAAGGAAATGAACAAGACCTCTGAGGATACGAACCAGACCCTCACGGACATGAAAAAGGACCAACTAGAAATCAAGCATACACAGACTGAAATAAAAAATATTACACAAAGTCCTAAAAGCAGTCCAGAGGGCCACAAGAACCAAGTCAAAGATTTGAAATACAAAGAAGCAAAATCCACTCTGCTGGAAAAGCAAGAAACAAAAAGAATTCAGATAATTGAAGATAGTGTTGGCCTCTGGGACAACCTCAAGCATGCCAACATCTGAATTATTGGGGTGCCAGAAAAAGAGAGAGAGCAAGTTAATGAAAACCTACTTGAAGAAATAGTGACTGAAAACTTCCCCCATCTAGTGAAAGAAACTGACTTCAAAGCCCAAGAAGTACACAGAACCCCAAAATATAGGAATCTAAAGAGGACCACACCAAGACATATCATAATTAAAATGCCAAGAGCAAAAGATAAAGAGAGAATATTAAAAGCAGCAAGAGAAAAACAGTTGGTTACCTACAGGGGAGCACCCATACGATTGTCAGCGGATTTCTCAACAGAAACGATGCAGGCCAGGTGGGAGTGGCAAGAAATATTCAAAATAATGAATAGCAGGAATCTACAACCTAGATTACTCTATCCAGCAAAGCTATCATTCAGAATTGAAGATCAGATAAAGTGCTTCACAGATAAGAAAAAGCTAAAGGAGTTCATCACCACCAAACCAATATTATATGAAATGCTGAAAGATATTCTTTAAGAAGAGGAAGAAGAAGGTAAAAATATAAATTATGAACAACAAATACACATCTATCAACAAATGAACATAAAAAGGCAGTGAATTGATAGGCTGATGAACAGGATAAACTGGTGAATATAACAGAAACATGGACATAGAGAGGGAATGGACTTATAATTCTTGGGGAGAAAAGGGTTGTGGGAAGTACAGCCAGAGACTGGACAAAAATCTTGCAACAATGGGAGAGGACAGTGGGGAGGGGGAGGTGAGGGTGAAGGGTGGGATAGGTACAGGGTGGAGGGGAGCTATAGGGGGATAAAAAAGGGGAAACAATGTACTTAATAAACTGAACAATAAAGATAAAAAAATAAAATCTTTATTATTCCGATTAAAAAAATTAGGCTTATTGAGGAATAACTTAGTTTTATTTTTTTGTTAATCCTCATCTGAGGCTATTTTTTCCATTGATTTTTAAAAATATATATTTTATTGATTTTTTACAGAGTGGAAGGGAGAGGGATAGAAAATCAGAAACATCCATCAGCCGCCTCCTGCATGCCCCCTACCGGGGATGTGCTGCAGCCAAGGTACATGCCCTTGACCGGAATCGAACCCGGAACCCTTCAGTCCACAGTCTGACGCTCTATCCACGGAGCCACCCCGGTCCCGGATCCATGGCTTTTTAACGAAGGGGAGGTGAGAGAGTCATTGCTGTGAGATGTTTTTCTCTCACCCTCTCTGTGTACAGGACAGTGCTCCAACCCACTGAGCAACACTGGCCAGGGTCAAATGCCTTTTAAGAAACCGGTGTGGCTCAGGGATAGAGCGTCGGCCTGTGGACTGAAAGGTCAGGTTCGATTCTGGTCAAGGCATGGACCTTGGCTGCAGGCACATCCCCAGTAGAGGGTGTGCAAGAGGCAGCTGATCGATGTTTCTCTCTCATCGATGTTCCTGACTTTCTATTACTCTCCCTTCCTCTCTGTAAACAATCAGTGAAATATAGTAACCCCCCTCCCAAATAAAAAACACAAATAAGAACTGCTGAGGGCTCCAGGGTCCATCACTCTGCCTTCTCGTTTCAGCGTTCCCAGAAGCCTGGGTGAGGCGGGAGGCTGGCATCCTGTGAGGGGCAAAGCCGAGAATGTAGAGCTGGGAGAGTGTGGCTGTCACCTCTGTCCCCCTCAGTCTGTAAATGAGGAGAGCCCTTGGGAAGAGAAGGGACTTGCCTGATGCCACGAGGTGGGTGGGGCTCTGGGTTTGCAGGTGAGGCCTGGGCTTGCTCACAGCTTCCTTTCCTGCTATTGACAACATGTCACCTGCTGCTGAGACCCCTATCTGCTCTGGTGGGCTAGCTCCTGGGGGCTTCACCCTGGACCACTCTGCCCATCCTGCATCATCCAGGGACATCTGTACCACTCTGCCCACCCTGCATCCTTTAAAAAAATATTTCATTGATTTTTTACAGAGAAGAAGGGAGAAGGATAGAGAGTTAGAAACATCGATGAGAGAGAAACATTTATTAGCTGCCTGCTGCACCCCCCCCCCCCCCCCCCGGGGATGTGCCTGCAACTAAGGTACGTGCCCTTGACCAAAATTGAACATGGGACCCTTGAGTCCACAGGCCGACGCTCTATCCACTGAGCCAAACCGGTTTCAGCCATCCTGCATCTTTCAGGCACATCTGTACCTCTCTGCCCACCCTGCATTGTTCAGGCACATCTGTACCTCTCTGCCCATCCTGCATTGTTCAGGCACATCTGTACCTCTCTGCTCACCCTGCATTGTTCAGGCACATCTGTACCTCTCTGCCCACCCTGCATCTTTCAGACACATCTGTACCTCTCTGCCCACCCTGCATTGTTCAGACACATCTGTACCTCTCTGCCCACCCTGCATTGTTCAGGCACATCTGTACCTCTCTGCCCACCCTGCATTGTTCAGGCACATCTGTACCTCTCTGCCCACCCTGCATTGTTCAGGCACATCTGTACCTCTCTGCCCATCCTGCATCTTTCAGGCACATCTGTACCTCTCTGCCCACCCTGCATCTTTCAGACACATCTGTACCTCTCTGCCCACCCTGCATTGTTCAGGCACATCTGTACCTCTCTGCCCACCCTGCATCTTTCAGACACATCTGTACCTCTCTGCCCACCCTGCATTGTTCAGGCACATCTGTACCTCTCTGCCCACCCTGCATTGTTCAGGCACATCTGTACCTCTCTGCCCACCCTGCATTGTTCAGGCACATCTGTACCTCTCTGCCCACCCTGCATTGTTCAGGCACATCTGTACCTCTCTGCCCACCCTGCATCTTTCAGACACATCTGTACCTCTCTGCCCACCCTGCATTGTTCAGGCACATCTGTACCTCTCTGCCCACCCTGCATCTTTCAGACACATCTGTACCTCTCTGCCCACCCTGCATATTTCAGGCACATCTGTACCTCTCTGCCCACCCTGCATCTTTCAGACACATCTGTACCTCTCTGCCCACCCTGCATTGTTCAGGCACATCTGTACCTCTCTGCCCACCCTGCATTGTTCAGGCACATCTGTACCTCTCTGCCCATCCTGCATCTTTCAGACACATCTGTACCTCTCTGCCCATCCTGCATCTTTCAGGCACATCTGCACCTCTCTGCCCATCCTGCATCTTTCAGGCACATCTGAGCTCACATGGGCCTTTAGGAGAATCCACATCCTTTGCTTTAGAAACGAGGAAGCCAGAGCCAGGGCATCTGTGACTTCTCCAAGGTCACCAGGCCTGGGTCGGCCTGTGTTGGGTTTGAAGGCAGGCACGGGGGCCGGGGTGGAGGCAGAGGCAAGAATAAGAGAAAATAGCAGGGACAAAATCCTCACTGATGACGCCCGGGCACTGGGCAGCCTGCTTGCCCGCTCTCAGCCCCGACCATCCCCCTCTTTCCTCCTCGGGGACCACAGGTGAAAATGCGGGATCGGGGGCCACCAGCGTCATGTCCGTCCTGACCCACAAGGCCCGAGTGAAGAAGGAGCTGCTGTCCAAGGTGGCCGGGAAGGACAAGTACCGTGTCAATAACAAGCATGACCGGAAGTACAAACCGTTGCCTCCCAGCAAGATCGTGCAGCGGGCAGAGGAGCTGGTGGGACAGGAGATGCCCTACCAGCTGACCAGGGCCAACTGTGAGCACTTCGTGAACGAGCTGCGCTACGGCGTCCCCCGCAGCGACCAGGTGCGTCCGCAGCCAGTGTCCTCTTCCCCAGGAGCCTGACATCCCCCCCCCCCCCCCCCCCCCCCCCGCAGAGGCAGGAGCCAGGAGCCAGACAACAAAGCAGGACAGAATCCCTGCCCTCGAGGGAGTGGCAGTCGGGTAGGGATGAGGGTGCGAAAATGTGCCCGTCACTGTGCAGACCAGTGAGGTCAGGGGGTGATGTCGCAGCCACGACAGTCACTCCTGGCCCCTCCCATAGTTCCAAAGGAGGGTTGTTTGTTCCCACTTTGCAGATGGGGAAACCGAGGCTCAGGGTGCTTTACTAGCTTACCCAAACCCATTCAACCACTAGGCATTGAGGCTCTAGCACCTGACAGCCACGTGCAGAGGTGGGATTTGAACCCAGGTGCCTGATGCAGGGGCAGCACAGAAGAGGCGACGCCCAAACTGGATCTGATTTAAATCTTTGGACTAAATTGAAGCTGGAAAATGAGCTGGAGATGACCAGGGGTGAGGATGACAAGGACCACAGGCGGAGGGAGGAGGACAAGTGGGAGCCAGGAGGAGGAAGAGCCAGACAGACGTTTTCTGCGACGGGCTGGGGGTACACCTTTCGGGGTCTCTGTCTCTCCACTCCCCTCCGCAGCTTTGTCACAGAAACGCAGTCAGGACAAACCCGAATGGAGTGCGCAAGGCCATTCCTAAAGAAGTGTTTTATGAAAACAGTGGTGGGTGTTTGAATGGCTGAAGGAGGAACGCACGAGGCCAAAAGGGGTAAAGAATTATGAATTTATTAGTCACTTGGAGACCAGATGGGCTGAGCCCCAAACGAAGCCAGCACCCAGGGATGGGGAGGGGGGGTCAGAGGTTTTAAAGGACACTAGGTGGGCTTTTTCTGGGCGGAGAATTCTCTAGGCGGGTGTGAGGGGACGGACAATGGTCTTAGCATTGTGGTGTGAAGTGGCCTGAAGGTCAATGCCCAGGGGAGGGGTATTGAATCAATTATGCAATCAGACCTGACGGTGGGCTCCACTGGGCCCCTGTGCCATCCTTTGCTGACTTCTGGTCTCAGATAATTTGACAAACTGCATACCCCTGCACACATTCTTAGCTGCATCAAACATTTAAACAGTTTATAAATACAAAGGAGTTGTGGCGGATGGCATTTTGGGTACGTGGCACACGTGCGTCTATTGGAGTTGCTCAGTTAGCTCATGCAGTTAATGGAAAATGTCTGCCTTGTCACTTAAGTAGACAGAGCAGGCATTAACTGCCAACCAATCAGCCAAAGCAGATCTAATTTCATTCATTCATTTCCATTTATTTATTGTTAATCCTCATCTGAGGATAATTTTCCATTAATTTTTATTTATTTATTTTTAAATTTAATAAATCTTTATTGTTCAGATTATTACAATTGTTCCTATTCCCCCTCCCATAGCTCCCCTCCACCCAGTTCCCACTCCACCCTCTGCCCTTACCTCCCCCACACTGTCCTCCACGCCAATTGGCTGTGAGGATCAGCTGTGTCTACGCCGGGAGAGCTTCTGCGCTGGAGACAGCCTTATGGGACAAGACTTGCAAAATTGCAAACACCTCTGTGCTCAGCTTGGATGGGGTGGAGTCTCAGGGCTGAGCAGACAGCCTTGGCTTCCCATCAGCCCTGCCCTAAGAGGCCCCTGAGTCTCAGTGCCCCTCGGTAATTGCTGCAAGCACCTCTGAGAGAGAGCCGCCCTTGAGTTTCACCCACTGCCAGACAGTCCAGTTTCTCCCCCAATGAATCTGGAATCACAGATTCTTGCCCAGAACGGAAGTTTAGAGCAGTTAGAACTGGGGTTCAGCACAACTGAGGGCTTTCGTCTCCTTCTCACTAGAGAAAGCCAATGGCACACTCTACAGTCAGTCCTCTCTGTGCACACTCGCACCTGTGCCTCCAGACCTCTGCCTTTCGCAGCTCCCCCGAGTTTCCTCCTGATAGTCCAGATACTCTGTATGTGCCTGGGTACTCAGGGTCTCGCCCGGAACTGGGGTTCAGTGCAGTTGGAACTGGGGTTCAGTGCAGCTGGGAGCTTTTGTTTCCTTCCCACTAGAGAAAGCCCCCCAGGCACTCAGCCGCCCGTCAGCCACCCGTCCTCTCTGCGCATGTGTCTGTATCTTAGGCTTTTGCAGCTCCTCTGATTCTCCGTGTGCTTTTCTCTTTCCTTCTAGCTGTAGAATTTGTACTCAGCCAGCTTTCCGGTGGTTCTGGATGCTGTCCGTTTTGTCTTTTAGTTGTAGTTTTGAAATTGTTGTGCGAGGCAGCAGTTTAGGTGTTTACCTACGCCGCCATCTTGGCTTCTCCCTCAATACACTATTCTTAACAGAAAATAGAGACAGACGCAGTGTCAGCAGGCCCAGTCCTCGGCCTCTATTGCCCGGGGAGCCTGGCTTCCATCAGGCTAGCTGGCTGACTCCGGGCCCACCGCACTGATGCTGACCGGCCCTGAGTCTCAGAGTGAAGTGGGCAGGATGGGCTTTTCCTTTCCAGCTGCTCACCAGGCGCCAAGTCAGGATCCTCCCAGAAACGCGCCGTGGGGTCGGTCTGAGGATCCTTTCTGTCGGCGGTGGAGGCCTAGGCGGCTTGTTAGGGCACCAGGCATCCTGGTCCCTGTCAGTGGGCGTGGGGGGATTTCGGGAGTCCTCTCTTGGGTCCTCCTCGTCTCCTCCTCTGCACAGTGCGATCTCACATGGTTATTGGGGGGCGGGGGGCAGGTTGAGACCATTGAGGGCCTGTGAAGTCCCGCCCAGTGTTGCCACCTGGCAAGCAGCTGTTTTCGGGGTCTTGGCCGCTTCCGCCGGCACAGCCTGTGGGCAGGGGTGGCTCACTCAGTGCTGTCGAGTGCACGGCCCTCCGCCTCATCCCTGTTTTCCGAGGATCCCCTTTCTTGTCCAGATCCTCCCCGCTCAGCGCAGTGCGAGGTGGTCTCGCTCCATAAGCTGCTGCCCAGTCACGACATGGCATCAGCAGCTCCTCCACCGGCGCCCACACAGTGCCCGGGGCCGGGCTCAGCCCCTGGACCACCCAGAACCATCCCCGCCCAGCCCTGGTCGTGAGAGCTCGCAGGGTGGCTCCCCCAACTCTGAACTTGCTTCAGGCTCCCAGTGTCTTCCATGGCCACCCCTTCAGCTTTCTGAGCCTCTCTGTACCGATGGGGTGGGGGTGGGGGTGCTGACTCCCTCACACCCACAGCTCCCCCCGCTGGCTCTTTCCCCGCCTCCTCTCCGCTCCTCTGTGGTTCTGTTGGTGGGGACCCGGGTCTCTCCTGAGTGAAGGTGTGTGTGTCCGTATCCAGCCCCTGGCATGGTGTGATGCTAGGTTTCTTGTGCTGCAGGTCACTCAGGCGGCCCTGGCAGGCGGCGTGACAGTCGGCTTGGCAGCAGGCCTCCTGGGCGTGGGGCTGGCCATCGCGACCATCATCGGGTCCCTGCGGGACAGTCGGGAGCGAGAAGAGCAGTGAGGTCAAGGCGTCATCCCAGCGACACCCAGGTAGTCTGGAGAGGACTTGCTTAGCCAGCGGGGGTAGGGGTGGGTTTATTGATTTCACTCTGTTTTATACTCATTTAGGCGACATTTTTAAAAAATCTATTTTTCTTGATCTTTTTTCTTTTATTTTTAGACACAGAGGAAGGGGCAGGGAATAGAGAGAAACATCGATGGCAGAGAGTCATCCGTTGCTGCCTCCTGCACGCTTCCTACTGGGGATGGAGCCTCCGGGAATTGAACCAGAGACCTCTCGGTTCTTGGATGAACACTCAACCACTGACCCACAGCAGCCAGCCATTGAGGCTGCTTTCAATGGAGCTATAAAAGCACAGGAGGATTTGGGGTGGGGGGGATACGGCCTAGCGTGAATGCTATTAAAGACACAGTTGGGCTCTGTCATGGACTCAGTGCTTGTGTCTCCCTCCCTCCCCCCTTCACGGTGAAGCCCTAACCCCCAATGCGATGGTGTTTGGAGCTGGGCCTCTGGGAGGACAGGAGGCTCAGAGGACCTGAGGTGGTGGGGAGGGAGCGGGATGGGCACGATAGGATTGTGCCCTTACAGACAGACCAGAGCTCTCTCTCCCACGTGAGGACATAGCGACAAGGTTGCCATTTGCAAGGCAGGAAGAGGGTTCCTGCAGGAACTGCCTCTGCCAGCGCCTTCATCTTGAACTTGGCTGTTTCCAGGACTGAGAGAAATGCATGTCTGTGCTGCAGCCCCCGGCGGGTGGTCTGTTGCCATGGCAGCCTGAGCCACTGAGGGGCTCTTCCCCCGCTGCCTGAGGGTGTCCTGGCCATTCTCTGCTTCCCTCGGGTTTCCTCATGGAGGGCGGGGTGCGGGGAGAGGGAAGGAGGACGAGGATGCGGGAGGGAGGGAGTCGCACCTTCAGGGCGGGAACAGGACCCGCTGGCTGCCAGGCCCGGGCCCAGGGCTGGCCTGTGTTGAGGATTCGGGACCACGAATGGGACGCAGCCCAGCGCCCGGGGCTCCCTTCCTGCTGCTGCCGCTCTGGACGCCTCTCGGCTCCCGAATAATAGAATCGTGATCGCCCACCATCGCTGGGCCCCGACACCTCACTCCCGGCTTTCCTTCTGCATCAGCCCCGCAGCCTCTCCTCCCGGCCTGCAGCTCCCGGCTGCCCTGGTCAAGTTCCCGACAGAGAATCTGATTGGCTCAGCTCACCGCTTCCTAGCTCAGCCTCCTGATTGGATGCTGTTGGTCAGGTGAGCACACTGAGCCAACCAGTCCTGAATGATGGGGACAGTCACGTGGTTTGAACCTCATCCCGGAGGCATTCAGTCCGTGGGGACCGTGGGTGAGTCAACCTGCAGGGATTGACACCCCTGGTCCAGGGCACCCAGGGGAGGGGATGGAGCTGGACCACCCTGTGTCCCTCTAGAGCGGCTGGGAGCCGGGGTCTGGTCCCAGGGGAGATTGACTGCCTGGAATTAGAGCCCGGAGCTCACATGTCCCATAAGCCCCTTGTCCCCGGATTCCTGTATCCCACCGCTATGGGGTGAGCTCTAGACCAAGAAGCGAGGAAGCCTCCTCCTGTCTCTCCCCCGCTGGTGATTGGGCTCCCAGAGCAGCTGTGCCCTCTGACCCAGAGGCAGCCTGGGAGCAAGGCCAGCATGGACGCTTCCGGAAACCCCGCATGGAGGCTGACATGTCAGCCTGGGCATCTGAGCAAGGCGCTCTGGCCGGAAGTACAAGTCATTCTCTTTGTTCTTCAACCTCTGATGGCCCTGAGCTTCCTCCCAGCCTGGTGTCTGTGCACCGAGGGGATCAAGGCTGCCCCCCCCCCGACTTTCTCATGCCTGGGAAGGTACAGCCCAGACGAGGGGACCCCCCCAGATCTGCAGTCAGGGTGTTAGGGGCTGTGCCGCCCACCATGGAGAGTGGCCGTTCAGTAGGGCCGCTGGTGGCAGAGGCCAGGCAGGAAGTAGAGGGCCTGGGGCCCGCCCCTTTTGTGACCACACCCAGGGCACTGTAGGTACTAGCGGAGGGATACTCCGAAGAGGTTAATATTTATAAAAGCTTAATTTTATTTTTAGAGAAATTTTAGGTTCAGAGAGAAACTGAGAGGAAGGTGCAGAGATTTCACATATGCCCCTGTCCCCCACTCAGGCAGAGCCTCCCCCAATATCAGCTTCTCTGTCCCCAGCGTGTTTTTTGTTGTAACTGATGAACCTACATGGGCACATCATAGCAACCCACAGACCTTAGTTTAGCCCACGACTCACGCTTGGTGTGGTGCATTCTGTGAATCTGGACTCATTCTAATGACATGCATCCATCATTACAGTGTCACAGGGCAGTTTCACTGCCCTCAGAGTGGAGGCCACTCCTTTCAATATTCAACTGGGGCAGCCAGAGCCATGGCAGGTTGGGCACGGGACAATGACTTAATTCAGTGTCAGAGTCACAGATGGGTGAGGACTTGACCTTCCAGTTAAAAGGTCAGTGGTTGAGGGTTGACCAGGAGGTCACAGTTGGGTTCCTGATCAGCACACATGCCCAGGTTGTGGCTCAATCCTGGTGTGGGACGTACAGGAGGCAGCTGATCAATGATCCTCTCTCATCACTGCTGTTTCCATCTCTCCTTCTCCCTTCCTCTCTGAAAAACAAATGTGAAAGGAAAACAAAACTTCTACAAAGATGGGCTGACTGGAGGAGGTGGAGGTACGGGAGAGATGCTGGGAGATGTTTATGCCGCATCAGGAATTCGAGGACCAGAGGGTGGACTGCACGGGGAGGTAACTGTGTGTTTCTTTTTGCACCATGAGAGTAACTGAGTGATGTCTGCTGACCACAGTGGTCAGACTGCAGAGAGCAAGTAGACGGTCCATTGAGTACCTATTCCAGGCCGGTCAGGGGCTGGGAACCCTGGTCTACCACCTTCTCTGATCCTCACGTTGTCATCTTAGAATGGATCCCGGCCCCCAGCTCAGGGAGGAAGGGACTGAGGCTCTGAGAGTCCAGAGCTTTCCCAAGGTCACATGGACAGAAAACCCTGGCTTCCCCCACAAGTGCCCCGGTGCTTCTGTTCTGGTTTAGGCACCAGAGAAGCAGCGGAATTCCTTCCTGGAGGGTACATAGGTTCACGTATAAATTCTTCAATCTTGGCATCAGTCCATCCGTTAGCCAGAGAGAGAGGGACAGTGAGAGACAGAACGACAAGTTGTCTAAGAGCTCAGGTCAGGAGGACAGGACTGTGGGAGATCAGCTCTACAGCGGCTTCTAACACGGGGTTTTGTGCCCCTACAGGCTGTCACTGGCGTTGGGAACGTTTGCTCGTGAAAGCCACGGTGAGCAAAGCCCCTGCTAAGGCTGCCACGGTCACAGTTGCTCCGGTCTTGATCTTTTCTACCTGAAATGAAGCAGCACAGGGTCAAAGTCCACAGCAAGTGCAGGCAGGTCCTCCCTACAACCATCGGGCCTGGAGGCCACACTCATGCTCCCGCACTCCCTGGGGGTCTGGCCTCTGGGAGATGCTGGCCTTGTCCCAAGAACTGTTTCCCTGGGAAGAAGAAGGAGTGACCACTTGTTGGTGCTGGGCTTGTCTGGATTGTCCTGACAACTGGCAGGATGGACAGATGGAATGCTTCTGTGTGAGCCTCCTGGGTGGGGGGCCACTTGGTCCTGATGGAGGTGGGGAGGGAAGGGGCTTCGTGCCTGGACTCCTGGGGCCAGAGATTTGGGGGTGAACGTGGGAATGGCTTTGTGGTCAGGACTCTACCTGGACTCCAGCTCTGGAGGTGGTGGCAGAGCTGAGGGGGATGATGGGAACCATGGCCTCGGGGATCACTGTGCTCTGTGTACTGTTCCCAAGTGCAGCCTGGAAACTTCTGTCTCCACCCCCACCCCAGCCTTGAATTCCAGACTCACACCTCCAACTGCTACTCAAGAGCTCTACCTGGACAGCTAATGTTCACCTCAACACCCCTCATGAGCATCAAATCATTAATTTCCTTCCCAAATCTGCTTTATCTCCCCTCACTCTCCTCCTTCCAGGCTGCCCATCACCCAGTCACAGGGGCTGTGAGCCCTGGAGGTGCTGGGGTTGAGCAGAAAGAGCAGGGACCACCTGAGGACTGAATCCTGCTTCTGCCTCTTAAATAGCTGTGTGTTGGTCATCAACTCAGAAAAGGGGAAGGGAAGGGGCTAAAGCTCTGCCCAGACCCTACATAACATGTTCTTCAGCTCTTCCTCCCCCATAGACCTTGAGCGTCTCTCGCCCTAGGGCTCTCTGGGCCTTAGGGGACCTGTCCTGGTGCACGCTTGGCACTGTCTTTCCCTGACAGCACACAAGGCATCAGGAGCTGCCTTTAGGGTGGGTCTTGGAGACAAAGGATCCTCTATGGATAGAGGAGCCCAGAGCCCCAGAGGTCCCCCAAACATCCCCTACTTCTGCACATGGGGAAACTCAGGCCTGAGAGGAAGTGACCTGTTCAAAGACCCTGAGTGGATTAAAAGCAGGTGTGAGATTTGTTCTCAGGCACCCTGACTCCCAGCCAACAAGACCCTGAAGCACCCTTTAGATTTCTTCTGAGTAATTCTTGCCACCCCCACTCCAAGTAGACCTCCAGAACAGTGGTCTGAGGCCCCTGAAAACAGGGCCTTACCTGCAGGCTGCGGGCTTTGCCGTATCTCAGATCAGTGACAAAGTGCTCACAATTCTTGCTGTAAACACTGTACTCCAACTCTTTCCCAACCATCTCCTCCGCAGAACCGATTATCTTGTTCACGGGCAGTGGTGAGTACTGATCATCCAAGAGGTTGTTGACCCGATAGCGGCAGTCCCCCACCACTGCACTCAGGAGCTCCCTTTTCACCGTCCCTCTGCTGCTCAGCACGGAGAAGAGGCTGGAGGAGCCAGCCCCTGGGTACTCATCTGGAATCAGACACAAGAGTATCAGCAACTGCAGGGGAGGCCACGGAGGGAGAGAGGACACAAGGCAGGGAGGAGGGGCCAGGGAATCCCAATATTGAGCTTTCTTTCTGTCCCTTCATCAATGTGATTGGAGGATTCAATCATTTTGCTCTTTTCCTTAATGAGCTGTGACTACTTTCCATGTTAATCAATGTTGCGATGGTCAGTGGCTGCCACTGTGTTCCATTATATGAATGGACATCATCTAGTTGACCTAGTCCCTACTATTGGCTGGTCCATAGCTTATCCATTGACAACAATAGTAAATTGTATTTTTTCGTATTTGCACTTGTGTGTTTCAGAGAGAGATCACAGTTGTTTTACTCCCAGACTCTGCTGTGTCAATGTCATACATTCCCTCACTTATTCTCCTTTTGAATTTTCTGGTAAAACTCTCATCTCCATTCAACAACCGATACTGGACCCTGAGGCATCGGCCTTATCTGGCCCCGCTCTGGCCACATGGAGAGGCCACAGAGCGCTTCCAGCTGGTGTTGTCCAGTCCCACTGAGCCTGGAGCCCGGGATTTGCTCTCTAGGAGGAGGGAGCTGAAGAGCACGCTAACCACAGGCTCCTTTATGGGGGAGTCTCCAGGCTGATGCTGCAGTTAGCACCGCCCTGAGGACACACCACCTGCACCCTCACACCCAAGCAGGACCCGCTCCTCACGCTCATCTTCCCTGTCCCAAGTCCCCTAATTGTCTGGATTAGGGGTTTCACTGACTATTTGCCATCAATGCTGACAGTTTATAACTATGTTACTGTAGGTGACAGCGCAAAGGAACCTGGTTAGTGACAAGGAGGTTCCTCTGATCATGAGAAGTTTCTGTCCAGCGAGAACAGAAATGCCTGCTATTCGAGGTGTGGGTGCCATTGCTCTGCAGGCCACCAGCCCCTGTGCCTCCCAGTCCGCAGTCTCATCCCAGCACCTTCTTTCATGGACGTTACACACGTCCGGGCCTGCCTGCTCCTCTGACGGCCTGTCATCCAGCTTCTGCTCTCCCTGCGTGACATCAGGGGTCCCGGTGCTTGTGTGCATGTGTGAGCCTCTCTGTGGTGTGTGACCTGGGAGAGCTGCTCTGCTGAGGGTGTTCAGGAAACCCTCTCAGGACGCCCTGTGCTGTGACATTCTCTGAGCCACAGAACACAGCCTGAGAGGCCATCCCTCCATGAGACCCAGGCACCCAGACACGCTGCTGGTTTAGAGAAATCTATCTGCACGCCCAGCTACAGGGCCCAGGCTGGAGAGCGTCTAATGTTGGCACAGCCTGGCTTCCCTGGGGCCCACGACGTCTCTCCCTGCTGAGTCAGGACCCGAGGGACCACTGAGATGCCTCCAAAGGACACGGATGTACAGTGAGCACATACACTGCCCAGGGAGAACCAACACGGGTTCCAAGGTCACATTTCGCTTTAAATTGTTCTCATTGTGTTAAGAAATCTCTGGAAAGTTACACTTGAACCCCCTTACCTGGGGGAGCCAGGTGGATCACGTAGCCGTCGCCCACATAGAGGGCCCAGTGCGAGTAGCCGATGCGGTAAATCTCAATCAGGTCTCCAGGCTTGGGCTCTTCACGGAGCTGCAAGAGAACAGCCCGGACGGTGAGAGATGGCAGGGAGCTCGGGGGCCCGGGTGGGAGCTGGATTTGGCCGGGGAGTCCAGGCAGAAGTTCAGGGCCTGGTGAGCGTGTGGAGGAATCTGGACCCTGTGAGGCCCTCAGCCTCTGGCGCTCTCAGAGGTTGCCCTCGGGGAACTGGTTGCCTGGAATCTGGTTGCCCCAAGTGTGGGAAGCCTGGAAAGATGACTCTGTGCTTTGGGAGTGTGAAGAATTGTCCATAGAGAGTGTGTAATGCATGTGTATCTGCGTGTTTTGTGCACATGTATGTTGTATGTGGTGTGTATACATGCACACACATGAGGAGGCAGACAGCATATGTGAGTGTGTTGTGCACGTGTCCGGAGGGTGATGACACCATTGCTGTGTGCAGAGCCCCTTCCCGGAGGCTGGGACCCAGGTCCATCGCAGTCACATGGGGCAGGGGAGTCAGAGCTTCTGCCTCACACCCGGCCCGCAGGTGTTCACCTGCCTCTGCCCTGGCTGTGCATGGCCCCGACAGGCTCCTCCTCACTCTCTGCCCCTCCAGCCCCGGGCACCGCCTTGGAGATGCCGACCCGAGGGACAGGAACTGACAGCCTAGTGAGGGGACTGAGCTTTGAGGAGGCCCAGTGTGGCTTCCAGCTTCCGGAGCTGGGTGGGGGTGGGGGTGGGGACAGACGGGGTTCAGAGGCTCAGGCAGCAGGCTCTGCTGGCACTTTCCTCACCCTAACTGTCCCCCTCCCACTGCCCATCAGCTGGGGAAACTGAGGATCAGAGAGGGAGAAGGACTTGCCCGGGACACTCAGATGGCAGTGCTGCGCTGGGTCTTCTCTGTCCCATCTCCTCCTGTCCCTTGCCTCCCTCCCTGCCTGCTTTACTGACCTCCTCCCTCTCCTCAGTGCCCCGCCCAGGTCACCCCTGCTTCCTGATTAGAGAATTTTTCAGCTTTTCCTTGTCTCTTTGTCTGACCTCAGCGAATGAGAAGCCTGGAGCCATCACCCCAGGTGGCCCAGCCTGAGTCCAGGGCTGAGCTTCCCTTTCCCCATTCCATGCCGGTACCCAGCAGCCCATGCTCACCTGGACACTTCTCCTGACTCACCTCCTGGTCCAACTCCAACCATGACCTGTTACAGGGCACCAGGTCTCTATTTTGTGACCCCACAGTTTCCTGACAAGGTTCCCTGCCTCCTGTCTCTTCACCTCCACAGCCATTCCTCTAGAACCCCCGATGTCCTTCTCAAATGTCCCATCTGTCTATCATCCACCTCTAGCCTCAGGGCACAGGCATGCCCCTGGGCAGCCACAGCCCCTCCTGACCCTTCCCTCTCTCCTGGCGCGCTTGTCCTCACTCCCCTGGGCCTTTCCTTTCTCTCCCCACAGCTCCCTCTGGCCTCTGCTTCTCTGCACCCTCTTCTCTCTGTCCCCAGTCCCTTCCCCATGCCCACTCTTCCTCTCCTCTCCCAGACAGACACCTCCTCTGAGGAGCTGCCCTGAAGGCCCAGCCTGGCTCAGCTGCCACACTCAGGGTTCCCACCCCCTGGGACCACCCCTGTGCTGGGGTCCCAGTGCCTGACTCTCCCTGTTGGGCTTTGAGCTCCTTCAGGGGGATGCTGGAGCTCGGCCCCCCTCCCTGCATCTCCTGCATCCTGAGACAGGCCTGTTTGGAACAGGGTGAAGGACCTGTGGGAGCAGGAGGGCTGGAGGGCCAGGGGCCAGGGCTCAGGCCAGGCAGGCCCAGAGTTGGTGTCCATCTGGGGGAACAAGGGCATTTCTCACTCGGAAATGAAATGATGACTTAAGGTGAGGCCTGGGCACTGTCTCAGGAGCAGGGCAATGAGCGCGGGGCCTGGTCAGGGGAGGCAGCGGTTCCCTGGAGCAGTGATGTAGTGGACTGAGCTCTGGAATGTGCAGGAGCCTTCCCGGAATCAACCTAATTCCTATAAGAGCCCAGCCCGCTCTGGGACGGCCCCTCCCGGGTCCAGTGTAAGTCTGGACTCCAGGGCTAATGGGGGCAGCTGTCCGCATGGACACTGAGAACAGAATGCTCGGCATCAGGCAGAGTCATGCCTGGGAGGAAGGGATGCGAGATCAGAGGGGCTGAGGAGGCACCGAACCCCAGCAGCAGCTGAACCCCACAGCCTGGGATCCTCTGCTCCCCATGTCCCGGTCCCCTATCAGCTCACACTCCACCTCCTTCCCCAGCTCAGCCGGGCAGAACCCAGACCCCTTACATCCTCCCACATGGCCCCCCCAACTCCACACAGCGCCTGACCCAGAGCAGGGATTCCTTTGCCCGAAGACCTCCCAGTCCTGCAGCAAAAGAGACTCAAACATACAGGTCTCCCTGGAGCCTTAGAGCCAGCGCTGGAGGTGCCAGCAGGAACACAGCCCCAGGCCTTCATGCATAAGAGGGAGCTGCCCTCCCCTGTGGAGCTGCTTCTAGAAAGTTCTGAGGACTTACCGAAGTCATTGTGAGCCAAGATGGGGTCTGGCTTTCTGCTCCTAGTGCAGCAGGTTTTATACCCAAGAGGACACTTTCTCTTTCGCTTTCCTTTCTTGTTCAGAAGAACTGAATGCTAACTGGCTTAAAGGGACTCAGCGTTTCTCTTAGTGGACAGGCCCTGGTTTCCGGCCTCAGGGCTGAAGGGCTGGGCCTGGAGGCCGCCTGGAAGCATTCAGAGTGGGAGGGAAGCCTCTACCTGCCCTGCCCTGGCCACTGGTTCACATCTCAGGACAGAGCGCTGAGAGGCCCAGCTGTCAGCACTGGGCCCACGGGGGTCCTTACCTTATTCCCACCCCATGAAGGACAGGAGCCCCGGGCAGCCTTGGGGGCGGGACCCCACAGGAAGGCCTCAGCAGGCGGGTGCCTGGACCTTGGGGATCCCAGGGCTCATTGGCTTGGGGTGCCTGTGGGTGGGAGAAGCGGAACCCTGCTGAGAGCGGCTTCCCCAGCCTGTTCCCCCGCTGTCCCGGAGCAGGAGGCGGGAGGCAGGGCTCAGGCCCCGTCCGCAGCTCCCAAGGCACCAGGGCCCAGGCGTCTCCATCCCGCTGGTCCCCGTCTGCTGCGCCGGTCGCTGTGGTCACAGCCTCCAGGGGGCACATCCTCAGCTGGCCCTGTCCTAGGGCAGTAAGAGGTGCTTTTCATTCCCTCGTCTCCTCTTACAGGAAAAGCCTCCCCACAGCCTCCTGCGGCCTTGCCCCCGCCCTCCCCGTCCCCGTCCCGTCCAGCGCTGTGACCCGGTTCCATGCAAACCCATCATGCAACGGGCAGGGGCTCCCCTGGGGCTCAGCCAGGTCTGTGAGGGCCGGTGCTGCCCGATGAAGGGCAGGGCTGTGTGCACGTCAGAGGTGAGGGACGGGGTGCCTGTGAGTGGTGCATGTGTGTACGTGTGCAGTACGTGGTGCATGTGCATGTTGCGTGTGCATCTGCATGTGGAGGTGGAGCGGGCAGGGGAGGTAGCTATTGGCCAGGCACGCAGCACCTAAGCTGAACTCCCTGCTCCCTCCCGCTGTCACGCACAGCTCTGCTGGAGGCCACAGGGAGGCCAGCTCTCAGACATCAGGGGAGTGGAATCGAGCCCTCCTGTGGATGGGAGGAGAGCGCAGCCAGCGTGAGGGCCTGGCAGAGCCCCCCTCCATCCGGAAGCACTGTCTGCAGGGGTGCGGGGAAGCATCCCCTCTCCCAGTATGGCCCCTGTCACCCCTGCGCCCACTTCCCTGGGCCACACAGGCTCCGGACTCGTGGGTCCAATGGCCATGGCTCCTCTGGTCAGGAAGGCAGAATGGCCTCTGGGCAGCGGCCTCCCTGTTTCCAAAGGAGTTTCACTCAGAAAGGCGTCTGAGAGGCACAGAGCGCCCAGCTGCCCGCATGCAGGCCATGCTCTTTCCCGGGTGTCCCTCTGGGCCAGTCCTGCCCTCCCTCCTCCCTCTCCTCCTCTCCTTCCCTGTCCTCCTCTTCTGCCCTCCCCTCCTCTCCTGCCCTCCCCTCCTCTACTGCCCTCACTTCCTCTCATGCCCTCCTGCTCAGGGTGAGGGAGGGCCTCACTGTGCCAGCCGAGAGGCCGTGAGTGTGGACTGAGCGCCCCACAGGCAGTGCCTACCCCTCGCAGGCCCGGCTGCAGCTGCTGGGCCATGGACTCCGCCTCTGAGGCCCGTGTCCAGGTTCCATGTGCTCCAGTGGGTCCTGCAGCCCCGGTCTTGCCTCTCCCGCCAAAGACCCTCTGGTGGCCCGGCCTATGGTGTTGTGCTCGCCCACCGTCCTGCCTTGTCCCCCTCTAGGCCTCCCATGTGGGTCTGACCAGCATGTGAGCCGTTCTTTGCATTGAAACACCCTGAGGAGAGGTGAGGCTCTGGTTCCTATTGAGATGTGTACGTTGTGCTTTTTCAAGAAGTTGGTCCGTTCCATCCAGAATGTCACGTGTGTGAGGCTCTGCACAGGGTCCCTGTGGGCCCTGTAGTAACAGCCCCGCTCCCGTTCCCAATGCTGGTCACCAGTCACTTCGATCCTTTCCTTTGTCATCTCTCAAAAAGTCTGTGGACATAATCCGTGTCTTCAAAGGTCCAGCTTTTGTGTGTTGGATTTTCCCTACTCTCTCTGCGGTTTCAGTTTCACTGGTGTCTGCGCTGTTATTTCCCTACTTGCGTTGCCATTGTTTCATTTTTCCCTTTCCTGTTTGTTGAGATGGGAGCTGGAATATTAATTAGAGACTTCCTCTCCTGTTTCCAATGTGAGCGTTCAAATTTCGCTTTCTCTGCTGCTGTGCCTGCTCCCCATGGACTATTATCTGTTGTGTGTTTATTTGTGTCTATTCATTGCCTCACCTCCACTGAACACCTTTTTTCAGGGCTTTGGGGTTGGTTCTCACAGGGGTTATGTAAAAATATGTTTTCTACTTGTGCCATGATTCCTCTATTCCCTTCTTTTTCTACTTCTGCTTTTTATCTTAATTGAGTATTTTTGTTTGCATTTAACCCCAGTTATGGACTCATTAGCTTTGCCTCCTGTGATTTTAAAAAAATATTTCATTGATATTAAAGAGGAAGGCAGAGAGAAAGATAGAAACATCAATGATGAGCGAGAATCATAGATTGGCTGCCTCCTGCAGGCCTCCCTCCCCACGCACCGTGGATCGAGCCCACAGCCCAGGCATCTGCCCCTGGCCGGATTTGAACTGGGGAACTTTCAGTGGGCAGGCTGCAACTCTATCCATTGAGCCAATCCAGCTCTGGCTTCTTTCTTTTTAGTAATGGCTGTAGGGCAGAGACTCTCCACCTCAACACCAATGAAGTCTTTTTAAAAAAAAATATATTTTACTGATTTTTCACAGAGAGGAAGGGAGTTGGATAGAGAGCTAGAAACATGGATGAGAGAGAAACATGGATCAGCTGTCTCCTGCACACCTCCACTGGGGATGTGCCTGCAAACCTACACATGCCCTTGACCGGAATCAAACCTGGGACTCTTCAGTCCTCAGGCCGACGCTCTATCCACTGAGCCAAACCGGTTAGGGCACCAATAACGTCTTGATCCAGATAAATCTTAGCTGTGGGGGCCTGTGGCTTGTAGGACACTTAGCCGTGGGCCTCAGCTGCATCTGGGGTTCATGCCTCCTCAGCCCCTCTGTTCTTGCTCCTCCTTCCTCCCAGGCATGAGTCTGTCCTTGCGGCACTTTCGATTCTTAGTGTCGGACGGGGACAGCCATCTGGCCCCAATAGTGCTGGAGTCCAGACTCACACGGGATCCTGGAGGGCCTGGCCCAGCACGGGGTGTGCAGCAGAATAGCAGCTGGTGGGGCTCTTTCAGGAAGAGGGTCGATTCCGGGAAAGCGCCTGCACATTCCAGAGCTCAGTCCCTCTGCATCACTGCTCCTGGGGATCCCTGCCTCCCCCGACCAGGCCCCCGCTCACTGCCCTGCTCCTGGGACAGTGCCCAGGCCTCACCTTAAGTCATTTCATTTCGGAGTGAGAAATGCCCTTGTTCCCCCAGATGGACACCAACTCTGGGCCTGCCTGGCCTGAGCCCTGGCCCCTGGCCCTCCAGCCCTCCTGCTCCCACAGGTCCTTCCCTCCTGATCCAAATCAACTCCTTCAGGACCCAGGAGATGCAGGGGGGCGGGGTTGGGTCCGAGCACACAGGATCCCCCTGATGGAGCTCAAAGCCCAGAGAGGGTGAGTCAGGCACAGGTACAGTAGCAAGGTCATGTGGGGAGAGGTGGCAGTCCCATGTTTGGGGACCCTGAGCATGGCAGCTGAGCCAGGCTGGGCCTTGAGGGCAGCTCCTCAAAGGAGGTGTCTGTCTGGGGAAGTAGAGGAGGAGTGGGCATGGGGCAGGGGCTGGGGCAGAGAGAAGGGGGTGCAGAGGAGCAGAGGCCAGAGGGAGCTGTGGGAGGGAAAGGCAAGGCCTTCAGCCAGCCTGGGGAGCCAAGAACAGTGGGGCCAGGAGGGTGGGGAAGGGTCAAGAGGGGCTGTGGCTACCCAGGGGTGTGCCTGTGCCCTGAGCACAGAGGAGGGTCATGGACAGATGGGACATTGGGGAAGGACACCTGGGGTCCTGGGGGACTGGCTGTGGAGTTGAAGGGACAGGAGGCAGGGAACCTTATCAGGAAACTGTGGGGTCACAAAATCCAGGAGTGGGTGCCTGAACCGAGTCATGGGCGGAGATGGACCAGGAGATGAGTCAGGAGAAATGTCCGGGGTGAGCGTGGGCTGCTGGGTACCGGCATGGAATGGGGAAAGGGAAGAGGAGCCCTGGCCTCAGGCTGGGCCGCCTGGGGTGAGGGCTGCAGGTTTCTCATTCACTGAGGTCAGACACAGAGACAAGGAAAAGCTGAAAAATTCTCTAATCAGGAAGCTGCGGTGCCCTGGGGGCAGAGACGAGGTGATTGTGCTAGGCCAGCAAGGCCAAGGGTGACCCTGAGTGGGGGCGGGGAAGGATTAGAAAAGACTGAGGAGATGAAAGCTGGGGCTGGGTTGGATGCTGCACCCCCTGATGGAGAGGCAGCACCACCTCCTTCAGGCCGACTCCTTATTTTATAGCCACATTCCACGAGGCTGAGTAAGGGGTGGCTACAATGTTCTCGGGAGTTTCAAATCTACTCAGTTACGTGCACCTGAACTCTCTCAAGCCCACATCACTCAGGCCCGGGGGACCAAGTGTCAGATCATAGTCTCAAGCTTACAGCTACAGCCGTTGGCTGTAATTGTGCGGGGAGGGCTCTGCCCCCCTGGCTGGGATTTGACAGCCCATGAGAGGACTGTGCCCTCTCATCAGTCCGAGACTTGACCCTGTCCAAACGCTGCAGCCGCTCTCCACAGGTGATAATGCAGGGAGGGAGGTAACAGGACCAGGAAGGGACGGGTCAGAGAAGACCCAGCGCAGCCACTGCCAGTTGAGTGTCCCTCATGGGGTGACCCTTTACTCTCTGGAGTTCTTCCTAGAGTGCGATAATGGGTTGGATTTTGGGAAACCCCCAGCGAAGCCTGCATGGTATTTATTATGTTAATAGACAGCATTAATTCTCACAACAATGCTGCAGCATCCATTCTCATTTTGATGCTAGGGTATTAATTCTCACAGTACACCTAGGTTATTAATTCTTCCAGTAACGCAAGAGTATTGGTTTTCCCAGTAATGCTACAGCAGTGATCTGCAAACTCATTAGTCAACAGAGCTAAATATCAATAGTACAATTATTGAAATTTCTTTGAAGGACAAATTTTTTAAACTTAAACTATATAGGTAGGTACACTGTTATTAAGTTAATTAGGGTGCTCCTAAGCTTGCCTTTGCTAAAAACTCAAGGGGCCAAAGAGCCCCATGAGGCTTGTGAGCCCCAGTTTGCCGACCACTGTGCCTCAGTATTAATTCTCACAGTAATGTGCAGTATTGATTCTCACAGTAATGCTGCAGTATTAATTCTCACAGTAATGCTGCAGTATTAATTCTCACAGTAATGCTACAGCATTAATTCTCACAGTAATGGTGCAGTATTGATTCTCACAGTAATGCTGCAGTATTAATTCTCACAGTAATGCTGCAGTATCAATTCTCACAGATGCTGCATATCGGGTATCACAATAATGCTAGAGTGCCCAGCATGTGAGAGCTCTTAGCTCACTAAGTCCTGAAAACAAGCCCTGGGGCTCACAGAGTTCTGGAAACTTCTCCAATGTGTCTGGCATGAGATGAGGATGACCCTGGGTGTATCATGTCTTTAAAGTGCCGCAACCTTTCACGGCTAGGGTTCAGGGTCTGAAGAAGAGGATGCACATAAATGAAAACACCAGAGAGAAAAGTGGGTTTAGAAGGCAGAGGAGCCCGGGTGGAAACCCTCTCTAGAGGAGAAGCTCACTGAAATCTTGACCTTGTCTGCTTTTGTTCACTTAAATACATATCTGCCCTTTGGAATGCAGACAGGCATGTCAAAGGTAAAGTTTGGTAAATGGTGAAGTGATTATCAGGTCAGGGAATTGCCTTCAGCCATGGAGCCCACAACAGGGCGATATTATGCAGATTTTCAGCCCTGCTGAATATCAAAGTCCATTGGTCCTCCAAGGGGTCTTTGTGTATTAATACTAATGGTTTTAGCCTCCAGCATTTCCCCCTTTTTGTTTTCTTAATAAATCTACAAAGGTGTATGCCATCTGCAGAGCTTGAGTTTTTTTTAAGACTTTTCATTCCATTTCTGCAGACTAGAAATAAACATAACAACCAGAATGAGAGACAATAGTGGTTATGCTAAGAGTCAAATGTAGGGAGATCCAAAGAAAAGCATTGAGTTATTTCATGTTCTTTGTGCATTGCTGCCAGGCATCAGGAACTAGTTTGTAGGAGGCTTCTTTCTGGGCCATCAGGTCTTTATGGGTCCCCTTCCCAATCACTGCCCCCTGTGACATGACAGCAATGATATTCGAGTTCTGGATGGTGGACAAACGGGCAATGACAATGCAGAGCCAACCTCCTTTGGCTTTGTCCAGGGCCGCCTGCAGCATCGCACAACGGAGGACTGCTGGCCTGGCAAGGCTTTTCTCCACTCCCCAGGTCATCTCTGGGCTGTTTCTCCTCTGTCTCCTTCTCCTCCATTTCTTATCTTCAGCGTGTTGCTTGGGACTTGGAGGAGTTTTCTAAAAATACACAAGAATATCCTTGACCAAAGGTTAACTGGGGTCAGGAACCTTCCATAAACCAGACTCGGGGACGTTCCATTTAACCAGACCATTTCCTTTGGCTTATTCTGACACCAGTGTAATTCCATAGGTGTCTTTCCTTCCATTAATAAAACCATACAAATAAAATAAAATAAAATAAAATAAAACCATACAATATTTAAACCTTAATTTTCCAATGATAATTAAAAGTAAACAGCCAGCTTTTCTTAAATTGACATTTATGAACATATTTTGTATAGTTATTCCAAAAGACATCAATTACATTTAAACCAGTTTTTGTATTAAAAACTTGGTTCAGACCATAGAATTGATTGTTTTTTAAATTTGGTCAATAACATATTATATCTTACGTTGAAATTTTACCACACATAGTACACATAAGGACTACAATATATCTATCTCTCTATATATAGATATATATGTATATTTTAATCTTTATTGTTCAGTTTATTAATTACATTGTTTCCCCCATTTTTTTTACCCTATAGTTCCCCTCCACCTGGTACCCATCCCACTCTCCGCCCTCACCCACTCCACTGTCCTCTCCTATAGTTGCATGATTTTTGTCCAGTCTCTTGCTGCACTTCCCACACCCCCTTTCTCCCCAAGAGTTGTCAGTCCATTCCTTCTCTATGTCTGGGATTCTGTTACATTCACCAGTTTATCCTGTTCATCAGCTTATTAATTCACTTGATTTTTAGATTCATTTGTTGATAGATATGTATTTGTTGTTCCTAATTTACACTTTTATCTTTTTCTTCTTCCTCTTCTTAAAGAATATCTTTCAGCATTTCATACAATATTGGTTTGGTGGTGATGAACTCCTTTAGCTTTTTCTTGTCTTGGAAGTACTTTATCTGACCTTCAATTCTGCATGATAGCTTTGCTGGATAGAGTAATCTTGGTTGTAGATTCTTGCTGTTCATCACTTTGAATATTTCTTGCCACTCCCATCTGGCCTGCATCATTTCTGTTGAGAAATCTGCTGACAATCGTATGGGTGCTCCCTTATAGGTAACCATCTGTTTTTCTCTTGCTGCTTTTAATATTCTCTCTTTGTCTTATTCTCTTGGCATTTTAATGATGATGTGCCTTGGTGTGGTCCTCTTAGGGTTCCTATATATTGGGGTTCAGTGCACTTCTTGGACTCCTAAGTCAATTTCTTTCACCAGGTGTGGGAAGTTTTCGGTCACTATTTCTTCAAATAGGTTTTCATTGTCTTGGTCTCTCTCTTTTTCTGGCACCCCTATAATTCGGATGTTGGTATGCTTGAGGTTGTCCCAGAGGCACCTTACACTATCTTCAATTTTTTGGATTCTTTTGGTTTCTTGCTTTTTCAGCTGAATTGATTTTACTTCTTTGTATTTCAAATCTTGAACTTGGTTCTTGGGGTGCTCCAGAGCCCTTTTAGGTCTGTGCCCTGTTTCACGTGTGTGAGGCTCTGCACAGGGTCCCAGTGGGCCCTGTAGTAACAGCCCCGCTCCCGTTCCCAATCCTGGTCACCAGTCACTTCTTTCCTTTCCTTTGTCATCTCTCAAAAAGTTTGTGGACGTGATCCATGTTCTCAAAGGTCCAGCTTTTGTGTTGGATTTTCCTACTCTCTCTGCGGTTTCGGTTTCACTGGTGTCTGTGCCCTGTTATTTCCCTACTTGCGTTACCATTGTTTCATTCTTCCCTTTCCTGTTTTTTTGAGATGGGAGCTGGGAGCTGGAATATTAATTGGAGTCTTCCTCTTCTCTCTCCAGCGTGAGAATTCACATTTCGCTTTTACTGCTGCTGTGCCCTCACCCCATGCACTTTTATCTGTTGTATGTTTATTTGTGTCTATTCATTTACTTGCCTCAACTGAGCACTTTTTTTAGGGCTTCGGGATTGGTTCTCACAGGGATTATTTAGAAATGCATTGTTTTCTATTTGTCCCATGATTCCTCTATTCCCTTCTTCTTTTACTTCTGCTTTTTATCTTAATTGAGGACTGCTGGTTTTTCTCTCTTTCTCACGTCCAGTGTGGAGAGAGACAGGGTTCCGTGTCTGAGAGGAGGAGCTGGGAATGAAGAAAAATGAAACACAGAAGAGAAGACACAGAAGTAGGAAAAAAATCTGGGGCCAAGTGGGACGTCTGTTCTCCCTCTCATGGAGACACAGGGACCCTGAGCCCAGAAGCCATGTTTATTTATATTCCACAATACAAAGGGGTTTCTCCCACATTAGGATCAAAGCAGTTTTGGTGGGCCCAGGCCCTATTCATTCCCCCATTCCCAGGGCAAAACTGCATTTACATATCAAGTCCCTCTCCCAGACACCTGAGGCAAAGTTAAGCCCAAGCTGATAAACACACTCAGCCTCATTGGTGAAGCTTGTTTTCCCAAGACCCAGTTCTGCCAGGCACCTTGAATTCAGCAAGACAAAGATGTAAAGAATGCTCTAGGTGTCTTGCCTGGGCACCCCCACAATTGAGTATTCTTTGTTTCCATTGAGCCTCAGTTATGGACTCATTAGCTGTACCTCCGGTGTTTTCTGTTTAAGAAAATATTTCATTGAGCCGAAACCGGTTTGGTTCAGTGGATAGAGCGTCGGCCTGCGGACTGAAGTGTCCCGGGTTTGATTCCAGTCAAGAGCATGTACCTTGGCTGCAGGCACATCCCCAGTACGGGGTGTGCAAGAGGCAGCTGATCGATGTTTCTCTTTCATCGATGTTTCTGACTTTCTATCCCTCTCCCTTCCGCTCTGTAAAAAATCAATAAAATATATTTAAATATATATATATTCCATTGATATTAGAGAGGAAACAGAGGGAGAGAAAAATTGAAACATCAATGATGAGCGAGAATCATGAATTGACTGCCTCCTGCAGCGCCCCCCCCCCCCACCTCCATCTGCCTGGGGATTGAGCCTACAGCCCAGGCATGTGCCCCTTGCCGGATTTGAACCTGGGACCCTTCAGTGCACAGACTGATACTCTATCCATTGAGCCAATCCAGCTCGGGTTCTGTATTTTTAGTGATAGCTGTGGGGCACAGAATCTCCACCTCCGCACCAATGACGTGTATTTTTAAAATATATTTCACTGATTTTTTGCAGAGAGGAAGAGTGAAAGACAGATAGTTACAAACATGGATCAAAGAGAAACATCTATCAGCTGCTTTGTGCACACCTCCCACTGGGGATGTGCCCACTACCCAGGTACATGCCCTTGACCGGAATCAAACCTGGGACCCTTCAGCCCACAGGCCGACGCTCTATCCACTGAGCCAGACTGGTTAGGGCACCAATAACGTCTTGATCCAGATAAATCTTAGCTGTGGGGGCCTGTGCCTTGTAAGACACTTAGCCGTGGGCCTCAGCTGCATCTGGGGCTCAAGCCTCCTCAGCCGCTCTGTTCTGGCTCCTCCTTCCTCCCAGGCATGAGTCTGCCCTTGGAGCACTTTCGATTCTTAGTGTCAAACAGGGACAGCTGCCCTGTCCCCAATAGCCCTGAAGTCCAGATTCACACGGGAACCATGGAAGGTCTGGCCAGTACATGGTATGCAGCGGAAGGGCAGGGCTCTTACAGGAAGTTGGGTGATTCTGGGAAGGCGCTTGTGCATTCCAGAGCTCAGTCCACCTGCATCACTGCTCCTGGGAACCGCCGTGCGGCCCCCCGCCCCCTCCCAGGCCCCAGGTCACTGCCCTGCTCCTGGGACAGTACCCAGGCCTCACCTTAAATCATTTCATTTCCAAGTGAGAAATGCCCTTGTTCCCCAAGATGGACACCAACTCTGGGCCTGCCTGGCCTGAGCCCTGGCCCCTGGCCCTCCAGTCCTCCTGCTCCCACAGGTCCTTCCCTCCTGTTCCAAACCAGCCCTTCTCAGGACCCAGGAGATGCAGGGAGGGAGGGCCGAGGATCCCCCTGATGGAGCTCAAAGCCCAGCTGGAGTGAGTCAGGCACAGGGACCGCAGCAGAGCAAGATCAGGTGGGGAGAAATGGTGGTCCTGGAGCTGGGGACCCTGAGCTGGGGATCCTGAGCATGGCAGCTGAGCCAGGCTGGGCCTTGAAGGCAGCTCCTCAGAGGAGGTGTCTGTCTGGGGTAGGAGAGGAGGAATGGGTGTGGGGCAGGGGCTGGAGGCAGAGAGAAGGGGATGCAGAGGAGCAGAAGCCAGAGGGAGCTGTTGCGGGGGGAGGAAGAAAGGCAAGACCTTCAGCCAGCCCGGGAGCCAAGGACAAGTGGGGCCAGAAAGGGGGGAAGGGTCAGGAGGGGCTGTGGCTGCCCAGGGGCATGCCTGTGCCCTGAGGCCAGAGGAGGGTCATGGACAGATAGGACATTTGGGAAGGACATAGGGGGTCCAGGGGGACTGGCTGTGGAGGTGAAGGGACAGGAGCCAGGGAACCTTGTTAGGAAATTGTGGGGTCAAAAATAGGGACCTGGTGCCTTTATCCGGATCATGCTGCGAGATGGATGAGGAAGTGAATTAGGAGAAGTGTTCGGGTGGAGCATGGGCTGCTGGGTACCTGCATAGAATGGGGGAAGTGAAGCTGAGCCCTGGCCTCAGGTTGGGCGGCCTGGGATGTGGGCTCCAGGCTTCTCATTCTCTGAGATCAGACACAGAGACAAGGAAAAGCTGAAAAATTCTCCAATCAGGAAGGTGGGATGACCTGGGCGGGGCACTGAGGGGAGGGAGGAGGTCAGCAAGGCGGGGAGGGAGGGAGGAAAGGGACAGGAGGAGATGGGACAGAGAAGACCCAGCACAGCACTGCCATCTGAGTGTCCCCAGGCAAGTCCCTCTCCCTCTCTGATCCTCAGTTTCCCCAGCTGAGCAAAGGATACTGCTTCCTCCCCTGGGCAGTGGGAGGGCAGCTGTTAGGGTGAGGAAAGTGCCAGCAGAGCCTGCAGCCTGAGCCTCTGAACCCCGTCTGTCCCTACCCCCACCCCCTACCCAGTTCCAGAAGATAGAAGCCACACTGGGGGTCCCAGGAAGGTTCAGTTCCTGGCAAGTTACTCTGAGGTCCTTTCCCTCAGGTCAGCATCTCAGCAAGTGGGGGTCGCAGGGCTGCAGGGGTAGAGGGTGAGGAGGCCCTGAAGTCGACATGGACACCCTGTGGGAAAAGCCTGATGGAGACACGAGGGTCAGTGTGAGGACAGAGAACCTTGGACTCTTCTGGACAACATTGCAGGGGTTGGCCTGGGCCCCAGCCTCAGGGAAGGGGGGGGGGTTGTTATGTCATCACACTTTGGACACGTGTACCTGCATCCTAGTTGTGTAAGTGTACACGCAATACCACATACATATGCACAATACACCCCCACATGCATGACATACACACACTGGACAAATATTCACGCTCCTAATACACAAGATCGTGTTTTCAGGCTCTGCCCTCTGGGAAAAGATTCCAGACTTTCGGGTCCCCCGGGGTAACCTCTAGAACCGTGATGGCGAACCTGTGACGCGGGGGTCAGCACTGACAGGCGTAGCCATTTTCAATCACACACGGCTGCATGTGGTCGCATACAGAGAAGTGTGGGGCCACATGCAGAGAAGGACGTTTCATCCTCGGCTACTGACCGGCCAGGTGCAGTAGCCGAGGGTGAAACATTTGCTGTAGTGTAGTGCTGACACTCTGTGCCGAAGGTCTGTAGGCCAGAACAACAGAACTCCGGCACAGAGCGTCTAGTTCTGGGACTTCCAGTTAGGCCGTTAGGGGATCGTTGACCTCACTTCCGGCCGGCAGAGCAGGGAGCAGCGGAATGCCTCGGGATCTCTGGGGTCCCTGTGACCGCCATTACCAGCAACCACATAACCACAGCAACCATCATCCAGTATACTGTTCTGGGGTGTCTGGGATTTCTAATTGACCATCATTACTGAGATAAGTGAGGGGGAGGCTGGGAGAGGCGAGGGCCTGTGCTATGGGTGCCGTTTCTCACCATTAGAAATAGCGGCAGCCATCTTAATTTATATAAGGAACACCATTTTGCAGCATAGTGCAGACTCCACTTCACCACTATCACTGTTGTGCATCCTTATTAACCCCTATTTCTGTTTATTAACTCTGCCCTTTTCTAAAACACAGTTACATGTGCCATCTTGTGGTCAGTTGGGCTGGTTAACCCATAATTGACTGCCGGGCTAACAGGCTATCTATAATTCAATCTTAATGGAGAACCCAGAAAATAAAAAACCAAGCTTAAGTAAAGAGAGTGCTAGTAGCAGTAGCCGACCCTTTCAAGAGACATGGACCAAGATGTATGGCATTATAGAAAAAAAATGGCAGATCATTTTACAATATATGTACTGAAATGGTAGTAAGCAGAATGTGGAGTATAAATAGATATTTTGAAAGTAATCATTCCCAGCTCTTGAAAAAAAAAAGTGAGGATCAAAGGAAGGAATACATTTGCAGGCAGCTACACCTTTATAAGAGCCAATCTAATTCCATCCTTAAATTTATGAAAGGCTCCACAAATTTAACATCTGCAAGTTTCAGCATTGCTCACTCCATAGCTCAGCATGGAAAAGCACTCAGTGAGGGTGAATTTATTAAAGAAACTCTCCTAAGATGTGCACCAGTTCTATTTCACGATATGCAGAATAAAGATGCAATTATTAAAAGAATATCTGAGTTACCACTCAGTAGAAATATCATAAGAGACCGAATAATGAGGCTGAACACAAACATACAACATCAATTAAAGAGAGACATAAGTAATTGTAAATATTTTTCGATCTCTCTTGATGAAACTACTGATGTCACATCACATGCTCAGTTGGCCATTATTGGCTGATATTCTGATGGCCTCACAATGATAGAAGAGTTGATAGAGTTAGTATCAATGCCAACAAGTACATCAGGAAGGGAAATATGTAAGATTGTTATACAAACATTCCTTGACCTAAGCATTGATATCTCTAAAGTTGTGTCAGTGACGACAGATGGGGCACCAAACATGGTGGGGGAAAAAGTCAGATTTGTCAAATTGTTTACAGAAGCTATTGGACATCTGATTGTGCCTTTTCATTGTATTATCCATCAGGAGGTTTTATGTGCCAAGGCAGGATTCACCAATTTAAACGACTTAATGTCAGTTGTTACAAAAATAGTTAATTTAATAGCTGCTCACCCCCTTCACAAGTGAGAATTTTCTGCACTTTTACTGGAGGTTGATTCCACCTACAAAGGACTGCTGATGTACAACAATGTAAGATGGCTGAGCCGAGGCAAAGTTCTTGAGCGCTTTGTGGAGTGCTTTGAAGAAATTAAGGTATTTCTTGAGGAAAAGGATCTGGGAAACTTTTCTCAGCTCAGTGATGATAAGTGGGTCAACACCCTGATACTTTTTATAGATCTCTCTGTTCATATTAATGAACTGGAACTTAAAGTTACAAGGTTTTGGCAAAAGCATTGACGTTATGTTTGGATACTTAGAACCTTTTGAAAGTAAACTTAAAATTTTCAAGCGAGATGTAGAAACTAAAACGTTTAAGTATTTTCCTCAAGTAACAAAGTATTTTGAGAAGGCCAGTGCAGCTGTACAAAATGAAATGGAACCCTGGCATATAAAGTACCAGCCTGTTTTAGACTCGTTACTTGACCTGTTCAGTGATAGATTTAATCAATTTAGAAGCCTAGAGCAGACCATAAAAATAATTAAGTATCCTGATGTAGTAGTCTACAGTAGTTTGGAATTAAATGATTTTCAATGGATGCAAATTGACGATTGGAGATGCAACTTGCAGAATTTCAAGACAGCATCTGGGCTCAGGTGTTTGTCGACTTGAGGTCAAAGCTTGAGAATCTGGAAAGGTCCCACTTGGAGAATCAAGAGGAGTGCCACTACGAACAGGAAATTTGGAGTGCCTGGAACCGACTACCAGACACTTTTAGCACCCTGAAAAATATAGCAACGGCTTTACTCACAATTTTTCCCTCTTTGTACTTTTGTGAGACCTTATTCTAATATCAAAGCCAACAAAAGAAACAGATTGACAGATGAAGTTAGTAGTGTTTGCTTGGGCTTGAAGTGTACAAAATATCAACCGTTAATTGAAAGTTTAGTCAATGAAATTCAGCAACAAAATTCACTAATGGGCAGGTTAGTTAAAGAATTCCCCCTCCCCTCACTTATCTTAGTTCACGGCACCCCACACAAGTTTAATAATATCAAGACCAACAAAAGAAACCAACTGACAGATGAACAAAGAAGTCACTAACAGTAAGGTAAATAATTAGTTTTTAATGTATTAAATACAGTTATATATTACAATCATACATTTTTGTTATTTAAACTATAAATATCACGAAATTATGTTTTTTTTTTCTCAAAGTGCCACACGACCTGAGTTATGATCAGTTTTTTGGCGAATTTTGACACACCAAGATCAAAAGGTTGCCCATTACTGTTCTAGAATGTTCCCTGTGAGGACTAACCTTACAGCCTGTCTCTGGTTTTTCAGTCACAGGCTGAACCGAAACTTAGAGACCAGATTGAGATTTTGCGCCCTGGCTTTGAACACTGGGCCCTCTGCGTGGGGAATGGCTATGTGGTGCACCTGGCTTCTGCAGGTGAGGCTGGTTCTCCCCCAAGCACAGGGCAGCGGTGGGAGGGTTAGCGGGTGCACACTCGGGTGCCTGGCCTGGAGGGCTCTCTGTGCCCATTGGCTGCGTGATGTTCCCTGGTGGGTCTGGCAGCTGCTCCTCTTCCCTAGCAGTGAGGCCTTTTTTCCAGGCAATACTGGGGTTCACTTCCAGCCAAAAACCTGTCCCAGGGAAGCACCCCATTCTGTGTGCTCGATGCGCTGGGGACACAGGAGTAGGACACAGCCCACAGCTGGCTGCAGTGGGATTTGAACCCAGGTGCCGGGTCCAGGGCCAGCACAGAAGAGGTGACACCTGAGCTGGATCTGATTTAAATCTTTTGACTAAATTGAAGCTGGAAAATGAGCTGGAGATGACTAGGAAGCAGGGAGAGAAGGACGACAGGCTGAGGGAGGACAAGTGGGAGCCAGGAGGAGGAGGAAGAGCCAGACAGACATTTTCTGCGACGGGCCGGGGGTACACCTTTCAGGCTCTGGCCCACAAAGTCTCTGACTCTCCACTCCCCTCTGCAGCTTTGTCACAGAAACAGTCTGGGGCAAACCCTAATGGAGTGGGTAAGGCCATTCCTAAAGAAGTGTTTTATGAATATAGTGGTGGGTGTTCAAATTGCAGAAGGAGGAATGCAAGAGGCCAAAAGGGGTAAAGAATTAGGAATTTCCTAGAGGCCAGCTGCATGAATTTGTGCACATTGAAGGGATATTAATTAGAAGAAATATTTTGATATCGCTATTCGCCCTTTCTCTGTAATGGAAGTGTCAACCAAATTCATGCTTGACAATGACAGATGGAAACACACATGTATGACTGGTGCCAGCGAGAGCTTTATAAGTATAGATAAAGTTGCTTAATTAGACCTGCTTTCTGATTTAGCTAAACTTTTTCCAGCCCAGTAAAGCACCCCAACTTCTCTTTCAGGTAATTGGCAGCAACACAGCAGTAAATATCAACACGAAGCAGATTATTGTTGTAGATCACACAGGAGGAACAAAGGGTGAAATATTTCACTGCAGCCGTGTTTGACTATGTTCTGTGCAGAGAGAGAGCCCAAAGTCATTTTCAAGCTCCACCATTTCTTACTTCTTTTCAGTCAGGTCAAGTGTATAAATTTTCTAAATCTCCATTTTCTGGGCTAATGAAAAGAAAATAGGACTCTGCCGAGTCTCCTATCTAGCTACTCCAGGTGAGGATAAAATGAGATGAGGCACGGGAAAACGCTTCTCAGACATTTGGTTAAAGTGTGAAATGTTTGCACCTGGCTATAAAGCTAGTCATGCTCCTGGGCTGAAGAAACTCCAAGGAGGCTAGTCACTAGGGAGACGAAGCCAGGCGTTGCTACATGATGCCGTTACCAGGCTAGCCTGGGCTGGGGGCTGCATTGTGGGCCATTGGGTCTTGGCAGTGTTGTCTGTGATTTGGTGGGCTGTTGCTCTGGGGTGATGGTGGGCCTGTGTCTTACTTGGGGGAAGCTGAGTATGCTTTATCAGTGCCCGGTCTTTGTGTCTGACCTCAGCGAATGAGAAGCCTGGAGCCCTCAACCCAGGTGGCCCAACCTGAAGCCTTAGCTTCCCTTTGCCATTCTATGCTGGTACCAGCAGCCCAAGCAAACCTTGGACACTTCTCCTAATTCACCTCCTCATCTATCTCCTGCCCATGAGTCAGTTAATGGCACCGGGTCCCTATTTCCTGACAAATGTCCCTTCCTCCTGTCCCTTCACCTCCACAGCCAGTCCTCCTGGGCTCCCAGTGTCCTTCCAAAATGTCCCATCTGTCCATGACCCTCCTCTGGCCTCAGGGCACAGGCATGCCCTTGGGTAGCCACAGCCCCTCCTGACCCTTCCCCACTTTCCTGGGCCCCCTGTCTTCAGCCCGCCGGGCTGGTTGAAGGTCTTGCCTTCCTCCTCACACACACACACAACTCCCTCTGGCCTCTGCTCCTCTGCACCCCCTTCTCTCTGTCCCAAGCCCCTGCCCCATGCCCACTCCTCCTATCCTCCCCCAGAAAGACACCTCCTCTGAAGAGCTGCCCTGAAGGCCCAGCTTGGCCCAGCTGCCACGCTCAGGGTCCCCAGCTCAGGGACCCCAGCCCCTGTGACCGCCCCTTCTTCCTACAAGATCTTGCTCTGCTGAGGTCTCTGTGCCTGTCTCTCCCCCGCTGGGCTTTGAGCTACATCAGGGGGATGCTGTGTGCTTGACTCCCTCTCCCCGCATCTCCTGGGTCCTGAGACGGGCTGGTTTGGAACAGGAGGAAGGACCTGTGGGAGCAGGAGGGCTGGAGGGCCAGGGGCCAGGGCTGAGGCCAGGAAGGCCCAGAGTTGGTGTCCATCTGGGGGAACAAGGGCATTTCTCACTCCGAAATGAAATGACTTAAGGTGAGGCCTGGGCACTGTCCCAGGAGCAGGGCAGTGAGCTGGGGGCTCGTTGGGGGAGGCAGGGATCCCCAGGAGCAGTGCCGCAGGGGGACTGAGCTCTGGAATGCACAGGAACCTTCACGGAATCGCCCCACTTCCTGTAACAGCCCAGCCAGGCTGGCTCCTTTTCAGCTACACACCACGCTCTGGGCTGGACCCTCCCGGATCCCGTGTGAGTCTGGACCCAGGGCTATTGCTGGTGCTGAGGAGGCATGAACCCCAGCAGCAGGTGACGGCCACGGCTAAATGTCCTGCAAGGCACAGGCCCCCACAGCTAAGATTTATCTGGATCAAGATGTCATTGGTGCCCTAACCGGTTTGGCTCAGTGGATAGAGCGTCGGCCTGAGGACTGAAGAGTCCCAGGTTTGATTCCGGTCAAGGGCATGTGTAGGTTTGCAGGCACATCCCCAGTGGAGGTATGCAGGAGACAGCTGATCCATGTTTCTCTCTCATCCATGTTTCTAGCTCTCTATCCAACTCCCTTCCTCTCTGTAAAAAATTAATAAAATATATTTTTAAAAAAGACATCATTGGTGCTGAGGTGGAGAGTCTCTGCCCTAGAGCCATCACTAAAAGACAGAAGCCCGAGATGGATTGGCTCAACGAATAGAGCTTCAGCCTGCGCACTTGAAGAGTCCCAGTTCAAATCCGGCCAGGGGCACATGCCTGGGCTGTGGGCTCGATCCACGGTGCGCATGGGGAGGGAGGCCTGCAGGAGGCAGCCAATCCATGATTCTCGCTCATCATTGATGTTTCTATCTTTCTCTCTTTCTGCCTCCCTCTTTAATATCAATGAAATATTTTTTTTTAAATCACAGGAGGCAAAGCTAATGAGTCCATAACTGGGGTTGAATGGAAACAATACTCAATTAAGATAAAAAGCAGAAGTAGAAAAAGAAGGGAATAGAGAAATCATGGCACAAGTAGAAAACATATTTTTACCTAATCCCTGTGAGAACCAATCCCAAAGTCCTAAAAAAAGTGTTCAGTGGAGGTGAGGCAATGAATAGACACAAATAAACACACAACAGATAAAAGCCCATGGGGAGCAGGCACAGCAGCAGAGAAAGCGAAATTTGAACGCTCACATTGGAAACAGGAGAGGAAGTCTCTAATTAATATTCCAGCTCCCATCTCAACAAACAGGAAAGGTAAGAATGAAACAATGGCAACGCAAGTAGGGAAACAACAGCGCAGACACCAGTGAAACTGAAACTGCAGAGAGAGTAGGGAAATCCAACACAAAATCTGGACCTGTGAAGACATGGATCACGTCCACAGACTTTTTGAGAGATGACAAAGGAAAGGAGAGAAGTGGCTGGTGACCAGGATTGGGAACGGGAGCGGGGCTGTTACTACAGGGCCCACGGGACCCTGTGCAGAGCCTCACACACGTGACATTCTGGATGAAACGGACCAACTTCTTGAAAAAGCACAACGTACACATCTCAATAGGAACCAGAGCCTCACCTCTCCTCAGGGTGTTTCAATGCAAAGAACGGCTCACGTGCTGATCAGACCCACATGGGAGGCCTTGAGGGGGACAAGGCAGGAAGGTGAGCTATCGCCACACCACAGGCCAGGCCACCAGGGGGACAGCGGCAGGGAAGGCGAGACTGGGGCTGCAGGACCCACTAGAGCACATGGAACCTGGACACGGGCCTCAGAGGCGGTGTCCATGGCCCAGCAGGTGCAGCCGGGCCTGCGAGGGGCAGGCACTGCCTGTGGGGCGATGAGTCCACACTCACGGCCTCTGGGCTGGCACAGCTAGGCCCTCACCCTGAGCCAGATGTCATGAGAGAAGGGGAGGGCATGAGAGAAGGGGAGGGCATGAGAGGAGGAGAGGGCAGGAGAAGAGGGGAGGGCATGAGGGGAGAGGGAGGGAGAAGGGGAGGGGAGGGCATGAGAGGAGGTGAGGGCACAAGAGGAGGGGAGGGCATGAAGGGAGGGGAGGGGAGGAGGGGAGGGCATGAGAGGAGGGGAAGGCAGGTGGGGGGGGAGGGCATGAAGGGAGGGGAGGGAAGGAGGGGAGGGCATGAGAGGAGGGGAGGGCAGGAGAGGAGGAGAGAGGAGGAGAGGAGGGGAGGGAATGAGAAGAGGGGAGGACAGTGTAGCCCAGAGGGACACCCGGGAAAGAGCATGGCCTGCATGTGGGCAGCTGGGCGCTCTGTGCCTCTCAGACGCCTTTCTGAGTGAAACTACCTTGGAAACAGGGAGGACGCTGCCCAGAGGCCATTCTGCCTTCCTGGCCAGAGGTCCATGGACATTGGAGCCTCAAGTTTGGAGCCTGTGTGGTCCAGGGAAGGGGCAGCCGGGGTCATGGGGGTCATGCTGAGAGGGGGGCCGCCTTCCCACGCCCCTGCACACAGTACTTCCTGATGGAGGTGGGCTCTGCCAGGCCGTCAGGCTGGCTGTGCTCCCCTCCCGTCCACAGGGGGGCTCCCCTCCCACTCCCCTGATGCCTGAGAGCTGGCCTCCCTGTGACTACAAGCAAAGCTGTGGTGTCAGCGGGAGGGAGGGGAGAGTGCAGCTTAGGTGCTGGGTGTCTGGCCAGTAGTCACCTCCCCTGCCCGCTCCACTTCCATGCGCACATTCACTGCACACGTACACACATGCACCGCACACAGGCACCCCGTCACTCACCTCTGAGGCGCACACAGCCCTGCCCTTCACCGGACAACACGGGCCCTCACAGACCTGCCTGAAGCCCCAGGGCAGCCCCTGCCCGTTGCCCACGATGGGTTTCCATGGAACCAGGATGCAGCGCTGGATGGGGAGGGCGGGGGACAAGGCTGCAGGAGGCTGTGGGGGAGGCTTTCCCTGAAAAGCACCTCTTGTTTTTAGGACACAAAGTTTTCTTTAATTTTTCTTTGGGGGGAAGCACAGTGAGACTCCTCTGCCCCCTTAGTCTCCTTAGCCCGTCCCTCACGACGTGCACGAATTCTCCTGGGCAGACTTGCCCCTGGATGGCCACAGTATCACCTTGTAGATCCGAGTGTACGGGGCCGGAGGGGCAGCTCGTGTTTCCCGAAAGGCCTCGAGAACGCAGAGCGGGCCTCCGCCTGATCTTTGTGTTACTCGTTCTGGCCAATTACTGGAAGATGGCGGTTCCATCCTAAAGGCGAAAAGACCTCTTCCTGCCCGAGGCCAGGGCCAGCTGAGGATGTGCCCCTGGAGGCTGTGACCACAGCGACCGTCGCAGCAGATGGGGACCAGCGGGATGGAGACGCCTGGGCCCTGGTGCCTCGGGAGCTGTGGACTGGGCCTACTCCCTGCCTCCCGCCTCCTGCTCCAGGACAGCGGACGGCCAGGCTGGGGAAGCCTCTCTCAGGTGGATTCTGCTTCTCCTACCCACAGGCACCCCAGGCCAATGAGCCCTGAGATCCCTGAGGTCCAGGCACCCGCCTGCTGAGGCCTTCCTGTGGGGTCCCACCTCCAAAGCTGCCCCGGGGCTCCTGTCCTTCGTGGGGTGGGAATAAGGTAAGGACCCCCGAAGGCCCAGTGCTGACAGCTGGGCCTCTTAGGTCTACATCCTGCGATGTGAACCCATGGCCAGGGCAGGGCAGGTAGAGGCTTCCCTCCCACTCCGACACTTCCAGGTGGCCTCCAGGCCAAGCCCTTCAGCCCTGAGGCCGGAAACCAGGGCCTGTCCACTGAGAGACATGCTGAGTCCCTTCTAGCCAGTTAGTGTTCAGTCCTTCTGAACAAGAAAGAAAAGTGAAAGAGAAAGTGTCCACTTGGGTATAAAACTTGCTGCACTAGGAGCAGAAAGCCAGATCCCACCCTGGCTCACAATGACTTCGGTAAGTCCTCAGAACTTTCTAGAACCAGCTCTTACAGGGGAGGGCAGCTCCCTGTTATGCACGAAGGCCTGGGGCTGTGTTCCTGCTGGTACCTCCAGCGCTGGCTCTAAGGCTCCATGGAGACCTGTATGTTTGAGTCTCTTTTGCTGCAGGACTGGGAGGTCTTCGGGCAGAGGAATCCCCGCTCTGGGTCTGGCGCTGTGTGGGGTTGGGGGGCCATGTGGGAGGATGTGAGGGTCTGGGTTGTGCCCGCCTGAGCTGGGGAAGGGGCTGGAGTGTGGGCTGATAGCGGACCAGGACTTGGAGAGCAGTGGATCCCAGGCTGTGGGGCTCAGCTGCTGCTGTGGTTTGGTGCCTCCTCAGTTGCTGTGTTCTTGCCCTCCTTCCTCCCAGGCATGTGTCTGCCTGATGGGGCCCATTTGGATCTCAGCATCCAACGCAGACAGCTGCCCCCATTAGCCCTGGAGTCCAGACTCACACAGGATCAGGGAAGGTCTGGCCAGAGTGTGGTGTGCAGCAGAAAGCAGCCAGCTGAGCAGGGCTCTTATAGGAAGTGGGGCGATTCCGGGAAGGCACCTGCACATTCCAGAGCTCGGTCCACTGCTTCACTGCTCCTGGTGAACCCTGCCACCCCCGACCAGGGCCCCACTCACTGTCCTGCTCCTGGGGTAGTGCCCAGACCTCACCTTAAGTCATCATTTCATTTTGGAATGAGGAATGCCCTTGTTCCCCCAGATGGATACCAATTCTGGGCCTGCCTAGCCTGAGCCCTGGCCCCTGGCCCTCCAGCCCTCCTGCTCCCACAGGTCCTTCCCTCCTGATCCAAATCAACTCCTTCAGGACCCAGGAGATGCAGGGAGGGGGCTGAGCACAAAACATACCCCTGATGGAGCTCAAAGCCCATCGGGGGTGAGTCAGGCACAGGGACCCCAGCAGAGCAATAGCATGTGGGGAGAGGGGACGGTCCCAGGGGCTGGGGACTCTGAGTGGGGCAGCTGAGCCAGGCTGGGCCTTCAGGGCAGCACCTCAGAGGAGGTGTCTGTCTGGCGGAGGAGAGGAGGAGTGGGTGTGGGGCAGGGGCCAGGGGCAGAGAGAAGGGGGTGCAGAGGAGCAGAAGCCAGAGGGAACTGTGGGGAGGGGGGAAGGCAAGGCTTTCAGCCAGCCTCTGGCAGGGGGGTGAGGATAAGCAGGCCAGAAAAGGGGAAAGGGTCAGGAGGGGGCTGTGGCTGCCCAGGGGCATGCCTGTGCCTGGAGGCCAGAGGCGGGTAATGGACAGCTGGGACTGGCTGTGGAGGTGAAGGGACAGGAGTCAGGGAACCTTGTCAGGAAACGGTGGGGTCACAAAATAGGGTTCTGGTGCCTTGAACCAGGTCATGGTGGGAGATGGATGAGGTGGTGAATCAGGAGAAGTATGCAGGGTGAGCGTGGGCTGCTGGGTACCAGCATGGAATGGGGAAAGGGAAGCTGAGCCCTGGCCTCAGGTTGGGCCACCTGGGGTGATGGCTCCAGGCTTCTCATTTGCTGAGGTCAGACACAGAAACAAGGAAAAGCTGAAAAATTCTCCAATTAGGAAGCTGGGGTGACCTGGGCGGGGCACTGAGGAGAGGGAGGAGGTGAGCAAGGCGGGGAGGGAGGGAGGGAGGAAAGGGACAGGAGGAGACAGGACAGAGAAGATCCAGCCCAGCCACTGCCAGCTAAGTGTCCACGGGCAAGTCCCTCTCCCTCTCTAATCCTCAGTTTCCCCAGCAGAGCAAGGGGTACTGCTTCCTCCCCTGGGCAGTGGGAGGGGGGCATTTAGGGTGAGGAAAGTGCCAGCAGAGCCTGCTGCCTGAGCCTCTGAACCCCGTCTGTCCCCACCCCCACCCCCACCCAGCTCCGGAAGCTGGAAGCCACACTGGGCCTCCTCAAAGCTCAGTCCCCTCACTAGGCTGTCAGTTCCTGTCCCTCGGGTCGGCATCTCCAAGGCGGTGCCCGGGGCTGGAGGGGCAGAGAGTGAGGAGGAGCCTGTCGGGCCATGCACAGCCAGGGCAGAGGCAGGTGAACACCTGCGGGCCGTGTGTGAGGCAGAAGCTCTGACCCCCCTGCCCCATGTGACTGCGATGGACCTGGGTCCCAGCCTCCGGGAAGGGGCTCTGCACACAGCAATCGTGTCATCACCCTCCGGACACGTGGACAACACACTCACATATGCTGTCTGCCTCCTCATGTGTGTGCATGTATACACACCACATACAACATACATGTGCACAAAACACGCAGATACACATGCATTACACACTCTCTATGGACAATGCTTCACTCTCCCAAAGCACAAGGTCATCTTTCCAGGCTTCCCACACTTGGGGCAACCAGATTCCAGACAACCAGTTCCCCGAGGGCAACCTCTGAGAGCGCCAGAGGCTGAGGGCCTCACAGGGTCCAGATTCCTCCACACGCTCACCAGGCCCTGAACATCCGCCTGGACTCCCCGGCCAGATCCAGCTCCCACCCGGGCCCCCGAGTTCCCTGCCATCTCTCACCGTCCGGGCTGTTCTCTGGCAGCTTTGTGAAGAGCCCCAGCCTGGAGACCTGATTGAGATTCCCCGAGGAGGCTCCTCGCATTGGGCCCTCTATGTGGGCGACGGCTATGTGATCCACCTGGCTTCCCCAGGTAAGGGGGTTCCAAGTGTAACTTTCCAGAGATTTCTTAACACAATGAGAACAATTCAAACCCACATGCCACCCTGGAACCCGTGTTGGTTCTCCCTGGGCAGTGTGTGTGCTCACTGTACATCCGAGTCCCTTAGAAGCATCTCAGTGGTCCCTCGGGTCCTGACTCAGCAGGACCGTGGGCCCCAAGTAATTGGGTCGGGTCTGCATTAGAAATTAGACACTCTCCAGCTCGGGCCCTGTAGCTGGGCGTGCAGACACATTTCTCTAAACCAGCAGCGTCTCTGGGTGTCTCCGTCTGTTAAAGGAGAAGGATCAATGATGGTGGACCAATCAACTGAATGATGTCCATTCATTTCATGGAGCACCATAGCAGCCACTGACCATCAGAATACTCATTAGCTTGAGAAAGTATTCACAGCTCATTAAGTAAAAGAGTGAAATCCGTGAATCCTCCAATCACATTGGTGAAGGAAGGGACAGACACCAGAGCTCAAAAGTGTGAGCCCCTGGCCCTTCCTCCCTGTCCTGTGTCTTCTCTCTCCCTCCCTGGCCTCTCCTGCAGTTGCTGATACCAGTGTGTCTGATTCCAGGGGAGAAGTCTGGTGCGGGCGCCCCAACCGGCTTAGGAGTGGTGAAAAGAGAGCTCCTTAAGGAAGTGGTGGGAAACAGCTCCTATGAAGTCAACAACCAAATGGACAAACTGTACAGACCACGGCCGGTCAAGGAGATGCTCCGTTCCGGGAGAGAGATGGTTGGGAAGGAGATGGAGTGCAGCGTCCTGAGCAGGAACTGTGAGCATTTGGTCACGGATCTGAGATATGGCAAGGCCTTCAGACGGCAGGCAAGGCTCTCTCTGGGGAGCTGGATGTCTGCTTGAGTTGGGGGTGCATCCCGGTGAGAGGCCTGTACAGCCAGAAGGAAAACTTACCAGGGATGATGGAAATATATGCTCCTTGCCTCCTGCTGGCTGCCAGTTAGGATGTCTGAGAGGAAATCTCGGATCTGTTCCTGAGCCACTCAGGGTCTTTGAATAGGTCACTTCCTCTCTGGCTCCAGTTTCCCCATGTGCAGAAGGAGAGGATGTTTGGAGGACCTCTGGGGCTCTGGCCACCCTCTATCCCTTTGGGATTCTTCACCTCTAAGACCCTCCCTAAAGGCAGCTCCTGATGCCCTGTGTGCTGTCAGGGAAAGTCTGGGCCAACCCTGCAGCAAGACAGGTGTCCTAAGGCCCCAGAGAGCCCTCAGGAAAGAGATGCTCAGGTCTGTGGCCCATGTAAGAGCTCAAGAACATGTTATGTAAGGTCTGGGCCCAGCCTTACTGCTCTCCTCTCTCCCTCTTACCAACACACAGCTGGCTAAGAGCCAGAAGCTGGATTCAGTCTCCAGTGATCCTTGCTCTTTCTGCTGAACCCCAGCACCTCCAGGGCTCACAGCCCCTGTGACTGGGTGATGGGCAGCCTGGATGGAGGAGAGTGAGGGGAGGAGGAGCAGGTTTGGGAGGGAAATTAAGGATTTGTGCTCATGAAGGGGGTTAAGGTGACCATTAGACATCCAGCTGGACCTGTTAAATAGCAGTTGGATATTGGAGTCTGGAGTTCAGGGCTGAGGTGGGGGTGGAGATAGAAGTTTTCAGGCTGCACTTGGGAACAGTACACAGAGCACAGTGATCCCAAAGACCATGGTTTCCCATTGTCCCCCTCAGCTCTGCCACCACCTCCCTCTGCAGAGCTGGAGCCCAGGCAGAGCCCCAACCACAGAGCCATTCCCACGTTCACCCCTAGAGCTCTGACCCCAGGAGCCCAGGCACGAAGCCCCTTCCCCCATCCAGTCCTGTCACCACCAAGTGGCCCCACCATGAAGGCTCACACAGGCCCTGGAGTGGGTGGGACAGAAGTCTGGGGGTTGTTCAGGAAAATGTGGGGTCAAAAAATCAGGAACAGGATGGCCCTGAATAAATTCACAGGGGAAAGATAGTCAAAGAAGTAGATTCCACAGAATATTCCAGGCTAAGTGACCATTGTAAGATATTGCCATGAAATGAAGGCAAAGGGAAGCTGGCCTGTGGTCTCAGATTGGGCTCCTAGGGTGAGCACTGCAGCAGGTTTGCTGAAGTCACGCACCCACACACACACACATACACACACACAGTAAGAAAGGGTAAAAATTCTCAAATTAAGAAGCTGTACTGGGCAGGGACACTGAGGAGCAGGGAGGAGGTGGTAAGACACGGAGGGAGGAAAGAGGACAAGGAAGGGATGGGGCAGAGAAGACCCAGCATAGCCACTGCCAGCTGAGTGTCCCAGGACAAGTCCCTCTGCCTCTCTGATCCTCAGTTTCCCCAGCTGAGCATGTGAGTGCTGCTTCCTTCCCCTGGGCTTGGGAGGGTAGCAATTATGGGGGGAAATGTGCCGGCATAACCTGCTCTGTGACTCTGAGCCCTGTCCCCAGGGCAGGAAGCTGGGCAACAACAGTAGGACCTTTTCTAATGCTCAGGTGCCCTTAGGATGCTGTCACCTACTGTCTGTCAGTTCAGCATCTTCTAGGGTTCGTGTACTGGGGCTGGGAAGGGCAGAGTATGAGGTGGTGGTGTTGGGGTCATGCACAGCCAGGGCAAACACATGATGGACACATGGGGGTTAGTGAAGCTCGGACTCATTTGGATAATGTTGTAGGGGATGGGCCTGGGCCCCAGCCTCAGGGAAGGGGGTTTTACATACAGGCTGTTGTGTTATCATCCACCAGGCACAGACACAGTACACTTCCATATGTGTGTCTGTATCCTAGTATGTGTGTATGTACACAAAACACACAACATATCCACATGCAATACACAGACACACACGTGTTACACCTTCTGCAAAAATCTTCACTCTCCCAATGCTCAAGGTCATTTTTCCAGACTTCCAGTTACTCCCAGGGCACCCTCTAGAAGCTACAGCAGGCTGCGGACCCCACAGGGGACAAGAGTTTCCCAACACCCTACACCCCTCTCCACACACACACACACACACACACACACACACACACACACACACACATTCTTCCCATGGGGTGAGCATCAGCAAGCAAATCTTTTGCCCAAACTTTAGCTCCCAGCCAGGGCCCCTGCAGCTCCCTGAACTGTCTCTCACCGTCCTGGCTGTTCTCTTGCAGCTCCTTGAAGAGCCCAAGCCTGGAGACCTGATTGAGATTTCCCGCATCGGCCCCTCCCACTGGGCCCTCTATGCGGGCGATGGTTATGTGATCCACCTGGCTCCCCCAGGTAAGGGGGTTGAAAGTGTACCTTTCCAGAGTATTGTTACCACGATGAGAACAATTCAAACACAAATGCTACTCTGGAACCCATATTGGTTTTCCCTGGGCAGGGCGTGTTCATGTGGTATATCAATGTCCCTTGGAGGCATCTCAGTGGTCCCTCAAGTCCTGACTCAGCAGGGAGAGAGGTCCGTGGGCCCAGGGAAGCCGGGCTGTACCCACATTGGATGCTCTCCAGATCGGGCCTGTTGGCTAGGCACTCAGACAGATTTCTCTAAACCAGCAGCGTGTCTGGGTGACCCGGTCTCATGGAGGGATGGCCTCTCAGGCTGTGTTCTGTGGCTCAGAAAATGTCACAGCACAAGGCGTCCTGAGAGGGTTTCCTGAACACCCTCCACAGAGCAGCTCTCCCAGGTCACACATCACAGAGAGGCTCACACATGCACACAAGCACCAGGACCCCTGATGTCCCGCAGGGAGAGCAGAAGCAGGATGACAGGCAGTCAGAGGAGCAGGCAGGGCCCGGACGTGTGTAACGTCCATGAGAGAAGGTGCTGGGATGAGACCGGGGACTGGGAGGCACAGGGGCTGGTGGCCTGCGGAGCAATGGCACCCACACCTCGCACAGCAGGTGTTTGTGTTCTCGCTGGACAGAAACTTCTCATGATCAGAGGAACCTCCTTGTAACTGACCAGGTTCCTATGTGCTGCCACCTATACTGACAGAGTTCAAAACTGTCAGCATTGATGGAAAATAGGAAGCAAAACCCCTAATCCAGACAATTAGGGGGCTTGGGACAGGGAGGGTGAGTGTGAGGGGCGGGTCCTGCTTGTGTGTGAGGGTGCAGGTGGTGTGTCCCCAAGGGCGGGGCTAAGTGCAGCATCAGCCTGGAGACTTACCCATAAAGGAGCCTGTGGTTAGCGTGCTCTTCAGCTCCCTCCTCTTAGAGAGCAAATCCCGGGCTCCAGGCTCAGTGGGACTGGACGCCACCAGTTGGCAGCGCCGTGTGGCCTCTCCATGTGGCCAGAGCGGGGCCAGATAAGGCCGATGCCTCAGGGTCCAGTATCGGTTGTTGAATGAAGATGAGAGTTTTACCATGAAATTCAAAGGGAGAATCAGTGAGGGAATGTATGACATTTACACAGCAGAGTCTGGGAGTAAAACAACTGTGATCTCTCTCTGAAACACACAAGTGCAAACATGATAAAAAAAATTTGCTACTGTTGTTTACAATGGGTAACCTATGGACCAGCCAATAGTAGGGACTTGTCAACTAGATGGTGTCCGTTCATATAATGGATCACAGTGGCAGCCACTGACCATCACATTGATTAACATGGAAAGTAGTCACAGCTTGTTAAAGGAAAATGGCAAAATGATCGAATCCTCCAAATCTCATTGGACAAGGGACAGAACCAAAGCTCAATAGTGTGATCCCCTGGCCCCTCCTCCCTGCCTTGTATCCTCTCTCCCTCCCTGGCCTCCCCTGCAGTTGCTGGTACTCTTGTGTCCGATTCCAGATGAGTACCCTGGGGCTGACTCCTCCAGCACCTTCTCCAAGCTGAGCCCCAGAGGACTGGTGAAAAAGGAGCTCCTGAGTGATGCGGTGGGGGGCTGCCATTATCAGGTCAACAATAGCTTGGACCTTCAGTACCAACCACTGCCTGTGGACAAGATTATCCGTTCTGCGGAGGCGATGGTTGGGAAGGAGTTGGAGTACAGTTTTCTGAGCAGAACCTGTGAGCACTTCGTCACCGATCTGAGATACGGCAAGGCCCATAGCCGGAAGGTAAGGACTTCTTTGGGGTAGGGGGGGCTCCCTCTCCCTACTGGAGTTCTACTTGGAGTGGGGGTGACAAGAATTACCCAGAATAAATCTAAAGCGGTCACTCAGGGTCTTATTAGCTTGGAGTTAAGGTGTCTGAGAACAAATCTCACATCTGCTTTTAATCCACAGGTCATTTGAACAGGTCATTCTTCTCTGGCTTCAGTTTCCCCATGTGCAGAAGGAGGGGATGTTTGGAGAATCCCTGAGGCTCTGGCCAGCTCTATCCTTTCAGGATCCTTTGCCTCTAACACCCACCCTAACAGGAGCTCCTAATGCCCTGTGTGCTGTCAGGGAAAGTCTGGGCCAACCCTGTACCATGACAGGACTTCTAAGGCCCCAGAGAGCCCTCAGCCAAGAGATGCTCAGGTCTGTGGCTCATGTAAGAGCTCAAGAACATGTTATGTAAGATCTGGGCAAAGCCTTACCGCTCTCCTATTTCCCTCTTGCCAACACCCAGCTAGTTGAGAGGCAGAAGCTGGATTCAGTCTCCAGTGGTCCCTGCTCTTTCTGCTGAACCCCAGCACCTCCAGGGCTCACAGCCCCTGTGACTGGGTGATGGGCATCCTAGATGGAGGAGAGTGATGGGAGGAGCAGCAGGTTTGGCAGGGAAATTAAGGATTTGTGCTGATGAGGGGGTTGAGGTGACCATTAGACATCCAGCTGGACCTGTTGAATAGCAGTGGGACTTGTGAATCTGGAGTTCAGAGCTGAGGTGGGGGTGGAGATAGATGTTTCCCAGTTGCACTTGGGAACAGTACACAGAGCACAGTGATCCCTGAGGCCATGGTTTCCCATCATTCCCCCTAGCTCTGCCACCACCTCCCTCTGCAGAGCCCCGACTACAGAGCCATTTCCACGTTCACCCCCAGAACTCTGGTCCCAGGAGCCCCTTCCTCTATCCAATTGTGTCACCATCAAGTGGCCCCACCATGGAGGCTCACACAGGCCCTGGAGAGGGTGGGACAGAAGTCAGGGGGTTGGTCAGGAAAACGTGGGGTCCCATAATCGGGAGCAGGGTGGTCCTGAATAAAGTCATGGGGAAAGATGGTCCAAGAATTGGATTCCAGCTTCCAGGCTACATGACCAATGTAGGATATGGGCATGGAATGAGGGCAAAGGGAAGCTGGCCCCTGGTCTCAGATTTGGGCTCCTAAGGTGAGCACTGCAGGTGGTTTACAGAGTTCAGACACAAACAGAAGATAAACTAAAAATTCTCAAATCAGGAAGCTGCAGTGCCCCTGGTCGGTACACTGAGGAGCAGGGAGGAGGTGAGCAAGGGAGGGAGTGAAGGAGGAAAGAGGAACAGGCAGTGATGTCACATGACTCAGTGCAGCCACTGCCAGCTGACTGTCCCAGCACAAGTGCCCCTACCTCTCTGGGCCTCAACTGAGCGAGGAGTGCTGCTTTCTTCCCCTTGGGCTTGGGAGGGTGGGACATGTACTGCCACAGCCTGCTGTGTGACTGTGAGCCCTGACCCCAGGGCAGGAAGCTGGGCAACAACAGCAGGGTCTTCTCTAATGCTCAGGTGCCCTTAGGATGCTGTCACCTGCTGTCTGTCAGTTCAGCATCTTCAAGGGTTGGTGTGCTGGGGCTGGGGAGGGCAGTGTGATAGTGTGGATATTGGGCCATGCTCAGCCAGAGCAAACACATGATGGAAACATGGGGGTCAGTGTGTGAGAGCAGAGAAGCTCAGACTCACCCAGACGATGTTGTGGGGGATGGGCCTGGGCCCAGCCTCCAAGAAGGGGGTTTACATACAGGCTGTTATGTTTATATCCTACAAACACATACACAATACACCTGCATATGCATGTCTGCAACCCTGTATGTGTGCATGTACATGCAACATACAACATATCCAGGCACAATACACACAGAGACACACATGCATCACACACACATTCTGGAAAAATCATTATTATCCCAATGCACAGCTCATTTTTCCAGGCTTCCAGTTACTCCCAGGGCCACCTCTAGAAGCTACAGCAGGCTATGGACCTCACAGGGGACAAATGTTTCTCCCGTCCCCCGTTCACCACCACCCGCAACACACACACACACACACACACACACACACACACACACACTCACATTCTTCCTATGGGGTGAGCAACAGTAAGCAAATTCCAAGGCCAAGCACAGCTCCCAGCCAGGGCCCCTGCAGCTCCCTGAAATCTCTCACCATCCGGGCTGTTCTCTTGCAGCTTCGTGAAGAGCCCAAGCCTGGAGACCTGATTGAGATTCCCCGCATCGGCTACTCGCACTGGGCCCTCTATGTGGGCGACGGCTATGTGATCCACCTGTCTTCCCCAGGTAAGGGGGTTCCAAGTGTAACTTTCCAGAGATTTCTTAACACAATGAGAACAATTCAAACCCACATGCGACCTTGGAACCCGTGTTGGTTCTCCCTGGGCAGTGTATGTGCTCACTGTATACACGTGTCCCTTGGAGGCATCTCAGTGGTCCCTCGGGTCCTGACTCAGCAGGGAGAGACGTCCGTGGGCCCCAGGGAAGCCAGGCTGCGCCAACATTGGACGCTCTCCAGCCTGGGCCCTGTAGCTGGGCGTGCAGATAGATTTCTCTAAACCAGCAGCGTGTCTGGGTGTCTGGGTCTCATGGAGGGATGGCCTCTCAGGCTGTGTACTGTGGCTCAGAGGATGTCACAGCACAGGGTGTCCTGAGAGGGTTTCCTGAACACCCTCAGCAGAGCAGCTCTCCCAGGTCACACACCACAGAGAGGCTCACACACGCACACGAGCACCTGGGCCCCTGATGTCACGCAGGGAGAGCAGAAGCTGGATGACAGGCCGTCAGAGGAGCAGGCAGGGCCCAGACGTGTGTAACATCCATGAAAGAAGGTGCTGGGATGAGACTGCGGACTGGGAGGCACAGGGGCTGGTGGCCTGCAGAGCAATGGCACCCACACCTCGCACAGCAGGTATTTCTGTTCTCGCTGGACAGAAAATTCTCATGATCAGAGGGATCTCCGTATATCTGACCAGGTTCCTATGCGCTGTCACCTACACTGACAGAGTTCAAAACTGTCAGCATTGATGGAAAATAGGAAGCAAAACCCCCTAATCCAGACAATTAGGGGGCTTGGAACAGGGAGGGTGAGTGTGAGGAGCGGGTCCTGCTTGGGTGTGAGGGTGCAGGTGGTGTGTCCCCAAGGGCGGGGCTAAGTGCAGCATCAGCCTGGAGACTCCCCCATAAAGGAGCCTGTGGTTAGCGTGCTCTTCAGCTCCCTCCTCTTAGAGAGCAAATCCTGGGCTCCAGGCTCAGTGGGACTGGACGCCACGAGCTGGCAGCGCTGTGTGGCCTCTCCATGTGGCCAGAGCGGGGCCAGAAAAGGCCGAGGATACCTCAGGGTCCAATATCGGTTGTTGAACGGAGATGAGAGTTTTACCATGAAGTTCAAAAGCAGAATAAGTGAGGGGCTGTATGAAATTTGCACAGCAGAGTCTGAAATCCAGTGGGAGTAAAACACCTTTATCTCTCTCTGAAACACACAAGTGCAAACATGATCAAATACAATTTACTATTGTTGTCAATGGATAAGCTATGGACCAGCCAATAGTAGAGACTTGGTCAACTAGATGATGTTTATTCATATGATGGAACACAGTGGCAGCCACAGACCATCCCAACATTGATTAACATGGAAATTAGTCACAGCTCATTGAAGGAAAGAGTAAAATGATTGAATCCACCAATCTCATTGATGAAGGGACAGAACCAAAGCTCAAGAGTGTGATCCCCTGACCCCTCCTCCCTGCCTTGTGTCCTCACCTCTCCCTGGTCTCCCCTGCAGTTGCCGATACTCTTGTGTCTGATTCCAGATGTGAACGCAGGGGCTGTCTCCTCCAGCCTCTCCTCGGTGAACAACCTCAAAGGGGTGGTGAAAAGGGAGCTCCTGAGTGATGTGGTGTGGAGCTTTGGCTATCGGGTCAACAACCACTTGGACGATGAGTACTCACCACGGGCCGTAAACAAGATAATCCGTTCTGCGGAGGCGATGGTTGGGAAGGAGATGGAGTACAGTTTTCTGAACAAAAATTGTGAGCACTTTGTCACCGATCTGAGATATGGCAAAGCCCGCAGCCTGCAGGTAAGGCCCTCTCTTCAAGGACTTCCTCTCCCTACTGGAGGTCTGCTTAGAGGGGGGCTGATAAGAATTACCCAGAATAACTCTAAAGGGGTCTCTCAGAGTGTTCTTGGCCGAGAGTCAGGGTGCCTGAGAACAAATTTCACATCTGCTTTTAATCCACTTAGGGGCTTTGAACAAGGCACTTCCTTTTAGGCCCCATGGGCAGAAGGAGGAGATGTTTGGGGGACCTCTGAGGCTCTGGCCAGCTCTATCATTTTAGGATCCTTCACCTATAAGACCCACCCTATCGGCAGCTCCTGATGCCCTGTGTGCTGTCAGGGAAAGTCTGGGCCGCCCCTGAGCCTTGACAGGTCTCCTAAGGCCCCAGAGAGCCCTCAGGAAAGAGATGCTCAGGTCTGTGGCCCATGTAAGAGCTCAAGAGCACGTTATGTAAGGTCTGGGCAAAGCCTTACCGCTCTCCTCTCTCCCTCTTACCAACACACAGCTAGTAAAGAGGCAGAAGCTGGATTCAGTCTCCAGTGGTCCCTGCTTTCTGCTGAACCCCAGCACCTCCAGGGCTCACAGCCCCTGTGATTGGGTGATGGGCGGCCTGGATGGAGGAGAGTGAGGGGGGGCAGGTTTGGGGTGGAAATTAAGGATTTTTGTTCATGAGGGGTATTGATGTGACCAGTTAGATATCCACATAGAGCTTTTGAGTTGCAGTTGGACGTATGAGTCGAGTACAGGGGTAAGGTGGGGTTTAAGATAGATGGTTCCAGGCTGTACTTGGGAACAGTACACAGAGCACAGTGATCCCTGAGGCCATGGTTTCCCATCCACCCCTCAAATCTGCAGAGCTGGAGCCCAGGTAGAGCCCCGACCACAGAGCCATCCCCACTTTCAGCTCCAGAGCTCTGGCCCGAGGAGCTCAGGCACAATGCCCCTACCCTGTCCACCCCCATCAGGACCAAGTGGCCCCACCCAGGAGGCTCACACACAAAGATTCTATCCAGCCATCCTGCCAGTTGTCAGGACAACCCAGACAAGCCCAGCACCAACACGTGGTCACTCTTTCAGCTTCCCAGGGAAAGGGTTGTTGGGACAAGGCCAGCATCTCCCAGAGGCCAGGCCCCGGGGAGGGTGGGAGCATGAGTGTGGCCTCCAGCCCAGTTGGCAGGAGAGAGAACTTGCCTGGACTTGCTGTGGACTGTGAGCCTGTGCTGTTCCCTTTCAGGCAGAAACATTCTGGGCCAATGGAAAGATGCACCTTGGAAATTTAGTTTTGACTGCTATCAACTGTTCTGTCAAGAAGAAGCCATCCCAACAGCAGTGACAGCCTGAAGGGGCACAAAACCCCTCATTAGAAGCTGCTGTTGAGATGACCTCACATAGTTCTGTCCCTCTGACCCGAGCTCTCGGAAAATCTGTCATTCTGTCTCTCACTGTCCCTCTCTCCCTGGCTGAAGGATGAACTGATTGTGCCAAGACTGAAGAATTCATATGTGAACCTATGTACCCTCCAAGGAGGACTTCTGCTGCTTCTATGGCACCTAAACCAGAATAGAAGCACCAGGGCACTTGTGGGGGAAGCCAGCGTTTTCTGTCCATGTGACCTTGGGAAACCTCTAAACTCTCAGAGCCTCAGTCCCTTCCTCTCCGAGCTGGGGGCCCGGATCCATTGATCAGAGAAGGTGGTGGCTAGAAGATCCCAGCCCCTGGCCGGCCTGGAATAGGCGCTCAACGGACCATCTACCTGCTCTTTGTAGTCTGACCACTGTGGTCAGCAGACATCAATCAGTTACTCTCATGGTGCAAAAAGAAACACACAGTTACCTCCCCGTGCACACCCCCCTCTGGTCCTCGAATCCCTGATGAGGCCTAAACATCTCCCAGCATCTTTCCCGTACCTCCTACCTCCTCCAGTCAGCCCATCTTTGTAGAAGTTTTGTTTTCCTTTCACATTTGTTTTTCAGAGAGGAAGGGAGAAGGAGAGATGGAAACAGCAGTGATGAGAGAGGATCATTGATCAGCTGCCTCCTGCACGTCCTAAAGCAGGATTGAGTTGAGCCACAACCTGGGCATGTGTGCTGATCGGGAACCCAACTGTGACCTCCTGGTCAACCCTCGACCACTGACCTTTTAACTGGAAGGTCAAGTCCTCACCCATCTGTGACTCCAACACAGAATTAAGTCATTGTCCTGTGCCCAACCTGCCATGGCTCTGGCTGCCCCAGTTGAATATTGAAAGGAGTGGCCTCCACTCTGAGGTCAGTGAAACTGCCGTGTGACACTGTAATGATGGATGCATGTCATTAGAATGAGTCCAGATTCACAGAATGCACCACACCAAGCGTGAATCGTGGGCTAAACTAAGGTCTGTGGGTTGCTATGATGTGCCCATGTAGGTTCATCAGTTATAACAAAAAACACGCTGGGGACAGAGAAGCTGATATTGGAGGAGGCTCTGCCTGAGTGGGGGGCAGGGGCATATGGGAAATCTCTGCACCTTCCTCTCAATTTCTCTCTGAACCTAAAATTTCTCTAAAAATAAAATTAAGCTTTTATAAATATTAACCTTTTCGGAGTATCCCTCTGCTAGTACCTACAGTGCCCTGGGTGTGGTCACAAAAGGTGCGGGCCCCATGCCCACTACTTCCAGCTTGGCCTCTGGCACCAGCGGCCCTACTGAACGGCCACTCTCCATGGTGGGCGGCATAGGCCCTAACACCCTGACTGCAGATCTGGGGGCGTCCCCTCGTCTGGGCTGTACCTTCCCAGGCATGAGAAAGTGGGGGGCCTCAATCCCTTGGTGCACAGACACCAGGCTGGGAGGAAATGCGGGGGCATCAGAGGTTGAAGAACAAAGAGAATGACTTGTACTTCCGGCCAGAGCGCCTTGCTCAGATGCCCAGGCTGACATGTCAGCCTCCATGGAGGGGGGGGGGGGGGTTTTCCGGAAGCATCCATGCTGGCCTTGCTCCCAGGCTGCCTCTGGGTCCAGAGGGCACAGCTGCACTGTGAGCCCAATCACCAGCGGGGGAGAGACAGGAGGAGGCTTCCTCGCTTCTTGGTCTAAAGCTCACCCAATAGCGGTGGGATACAGGAATCCGGGGACAAGGGGCTTATGGGACATGTGAGCTCCGGACTCTAATTCCAGGCAGTCAATCTCCCCTGGGACCAGACCCCGGCTCCCAGCTGCTCTGGAGGGACACAGGGTGGTCCAGCTCCGTCCCCTCCTCTGGGTGCCCTGGACCAGGGGTGTCAATCCCTGCAGGTTGACTCACCCACAGTCCCCACAGAGTGAATGTCTCCGGGATGAGGTTCAAATCACGTGACTGTCCCCATCATTCAGGACTCATTGCTCAGCGTGCTCACCTGACCAACAGCAGCCAATCAGGAGGCTGAGCTAGGAAGCGGTGAGCCGAGCCAATCAGATTCTCTGTCGGGAACTAGACCAGGGCAGCCCGGGAGTGCAGGCGGGAGGAGAGGCTGCGAGGCTGATGCGGAAGGAAAGCGGAGTGAGGGTGTGGAGACCAGCGAATGGTGGGCGATCACGATTCTATTATTCCGGAGCCGAGAGGCGTCTAGAGCGGCAGCAGCAGGAAGGGAGCCCCGGCTGCTGGGCTGCGTCACATTCATGGTCCCGAATCCTCAACACAGGCCAGCCCTGGGCCCGGGCCTGGCAGCCAGCGGGTCCTGTTCCCGCCCTGAAGGTGCGACTTCCTCCCTCCGCATCCTCGTCCTCCTTCCCTCTCCCGCACCCGCCCTCCATGAGGAAACCGAGGAAGCAGAGAATGGCCAGGACGCCCCTCAGGCAGCTGGGGGAAGAGCCCCCTCAGTGGCTCAGGCTGCCATGGCAACAGACCACAGCTGGGGCTGCAGCACAGACATGCATTTCTCTCAGTCCTGGAAACAGCCAAGTTCAAGATGAAGGCGCTGGCAGAGGCAGTTCCTGGAGGAACCCTCTTCCTGCCTTGCAAATGGCGACCTTGTCGCTATGTCCTCACATGGGAGAGAGAGCTCTGGTCTGTCTTGTAAGAGCAGGATCTTATCATGCCCATCCCGCTCCCTCCCCACCACCTCAGGTCCTCTGAGCCTCCTGTCCTCCCAGAGGTCCAGCTCCAAACACCATCGCATTGGGGGTTAGGGCTTCACCGTGAAGGGGGGAGGGAGGGAGACACAAGCACTGAGTCCATGACAGAGCCCAACTGTGTCTTTAATAGCATTCACGCTAGGCTGAATCCCCCCACCCCCCCAAATCCTCCTGTGCTTTTATAGCTCCTTTGAAATCAGCTTAAGTGGCTGGCTGCTGTGGGTCAGTGGTTGAGTTTTGACCCAAGAACCAAGAGGTCTCTGGTTCAATCCCCAGTAGGAAGCGTGCCGGAGGCAGCCACTGATGAATTTCTCCATCGATGTTTCTGTAGATTCCCTGCTCCTTAGTCTGTTACAAAAAAAAGTCAATAAAAACATTAAAAAATATATTACTCTAAATGAGTATAAAATAGTGAAATCAATACCCCCCCACCCCGCACCCCTGGCTAGGCAAGTCCTCTCCAGACTACTGGGGTGCTGCTGGGATGGTGCCCTGACCTCACCTTTCTTCCTGCTCACCCTGTGAGCTCTCTACTTCCGGGATGAGATGTGCTCAAAGATGGCTGCGCCGAGTGTAGTCATCGTGACAACTGGACTGCTGCCCCACATGCCAACTGCTATGCCCACTGCCGTGCCGGCCGCTATTAGGATTGCTGCCTTGCTGAATAACGTGCGTGCTTCCTTTATCTGTAGCACAAGAAACAGGGCATCACACTCCATGTCAGGGGCTGGCCATGGACACACCCACCTTCACTCAGGAGAGACCTGGATCCCCTCCAACAGAATCATAGAGGAGAGGTTGTTTGCAGGGCAACAGGCACCCAGGAGAGGGGAGAGGAGGTGGGGAAACAGCCAGGGGGAGGAGCTGTGGGTGTGAGGGAGACAGTGACCTACCCCATCTGTACAGAGAGGCTCAGAAAGCTGAAGGGGTGGCCATGGAAGACACTGAGAGCCTGAAGCAAGTTCAGAATTGGGGGAGCCACCCTGCAAGCTCTCACGACCAGGGCTGGGCGGGGATGGTTCTGGGTGGCCCAGGGGCTGAGCCTGGCCCCGGCACCGTGTGGGCACCGGTGGAGGAGCTGCTGATGCCATGTCGTGACTGGGCAGCGGCTTATGGAGCGAGACCACCTCGCACTGCGCTGAGCTGGGAGGATCTGGACAAGGAAGCGGATCCTCAGAAAACAGGGATCAGGCGGAGGAGACACCAGGATGGTCCCTGCGGGTCGAGCACTGGACAGCGCTGAGAAAGCCACCCCTGCCCACAGGCTGTGCTGGAGGAAGCGGGCAAGACCCCGAGAACGGCTGCTTTCCAGGTGGGGCTGGGCGGGGCTTCACAGGCCCTCAATGGTCTCAACCTGTCTCCCCGCCTCATAAGCGTGTGAGAAACCACTGTGCAGAGGAGGACGGGAAAGAACTCCCGAAAGCGCCCCTTGCCAACTGACAGGAGCCAGGTTGCCTGGTGCCCTAACAAGCCTCCTAGGCCTCCACCGCCGACAGAAAGGATCCTCAGACCGACCCCACGGCGCGTTTCTGGGGAGGATCCTGACTTGGCGCCACATCAGCGTCTGGGCAGGAAAAGCCCGCCCTGCCACTTCATTCTGAGACTCAGACACGCTCTGGCCTGTCAGCAATCAGCAGACTTCCCTCAGCTCCACTCTGACTGGCACAGCGGTGACTGGGGTTCTAAAGGAGGGGACACGTGGGGCTCAGGTGTCCGCTAATGAAAGTGTGAACAGGGCCGGTCGGCATCAGTGGGCGGTGTCAGCCAGCTGGCCGGATGGAAGCCAGGCGCCCAGAGGAGTGGAGGCAGAGGCCCGGCCCTTCTGACACTGTGTCTGTCTGTCTGTTAAGAATAAGGTATTGGATCTGAGAGAGACAAAGGGAGAGGGAGAGGGAGAGGCAGAGGGACAGGGAGAAGCATCCATGTGAGAGCACATCGATGGGCTACCTCCTGCTCAGACCCCAGCGGGTCAAGCCCACAACCCGGGCATGGGCATGGGCCTGACCAGGAATTGAAGTGGCCACCTCCGGGTGCACACCATGGTGCCCAACCAATGGAGCCTCGAGACCAGGCTGGACGCCGATGACATTTCAAAGGACAGGACGGCGCCCAGGTCCTTAGAGAGACACTCCTGAGCTGCAGGCAGAGGGGGTTCCCAGTGGCAGGCCCCTCTCAGTAAGCGCTCTGAGAGGCGCTCAGGGCCTGGCTCAGAGGGTGGCTGGAACAGTCTCTTCTCCTGGCAGCCTTCAGCTTTTCCAGCAGCCATTTCAGTCCTAGGGGCGCCCACTGGCTTATGGAGGGAGCCGGAGGGAGTCTCTGTAGACACAGAGTCAAAGAGCAGGAAGGAGTAAGAGGGAGATAGACAGGCAAGGCCGAGTTACCGCCGATGGAAGGAGCTCAGAAGACAGGCACCAGGGACAAGCTGCACAGGGAAGAGACCTCCCCCTGTGAGAATAAACATTTGTTCTGCCAAAGAACAGTTTAGACAGCTGCCGTTTTGGACCACGTGACTTGGCAGCCACCATGTTGGCCAAATTTCTTGCAGCTCCCCTGGGGGCCACCATCTTGAAAGAGCAAAGGCCAACCCCTCCCTTTGAATTAGCCAATCGCCAAATACTGTGCACCTGAGCTCCAATCAAGAACAAAGAACAGGTGGTGTGTGTCAGGGATTATGAACCCAAGCAGCCGGCCTGCTCTGTGTGCAGACAGTTCCAGACCCTTCTACATAGAAATAATATGTTTGCCTGCTGCCTGGCTCCTGAATGTTTTGTACTCTACCAGAACTCCTGACTTGGGAGGGGGCTCACCTTATTCCTAACACCCCCAGTTTCTCCAAAGCTCAGCTGATGGCCAACCAACCCTGAAATGCTGGGGTTTCCCAGATTGGTCCTCAGGGATTTCAGCACAGATGCATGACAGACAGCCCCCCAACTGCACCCTGCCGCACCTCCTACCTCACCTCAAAGTAAGGAGACCCCCCTCAAAGTGGGTCCTTGCTGGGCAGCAGGGGGCAGTTCCCCTTGGGTTCCCTTGGCCCCTCCCCTTTCACCACAGCCCTTCTCCTCCCTCACAGAAGAGGATCTTCATCCTAACCACCGGGATCTACATCGTTGGCCCGAGGCGTAAGGGTCCAGGGAGGATGGGTCAGGGACTGCTTCCAGACAGACAGGCCGTGGGAAGAACCAGGAGACCACAAACCCACTCCAGGGAGGCTCCAGTGACTCTGTCACTTTAGATGGGAATTCCAGCCCAGACGGTGGCCATGGAAACGTGCTGTAATGTATGCATCTGAGTTGGGGGGACAGGGATAGCCAGCTTTTATCCTAAAAGTAGTTCAGTCTGGCCCCAGCCGGTTTGGCCTCAGTGGACAGAGTGGGAAGAAGGGTGCCAGGTTGGGTTCAGGTCAAGGGCTCGCGCCTCAGGTGCAGGCTCATCCCCCGCCCTGGTCGTGATTATGTGGGAGGCAACCAATCAATGTCCCTCTCTCATCAATGTTTCTCTTTGTGTGTCTCTCCCTTCCCTTCCACTCTCTCTACAAATCAATGGAGGAGACAGCACAGAGCGTGGTGTGCAGCAGCAAAGCAGGCAGCAGGGCTGGGCTCTTACAGGAATTAGGGTGATTCTGGGAAGATGCCTGCACATTCCAGAGCTCAGTCCAGAGCTCAGTCCACATGCATCACTGCTCCTGGGGACTCCTGCCTCCCCCAACAAGGCCCCAGCTCACTGCCCTGCTCCTGGAACAGTGCCCAGGCCTCGCCTTAAGTCATTTCATTTCAGAGTGAGAAATGCCCTTGTTTTCCCAGATTGACACCAACTCAGGGCTTGCCTGGCCTGAGACATGGCCCCTCTCCCTCCAACCCTCCTGCTCCCACAGGTCCTTCCCCCTGTTCCAAACCAGCCCATCTCAGGACCCAGGAGATGCAGGGAGGGGGGCCGAGCACACAGCATCCCCCTGAAGGAAGTCAAAGCCAAATGGGGGTGAGAGAGGCACAGAGACCCCAGCAGAGCAAGATCATCTGTGGAGAGGTGACGGTTTGGGGGCTCAGGACCCTGAGGGTGGCAGCTGAGTCAGGCTGGGGCTTCAGGGCAGCTCCTCAGAGGAGGTATCTGTCTGGGGGAGGAGAGGAGGAGTGGGTGTGGGGCAGGGGCTGGGAGCAGAGAGAAGGGGGTGCAGAGGAGCAGAGGCCACAGAGAGCTGTGGGGAGGGAAAGGCAAGTCCTTCAGCCAGCCAGAGGAGCAGAGGACAGGGGGATTAGGATCGTGGGGAAGGATCAGGAGGGGCTGTGGCTGCCCAGGGGCATGCCTGTGCCCTGAGGGCAGAGGAGGGTCATGGTCAGATGGGACATTTGGGAAGGACACCGAGGGTCCAGGGGGACTGGCTGTGGAGGTGAAGGGACAGGAGGCAGAGAACCTTGTCAGGAAACTGTTGGGGTCACAAAGTAGGGTTCTGGTGCCTTGAACTGAGTCATGGTGGGAGATGGACAAGGAGGTGAGTCAGGAGAAGTGTCCAGGGTGAGCGTGGGCTGCTGGGTACCAGCATGGAATGGCGAAATGGAAGCTGAGGGGATCTTTGACCTCACTTCCGGCCTGCGGAGCAGGGAGCAAGGGAATGCCTCAGGGGATGCATCTCTGGGGGTCCTGTTATTGCCAATACCAGTAACAATACAACCACAGCAACCATCATCCAATCTACTGTTCTGGGGTGTCGTGGATTTCCAATTGACCATCATTACTGAGATAAGTGAGGGGGAGGCTGGGACAGGCGAGGGCCTGTGCTCTGGGTGCGGTTTCCCAGCATTAGAAATAGCTGCAGCCATCTTAATTTATACAAGGAACGCCATTTTGCAGTATAGTGCAGACTCCATTTCATCACTATTACTATTGTGCATCCTTATTAATCATTATTTCTGCTTATTAACCCTACCCTTTCTTAAAACACTGTTACAAGTGCCATCTTGTGGTCAGTTGGGCTAGTTAACCCCTAATTGCCTGCAGGGCTAACAGGCTATCTATAATTCTATCTTCTGTCACTGCCCCCCTGATGGAGAACCCAGAAAATAAAAAACCAAGGTTAAGTAAAGGAAGTGCTAGTAGCATTAGCCAACCCTTTCAAGAGACATGTACCGAGATCTATGGGATTATAGAAAAAAATGGCAGATAATTTTGTGTTCTATGTACAGAAACGGTAGTAAGCAGAACGTGGAATATAGACATTTTGAGACTAATCATTCCCAGCTCTTGAAAAAAGTGGGTATGAAAGGAAGAAATACATTTCCAAGCAACCACACCTTTATAAGAGCCAATCTAATTCCATTCTTAAATTTATGAAAGGCTCTACAAATTTAACACCTGCAAGTGTGACCATTGCTCACTCCATAGCTCAGCATGGAAAAGCACTCAGTGAGAGAGAATTTATTAAAGAAACGCTCCTAAGATGTGAACTAGTTCTATTTCACAATATGCAGAATAAAGATGCAATTATTAAGAGAATGTCTGAGTTACCACTCAGTAGAAATATCATAAAAGACCGAATAATGAGTCTGAACACAAACGTACAATATCAATTAAAGAGAGACATAAGTAATTGTAAATATTTTTCGATCTCTCTTGATGAAACTACTGATGTCACATCACATGCTCACTTGCCCATTATTGGTCAATTATTCTGATGGCCTCACAATGAGAGAAGAGTTGATAAGGTTAGTATCATTGCCAACAAGTACATCAGGAAGGAGAATATGTAAGGTTGTTAGACAAACATTCCGTGACCTAAGCATTGAAATCTCTAAAGTTGTGTCAGTGACGACAGATGTGGAACCAAACATGATGAAGAAAAAAAGTCTCATTTGTCAAATTGTTTAGGGAACCTATTGGACATCTGATTGTGCCTTTTCATTGTATTATCCATCAGGAGGCTTTATGTGACAAGGCAGGATTCACCAACTTAAAGGACTTAATATCAGTTGTTACAAACATAGCTAATTTAATAGCTGCTTGCCCCCTTCAAAAGCAAGAAATTTCTGCACTTTTACTGGAGGTTGATTCCACCTACAGTGGACTGCTGATGTACAATAATGTCAGATGGCTGAGCTGAGGCAAAGTTCTTGAGCTCTTTGTGGAGTGCTTTGAAGAAATTAAGGTATTTCTTGAGGATAAGGATCTGGGAAACTTTTCTCAGCTCAATGATGATAAGTGGGTCAACACCCTGATGTTTTTTACAGATCTCTCTGTTCAATGAATTAAAGTTATAAGGTTTTGGCAAAAGTATTGACGTTATGCATTTATGTTCATAAAAGCTTTTGAAATTAAACTTAAAATTTCCAAGCGAGATGTAGAAACTAAAACTCTAAAGTATTTTCCCCGAGTCAAAGTATTTTGAGAAGGCCAGTGCAGCTGTACAAAATGAAATGGAACCCTTGCATATAAAGTACCAGCCTGTTTTAGACTCGTTACTTGATCTGTTCAGTGATAGAATTAATCAATTTAGAAGCCTAGAACAGACCATAAAAATAATTAAGTATCCTGATGTAGCAGTCTACAGTAGTTTGGAATTAAATGGTTTCCAATGGATGCAAATTGATGATTTGGAGATGCGACTTGCAGAGTTTCAAGACAGCATCTGGGCTTAGTTGTTTGTTGACCTGAGGTCAAAGTTTGAGAATCTATAAAGGTGCCTCTTGGTGAATCAAGAAGAGTGTCACTACGAACAGGAATTTTGGAGTGCCTGGAACCGATCACCAGACACTTTTAGCACCCTGAAAAATATAGCTCTGGCTTTACTCACAATTTTTCCCTCTACGTGCTTTTTTGAGACCTTATTCTCAGGGTTAAATAATATCAAAGCCAACAAAAGAAAACAGATTGACAAATGAAGTTAGTAGCGCTTGCTTGGGCTTGAAGTGTACAAAATACCAACCTTCAATTGAAGGTGTAGGCAATGAAATTCAGCAACATAAAGTCACTAATAGGCAGGTTAGTTAAAGAATTCCCCCCCCCCCCCCCCACTTATCTTAGTTCACGGCACTCCACACAAGTAAAATAATATCAAACCAACAAAAGAAACTGACTGACAGATGAACAGAGAAGTCACTAAGCAGGTAAGTCAAATAATTAGTTGTGGTTTATGAAATACATTTATATATTACAATTATACATTTTTGTTATTTAAACTATAAATAGCACGAAATTATGTTTTGTTTTTTTTCGCAAAGTGACACACCACCGAGTTATGCTCTGATTTTTGGTGAATTTTGACACACCAAGATCAAAAGGTTGCCCATCACTGTTCTAGAATGTTCCCTGTGAGGACTAACCTTACAGCTAGTCTTTGGTTTTTCAATCACAGGCTGAACCGAAACCTGGAGACCAGATTGAGATTTTGCGCCCTGGCTTTGAACACTGGGCCCTCTATGTGGGGAAAGGCTATGTGGTGCACCTGGCTTCTGCAGGTGAGGCTGGTTCTCCCCCAAGCACAGGGCAGAGGTGGGAGAGTTAGCGGGTACACACTCCTGTGCCTGGCCTGGTAGGCTCTGTGCCCATTGGCTGCGTGATGTTCCCTGGTGGGTCTGGCAGCGCCTCCTCTTCTTTAGCAGCGAGTTGGTGGAGAGAGGGACTATTGTCCTTTATCCCAGGCCATACTGGGGTTCATTTCCAGCCAAAATCCTGTCCCCCTTTCTGTGTGCTCGATGCTCTGGGGACACATGAGTGGGAGGACACAATGCACAGCTGGCTGCAGCGGCACGGAAGGTGCGTGGGCCTCCCACCTCGCAGACCCGTTTGGGAATCTGGGGTCTCTTCTTGCTGGCCTGTGACTTGCCTGTGTGACTTGACCCCCTAAGTTCACCTGCACCCTCTATAGAGCCGATGAGAACCCCACCTCCCGGTCATACATGGGTGGGATGCACAGCACAGGGGGCGGGGGAGAGGAAGGGCTTGGGCAGGACCTGGCGGGTTCTGGACCAACCTCCCTGCCCTCCCAGAGCATCCTGGCATTAAAGCCAAGGCCGAAACTTGGGAGCCACTCAACAGCTGGGACTTGGCCAAATAAAATCGATGCCTGCATTTCATGGCTGATGTGTGTGCATACACATGTGCATTTTAAAGCCAAACACAGGCTTTAAAAATTCAGGCTTCCTGGGGAATAACTTACTGTTTTATTTTTTTGTTAATCTTCATCTGAGATATTTTTCCATTGATTGTTAGAGAACGGGGGGAGAGAAACGCCAATGTGAGATGTTTCTCTCCCACCCTCTGTGCACAGGACAGTGCTCCAACCACTGACCCACACCGGCCAGGGTCAAACGCCCTTTTAAGAACCAAATAAGAACTGCCGAGGGCGCCAGGGCCCATCACTCTGCCTTCTCATTTCAATGTTCCTAGAGGCCTGGGTGAGGCGGGAGACTGGTGTCTTGTTAGGGGCAAAGCCAAGAATGTAGAGCTGGGAGAGTGTGGCCGTCACCTGTGCCCCCTCATCTGAGAATGTGGAGAGGCACCTTGGAAGAGAAGGGACATTGCATGATGCCATGAGCGTGGGTGGCTCTGGGTTTGCAGGTGAGGCTTGGGCTTGCTCACAGCTTCCTTTCCTACTTTTGACATGTCACCTGCTGCTGAGGCCCCCATGCACTTCTGTGAGGCTCTGCACCTGGAGGTCTTTGCCCTGGACCCTCTTTCCCATCCCATCTGCATCTTAGGCAACATTTGCTGCTCCTCTCTGGCCCCATCCTGCATCTTTCTGGCACATCTGCATCATCTTGCCCATCCTGCATCTTCAGGAGGACACTTCTGTGGCCTCTCATGGCCTTTAGGAGAATCCATATCCTTTGCTTTAGAAATGAGAAAGCCAGAGCCAGGGCATATGTGACTTCTCCATGGACACCAGGTGTGGGTCGGCCTGTGTTGGGTTTGAAGGCAGACAGGGGGGCCGGCCTTTCCCCAGCTCATCCTCACTGATGATGCCCGGGCAGTGGGCAGCCTGCTTGCCCGCTCTCAGCCCCGGCCATCGCCCTCTTTCCTCCTCGGGGACCACAGACAATCTCACAGGAGATGTGTCCTCCAACCTCATGTCCTCTGAGACTGACAAGGCCCTAGTGAAGAAGGAGCTGCTGTCCGTGGTGGCCAGGGAGGACAATTACCGTGTCAAATAACCAGCTTGACCAGAAGCACACACCGCTGCCTCCCAGCAAGATCGTGCAGTGGGCAGAGGAGCTGGTGGAGCAGGAATGGCCCTACAGCCTGACCAGCGCCAACTATGAGGACTTCGTGAACACTCTGCGCTACGGAATCCCCCACAGCAGCCAGGTGCGTCCTCAGCTTGTGTCCCTCTCCCCAGGAGCCTGAACATTCCCCCCCGCTGACAGGGCATCCATGTGGGCAGCCAGTGTGGAGGCAGAGGCAGAAACGAGACAAAATAGCAGGGACAGAATCCCAGCCCTCGAGGGAGTGACAGTGGGTAGGGATGAGGGTGCGAAAATGTGCCCGTCACTGTGCAGAATGTGATGTCACGGGGTGACGTCCCAGGCAGGACAGTCACCCCTGGCCCCTCCCATAATTCCAGAAGAAGGTTGTTTGTCCCCACTTTACAGATGGGAAAACTGAGGCTCACGGTGCTTTACTAGCTTACCCAAACCCATTCAACCATTGGCATTGAGGCTCTAGCACCTGACAGCCACGTGCAGAGGTGGGATTTGAACCCACATGCCTGATCCAGGGCCAGCACAGAAGAGGCGACACCTGAGCTGGATCTGATTTAAATACTCTCATTAAATTGAAGCTGGAAAATGAGCTGGAGATGACCAGGGGGGAGGATGAAAAGGATACTTGGCGGAGGGAGGAGGACAAGTGGGAGCCAGGAGGAGGAGGAGAGCCAGACAGACGTTTTCTGCGACGGGCTGGGGGTACACCTTTTGGCTCTGTCCACAAAGTCTCTTGTCTCCCCACTGCCGTCCACAGCTTTGTCACAGAAACACAGTCTGGGACAAACCCTAATGGAGTGGGTAAGGCCATTCCTAAAGAAGTGTTTTATGAAAACGGTGGTGGGTGTTCGAATTGCCCAAGGAGGAACACACGAGGTCAAAGGGGTAAAGAATTATAGATTTCCACGAGGCCAGCTGCATGAATTTGTGACATTGAAGGGATATTAATTTCGAAGAATGTTTTCATATCGCTACTCACCCTTTCTCTGTAATGGAAGTGTTAACTAATTCATGCTTGACAATGGCATGATGAACAACATGTGTGATTGGTGCCAGCGTGTGAGCTTTTTTATGTAGAGTTAAAGTTGCTTATTAGACCTGCTTTCCTGTTTTGTGAACTTTTCCTGCCCTGTAAAGCACCCAAACTTCTCTTTCAGGTAATTGGCAGCAACACATGCTGTAGAACTCAACCGAAGATGATTTATTGTTGGTAGATCACGCAGGAAGAACACAGGGTGAAAATTTCACTGCTGCAGGGTTTGACTCTGTTCTGTGCAGAGAGAGAGCCCAAATCATTTTCAAGCTCACCATTTCTTATTCTTTTCAGTCAGGTTCAAGTGTATAAAATTTTCTTAAATCTCCATTTTTTGGGCTAAGTGAAATGAAAAAGGACTCTTGCCGAGTTCCCTATCTAGGTACTCCAGGTGAGGATTAAATTGAGATGAGGCATGGGAAAAAAACTTCTCAGAATTTGGTTAAAGTGTGAATTGGTTTGAACCTGGCTATAAAAGCTAGTCATGCTAATGGGATGATGAAACTCCAAGGAGAGCTAAGGCTAGTCAATAGGGGAGAGGAAGCAGGGCGTTGCTACATGGTTGCGTTTTACCCGGGGTACCCACAGCCACCGTTTCCAGACTGGGCTGGGCTGTGGGCTGCATTGTGCGCCATGGGGTCTTGGCAGTGTTGGCTGCGATTTGGTGGGCTGTGCTCTGGGATGATGGCGGGGCCTGTGTCCCACTTGGGGAAGCTGAATATGCTTTATCAGTGCCAGGTCCGTGGGCCATTTCTTTGTAAATGGCCAGTGCCTGTCATGGCAGCTCCTGCATTAAGCATCTGCCTCCTGGTGGTCAGTATGCCTCATAGCCACGTGTGGGATGGTTAGTGGGACACTTAGCATATTATTGAATTTATTAAACCATCTGAATACCAGATGGGCTGAACCCCAAAATGGCGCGAGCACCCACAGGAGTCAGATTATAAAGGAGTCCAGGAGGGCTTTTTCTGGGCGGAGCATTCTCTAGGTGGGGTGTGAGGGGAGGATAATGGTCTTAGCAAGTGGAATGTGGCCTTAGCAAGCAGAATGTCAGTTGTGAAGTGGGCTAAAGGTCGGTGCCCAGGGAAAGGGGTATTGAATCAATTATGCAATCAGACCTGGCAGTGGGCTCGACTGGGCCCCTGTGCCATCGTTTGCTGACTGCTGTTCTCAGATCATTTGACAAACTGCATACCCCTGCACACATTCTTAGCTGCATTCAACCATTTAAACAGTTTATAAATACAAAGGAGTTGTGGAGGACGGCATTTTTGGTATGTGGTACACGTGCGTCTATTGGAGTTGCACAGTTAGCTCATGCAGTTAATGGAAAAATGTATGGCTTGTCATTTAAAGAGACAGAGCAGGCATTACTGCCAACCACTCAGCCAAAGTAGACATAATTTCATTCACTTATTATATTTATTTATTGTTAATCCTCATCCGAGATATTTTCCATTGATTTTTAGAGAGAGTGGAAGGGAGGGGAGAGACACACAGAGAGAAACACTGATGTGAGAGGGACGTTGATTGGTTGTCTCCACATGACCCCGACCAGGGCGGGGGATGAGCCTGCACCTGAGGCACGAGCCCTTGACCTGAATTCCAAACCTGGCACCCTTATCCCATTCTCCCACTCTGCCACTGAGGCCAAAACCGGTGGGGCCAAGACTTAACTTATTTTAGGATAAAAGCTGGCTATCCCTGTCCCCCCAACTCAGATGCATACATTACAGCACGTTTCCATGGCCACCGTCTGGGTTGGAATTCCCATCTAAAGTAACAGAGGTGGAGGGAGCCTCCCCAGAGTGGGTTTGTGGTCTCCTGGTTCTTCCCACGGCCTGTCTGTCTGGAAGCAGTCCCTGACCCATCCTCCGGGGACCCTTACGCCTCGGGCCAACGATGTAGATCCAGCAAAGTGGTTAGATGAAGATCCTATTCTGTGAGGGAGAGAGAAGGTGTGGTGAAAGGGGACAGGGGCCATGGGACCAAGGGGAAACTGCACCCTGGTGCCCAGCAGGGATCCGCTGTGGGGTCTCCCTCCTTTAAGGTGAGGTGGGAGGTGTGGCAGGCTGCAGTTGGGGGGCTGCCTATCATGCATCTGTGTTGGAACCCCCGAGGACCCATCTGGGAGACCCCAGCATTTCAGCGTTGTTTGGCCATCAGCTGTGCTTTGGAGAAACTGGGGGTGTTAGAAATAAGGCGAGCCCCCCGCCCCACCCAGAGTCAGGGGTTCTGGTAGAATACAAAATACTCGGGAGCCAGGCAGCAAGGCAAACATATTATTTCTATGCAGAAGGGTGCACTCACATGGTCCCTTCCTTCATGCACCCTTTAGAACCCCAGTCACCGCTGTGCCAGCCAGAGTGGAGCTGAGGGAAGTCTGCTGATCGCTGACAGGCCGGAGCGTGTCTGAGTCTCAGAATGAAGTGGGCAGGCAGAGTTTTCCTGCCCAGACGCTGATGTCGGCGCCCAAGTCAGGATCCTCCCCAGAAACGCGCCGTGGGGCGGTTTGAGGATTCTTGTCTGTACGGCGAGTGGTGGCCTAGGGCTTGCTAGGGCACCAGGTGTCCTGGTCCATGTCAGTGGGGTGGGGGATTTCGGGAGTCCTCTCTGGGTTCCCCCCTCGTCTCCTCCTCTGACAGTGGGATCTCAAAAGCTATGAGTGGGGGAGGGGGCAGTGTTTGATACCATGAGGGGCTCGTAAGACCGCCCAGGTGTTGGCGCTTGGCAAGCAGCCGTTCTCAGGGTCTTGCCCGCTTCTGCCAGCACAGCCTGTGGGCCGGGGTGCTGAGTGCTCGACCCTCAGGGACCATCCTGAACGTATCCTCCACCTCATCCTGTTTTCTGGGATACGCTTCTTGTCCAGAACCTTCCCCGCTCAGCCTGTGTCGGGAGGTGGTCTCGGCTACATTAGACGTGCCAGTCACGACATGGAATCAGCAGGCTCCTCCACGGTGCCCACACGGTGCCAGGGCCGGCTCTGCCCTGGGCCACCCAGAACCATCCCCGCCCAGCCCTGGTCGTGAGAGCTCGAAGGGTGGTTCCCCCAATATGAATTGTTCAGGCTCCCAGTGGCCAGCCCTAACCTAGCCCATCGGGGCACTGCCTGTGTCCTTCCCTGGGCCACAGGCTGCGGCTTTCTGAGCCTCTCTGTACTGATGGGGGAGGCCACTGTCTCCCTCACACCCACAGCTCCTCCCCCTGGCTCTTTCCCCACCTCCTTTCTACTCTCCTGAGGGCCTGTTGCCCTGCAAACAAACAATCCTCTGTAGTTCTGTTGGTGGGACCCGGATCTCTCCTGAGTGAAGGTGGGTGTGTCCCTGGCCAGCCCCTAGCGTGGAGTGTGATGCCCTGTTTCTTGTGCTGCAGATAAAGGAAGGACTCAAGGTCTGCGGTAAGGCAGCGGCCCTAATGGGAGCCGGCACCGCAGTCTTCATGTTAAGCGGCTTGCCAGTTGCCCTGGCAGTTGGGGCATCAGCAGGCAGCGTGGGCTTTGGAATTTTCATGGGGTCCCGGCTCGGGAGAGCTCAAGAGGACAGCAGGAAGAAAGGTGAGGTCAGGGCGTCATCCCAGTGGCACCCCAGTAGTCTGGAGAGGACTTGCCTAGTCAGGGGTGTGGAAGGTGGGTTTATTGATTTCACTGTTTTCTACTCATTTAGACTAATATTTTTTAAAAATGTTTTTATTGACTTTTTAAAAAAAAATCAGACTAAGGGGCAGGGAATCTACAGAAACATCGATGGGAGAAACTCAACAGTGGCTGCCTCCTGCACGCTTCCTACTGGGGATGGAGCCTCCGGGAATTGAACCAGAGACCTCTCGGTTCTTGGATCAACAGTCAACCACTGACCCACAGCAGCCAGCCACTTAAGCGATTTTAAATGGAGCTATAAAAGCACAGGAAGAATTGGGGGGGAGGGGGATCGGCCCCTAGCGTGAATAGCTGTTAAAGTCACAGTTGGGCTCTGTCATGGACTCAAGTGCTGGTGTCTCCCTCCCTCCCCCCTTCACCGGTGAAGACCCTAACCCCCAATGCGATGGTCTGTTTGGAAGCTGGGCCCTGGGAGGACCAGGCGGCTAAGAGGACATGAGGTGGTGGGAGGTGCAGGATGGCATGATAAGATCCTGCTCTTGCAAGCACAGACCAGAGCTCTCTCTCCCATGTGTGTACAAGCGACAGGTCGCCATTTGCAAGGCAGGAAGAGAGTTCCTAAGGATAGGCTTTGCCAGCGATTCATCTTGTTCTGGCTGTTTCCAGGAATGAGAGAAATGCATGTCTGTGCTGCAGCCCCCAGGGGTGGTCTGTTGCCATAGCAGCCTGAGCCACTGAGGGGCTCTTCCCCAGCTGCCTGAGGGCGTCCTGGCCATTCTCTGCTTCCCTCATGTTTCCAACCTGAGGGCGAGGATGCAGGGAGGAGAGGGGAGCAAGGAAGCTGGAGGGAGGGTGGGTGAGGATGCGGGGAGAGAGGAGACCGAGGATGTGGGAGGGAGGGTGAGGATGTGGGAGAAAGGATGAGGATGCGGGAGGGAGGGCAAGGATTCGGGAGAGAGGATGAGGATCTGGGAGGGAGGGTGAGGATGAGGTAGGGCAAGGATGAGGGAGGGAGGACGAGGATGGGGGAGAGAGGACAAGGATTCGGGAGAAAGGACGAGGATGCTGGAGGGAGGGCGAGGATGCAGGAGGGAAGACAAGGATGAGGGAGGGCTTGGATGTGGGAGTGAGGGCGAGTATGAGGAGGGAGGGCAAGGATGGGGGAAGGAGGGTGAGGATGCAGGATGGAGGGATATTGAGGATGCAGGGGTGAGAGAGGGCTAGGATGCGGAGGGGGGGAGGTAGGGAGAGAATGCCTGAGGGAGGACGAGGATGCGGGAAGGAGGAAGAGGATGAGGATTCGGGGAGGGAGTATGAAATACGGGGAGGGATGGCAAGGATACGGGAGGGAGGACGAGGAGGGATGCGGGAGGGGAGGGAGTCGCACCTTCAGGGGCGGGAAACAGGTCCAGCTTGGTGCAGCCGGGCCCGGGCTCGGCCCGTTGTTGAGGGATTCTGGGACTTGAATGTGACGCAGCCCAGCGCCGGGGCTCCCTTCCTGCTGCTGCCGCTCTGGACGCCTCTCGGCTCTGGAACAATAGAATCGTTGATCGCCACCTCGATGCGTCCCCGAAACCTCACACTCCGGCTTTCCTTCTGAATCAGCCCCGCAGCCTCTTCCTCCGGCCTGCAGCTCCTGGCTGCCTGGTCAATGTTCCGACGGAGAATGGATTGGTCCTACAGCTCATGCTTCCTTAGCCTCTGCCTCCTGATTGGCTGCTGTTGGTCAGGTGAACACGCTGAGCCATCAGTCCTGACTGATAGGGGACAGTCACTGGCTTGAACCTGACCCCGGAGAGGCATTCAGTCCGTGGGACTGTGGGTGAGTCAAAATGCTGGGATTGGCACCCCTGGTCCAGGGCACCCAGGGGAGGGGCGGAATGGACCACCCTATGTCCCTACTGAGCGGCTGGGGCCGGGGTCCACGGTTACAGGGGTGATGGACTGCCTGGAATTAGAGCCCGGAGATCAAGGTCCCATAAGCCCCTTGTCCAAGGGATTCCTGTCTCCCGCCTTGGGTTGAGCTAGATCGAGGACCAAGAGCGTGGAAGCCTCCTACTGTCTCTCCCCCCGCTGGTGATTGGGCTCCCAGAGCAGCTGGCCTCTGACCCAGAGGCAGCCCGGGAAAGCAAGGCCAGCATGGATGATTCCTGAACACCCCCCCCCCCCCCCACCCCCCCAATGGAGGATGCATGTCAGCCTGGGCATCTGAGCACCGGCGCCTCTGGACGGAGTACAAGTATGTTCTCTTGTTCTTTCAAACATCTGATGGCCCTAGCTTCCTCAGAGCATGGTGTCTGTGACGAGGGATTTCTAAGACCCCCCCCCCCCTCTTTCTTCATGCCTGTAGAAGGTACAGCCCTGAAGAGGGGACGCCCCCAGATCTGCAGTCAGGGTGTAGGGGCTGTGCCGGCCCACCATGGAGAGATGGGCGTCAGTAGGGCCGCTGGGTGGCAGAGGCCAGGCTGGAAGTAGGAGGGCCTGGGTCCGCCACACTTTTGTGACCTACCCAGGGCCATATAGGGTTCTAGCGGAGGGATACTCCGAAGAGTTAATATTTATATAAGCTTAATTTTATTTTTAGTAGAAATTTTAGGGTTCAGAGAGAAAACTGAGAGGAAGGTGAAAAGATTTCCAATATGCCCCTGCGCCCCCCCCCCCAAACCCCCCCCCCACTCAGGGCAGAAGTGCCTCCCCCATATATCAGCTCTCTGTCCAAGCATGTATTTTTGTTGTAAATGTGAACCTACATGGGCACATCATAGCAACCCAAGACCTTAGTTTTGGCCCACACTCAGCTTGAGTGTGGTGCATTCTGTGAATTCTGGACTCATTCTAATGACAAGCATCATCATTACAGTGTCACAGGGCAGTTTTCACTGCCCTCAGAGTGGAGGGCCACTCCTTTCGATATTCACCTGGGGCAGGGCAAGAGCCTGGCAGGTTGGGCATGGGACATGGGACTTAATTCAGTGTCTGAGTCAAGATGGGTGAGGACTTGTCCTTCCAGTTAAAGTCAGTGGTTCGAGGTTGTCCTGGAGGTCACAGTTGGGTTCCGATCTGCACACATGGCCCTGGTTGTGGGGCTCACATCCTCGTGTGGGACCGTACTGGAGGAAAAGCTGATCATGATCTTCTCTAATCACTGCTGTTTCCATCTCTCCTATCATCTTACTCTATGAAATACAACATGTGAAAGTAAAAACAAAATTCTACAAAGATGGGCTGACTTGGTTCGTGGTAGGAAGGTACGGGAGAGATGCTGGCATGTTGTTTAGGCCTCATCAGGGATTTGGAGGACCAGAGGGGGGTCTGCACGGGGAGGTAACTGTGTGTTCTTTTTGCAACATGAGAGTAACTGAGTGATGTCTGCTGCACAGTGGTAAGACATGTGAGAGCAGGTAGAAGATCAATTGAGGTAACCTATTCCTGGCTGGTAAGGGTGGGATTCATTCACCCACCACCTTCTCTGATTCCTCACATTGTCATCTTAGAATGGATCTTGGCCCCCAGCTCGGAGAGGAAGGGACTGAGGCTCTGAGAGTCCAGAGCTTTCCTAAGGTCACATGGACAGAAAACCCTGGCTTCCCCCACTGGTGCCCCGGTGCTTCTGTTCTGGTTTAGGTGCCAGAGAAGCAGCAAAATTTTTCCCTGGAGGGTTCATAGGTTCACGTACGAATTCTTCAGTCTTGGCACAATCAGTCCATCCATCAGCCAGGTCGAGAGGGACGGTGAGAGACAGAATGACAGATTTTCTGAGAGCTCGGGTCAGAGGGACAGGACTGTGCAAGGTCGTTCTCTACAGCGGCTTCTAACACGGGGTTTTGTGCTGTCACTGGCGTTGGGATCGCTTGCTTGGAAAGACTGGGTGTCAATGTTGATGCTAAGGCTGGCCACGGTCACATTTGCTTCAGGTCTTGTCCTTTTATGCCTGAAAGGGAGCAGCACAGGGTCAAAGCAACAGCAAGTGCAAGGAGCCTCCCTCACGCACTCGGCCTCTGGAGGCCAACTCATGATCCTGCACTCCAATTTTTGGGGGGGGACACCCCCTGCCTCTGGGAAAATGATGGTCTTGTCCAAGGATCCCTTTCCCTGGGAAGCTGAAGGAGTGACCACTTGTTGGTGCTGGGGTTGTATGGATGTCCTGACAAATCGGCAGAATGGACAGATGTATCCTTCTGTGTGAGCCTCATGCGTGGGGCCCAACTGGTCCTGTTGGGGGTGGGAGGGGGGGGGGCTTGGTGCCTGGGCTCCTGGGGCCAGAGATTTGGGGGTGAACATGGGAATGGCTTTGTGGTTGGGTTTCGACCTGGACTCAAGCTCTGCAGAAGCAGGTGGTGGCAGACCTGAGGGGAACTATGGTCTCAGGAATTATTGTGCTCTGTGAACTGTTCCAAAGTGCAGCCTGGAAACTTCTGTCTCCACCCCACCTCAGTCTTGATTCCAGACTCACACCTCCAATGATAATCAAGAGCTCTTCCTGGACAGCATAAATGGTCACCTCTAAACCCCTTATGAGAATAAAATTTCTTAATTCTCTCAAACCTAGTCCTTCCTACCCTCACTCCCTCTTCTTGGCCTGCCCCATACAGTCACAGGGCTGTGAGCATGGATGTGCTGTGGTTGAGCAGAAAGACAGGACCACTGGGGACAGATCCTGCTTCTGCCTCTTAAATAGCGTATGTTTGGTCACAATGAACTCAGATATGGGGAAGGGAGGAGGATATATAAAGCTCCTGTACACGATCTTTACATAACAGGTTCTTAGCTCTTCCTCACCCTTAGACCTTGAGCGTCTATCACCATAGCGGTCTCTGGGCCTTTGGGGACCTGTCCTGGGCAAGCTTTCGGCACTGTCTTTCACTGACAGCACACAGGGCATCAGGAGCTGGCCTCTTTAGGGTGGGTATTTGATATATAGGAATCCTATATTGATAGAGGAGCCCAGTAGTATGCCCAGGGCCCTAAAACTGAAACTCAGGCCTGGAGGAAGTGACTTGTTCAAAGACCTGAGTGGATTAATTTAGGTGTGAGATTGTTCTCAGACACCTGACTCCCAGCCAAGAAGACCCTGACAGCTCCCTATTAGATTTATTTCCCGAGTATATTTTGTCACCCCCACTCTGGTATAGACCTCGCTAAACGGTGGCTGAAGTCCTGTAAAACAGGGCCTTACCTTGCAGGCTGAGGGCTTTGCCGTGTATCTCAGTTCAGTGACAAAGTGCTCCACAGTTCTGCGAAAACACGTACTCCAACTCCTTCCCACACCTTCTCCCTCCGCTGAACGATTATCTTGTTCACGGGAGGGGTGGTACTGATCATCCAAGTGGTTGGTGACACGATAGCGCAGCCACCCACCCTGCACTCAGGAGCTCCCTTTTCATCCGTCCCTTGCTCGAATTCTGCACGGAGGAAGAGGTGGAGGAGCCAGCCCTGGGTACTTCATCTGGGAATCAGGACCTAAAGAGTATAGAACTCAGGGGGAGGCCACGGAGGGAGAGAGGACACAAGGCAGGGAGGAGGGGCCAGGGGATCACACTATTGAGCTTTCTTTCTGTCCCTTCATCAATGTGATTAGAGGATTCAATCATTTTTCTCTCTCCCTTAACGAACTGTGCATACTTTCCATGTTAATCAATTTTGTGATGGTCAGTGGCTGCCACTGTGTTCCATTATATGAATGGACATCATCTAGTTGACCTAGTCTCTACTACTGGCTGGTCCATAGGTTACCCATTGTAAACAATGGTAGTAAATTGTATTTGTTCATATTTGCACTTGTGTGTTTCAGAGAGAGATCACAGTTGTTTTACTCCCAGATTCTGCTGTGCAAATTTCATACATTCCCTCACTTATTCTCCTTTTGAATTTTCTGGTAAAACTCTCATCTCCGTTCAACAACTGATATTGGACCCTGAGGAATCCTCTGGCCACATGGAGAGGCCACACAGCGCTTCCAGCTGAGCCCGGGATTTGCTCTCTAAGAGGAGGGGGCTGAAGAGCACGCTAACCCCAGGCTCCTTTACATGTGAGTCTCAAGGCTGATGATGCATTATCCCTGTTCTTGAGGAAACACCACCTTGGGGCCCACAGACCTCTTTCCCCCCCGTGACAGGACCCGAGGGACCACTGTGATTGCCCCAAGGGACACAGATATACAGTGAGCACACGCAGTGCCCGGAAAAAAACCACACGGTACCAAGGGTCCACATGTGGTTATATTAGTTATCATTGTGTTTAGAAATCTCTGGAGCCGAAAACGGGGTGGCTCAGGTGGTTGGAGCGTCGGCCTGCGGCACTGAAAAGGTACCCAGTTCTATTCTGGTCAAGGGCTTGTTCTTGTTGCGTGGCACACTACCCTGTAGGGGTGGTGCAGGGAGGCAAGCTGATGGATGTTTCTCTCTCGTCGATGTTTTGGCGGACTTTTTTTTCCCTCTCCCTTCCTATCTGTGAATAATCAAATTTATATATATATATCTATTTATATATATATTTTATATATTTATTTATTTGTTGTATATCTGTAAAATCTCTGGAAAGTTATACTTGGTACAACATTACCTGGGGGAGCTGGTGGATCACGTAGCCGTCGCCCACATAGAGGGCCCAGTGCGGTGTGCCGATGCGCGAAATCTCATTCAGGTTCTCCAGGTTTGGGCTCTTCTAGGAAGCTGCCTAGAGAACAGCACGGTACGGTGAGAGATGGCAGGCGTGCTCGGGGCCAGGGTTGGGAGCTGGATCTGGCACGGGGAGTACAGGCAGAAGTTTCAGGCCTGGTCGAGCGGTGTGGGGAATTCTGGGACCTGTGGGAGGCCCTTCAGCCTCTGGCGCTCTCAAGAGGTTGCCCTCGGGGACTGGTTGCCTGGAATCTGGTTGCCCCAAGTGTGGAAGCCTGGAAAGTGACTCTGTGCTTTGGGAGTGTGAAGAATTGTCCATAGAGAGTGTGTAATGCATGTGTATCTGCGGTTTTGTGCACATGTATGTTGTATGTGGTGTGTATACATGCACACCATGAGGATGCAGAGAAAAGCAATATGTGAGTGTGTTGTGGCACGTCGTCCGAGGGTGTTGACACGTTTGCTGTGTGCAGAGACCCCTTCCCGGAGGCCGGACCCAGGTCACATGCAGTTCACATGGGGCTGCAGGGGGCCGTCAGGGTTCTGCCTCCACCACACTTGCACGCAGGTGTTCACATGCCTCTGCCTGGCTGTGCATGGCTCCAGACAGGACCTCCTTCCTCACTCTCTGCCCCTCCTGCCCCGGCACGCCTTGGAAATGCTTGACACGAGGGACAGGAAATGACAGGCCTAGTGAGGGGAATGAGCTTTGCAGGAGGAGGCCCAGAGTTGGCTTCCAAGCTTACGTAGATGGGTGGGGGTGCGGGGGTGGGGTCAGACGGGGTTCACAGGTCAGGCTGAGCTCTGTGGGGCAATTTCCTCACCTCTAAACTGCCCCCTTTCACACTGCACAGGGGAGGAAGCAGTACCCTTTGCTCAGTGGGGAAACTGAGGATTAAGAGAGGTGAGGGCACTTGCCTGGGGACACTCAGATGGCAGGGCATGAGCTGGATCTTCTCTGTCCCATCTCCTCCTGTCCCTTGTCTACCTTCCTTCTCCGCCTTGCTCACCTCATTCCCTCTCTCAGTGCCCTACCAGGTCACCGGCTTCCCTGATTGGAGAATTTTTCAGCTTTTCTTTGTCTCTGTTTATGACCTCAGCGATATTGAAAAGCCTGGAGCACTCTGCCAAGGTGGACCCAACCTGTAGCGAGGGCTTAGATTCCTTTCCCATTTCAATAGCCGGTACCCAGCAGACCACGCTCACCTGGACAATTTCCTGACTCAACTACTGGTCCAATCAAAACCATGACTCGGCTCAGGGCACCAGGTCTCTTGTGACCCCACAGTTTCCTGACAAGGTTCCCTGCCTCCTGTTCCTTCACATCCAAGGCAGGATCCCAGGACCCTCGGTGTCCTTCCCAAATGTCCCATCTGTCCATGACCCTCTTCTGGTCTCAGGGCACAGGCATGCCCCTGGGCAGCCACAGCCCCTCCTGACCCTTCCTCACCCTCCTGGCTCCCCCTCTCCTCGGCTCCACAGGCCTTTCCTTTCTCTCCCCACAGCTCCCTCTGCCTTCTGCTTCTCTGCACCCCTTTCTCTCTGTCCCCAGTCCCTTCCCCATGCCCAATCATTCCTTCTACTTCCCCCAGGTCAGACAACTTCCTCTGAGGATCTTGCCCTGAAGGACCGCCTGGCTCACTGCCACATTCAGGGTCCCCATCCCTGGGACCGGCCCTTGTGCTGGTGGTTCCTGTCCTCTGATGACTCACCCTTGATGGGCTTTGAGCTTACATATGTGGGGATTGCTGTCGTGATATCGCACACCTCCCCCCGCCATTTCCTCGAGTCATGAGAGAGGCTGGTTTGGAACAGGAGAAGGACCGGTGGGAGCGGTTGGGGCTGGAGGGCCAGGGACCAGGGTCATGCCTGGATAGGCCAGTGATGGTTGTCCATCTGGGTGGAAACAAAGGGCATTTCTCACTCACAATGAAATGATGACTTAAGGTGAAGCCTGGCACTGTCCCAGGAGCCAGGCAGTGAGCTGGGGCCTGGTTGGGGGAGGCAGCGGTTCCCAGGAGCAGTGATGCGGGTGGACTGAGCTCTGGAATGTGCAGGCACATTTCTGGGATCAACGTAATTCCTGAAAGAGCCCCACCAGCTGGCTGCTTTTCCTCTGCACACCATGCTCTGGGCCAGCTCCTCCCTGGATCCCTTGTGAGTCTGGACTCCAGGGCTAATGGCACCAGCTGTCAGCATTGGACGCTGAGAACCGAATGTGCAAGATCAGAAGGACTGAGGAGGCACTGCACTCCAGCAGCTGCTGAGCCCACAGCCAGGATCCAACTGCCCCCCAAGTCCTTGGTCCCATATCAGCTCACACACTCCAGCTACTTCCCAGCTCAGTCCGCGGCAGAATCCAGACCCCTCACATCCTCCCAATGGGCCCCCAACTCCACACAGCGCCTGGTCCAGAGCAGGGGCTCCTCTGCCGAAGACCTCCCAGTCCTCAGCAAAAGAGACTCAAACATAAAGTCTCCCGGAGCCTTAAGAGCCACGCTGGAGGTGCCAGCAAGAACACACGCCCAGGGCTTCATGCATAACAGGGGGCGGCCCTCCCTTGTAGGTTCTAGAAGTTCTGAGGAATCGTCTGACCGTAGTCATTGTGAGCACAAGATGGGGTCCTGCTTTCTGCTCCTTTGTTGAGGCAGGTTTATACCCAATAGGACACTTTCTCTTTCGATTCCTTTCTTGTTCAGAAGAAAATGAATTGCTATACTGGCTCTTTTAATGGGATATCAGCTTGTCTCTAAGTGGACAGGCAACTGGTTTCCGGCAATCAGGAGCTGATGGGCTGGGCATGGAGGCCGCCATGGAAGCTTTAAGAGTGGGAGGGAAGGAATCTACATGCCAGGCCCTGGCAAGGCTCCCCCCACGCCGCAGGACTGGCTTTTGATGGCACCCAAGCACCTTATAGATGAACTTACTCCCCCTCCCCCCCCCCCCGCTGTCACCACAGCTCTGCTGGAGGCCACAGGGAGGCCAGCTCTCAGGCATCAGGGGAGCGGGAGGGGAGGGCAGGCAGCTTGAGGACCTGGCAGAGCCCCCCTCCATCAGGAAGCACTGTGTGCAGCGGCTCAAGGAGGCGACCTCTCTCCCAGTATGGCCCCCGTCACCCTGGCTCTCGCTTCCCTGGGCCACACAGGCTCCAGACTCGTGGGTCCAATGTCCATGGACCTCTGGCCAGGAAGGCAGAATGGCCTCTGGGCAGCGGCCTCCCTGTTCCCAAAGGAGTTTCACTCAGGAAGGCGTCTGAGAGGCACAGAGCGCCCAGCTGCCCGCATGCAGGCCATGCTCTTTCCCGGGTGTCCCTCTGGGCTAGTCCTGCCCTCCCTCCTCCCCTCCTCTCTTGTCCTTCCCTCCTCTCCTCCCCCTCCTCCTCTCCTTCCCTCTCCTCCTCTTCTCCCCTCTCCTCCTCTCCTGTCCTCCCTTCCTCTCCTGCCCTCTGGCTCGGGTTGAGGGTCTCACTGTGCCAGCCGAGAGGCCGTGAGTGTGGACTGAGCGCCCCACAGGCAGTGCCTGCCCCTCGCAGGCCCGGCTGCAGCTGCTGGGCCATGGACTCCGCCTCTGAGGCCCGTGTCCAGGTTCCATGTGCTCCAGTGGGTCCTGCAGTCCCTGTCTCGCCTTCCCTGCCGCTGTCCCCCTGGTGGCCTGGCCTGTGGTGTGGCGATAGCTCACCTTCCTGCCTTGTCCCCCCAAGGCCTCCCATGTGGGTTTGTCCAGCACGTGAGCCGTTCTTTGCTTTGAAACACCCTGAGGAGAGGTGAGGCTTTCGTTTGTTCTTATTCAGATGTGTACGCTGTGCTTTTTCAAAAAATCGGTCCGTTCCATCCAGAATGTGAAGTGTGTGAGGCTCTGCACAGGGTCCCGTGGGCCTGGGTGCCCAGGTTCTATAGTAACAGCCCCGCCTCCGTTCCCAATCCTGGTCTTCACTATCTTCTCTCCTTTCCTTCGTCATCTTTCAAAAAGTCTGTGGACATAATCCATGTTTTCAAACATCCAGCTTTTGTGTGTTGGATTTTCCCTACTCTTTCTATGGTTTCGGTTTCACTGGTGTCTGCGCCCTGTTATTTCCCTACTTGTGCTTCCTATTGTTTCATCCTTCCCTTTCCTGTCTCTGGAGCTGGGAGCTGGACAATCAATTGGAGACTTCCTCTTCTGTCTCCAAAGTGAGCGTTCACGTTTCGCTTTCTCTGCTGCTGTGCCTGCTCCCCATGGGCTTTTATCTGTTGTGTGTTTATTTGTGTCTATTCATTGCCTCACCTCCACTGAACACTTTTGTTAGGGCTTCGGGTTCTCACAGGGGTTATTTAAAAATACGTTGTTTTCTACTTGACCCATGATTCCTCTATTCCCTTCTTTTTCTGCTTCTGCTTTTTATCTTGAGTATTTTTGTTTTCATGTCGCTCCAGTTATGGACTCATTAGCTTTGCCTCCTCTTCTCTGTGTGTGGTTTTTAAAATATATTTTATGGATATTAGAGAGGAAGGCAGAGGGAGATAAAGATAGAAACATCAATGACGAGTGAGAAACATTGATTGGCTGCCTCCCTCAGCCCCGCCTCCTGCGATGGAGCCCACAGCCCAGGCATGTTTCCCTGGCCAGATTTGAACCTGGGACCCTTCAGTGCACAGGCTAAAGCTGTATCCATTGAGCCAATCCAGCTCTAGCTTCTGTCTTTTTAGTGATGGCTTTAGGGCAGAGACTCTCCACGTCAGCACCAATGATGTCTTTTTACAAAAAAATATTTTTTATTGATTTCTTACAGGGAGGAAGGGATATGGATAGAGATCTAGAAGCATCGATGAGAGAGAAACATGGACAGGCTGTCTCCTGCACACCTCCACTGGGGATGTGCCTGCAAACCTACACGTGCCCTGGACTGGAATCAAACCTGGGACCCTTCAGCCCACAGGCTGACACTATCCACTGAGCCAAACCGGTTAGGGCACCAATTACGTCTTGATCCAGATAAATCTTAGCTGTGGGGGCCTGTGCCTTGTAGGACACTTAGCCGTGGGCCTCAGCTGCATCTGGGGTTCATGCCTCCTCAGCCCCTCGGTTCTCGCTCCTCCTTTCTCCCAAGCATGAGTTTGCCCGATGCCGTGCTTTCGATTCTTAGTGTCGGATGGGGACAGCTCCCCTGCTCCCAATAGTTCGAAGTCCAGACTCACACGGGATCCTGGAGGGCCTGGCCCAGCACGTGGTGTGCAGGGGAAAAGCAGCCAGCTGGGAGGTGCTCTTACAGGCAGTGGGGTGATTCCGGGAAGGCACCTGTGCATTCCAGGCTCAGTCCCCCTGCGTCACTGCTCCTGGGGATTCCCACCTCCCCTGACCAGGCCCCAGCTCACTGCCCTGCTCCTGGGACAGTGCCCAGGCCTCACCTTAAGTCCTTTCATTTCAGAGTGAGAAATGCCCTTGTTCCCCCAGATGGACATCAACTCTGGGCCTGCCTGGCCTCAGTCCTGTCCCCTGGCTCTCCAGCCCTCCTGCTCCCACAAGTCCTTCTCCTGTTCCAAACCAGCCCCTCTCAGGACCCAGGAGATGCAGGGAGAGGGGGGCAAGCAAACAGGATCCACCTGATGGAGCTCAAAGCCCAGGGGGTTGAGACAGGCACAGGGACTGCAGTAGAGCAAGATCATGTGGGGAGACTGGGCAGTCTTGGTTGGGTTGGGGACCCTGAGCTGGGGACCCTGAGCGTGGCAGCTGAGCCAGGCTGGGCCTTCAGGGCAGCTCCTCAGAGGAGGTGTCTTTCTGGGGGAAGAGAGGAGCAGTGGGTGTGGGGTAAGGGCTGGGGTCAGAGAGAAGGGGGTGCAGTGGAGCAGAGGCCAGAGGGAGTTGTGGGAGGGAAAGGCCAGGCCTTCAGCCAGCCTGTCGGGCTGAGGATAAGTGGGGCCAGTGTGAGAGAAGGGTCAGGAGGCAGGGAACCTTGTCAGGAAACTGTGGGGTCACAAAATCCAGGATTGGGTGCCTGAAGCAAGTCATGGTGGGAGATGGACGAGGAGGTGAGTCAGAATAAGTGTCCAGGGTGAGCGTGGGCTGCTGGGTACCGGCATGGAATGGGGAAAGAGAAGCAGAGTCCTGGCCTCAGGTTGGGCCGCCTGCAGGTTTCTCATTTGCTGAGGTCAGACACAGAGACAAGGAAAAGCTGAAAAATTCTCCAATCAGGAAGGTCTTGTGCCCTGGGCGGGGCACTGAGAAGCAGAGAGGAGGAGATGATTGTGCTAGGCCAGCATGGCTAAGAGTGAACCTGAGTGGGAGCAGTGAAGGATTGAGAAAAGACAGACAAGGGAAGAAAGCTGGGGCTGGATGGGACTCTGCACCCGCTGAGGCAGAGGCAGCACCACCTCCTTCAAGCCGTCTCCTTATTTTATAGCCAGATTCCATGAGGGCGTGGCTACAATGTTCTCGGGAGTTTCAAATCTACTCAGTTACGGGCACCTGAACTCTGTCAAGCCCACATCACTCAGGCCCGGGGGACCAAGTGTTCAGACCATAGTCTCAAGCTTACAGCTACAGCCGTTGGCTGTAATTGTGCGGGGAGGGCTCTGCCCCCCTGGCTGGGATTTGCCCGTGTCCATGAGAGGACTGTGCCCTCTCATCAGTCCGAGACTTGAACCTGTCCAAACACTGTAGCCGCTCTCCACAGGTGATAATGCAGGGAGGGAGGTAACAGGACCAGGAAGGACGGGACAGAGAAGACCCAGCCCAGCCACTGCCAGTTGAGTGTCCCTCATGGGGTGACCCTTTACTCTGGAGTTCTTCCTAGAGTGCGATAATGGGTTGGATTTTGGGAAACCTCCAGGGAAGCCTGCATGGTATCCTATCTAATAAAAGAGTAACATGCAAATGTGACCGTGCCTTAGCTCCTGATTGGTTATGCTACCAGCCAATCTGGCGTGGGGGGCGTGACTGGGTAGGGTCGTGATTTGTTTGGGGCGGGGGGGGGGAGGGGTGGCCACAGCTTGCCTGGACGCCAGTGAACACTTCCCTTCACAAATGCTTCGCTTCACGCTGGCGGGGGCGGGGAACGAAGCAGGGACCACCCCTCTGCACAGGGTGTTTTCGAGGGCATAGCGAGCCAGTGGGAGAGGCTCGGTCCTTGAGGCGTCCATGGTGCGGGGAGGGCTGGGCCAGGACAACACCATACTTTCAAAGAGAGTTGTTTCCCACATAAATATCCTCTGATGAATATCTTTAGAAAAGAAGTAAATATTCAACCATTGTCACACCTTGAAAAGTTAAGGTAATTCCTTAATCTCACCTAATATCCACTGTATGTTCAAATGTCTTTGTTTCAAAGGTGCCTTTTACTGTTGGTTTGCCCCCTCCGGAGGCTACCCAAGGTCTTATTTCAGCCCTGATGTTGGGCTGCTTCCCCCAACCATAAGTTCCCAACGCACGTCCAGCCAGAGTTAAAGGGGCTTCTTCTGTTTTTAAAGTATCGCCATATCCAGTGCCTGCCAGGCCCCTGTGAAAGCACTACTCCTTAGGTCCGGGGTGCTGGGAGCTAAAGCAGAGAGGCTGTGAGGCCCAGCTCACCCAGGATGCTGGCACCCATCACCCCCTCCCAATTATCCTGGCCCAGCCTTCCCTACACATACCTGCTCATGGAGAGCGTGAGGTGGCCGTGGTAGCTGGATGGGAGGCCGGCAGGGGGTGTGGCCGCAGCACGAGGGAAGGGAGGCCTACACACTCCCCCAATCCAGAAGGGCTTGACAGGGAACCTCAAGGTGTGCTTCCAGCCCTGGTGCTGGGCTAGGGTACCTCAGGCTGCTCCCCCCACCCCAGCTCAGGCTGGGGGACCTCAGGCCGTGGCTCCCACCTGGTGCTGGGTTGGGGGACTTGAGGCCGTGCTTCTCTGCCTGGTGGGGCTTGATAGGGGATCTCATGTCCTGTCTCCCACCTGGTGGGACTTGATGGGGGACCTCAGGCTATGCCCCCCATCCTGGTGCTGGGCCAGGGGACCTGAGGACACACCCTGCCCTGGGTGGCTTGACAAGAGTTGGACTTGTGGGGTCTGGAACTACCCCAATTTGGGGGGGCGGCGGGTGTGGCTGGGTCTGGGTCTCACGTAGTTTTGAGGCACATCTGAGTGAGTGGGGACTTGACTCTGGGCCCCGTGGTGTGCCCCAGACTCTGACAGGAGGAAGGTTTTCATATACATTTTACTAATTTTCTTTAGTCTCTGATACTTCTATTATAGAGAAAAAGCAAATAGCAATATTAAATTATTTCCTCTAATTAATACCCTTTTAATGTGCATGAATTTTGTTCATCAGGCCACTAGTTTATTATATTAATATAAATATACAGCATTAATTCTTACAACAATGCTGCAGAATCCATTCTCATTTTGATGCTACAGTATTAGTTCTCACAGTAACCATAGGGTATTAATTCTCACAGTAACGCTGCAGTGTTGGTTCTCCCAGTAATGCTACAGCAGTGGTCGGCAAACTCATTAGTCAACAGAGCCAAATATCAACAGTACAATGATTGAAATTTCTTTTGAGAGCCAAAATTTTAAAAATCAAACTATATAGGTAGGTACATTGTTATTAACTTCATTAGGGTACTCAGAAGCTGGCCTTTGCTAAAAACTCAAGGGGCTAAAGAGCCACATGCTGCTTGGGAGCCACAGTTTGCTGACAACTGTGCCACAGTATTAATTCTCACAGTAATGCCACAGTATTGGTTCTCACAGCAGTACTACAAGATTGGTTCTCACAGTAATGCTACAGTATTAATTCTCACAGCAATGCTAGAGTATTGATTCTTATAGTAATGCTGCAGTATTGGTTCTGTCAGTAAAGCTGCAGTATTAATTCTCACAGTAATGCCACAGTATTGGTTCTCAAAGTAGTACTACAGTATTGGTTCCCACAGTAATGCCACAGTATTAATTCTCACAGTAATGCTTGAGTATTGGTTCTCACAGTTAAGCTACAGTATTATTTCTCACAGTAATGCTACAGCATTAATTCTCATAGTAATGCTAGAGTATTAGTTCTCACAGTAATGCTGCAGTATTGGTTCTCACAGTAATGCTGCATATTGGTTATATATTTTCTACTTTAAATCAATCCAATTTTCTATTGCATTTTTATTGCACATCATGAATGTTATAATTTATAAAAGTTGATCGTGCGTACAACCATCTCACTAAACTCTAAAGTTCAATCTCATAGTTATTATGTATAGCTCACGGGAATGAAAACATCCTCATTTTTAGGGTTGTGCTTTCCATATTTTACTATTACATATATTTGCTCTAAGTGTTTGAATGGCCTCTTTATAAGTATAAGGAAAATGTCTTATCTGTAGGCTAAGTTCTATTTTAAAACCACGAATGAGTTTCTAACGATAGTGAGTGTCTATCTTGCTTCTATTGAGATGATCATAGGACATTCCTCTTTTCATCTGGTCATGTGGTCTATTTAGCCCCTGATAGTAATTTCTGGTTGGCTCTGTCCACTCGGCTAAGCTCTCTGTCCAAGACCTCGCCGCGGTGTCTGGTTCCCAGATGAGGTTGGCTGCGTGGGAAAGTTGCATGGGAATTGCAAAGCAGAAGCGAAGGAGAAGCACATTTCATGTTGGGAATGTCAGTGTAAGGACCCAGGCTCTGTGCAACTCCTATGTTGTCACTGTTCTGCTGGCTCACCAGTGGCTGATGACCAGCCAGGGAATTGGAGCCTGCTGCCCTCTACTGATAAAGGATGCTTTATACAAATTGCCTATTTATACTTTTAGATTACTTACTCATTTGGGGATTCTGTCCCTTTTTTGCGCTTCTGGAAGAATTCAATGACTATTCTAGCTCTCTGCTCCCTGCTTGCTTCAGATCCTGCAGGGAACAGCTCCCATGTGCTTTCCCATTGTGTCCCCTGGTGAACGAAAATCGTCATTAGAAAATGTCGGGGCCTGGACATGACGGCATAGACACATTTCTGCCTGCACCTCCCTCCGCTGAACACAGCTAGAGACCATGGGCATTTACATAGGAAACAACCATAAGTGGCCCCCCAAAGACTTTGAAGATGGAGAGAGGCCGGAATACAAGCTACGGGCCCAGGGATTTGAAGAACAACATGGAGGTGAGTTCCTTTACTATCTTCTTTGCTCGTAGATTCCAGACTGGGTTCTGTGGACCTGCATCTTAGAAACACACATAGATGCAGACAAAGAGATGTTTGATTTCTTTGCAAAAGACCAAGAAAGGGGCATAATAAGACAGAAACCTTAGATGATAACTTTCTTTTCCCTACCCCAGTGACACACCATGGACGAGCTGTATTTCCACATCATGTCCATCAGCCAAGGCTATTCGGAATAACCGGACGCTCGCCCTAACCCGGGGAGAAATAAGAACCTCTCCCCATGTCTCTTGGGATGATGTCAGCAGAGCCCTGGTGGACAGCCTGGACTTCCTAGCGGCAGTGAGTCAGGTGTCTGCCCCCAGGGGAATCAGTGGAGACTGAGTGAAGAGCCATAATTCCATCCCCACCTGGTGATCAAAGAGGTGACCCAGCCTCATTTCCCAACAGCGGTGGCTTGAGCAAAGGCCTTTTGAAGACACGATAAGGCCTGATAATATTTTGTAAAAATACTGGCTGAAATTTTCTGAAATCCGGTGACAAACACAAGCCTGTCACAGACTGAAGAAGCTGAGCACACTCCAAAGAGGATGGACCCAAACAAATCCATGCCAGACACATCTCAGGCAAACTTTTGAAAATGGAAAATAAACATACACCTTGTAAGTAGCTAGGAGAAACGAGGCATTTCCCTCAGGGGATCAACAATATTATTGATGATAGCTTTGCCATCTGAGATTGTGGAGGCCAGAAGGTAATAACATGACACCTTTCACGTGCTGAAATAAAAGAATTGTCAACCCAGAATTCTGTATCCAGTGAAGTGATCCTCAGGAATAAAGGGGAAATTAGACCTCCTCAGATGAATGAGCACTAAGAAAATCTGTCACCATTACAAAGAAAGTAATTCCCAAAGAAAGGAAATATTAAAAAAACAAACAAAGACAACTTGGAAATTTAGAAAACGAGAAAGAAAATCCCTTAGGGAAAAACATGGGTTAATACACTAGATTATTCTTTCCTCTTGACAGTTCCAGATTCTGTTTGATGATTGAAGCAAAAATTATAACATCATCTGAAGTTTTTTCCAGTATATATGCAGGAAATATTTCAGACAATTATATAATAAATGTGTGTGTGTGTGTGTGTGTGTGTGTATGTGTGGGAGCTAACAGGATATAGAGAGAAGTGAGGTTTCAGTGTTTCACTCAAACTGAGAAACTGCTGACAGCAGTAAATCATAATGTCGTATTTGCATAATGCAATACTAGAGCAGCCACCAACACGAATAGAAACGTTCAAAACACTCTGACTAAATCAAACACAAAATTTCTACATTTCAGGGTAAGCAGAGGAGAGCAGGAGAAATGACCTAGAAGATGGCAGGCAGGGTGCAGGGATGGGGGCAGAGCAGGAAAACCAACAGAAAACGACAGTGAAAAGGGCAAACTTTGCCCTAACCGATTCCGCTCAGTGGATAGAGCATCGGCCTGCGGACTGAGGGGTCCCAGGTTCAATTCTGGTCAGGGGCATGTACCTTGGTGGCGGGCACGTCCCCAGGGGGTGGCGTCCAGAAGGCAGCTGATCAATGTTTCTAACTCTATCCCCCTCCCTTCCTCTCTGTAAAAATCAATGAAATATATATTTTTAAAAAGGGCAAACTTTTGTACATACAAAATACAATTGCCAAACTAAACCACGTTTAAAAAGAGAACGACAAAGGAGAGAGAAACAGGACTGTCTACTAGAAATTCGTTCACAAATAATGATACATGGAAGTGGAAAAGAAAAGGGCTTTTAAAATACCCCACACAAACACGACCCATAGGAGAGCTGGGGGACAATGTGAATATAAGATCACCTCAAACCTCAGAGGAAAGAAAACGATAAGGAGAGCGAGGGACATTCCATGAGGATACAAAGGTCAGTCTCCCGTGAAAACGTAACAACCCCAAGAGCATGTGCAACAAGGACCAAAGGACCAAAGCGGCAAAATACATGAAGCAGGAGAAGTAAAAACCGAGAGGAGAGAGAGGAGAAAGGAGCAAATTCACATGTAATTGGCGACTCTGACATCATATCTCTAAACTAGCAATGAAGCTACTAGTCACATCAGCAAGAGTGTGGGAGACTGTAACACACCATCAACCACCTTGATCTCATTGACCTTAAAAACACGTACCTGCCCTAGCCGGATTGGCTCTGAATAGAGCATCTGCCTGCAGACTGAGGGTCCCAGGTTAGGTTCCCATCAAGGCAAGGGCACATGCCTCGGCTGTGGGCCCAACCCAGTGGGGGATGGGCATGAGGCAGCTGATCGATGATTCTCATCATTGATGTTTCTATTTCTTTCTCCCTCTCTGATATAGATCTATATATTTTATATACATCTATATACCTATCTATATATATATATAATCTCCTATATAATAATAATCTGATATAATAAAAGGCTAATATGCAAATTGACTGAATGGCAGAATGACTGGTCATTATGATGCACACTGACCACCAGGGGACAGAGTTCAACGCAGGAACTGCCCCCTGGTGGTCAGTGCACTTCCATGGGGGGCAGTGCTGCTTGGCTCATGGCTGGTAAGCACAGCAGCAGTGGTGGGAGCCTCTTGTGCTAAGGATGTCCGACTGCCGGCTTAGGTCCGCTCTGGCATCAGTCGGACATCCTCTGAGGGTTCCCAGACTGCAAGAGGACCTAGACTGGGCTATGGACCCCTGAGTGCGTGGATTTCATGCACTGGGCCTCTAGTATTTCTAAATAACCTCTGGGTCAGAAGGAAGCTCTAAAAAGTAAGTGTTCAACTGAGGTGAATACAAATAAATACACACAAGTAAATATACAATAGATAAAAATCCATGGGATGCAGGTACAGCAGCAGTGAAAGAGAAATGTATAATGTAAATTCTCACATTGGAGAAGAGGAAGTCTCCAACAAGTAATCCAGCTCCCATCTCCAGAAGCAGGATAGAGAAAATGAAAATAAAACCAAGGCAAGTGCAAGGAAGGAAATAATAGAGCACAGAAACCAGTGAAACTGAAAACACAAAGAGAACAGAGAAAATCAAACAAACAAAAAGTTGGATCTTTGCAAAGATCGATTATGTCAACAAACTCTTTAAAAGATGACAAAGGAAAAGAGAGAAGACACAAATGACCAGGATTGGGAAGCGCGGATGTTACTACAGATTGGGAATCTGCGGGCACCGAGGGGCACAGGGACCCCTGTGCAGAGCCTCACACACTTGACATTCTGGAGGAAATGGACCGATTTCGTGAAAAAGCACAATATACTCACCTCAATAAGAAACCTCACTTCTCTTCAAGGTGTTTCAATACAAAGAGCTGCTCACGTGCTGGTCAAACGCACAGCGGAGGCTTTGAGGAGGACTAAGGTGTGATGACCCAGCACCACGTGGTTCAGGGTTGGGCTCTGGAGAAGAGCCGTGTGCAAATGACAGAAACAAGACAAGAAATAGTAATTTGGAAATTGGGGGGCCAGGCTGGAGCCCAATGGAAGAGGAAGGACTTCACTTGTGCTCAGGCCTTGCCGTCCTTTTATTTGGTTTGGAATACACCTATAGGCCTTAGGCAGGCAATTCCGATAACAGACAATCTTTTTAAAAAATCTTTATTGTTCAGTTTATTAATTACATTGTTCCCTTTTTTTCTCCCTATAGCTCCCCTCCACCCGGTACCCATCCCACCCTCCGCCCTCACCGCCCCCCCCCCCCCCTGTCCTCTGCCATAGTTGCATGATTTTTGTCCAGTCTCTTGCTGCACTTCCCACACCCCCCAGACAGACTATCTTGTCAGTAAGGATTTATATGACTATCTGATCAGGAAATTGCTCCAGCTACATCCTCTGTCCATAACTCTGACCCTTGCCAGGGCTCAAGTTTCACCAGCGTTCCGGGCTCCTTGTCCACAGCTCTCTGCTAGTGAAGACGATGGGCAGCTTCCAACACTAAGTCAGGAACCAGGAGAGCCACACTCACAGGCCAAGCCACCAGGGGGGGGGGGGGCGCTGCAGGAGAGGCAAGACTGTGGCTACAGGACTCACCTGAGGTCCTGAAAGCTGGACACGGGCCTCACAGGCAGAGTCCATGGCCCAGCAGCTGTGGCCGGGCCTGCGAGGGGCAGGCACCGCCCCGTGGGGCACTCAGTCCACACTCACGGCCTCTCTGCTGGCACAGTGAGGCCCTCACCCTGAGCAGGAGGGCATGAGAGGAGGGGAGGGCATGAGAGGAGGGGAGGGCATGAGAGGAGGGGAGGGCATGAGAGGAGGGGAGGGCATGAGAGGAGGGGAGGGTAGGACTGGCCCAGAACAATACCCGGGAAAGAGCATGGCCTGCATGTGGGCAGCTGGGCGCTCTGTGCCTCTCAGACGCCTTTCTGAGTGAAACTCCCTTGGAAACAGGGAGGACGCTGCCCAGAGGCCGTTCTTCCTTCCAGGCCAGAGGTCCATGGCCATTGGATCCACGAGTCCAGAGCCTGTGTGGCCCAGGGAAGCGGGAGCCGGGGTCATGGAGGTCATGCTGGGAGAGGGGCTGCCTTCCTGCCCCTGCACACAGTGCTTCCTGATGAAGGGGGGCTCTGCCAGGACCTCAAGCTGCCTGCCCTCCCCTCCCATCCGCAGGGTGGTTCCCCACTGACTCCCCTGATGCCTGAGAGCTGGCCTCCAGCAGAGCTGTGTTGACAGCAGGAGGGAGGGGTGAGTACCGCTTAGGTGCTGGGTGCCTGGCCAATAACCACTTCCCCTGCCCGCTCCACCTCCACACATATGCACACGCAGCACACACTGCACACGTACACACAGATGCACGCACATGCACACAGGTCACTCACCTCTAAGGTGCACATAGTCCTGTCCTTCATCGGGCAGCACCGGCCCTCACAGATCTGGCTGAGCCCCCAGGGGAGCCCCTCCCTGTTGCCCACGATGGGTTTGCATGGAACCTGGATGCAGTGCTGGACGGGGAGGGCAGGGGCAAGGCTGCAGGAGGCTGTGGGGGAGGCTTTCCTTGAAAAGCACCTCTTGTTTTTAGGACACAACGTTTTCTTTAATTTTTCTTTGGGGGGAAGGAACGCCAACATTTGTGTTGGCGCAGAAGCCTTCCTCCCACCCCCTTATCCGGCCATGAATTCCCAGGAAGCAGGTCCCAGCTCCGGCTCCTGCCCATGGGCACCCACACACAGAGCTTCCCTGGCCCCCGGCGCCTCTCCCTCTCGCTTCCTTCTCTTTCTGGCCATTTCCCCTCACATTTCAGGAAGGGGGCCCGGCTCTCAGATGCTTCATATGCTCCCGGATGTGTTCGGAGTGGGCCAGGGCTGCACACCTGGGACAGGAGGCCATCGTGTGTTGAGAGATTTTACTTGGGGCGCCTGGGTGCAGGTGGGCTGAGTCCGACCAAAGGAATCAGCGGAGGTGAAAGGGGGCCGATGTATAACCTCTGCTGGCTGCAAGCGTTCCGCTGACAACAGGGGCCTGTTCGTCCTTGGTCCCGCCCGGGTGGCCGGTGTCATCCGGCCACACCACGCCGTGCTCGAGGCTGCAAGCTTTCTGCAGGGTCCCTGCCAAGCACAGTGAGTTTCCTCTGCCCCCTTAGTCTCCTTAGCCCCCTCCCTCACGACGTGCACGAATTCTCCTGGGCAGACTTGCCCCTGGATGGCCACAGTATCACCTTGTAGATCCGAGTGCACGGGGCCGGAGGGGCAGCTCCTGTTTCCCGAAAGGCCTCGAGAACGCAGAGCGGGCCCCTGCTTGACCTCTGTGTTACTCGTTCTGGCCAGTTACTGGAAGATGGCGGTTCCATCCTAAAGGCGAAGAGACCTCTTCCTGCCCTAGGCCAGGGCCAGCTGAGGATGTGCCCCTGGAGGCTGTGACCACAGCGACCGTCGCAGCAGACGGGGACCAGCGGGATGGAGACACCTGGGCCCTGGTGCCTCAGGAGTTGTGGACTGGGCCTGCGCCCTGCCTCCCGCCTCCTGCTCCAGGACAGCGGACAGCCAGGGGGGTTCCACTTCTCCCACCCACAGGCACCCCAAGCCAATGAGCCCTGAGATCCCCGAGGTCGAGGCACCCGCCTGCTGAGGCCTTCCTGTGGGGTCCCGCCCCGAAGCCTGTTGGGGCTCCTGTCCTCTATGGGGTGGGGATAAGGTAAGGGCCCCCGTGGGCCCAGTGCTGACAGCTGGGCCTCTCAGCGCCCCATCCTGTGGTGGAGCCTGTGGCCAGGGCAGGGCAGGTAGAGGCTTCCCTCCCACTGCCACTGTTTCCAGGCAGCCTCCAGGCCCAGCCCTTCAGCCCTGAGGCCAGAATCCAGGGCCTGTCCACTGAGAGACATGCTGAGTCCCTTCTAGCCAGTTAGTGTTCAGTCCTTCTGAACAAAGGAAAGTGAAAGAGAAAGTGTCCACTTGGGTGTAAACCTGCTGCACTGGAGCAGAAAGCCAGACCCCATCTTGGCTCACAGTGACTTCGGTAAGTCCTCAGAACTTTCTAGAAGCAGCTCTACAGGGGAGGGCAGCCCCCTGTTATGCATGAAGACCTGGGGCTGTGTTCCTGCTGGTACCTCCAGCACTGGCTCTAAGGCTCCATGGAGACCTGTATGTTTGAGTCTCTTTTGCTGCAGGACTGGGAGGTCTTTGGGTAGAGGAGCCCCGCTCTGGGTCTGGCGCTGTGTGGAGTTAAGGGGCCATGTGGGAGGATGTGAGGGTATCTGGGCTGTGCCTGCCTGAGCTGGGGAAGGAGCTGGAGTGTGGGATGATGGGGGACCGGGACTTGGAGAGCAGTGGATCCCGGGCTGTGGGGCTCAGCTGCTGCTGGTGTTCAGTGCCTCCTCAGCCCCTCTGTTCTCACTCCCCTTCTTCCCAGGCATGTGTCTGCCTGATGCGGCGCATTTTGCTCTCAGCGTCCATGCGGACAGCTGCCCCCATTAGCCCTGGAGTCCAGACTCACACAGGATCCCACCTCAAGCATGGTGTGCAACAGAAAAACAGTCAGATGGGCAAGGCTCTTCTGGGAAGGTGCCTGGGCATTCCAGAGCTCAGTCCACCTGCATCACTGCTCCTCGGAACTGCCGTGCCCCCTCCCCCCCAGGTCCCAGGTCACTGCCCTGCTCCTGGGACAGTGCCTAGGCCTCTTCTTAAATCATTTCATTTCCCAGTGAGAAATGCCCTTGTTCCCCCAGATGGATACCAACTCTGGGCCTGCCTGGCCTGAGCCCTGGTCCCTGGCCCTCCAGCCCTCCTGCTCCCACATGTCCTTCCTCCTGTTCCAAACCAGCTCCTCTCAGGACCCAGGAGATGAGGGGGGTGAGGGGCAAGCAGACAGCATCCCTCTCATGGAGCTCCAAGCCCAGCGGGGGTGAAACAGGGACAGAGACCCAGCAGAGCAAGATCACGTGGGGAGAGGGACGGTCCCAGGTTTGGGGACCCTGAGCTCGGGACCCTGAGCTTGGCAGCTGAGCCAGGCTGGGCCTTCAGGGCAGCTCCTCAGAGGAGGTGTCTGTCTGAGGGAGGAGAGGAGAAGTGGGCATGGAGCAGGGGCTGGGGGCAGAGAGAAGGGGGTGCAGAGGAGCAGAGGCCAGAGGGAGCTGTGGGAGGGAAAGGCAACCAGGGGCCGAGGACAGGGGGGCCAGGAGGGTGGGGAAGAGTCAGGAGGGGATGTGGCTGCTCAGGGGCATGCCTGTGTCCTGAGGCCAGAGAAAGGTCATCGACAGATGGGACATTTGGGAAGGACACTGGGGGGTCCAAGGGGACTGGCTGTGGAGGTGAAATGACAGGAGACAGGGAACCTTGTCAGGAAACTGTGGGATCATCACAAAATCTAGGATTGGGTGCCTAAACCGAGTCATGGTGGGAGATGGTCGAGGAGGTGAATCAGGAGAAGTGTCCGTGGCGAGCGTGGGTTGCTGGGTACCGGCAAGGAATGGAGAAAGGGAAGCTGAGCCCTGAGGAGGTGAGTAAGGCAGGGAGGGAGGGAGGAAAGGTACAGGAGGAGATAGGACAGAGAAGACCCAGCGCAGCACTGCCAGCAGAGTGTCCCCGGGCAAGTCCCTCTACCTCTTTGATCCTCAGTTTCCCCAGTTGAGCAAGGGGTGCTGCTTCCTCCCCTGTGCAGTGGAAGGGGGCAGTTAGGGTGAGGAAATTGCCAGCAGAGCCTGCAGCCTGAGCCTGTGAGACCCGTCTGTCCCCACCCCCACCCCCTACCCAGCTCCGGAAGCTGGAAACCACACTGGGCCTCCTCAAAGCTCAGTTCCTGGCAGGTTGCTCTCAGTTCCTGTCCCTTGGGTCGGCATTTCCGTGAGTTCAGGCCGCAGGGCTGCAGAGGCGGAGGGTGAGGAGGCCCTGGTGTTGTCATGGACACCCTGTGCAAAAAGCCTGATGGAGACACGAGGGTCAGTGTGAGGGCAGAGAACCTTGGACTCCTCTGGACAACATTGCAGGGGTTGGCTTGGGCCCCAGCTTCAGGGAAGGTGGGGTTGTTATGTCATTACCCTTTAGACACGTGCACAATACACCTGCATATGCATCTGCATCCTAGTTGTGTACATGTTCATTCAACACAACATGCATATGCACAATACACACCGACAGACAGCACCCGCCCCAAACATGCATGACACACTCACACTGGACAAATATTCACTCTCCTAATACACAAGGCCATGTTTCCAGGCTCCGCCCTTTGGGAAAAGATTCCAGACTTCCGGTCCCCCAGGACAACCTCTAGAAGCTGCAGGAGGCTGAACACCTCACAGGGGACAAGAGTCCCCACCACACGCTTAGCCAGGGAAGAACACCCGTAAGAGCGTCCCCAGCCAAGCAGCAGCGCCATGACAGGGCCCTTGAAGTTGCCTGCAATCTTGTCAGCACCTTCCTGGCTGTTTGCTTGCAGTTCGTTGAAGATCCGGAGCAGGAGACCTGATTGAGATTTCCCCCATCGGCTCCTCCTCGCCCTGGGCCCTCTATGTGGGCGACGTTTATGTGATCCACCTGGCTCCCCCGGGTAAGGTTATTGAAAGTCTAACTTTCCAAAGCTTGATTAACATAATGAGAACCAAGTAAGTCAAATGCCACCCTGAGAACCCACGTTGGTTTCTCCCTGGACAGTGGGTGTGCTCACTGTACATCCGTGTCCCTTGGAAGCATCTCGGACAGCAGGCGTTTGTGTTCTCGCTGGACAGAAACTTCTCATGATCAGAGGAACCTCCTTGTCACTGACCAGGTTCCTATGCGCTGTCACCTGCACTGACAGAGGTGAAAACTGTCAGCATTGATGGCAAATAGGAAGCGAAACCCCCTAATGCAGACGACACTTAGGGGCTTGGAACAGGGATGGTGAGTGTGAGGAGTGGGCCCTGCCTGTGTGTGAGGGTGCAGGTGGTGTGTCCTCAAGGGCGGGGCTAAGTGCGGCATCAGCCTGGAGACTCCCCCATAAAGGAGCCCCCTGGTTAGCGTGCTCTTCAGCTCCCTCCTCTTAGAGAGCAAATCCCAGGCTCCAGGCTCAGTGGGACTGGACGCCACCAGCTGGAAGCGCTGTGTGGCCTCTCCATGTGGCCAGAGCTGGGCCAGAAAAGGCGATGATGCCTCTGGGTCCAATATCAGTTCTAAAACGGAGATGAGAGTTTTACCATGATGTGGCTGGCTGGCACATCCATGGCATACTCAGCCCCTGGGCACCTTATGTGCCGCACCAGCTCCGCCAGGTTCAGTGACCCTGAGTGGGGATGGCTGAAAGGCTTAGCAAAGACAGACAGGAGAACAAAGGCTGGGTCTGGGTGGGACGCTGCTCCCTGAGAGACAGCGCCATGGACTACAAGCCGTGTCTTTGTTGTATGGCCGACGCCACGAGGCAAAGGAAGGGCGTGGTCAGACGTTTACAGCATCCTCACGGGTTTCCATCCTCCTCAATTACATGCACCTGATCAAGCTTTGTTAATTGCAGCCTATAGCACGTAGGCCCGTGGCCGGCAAACTGCAGCTCTCGAGCCACATGTGGCTCTTTGGCCCCTTGGGTGCGGCTCTTCCACAAAATATCACAGCCTGGGCGAGTCTGTTTTGAAGAAGTGGCGTTAGAAAAAGTTTAAGTTAAAAAATGTGACTTTCAAAAGAAATTCCGATCGTTGATATTTGGCTGTTGACTAGTGAGTGGCCAGAGCTGGGCCAGAAAAGGCCCACTGATTAGGCATGTGGAGCCATGTGTTCGGACCACAGATTCAAGCTTACAACTCTAGCTGTTGGCTACCATTGTGCGGGGAGGCTCTGCCCTCCGAGCTGGGACTTGCACGTGGCCCTGAGAGGACCGTGCCCTCTCCTCAGTCCAAGGCTTGAACCTGTCCAGACACCGTAGCTGCTCCCCACACCAGGAAATTCAAAGGCAGAATAAGTGAGGGAATGTATGAAATTTGCACCACAGAGTCTGAAACCCAGTGGGACTAAAACACACAAGTGCAAACATGAACAAATACAATTTATTACCCTTGTTGTCAATGGATAAGCTATGGACCAGCCAATAGTAAGGACTTGGTCAACTAGATGATGTCCATTCATATAATGGATCACAGTGGCAGCCACTGACCATCACATTGATTAACATGGAAAGTAGTCACAGCTCGTTAAGGAAAAGAGCAAAATGACTGACTCCTCCAATCACATTGGTAAAGGGACAGAACCAGAGCTCAATAGTGTGATCCCCTGGCCCTTCCTCACTGCCTAGTGTCCTCTCTCCCTCCCTGGCCTCTCCTGCAGTTGCTGATACCGGTGTATCTGATTCCAGGGGCGAACTCTGTGCCTGGCGCCCCCACCGCTTTATAGGTTGTGAAAATGCAGTTCCTGCGGGAAGCGGTGAGAAAGTGTTCCTTCGACGTGCACAGCTACTTGGACCACCTGTACAGATTACGGCCCATTAAGGAGGTGTTCAGTTCCGGAAAGGAGACGGAGGACAGTGTTCTAAGCAGGAACCGTAAACTCTTTGTCACCGGTCTGAGGTATGGCAAGGTCCATTTCCAGCAGGTAAGGCCTTCTCAGGGGGATTCCCTCCACCTTCTGGGTGTCTGTTTGGGGTGGAGGTGACAGGGCTTTTGCATCCAAAAGAAAAAATTACCCTGAATGATACAAAATTATGCTCCCTGCCTCCTGCTAGCTGGGAGTTAGGATGTCTGAGATCAAACCTCGGGTCAGTGCCTGCTCCACTCAGGGTCTTTGAACATGTCACTTCCTTTCTGGCCTCAGTTTCCCCATGTGCAGAAGGAGGGGGTGTTTGCGAGACCTCTAGGTTTCTGGCCACCCTCTATCCCTTTGGGATCCTTCACCTCTAAGACCCACCCTAAAGGCAGCTCCTGATGCCCTGTGTGCTGTCAGGGAAAGTCTGGGCCAACCGTGCACCAAGACAGGTGTCCTAAGGTCCCAGAGAGCCCCCGGGCAAGAGATGTTCAAGGTCTGTGGCCCATGTAAGAGCTCAAGAACATGTTATGTAAGATTTTCAACTTCTGTAACCCATACCCTTTGGCTGCTCTGAGTTCTTTGTCCCAAAACACTGCTAGTAAGAGGGAGAAGCAGGATTCAGTCCCCAGTGGTCTCTGCTCTTTCTGCTGAACCACAGCAAATCCAGGGCTCACAGCCCCTGTGACTAGGTGTGCTGGATGGAGACACTGAAGATGGGCAGGAGTGTGCAAAGGGAAAGAGGAAAGGGGACCAGGAAGGGTTGAGGCAGAGAATAACCTGCACAGCCACTGCCAGCTGAGTGTCCATGGGCCAGTCCCTCTACCTCTCTGATCCTCGCTTTTCGAGCTGAGAAAGGGGTGCTGCTTTTTTCCTTCTGGGAGGGTGGCAGTCATGATGGGAAATGTGCCCGCAGAGTCTGCTGGGTGACTGTGTCAGGCCCACCCTTGCCCCTGTCCCTGCAGGAAACAGGCAGCCGACCTAGGAGCATGGGGCAATCTCAGGTCCTTCATGAGGCTGTCCCCCTGGGCTTCAGGTCAGCGTCTCCTAATAGGATGCGAGTCCCGTGTCTGACATGGCCTGGGAGGAGCCTGGGGCCCAGCCTCAGGAAGAGGTTTGATACACCACTGTTGTTTCAACACCTTCCACATGCACAGTACACCTGCTTGTGCGTGTCTGCATCCAAGTGTGTGTGTGTAGGCAGCACGCACAAGACATGTATGCACAGAAAACAGGGCATGTCAGGCGTCCACTTTCCCACAGGGCACCTCTGGAAGCCACAGTAGGCTAAGGAGCTCAAGGGACCAAGAAACTCTCCTCTCTCCCCCCCGCCCCCACACCTGCCAGGTGATGAACATAGCCATGGGGTCCACAGGACTACCTGCACCTCCCAGCCAGGGCCTCTGCAGCTCCTAAAACCTGTCTCACCTTCCTGGCTATTTACTTGCAGAATCATGAGGAGCTCAAGCCTGGAGACCTGATTGAGATTTCCCGCATCGGCTCCTCCCACTGGGCCCTCTATGTGGGTGATGATTATGTGATCCACCTGGCTCCGCCAGGTAAGGGGGTTCAAAGTATAACTTTCCCGACATTTGTTACCTTGATGAGCACAATCCAAAGCCAAATGCCACCCAGGAACCCTGCATTGGTTTCTTCCTGAGCTGTGCCTAAGGTCACCCTACCTCTGTGTCCCTTGGAAGGTACTAAGTGGTCCCACAGGTTTGGACACAGCAGGGAAACAGGTCCGTAGGCTCAGGTTGAGCTGGGCTTGGGCTGCATTTGGAGGTCTCCAGCTCAGGCCCGTTAGCTGTGCATGAAGACAGACTTCATTAAACCAGCCACAAGCCTAGGTATCCACAGTCTCATAAAGAAGAAGGATCAATCACGGTGGATTGGTCAACTGGAGGCACAATAGCAGCCACTGACCATCACAGTATTCATTAGCTTGAAAAAGTATTCACAGCTCATTAAGTAAAAGATTATAATCCCTGAGTCCTCTCATCACATTGGTGAAGGGACAGATACCAGAGCTCAATAGTGTGATTCCCTGTCCTTTCTTCCTTGCCTTAGGTCCTCTGTCTCCCTCCCTGGCCTCCCCTGCAGTTGCTGATACCAGTATGTCTAATTACAGGTGAGAACTCTGAGGCTGGCGGCCCCACTGGGTTAGGGGTGGTGAAAAAGGAGCTTCTCCTGACAGTGGTACAAAACTGCTCCTATGAAGTCAACAACCACTTGGACCACCTGTACAGACCACGCCCCATAAAGCAGATGCTCAGGTCTGCAGAGAAGATGGTTGGGAAGGAGATGGAGTGCAGTGATCTGAGCAGGAACAGTGAGCGCTTTGTCACCGATCTGAGATATGGCAAGGCCGGCAGCCGGCAGGTAAGGCCCTTTCTGGGTGCTCCCTCTTCCTCCTGGAGGTTTGCTTGGTGTTGGGGGATGGTGATAGGACTGTCTATGCAGAAGAAAAACTTACCCCTAATGGTGCAAAATTATGATCCCTGCCTCCTGCTGGCTGGGAGTTAGGATGTCTGAGAACAAATCTTGGGACTATTCCTGCTCCACTTGGGGAATGTGAACAGGCCACTTCCTCTCTGGCCTCAGTTTCCCCATGTGCAGAAGGAGGGGATGTTTGGAGGACCTCTGGGGCTCTGGGCACCTCAACCCCTTTAGGATCCTACGCCTCTAAGACCCACCCTAAAGGAAGCTCCTGGTACTGTTGTCAGGAAAGTCAGGAAAATCTGGGATAAATCAGCACCATGACAGGTGTCCTAAGGCCCCAGAGCCACGGGGCAAGAGATGCTCAGGTCTGTCGCCCACGTAAGAGCTCAAGAACATGTTATGTAAGGTCTGGGCACAGCTTACCACTCTCCTCTTTCCCTCTTAACAACACACACTGAGTTAAGAGGCTGAAACGGGATTCAGTCCCCAGGGGGTCCCTGCTCCTTCTGCTGAACCCCAGCACCTCTAGGGATCCAGCCTCTGTGACTGGGTGATGAGCAGCCTGGATGGAGGAGAGTGAGGGGAGGAGGAGCAGGTTTGGGAGGGAAATTAAGGATTTGATGCTCATGAGTGGTGTTGAGGTGACCAGTTAGACATCAGATGGACCTGTCGAATAGCAGTTAGACTTGTGAGTTGAGTTCAGAGTCGAGGTGGGGGTGGAGATAGAATTTTTCTTGCTGCACTTGGGAACAGTGCACAAGCACAGTGATCCCTGAAGACATGGTTTCCCATCGTCCTCCTCAGCTCTGCCACCACCTCCCTCTGCAGAGCTAGAGCCCAGACCGCAGAGCCATTCCCACTTTCACCCCCAGAGCTCTGGCCCCAGGAGCTCAGTCAGGGAGGCCCTCCTCTAACACCTCCATCAGCACCAAATGGCCCCACCATGGAGGCTCACACAGGTCCTACACTGGGTGGGACAGAAGTCTGGGGGTTGGTCAGGCAAATGTGGAGTCACATATTCAGGAACAGGATGGCCATGAATAAAGTCATGGGGAAAGATGGTCAAAGAAGTGGATTTCAGAGAATATTCCAGGCTAAGTGACCATTGTAGGATATGGGCATGGAATGAGGGCAAAGGGAAGCTGCCCCCTGGTCTCAGATGGGGCTTCTGGAATGAGCACTGCAGGAGGTTGGAATGAGCACTGCAGGAGGTTGGAATGAGCACTGCAGGAGGTTGGAATGAGCACTGCAGGAGGTTGGAATGAGCACTGCAGGAGGTTGGAATGAGCACTGCAGGAGGTTGGAATGAGCACTGCAGGAGGTTGGAATGAGCACTGCAGGAGGTTGGCTGAGGTCACACACAAACAGGAAGATAAACTGAAAAATTATCAAATCGGGAAGATGCTCTGCCCTGGTCAGTCAGGGACACTGAGGAGCAGAGAGGAGGTGGGCAAGGCAGGGAGGGAGGAAAGACAACCGACATGGGATGAAACAGAGAAGATCCAGTGCAGCCACTGCCAGCTGAGTGTCCCAGGACAAGTCCCCCTGCCTCTCTGATCCTCAGTTTCCCCAGCTGAGCCCATGGCTGCTGCTTCCTTCGCCTGGGCTTGGGAGGGTGGCAGTTATGGGGGAAATGTGCCAGCATTTCTGTGAGCTCTGACCCCAGGGCAGGAAGCTGGGCAACAACAGTAGGGCCTTCTCCACTGCCCAGGTGCCCTTAGGATGCTGTCACCTGCTGTCTGTCAGTTCAGCATCTTCAAGGTTCCCTGTGCCGGGGCTGGGGAGGACAGAGTGTGAGGTGGTGGTGCTGGGGTCATGCACAGCCAGGGCAAACACATGATGGAGATATGAGGGTCAGTGTGTGAGAGCAGAGAAGCTCAGACTCACCTGGACAATGCTGTGGGGGATGGGCCTGGGCCTCAGCCTCAGGGAAGGGGGTTTACATACAGGCTGTTGTGTTATCACCCTCCAAACACATACACAATATACCTGCATATGCATGTCTGCATCCTAGTGTGTCCGTGGAACATACAACATATCCATGCACAATTCACAAAGACGCACATGCTTTACAAACACATTCTGGACAAATCTTCACTCTCCTAATGTACAAGTACATTTTTTCAGGCTTCCAGTTCTTCCAGGACAAACTCTAGAAGCTACAGCAGGCTGAGGACCTCACAGGGGATATGAGTCCTGTCCCTCCTTTCCCCTCCTCCAACCCCCGCATCACACACACATTCTTCCCATGTTGTGAGCATCAGTAAGCAAATCCCCAGGTGAAGCTGCAGCTCCCTGCAATCTCTCACCGTCCTGGATGTTCTCTCGCAGCTTCTTAAAGAGCCCACGCCTGGGGACATGATTGAGGTCACTGGCATCGGCTCCACGCACTGGGCCCTCTATGCGGGCGATGGTTATGTGATCCACCTGGCTCCCCCAGGTAAGGGGCTTGAAAGTGTAACTTTCCAAAGACTTGTTAACATGATGAGAACCAAATGCCACCGTGGAACCTGTGTTGGTTCACCCTGGGCAGTACATGTGTTCACTGTACATCCGTGTCCCTTAGAGGCATCTCAGTGGTCCCTCAGGTATTGTCTTAGCAGGGAAAGAGGTCCTTGGGCCCCAGGGAAGCTGTGACGACTCTGCATTGGACGCTCTACAGCTCAGGCCCTGTAGCTGGGGCGTGCAGACTAAACTAGCAGTGTCTCTGGGTGTCCCAGTTTCATAAAGGACAAGGATCAAATATGGTGGATTGGCCAATTGGATCATGTCCATTCATATAAGGGAGCACGATAGCAGCCACTGAACATCAGAATATTCATTAGCTTGAGAAAGTATTCATAGCTCATTTAGTAACAGAGTAAAATCCCTGAATCCTCCAATCACATTGGTGAAAGAACAGACCCAGAGCTCAGTAATGTGAGCCCCTGGCCCTTCCTCCCTGTCTTGTGCCCTCTCTCTCTCCCCGGCCTCTCCTGCAGTTGCTGATACCAGTATGTCTGATTCCAGGGAAGAACTCTGAGGTCAGCCCCCCTACCAGTTTAGGGGTGGTGAAAAGGGAGTTCTTTGCAAAAGTGTTGGGAAAGAGCTCCTATCAGGTCAACAACCACTTGGACCACCTGTACAGACCACGCCCCATAAAGGAGATGCTCAGGTCTGCAGAGGAGATGGTTGGGAAGGAGATGGAGGGCAGTGATCTGAGCAGGAACAGTGAGCGCTTTGTCACCGATCTGAGATACGGCAAGGCCGGCAGCCGGCAGGTAAGGCCCTCTCTGGGGTGCTCCCTCTTCCTCCTGGAGGTTTGCTTGGTGTTGGTGATAGGACTTTCCATGCAGAAGAAGAGCTCACCCCTAATGGTGCAAAATTGTGCTCCCTGCCGCCTGCTGGCTGGGAGTTGGGATGTCTGAGAACAAATCTTGGGACTATTCCTGCTCCACTTGGGGAATGTGAACAGGCCACTTCCTCTCTGGCCTCAGTTTCCCCATGTGCAGAAGGAGGGGATGTTTGGAGGACCTCTGGGGCTCTGGGCACCTCAACCCCTTTAGGATCCTACGCCTCTAAGACCCACCCTAAAGGAAGCTCCTGGTACTGTTGTCAGGAAAGTCAGGAAAATCTGGGATAAATCAGCACCATGACAGGTGTCCTAAGGCCCCAGAGCCACGGGGCAAGAGATGCTCAGGTCTGTCGCCCACGTAAGAGCTCAAGAACATGTTATGTAAGGTCTGGGCACAGCTTACCACTCTCCTCTTTCCCTCTTAACAACACACATTGAGTTAAGAGGCAGAAACGGGATTCAGTCCCCAGGGGGTCCCTGCTTCTTCTGCTGAACCACAGCACCTCTAGGGATCCAGCCTCTGTGACTGGGTGATGAGCAGCCTGGATGGAGGAGAGTGAGAAAAGGAGGAGCAGGTTTGGGAGGGAAATTAAGGATTTGATGCTCATGAGGGGTGTTGAGGTGACCAGTTAGACATCAGATGGACCTGTCGAATAGCAGTTAGACTTGTGAGTTGAGTTCAGAGTCGAGGTGGGGGTGGAGATAGAAGTTTTCTTGCTGCACTTGGGAACAGTGCACAAGCACAGTGATCCCTGAAGACATGGTTTCCCATCGCCCTCCTCAGCTCTGCCACCACCTCCCTCTGCAGAGCTAGAGCCTAGACCGCAGAGCCATTCCCACTTTCACCCCCAGAGCTCTGGCCCCAGGAGCTCAGTCAGGGAGGCCCTCCTCTAACACCTCCATCAGCACCAAATGGCCCCACCATGGAGGTTCACACAGGTCCTACACTGGATGGGACAGAAGTCTGGGGGTTGGTCAGGCAAATGTGGAGTCACATATTCAGGAACAGGATGGCCATGAATAAAGTCATGGGGAAAGATAGTCCAAAAGTGGATTTCAGAGAATATTTCAGGCTAAGTGACCATTGTAGCATATGGGCATGGAATGAGGGCAAAGGGAAGCTGGCCCATGGGCTCTGATTGGGCTCCTGCAGTGAGTGCTAATGGAGGTTGGCTGAGGTCATACACAAACAAGAAGAAAAACTGAAAAATTCTCAAATCAGGCAGATGCAGTGCCCTGTTCAGGGACACTGAGGAGGAGGGTAGAGGTGGGCAAGGCAGGGAAGGAGGAAAGAGGACAGACATGGGATGGAGCAGAGAAGACCCAGAGCAGCCACTGGCAGCTGAGGGGTCCTGGACACGTCCTTCTGCCTCTCTCATCCTTAGTTTCCCCAGCTGAGCACATGGGTACCGCCCCCTGCCCCTGGGCTTGGGAGGGTGGCAGTTATGGGGGGAAATCTGCCAGCAGAGCCTGCTGGGTGACTGTGAGCCCTGTCCCCTGGGCAGGAAGCTGGGCAACAACAGCAGGGTCTTCTCCACTGCCCAGGTGCCCTTAGGATGCTGTCACCTGCTGTCCGTCAGTTCAGCATCTTCAAGGGTCCCTGTGCCGGGACTGGAGAGGGCAGAGTGTGAGGTGCTGGGTGTTTGGCCACGCACAGCCAGGGCAAACACATGATGGTGACATGGGGGTCAGTGTGTGAGAGCAGAGAAGCTCAGACTCACCTGGACAGTGTTGTGGGGGATGGGCCTGGGCCCCAGCCTCAGGGAAGGGGGTTTACATACACGGTGTTGTGTTATCACCCTCCAGACACACACATAATATACCTGTATATGCATGTCTGCATCCCCGTGTGTTTGTATGTACATGCAGTATACAACCTATTCATGCACAATACACAAAGACACACATGATTTACAAACACACTCTGGACAAATCTTCACTCTACCAATGTACAAGGACATTTTTCCAGGCTTCCAGTTACTTCCAGGGCACCCTCTAGAAGCTACAGAAGGCTGAGGACCTCACAGGGGACAAGAGTTCCCCAAATCCCCTCCAGCCCCTCCACACACACACATTCTTCCCCTGGGGTGAGCATCAGTAAGCAAAGTTTTTTGGAGAAGCTTTAGCTCCCAGTCAGGGCCTCTGCAGCTCCCTGCCATCTCTCACCATCCTGGCTGTTCTCTTGAAGCTCCGTGAAGAGCCCAAGCCTGGAGACCTGATTGAGATTCCCCGCATCGGCTCCTCGCACTGGGCCCTCTATGTGGGCGATGGCTATGTGATCCACCTGGCTCCCCCAGGTAAGGGGGTTCCAAGTGTAACTTTCCAAAGATTTATAACCATGATGAAAACAATTAAATGCCACATGCCACCTTGGAACCCTCATTGGTTTCTTCCTGAGCTGTGCTTGTGCACATAACACATCTATATCTCTTGGAATCATCTTGGCGGTCCCTGGGGTCCTGAAACCACCCACAGGGAAGCCAGACTGTGCCCCCATTGTTAGCTCTCCAGCTCAGGTCTGTTCCCTGGGCATACAGACAGATTTCTCTAAACCAGCAGCGTGTCTGGGTGTCCCGGTCTCATGGGGGGACGGCCTCTCAGGCTGTGTCCTGTTGCTCAGAGGATGTCATAGCACAATGTGTCCTGAGAGGGTTTCCTGAACACCCTCAGCAGAGCAGCTCTCCCAGTCACACATCACAGAGAGGCTCACACATGCACACGAGCACCTGGGCCCCTGATGTCCCGCAGGGAGAGCAGAAGCTGGATGACAGGCAGTCAGGGGAGCAGGCAGGGCCCGGACATGTGTAACGTCCATGCTAGAAGGTGCTGGGATGAGACCGGGGACTGGGAGGCACAGGGGCTGGCGGCCTGCAGAGCAATGGCACCCACACCTCACACAGCAGGCGTTTGTGTTCTCGCTGGACAGAAACTTCTCATGATCAGAGGAATCTCCTTGTCACTAACCAGGTTCCTATGCACTGTCACCTAAACTGACAGAGGTGAAAACTGTCAGCATTGATGGCAAATAGTCAGTGAAACCCCTAATCCAGACGACACTTAGGGGGCTTGGAACAGGGAGGGTGAGTGTGAGGAGCGGGTCCTGCTTGGGTGTGAGGGTGCAGGTGGTGTGTCCCCAAGGGCGGGGCTAAGTGCAGCATCAGCCTGGAGACTCTCCCATAAAGGAGCCTGTGGTTAGTGTGCTCTTCAGCTCCCTCCTCTTAGAGCAAATCCCGGGCTCCAGGCTCAGTGGGACTGGAAGCCATCAGCTGGCAGTGCTGTTTGGCCTCTCCATGTGGCCAGAGCGGGGCCAGAAAAGGCCGATGATGCCTCAGGGTTCAACATCGGTTGTGGAATGGAGATGAGAGTTTTACCATGAAGTTAAAAAGGAGAATAAGTGAGGGAATGTATGACATTTGCACAGCAGAGTCTGAAACCCAGTGGATGCAAAACAACTTTGATCTCTCTTTGAAACACACAAGTGCAAACATGATCAAATCCAATTTACTACCGTTGCTGTCAATGGATAAGCTATGGACCAACCAATAGAAGGGACTAGGTCAGTAATGGGCAACGTTTTGAGCTTGGTGTGTCAAAAATCACCAAAAAACTGAGCATAACTCAGGTGGTGTGTCACTTTGAGGAAAAAACCATGATTTTGCGATATTTATGGTTTAAATAACCAAAAATTTAAGTTTACTTTCAAAAGCTTTTATGTATCCAAACATAATGTCAACACTTTTGCCAAAACCTTGTAACATTAAGTTCAGTTCATTAATATGAACAGAGAGATCTGTAAAAAACATCAGGGTGTTGACACACTTATCATCACTGAGCTGAGAAAAGTTTCCCAGATCCTTATCCTCAAGAAATACCTTAATTTCTTCAAAGCACTCCACAAAGAGCTCAAGAACTTTGCCTCAGCCACCTGACATTATTATACATCAGCAGTCCACTGTAGGTGGAATCAACCTCCAGTAAAAGTGGAGAAAATTCTCACTTGTGAAGGGGACGAGCAGCTATTAAATTAACTATTTTTGTAACAACTGACATTAAGTCTTTTAAGTCAGTAAATCCTGCCTTGGCACATAAAACCCCCTGATGGATAATACAATGAAAAGGCACAATCAGATGTCCAATAGCTTCCGTAAACTATTTGACAAATTCCACTTTTTTCCTCACCATGTTTAGTGCCCCATCTATCGTCACTGATACAACTTTAGAGATATCAATGCTCAGGTCACAGAATGTTTGTCTAACAATCTAACATATTTTGCTTCCTGATGTACTTGTTGGCACTGATAATAACTTTATCAACTCTTCTCTCATTGTGAGACCATCAGAATATTAACCAGTAATGGCCAACTGAGCATGTGATATGACATCAGTAGTTTCATCAAGAGAGATAAAAATATTTACAATTACTTATGTCTCTCTTTAACTGATGTTGTATGTTTGTGTTCAGTCTCATTATTCAGTCTTTTAGGATATTTCTACTGAGTTGTAACTCAGATATTCTCTTAATAATTGCATCTTTATTCTGCATATTGTGAAATAGAACTGGTGCACATCTTAGGAGAGTTTCTTTAATAAATTCTCCCTCACTGAGTGCTTTCCCATGCTGAGCTATGGAGTGAGCAATGCTCAAACTTGCAGATGTTAAATCTGTAGAGCCTTTTATAAATTTAAGGATGGAATTAGATTGGCTCTTATAAAGGTATAGCTGTCTGGAAATGTATTCCTTCCTCTCATCCTCACTTTTTTCCAAGAGCTGGGAATGATTAGTTTCAAAATGTCTGTTTATATTCCACATTCTGCTTACTACCATTTCAGCACATAGAATGCAAAATGACCTGCCATTTTTTCTATAATGCCATACATCTTGGTCCATGTCTCTTGAAAGGGTTGGCTACTGCTACTACCACTACCTTTACTTAATCTTGGTTTTTCTATTTTTGGGTTCTCCATCAGGGGGGGCAGTGACAGAAGATAGAATTATAGATAGCCTGTTAGCCCTGCAGGCAATTAGAGGTTAACTAGCCCAACTGACCACAAGATAGCACATGTGACTGTCTTTTAGGAAAGGACAGGGTTAATAAGCAGAAATAGGGTTTAATAAGGGTGCACAACAGTAATAGTGGTGAAATGGAGTCTGCATTATGCTGCAAAATGGCATTCCTTATATAAATTAAGATGGTTGCTGCTATTTCTAATGGCGGGAAATGGCACCCATAGCACAGGCCCTCGCCTGTCCTAGCCTCCCCCTCACTTATCTCAGTAATGATGGTCAATTAGAAATCCCCGACACCCCAGAATAGTAAATTGGATGATGGTTGCTGTGGTTATGCGGCTGCTGGTAATGGCGAGCACAGGGTCCCCAGAGATGCATCCCCTGCAGCATTTCCTTTCTCCCTGCTCTGGCGGCCGGAAGTGAGGTCAAAATTCCCCTAATGGCCTAACTGTAATTCCCAGAAATAGACACTCTGTGCTGGAGTTCTGTTGTTTTGGCCTACAGACCTCCGGCACAGAGTGTCTGCACTACACTACAGCAAATGTTTCATCCTCAGCTACTGCACCTGGCCGTGCAGGATACTAGGATGAAATGTCCTTCCGGGTATGCGGCCCCATACTTTTCTGTATGCAGCCACCTGCAGCCGTGTGTCATCGAAAATGGCTACACGTGTCAGTGCTGACATGCGTGTCATAGGTTCGCCATCACGAGACTAGGTCAACTAGATGATGTCCATTCATATCATGGAACACAGTGGCAGCCACTGACCATCACAACATTGACTAACATGGCAAGTAGTAACAGCTCGTTAAGGAAAAGAGCAAAATGATTGAATTCTCCGATCTCATCAGTGAAGGGACAGAGCCAAACTCAATAGTGTGATCCCCTGGCCCTTCCTGCTTTGCGTCCTCTCTCTCCCTCCCTGGCCTCCCCTGCAGTTGCTGATACTAGTATGTCTGATTCCAGGGGAGAACTCTGAGGCCGGTGCCCCCACCGGCTTAGGGGTGGTGAAAAGGGAGCTCCTGGTGGAAGTGTTGGGAAAATGCTCCTATCAGGTGAACAACCACTTGGACCATCTGTACAAACCACAGCCCATAAAGGAGATGCTCAGATCTGCACAGGAGATGGTTGGTAAAGAGATGGAGTACAGTGTTCTGAACAGGACCTGTGAGCACTTTGTCACGGACCTGAGATATGGCAAGGCCCACAGCCTGCAGGTAAGACCGTCTGTGGGGGCTCCCTCTCCCCTCTGCTTGTCATGACTGTGACAGGGAGAAAAAAACTATCCTTAATGATGCAAACATGGGCTCTTGGGGTTCCACTAGCTGGGAGTTAGAACTTTTGAGAACAAAACTCAGGTCTTTTCTGATCCACCCAGGCTCTTTGACAGGTTACTTCTTCTCTGGCCTCAGTTTCCCCATGTGCAAAAGGAGGGGATGTTTGGAGGACGTCTGGGGCTCTGGCCAGCTCTGTCCTTTTGGGATCCTTCCCCTCTAATACCCACCCTAACGGCAGCTTCTGATGCCCTGTGTGCTGTCAGGGAAAGTCTGGACCAGCCCTGTACCATGACAGGTCTCCTAAGGCCCCAGAGAGCACTCTAAGGAGAGATGCTCAAGGTTGTGGCCTATGTAAGGGTTCAAGAAGGTTCTTATGAGAAGACTCTGTGCAACCACTTCAAACTGAGTGTTCCTGGGCAAGTCACCTTATCTCTCTGATCCTCATTCCCCATGTGAAGAAACTGGCGCTCCCTCCTCCTCTATCCAACCCAATAATGTAAGATCCGGGCACAGCTTTAACCTCTTCCTCCTTGCCCTTTTATCAAAACAAGGATTTGATCCCAAGGGGATCACACTATTGAGCTTTGGTGCTGTCCCTTCACCAATGAGATTGGAGGATGCAATCATTTTGCTCTTTTTGTAAGGATTCAATCCCCAGTGGTCCCTGCTCTTCCTGATGAACGACTGCATCCCTAAGGCAGGAGGCTCAGGGCTTGGGTGACAGGGATTCGTGGATAGAGGAGAATGAGAAGAGGAAGAGCAGGTTGCACATTGAAATTAAGGATTTCTCGCTCAGCTGGGTGCTTGAGGTGCCCAGTTAGACATCCAGTTGCACCTGTTGTGTAGGAGATGGACCTGCGAGTCTTGAGGTAGAAGTTTCAAGGATGCATTTGGGAACAATATACAGAGCACAGTGATCTCTGAGGCCATGATTTTTTATCGTCCCCCTCAGCTCTGCCACCACCTCTGCAGAGCTGGAGTCCATGGAGAGCCCAGACCACAGAGCCATTCCCACTTTCACCCCCAGAACTCTGGCTCCAGGAGCCCAGGCACGAAGACCCTATCCTATACACCGCCTTCAGAACCAAGTGGCCACAGTATTGAGGGTCACACAGACCCTGGAGGGGTTGGAGAGGAGTCTGGGGGTTGGTTAGGAAAATATGGGGTCACATAATCCGGAACAGGATGGCCCTGAGTGAAGTCATAGGGAAAAGATGAACAAAGAAGTGAATTCCAGAGAAGCTTCCAGGCTAAGTGACCATTGTAGGACAATGGCATGGAATGAGGGCAAAGGGAAGCTGGCCCCTGGTCTCAGTTTGGGCTCCTGGGGTGAGCACTGCAGGAGGTTTGCTGAGGTCAGGCAAAAACAGGAAGATAACCTGGAAAATTCTCAAATCAGGAAGCTCTGGTCCCCGGGGCAGGAACCTTGAATGACAGGGAGGAGGTGAGCAAGACAGGGAGGGAGGAAAGGAGACTAGGAAGGGATGGGGCAGAGCACACCCAGCATAGCCACTGCCAGCTGAGAGGTCCTGGACAAGTCCCTCTACCTCTCTGATCCTCAGTTTCCCCAGCTGAGCTGGTGGGTGCTGCTTCCTTCCCCTGGGCTTGGGAGGGTGGCAGTTATGGGGGAAATGTTCCAACAGAGCCTGCTGTGACTGGGAGCCCTGTCCCCAGGGCAGGAAGCTGGACAACAACAGTAGGGCCTTCCTCAATGCTCAGTTGCCCTCAGGATGCTGTCACCTGCTGTCTGTCAGTTCAGCATCTTCAAGGGTTTATGTGCTGGGGCTGGGGAGGGCAGTGTGAGGGGGTGGGTGTTGGGGACGTGCACAGCCAGAGCAAACACATGATGGAGACATGAGGGTCAGTGTGTGAGAGCAGAGAAGCTCAGACTCACCTGCACAATGTTGTGGGGGATGGGCCTGGGCCCCAGCCTCAGGGAAGGGGGTTTACATACAGGCTTTTGTGTTATCACATTCCAGACACATACAATACACCTGCATATAAATGCCTGCATCCCTATGTGTGTGCATGTACATGGAACACACAACAATTCCAAGCACAATAAACTCCCAGACACACAGGCATCCTACACACATTCTGGAAAAATTTTCCCTCTGCCAGTACACAGCTCATTTTTCCAGGCTTCCAGTTACTCCCATGGCACCCTCTAGGAGCTACAGCAAGCTGAGGACCTCACATGGGACATGAGTTCCCCCCATGCGCGCGCGCGCGCGCGCACACACACACACACACACACACACACACACACACACACATTCTTCACATGGGGGTAACATCAGTAAGCAAATCCCCACGTGGACCTGCAGCTCCCAGCCAGGGCCCCTGCAGCTCCCTGAAATCTCTCACCTTCCTTGGCTGTTCTCTTGCAGCTTCGTGAAGAGCCCAGGCCTGGAGACCTGATTGAAATCATCCGCATCGGCTCCTCACACTGGGCCCTCTTTGCGGGTGATGGTTATGTGATCCACCTGGCTCCCCCAGGTAAGGGGCTTCAAAATGTAACTTTCCAAAGATTTGTTACCATGATGAGAGCAATCAAAGCCAAATGCCACCCTGGGAATCCGTGTTGGTTCTCCCTGGGCAGTGCATGTGCTCACAGTATATCCGAGTCTCTTTGGAGCATCTCAGTGGTCCTTTGGGTCCTGACTCAGCAGGGAAAGAGGAATGGGCCCCAGGAAAGCCAGTCTGCGCCTGCATTGGATGCTCTCCAACTTTATAACCTTCAGTTGTGTGTGTGGACAGATCTATATAAAACAGCAGTGTCTCTGGGTGTCCACAGTCTCATAAAGGACAAGGGTCAATGATGGTGGATTGGTCAACTAGATGATGTCCATTCATATTATGGAGCACAATAGAGACCACTGACCATCACAGTATTCATTCGCTTGAGAAAGCATTCACAGCTCATTAAGTAAAAGAGTAAAATCTGTGAATCATCCAATCACATAGGTGAAGGGACAGACACCAGAGCTCAATAGTGTGATCCCACGGCCCATCTTCCTTGTCTTGTGTCTTCTCTCTCCCTCCCTGGCCTCCCCCTTGCAGTTGCTGATACTAGTGTGTCTGATTCCAGGGGACAACTCTGAAGCCGGTGCCCCCACCGGCTTAGGAGTGGTGAAAAGGGAGCTCCTCCTGGAAGTGGTGGGAAAATGCTTCTACAAGGTCAACAACCACTTGGACCACCTGTACAGACCACAGCCCATGCAGGAGATGCTCAGGTCTGCAGAGGAGATGGTTGGGAAGGAGATGGAGTGCAGTGATCTGAGCAGGAACTGTGAGCACTTTGTCATCGATCTGAGATATGGCAAGGCCTATAGCCGCCAGGTAAGGCCCTCTGTGGCAGACTCCCTCTTCCTTCTGGGGCCTGCTTGCATAAGAGGTTTCAGGCCTCTGCATTCAAAAGAAAAAACTTCCCAAATGATGTAAACTTATGCTCTCTGCTTCCTGCTGGCTGAGAGGATGTCTGAGAACAAATATCAGGATTATCCTGATCCACTCAGGTTCTTTGAACAGCTCACTTCCTCTCTGGCCTCAGGTTCCCCATGTGCAGAAGGAGTAGATGTTTGGGGGACCTCTGGGGCTCTGGCCATCTCTATTTCTTTAGAATCCTTCATCTCTAAGTTCCATCCTAAATGCAACTCCTGAAGCCCTGTGTGCTGTCAGGAAAAGTCTGGGCCAACGCTGAGCCCTGACAGGCGTCCTAAGGCCACAGAGAGCCCCCAGGGAAGAGATGCTCAGGTCTGTGGCCCATGTAAGATCTCAAGAGCGTGTTATGTAAGGTCTGGGCACAGCTTTACCCCTCTCCTCTCTCCCTCTTACCAACACACTCTAGTTAAGAGGCAGAAGCTGATTCAGTCCCAGTGGCCCCTGTTCTTTCTGCTGAACCACAGCATCTCCAGGGCTCAAAGCCCCTGTGATTGGGTGATGGGCAGCCTGGATGGAGGACAGTGAGGGGAGGAGGAGCCAGTTTAGGAGAGAAATTAAGGATTTGATGCTCATGATGGTTATTGAGGTGACCATTAGACATCCAGGTAGAGCTGTTGAGTAGCAGTTGCATGTGTGAGTCTGCAGTTCAGGTCTGAGGTGGGGGTGGAGATAGAAGTTTCCAGGCTGCACTTGGGAACAGTACACAGAACACAGTGATCCCAGAGGACATGGTTTCTCATCATCTCCCTCAGCTCTGCCACCACCTCCCTCTGCAGAACTGGAGCCCAAGTAGAACCCCAACGACAGAGCCATCCCCACTTTCCCCAAACCCACCCCTATTAGGAAGGACCAAGTGGCCCCACCACCATGGAGGTTCACACAGGCCCTAGAGTTGGTGGGACAGAAGTCTGGGGATTGGTCAGGAAGAGGTGGGGGTCACATAATCTGGAATGAGACAGTCCTGAATAAACTCATGGAAGATAGATGAACAAAGAAATGAGTTCCAGAAGCTTCCAGGCTAAATGACCAATGTCGGAAATTGGCATGGAATGGGGGCAAAGTGAAGCTTGCCCCTGGTCTCAGATTGAGTCCTAGGCGGTTTGCTGAGGTCACCCAAAAACAGAAGGAAAAACTGAAATATTCTCAAGTCAGGAAGCTAGGGTGCCCTGGGCAGGGACACCGAGAAGCAGAGGAAGTCATAAGACACAGAGGGAGGAAAGGAGACCAGGAAGGGACAGGGCAGAGAGACCCAGCATAGCCACTCCAGTTGAGTGGTCCTGGGCAAGTCCACCAGCCTCTCTGATCCTTGGTTTCCCTAGGTGAGCACATGCAAGCTGCTTCTTTCCCCTGGGCTTGGGAGGGTGGCAGTTATGGGGGAAATGTGCCAGCAGAGCCTGCTGGATGACTGTGAGCCCTGTCCCCAGGGCAGGAAGCTGGGCAACAACAGTAGGGCCTCCTCCAATGCTCAGGTGCCCTTAGGATGCTGTCACCTGCTGTCTGTCAGTTCAGCATCTTCAAGGATTCGGGTGCCGGGGCTGAGGAAGGCAGTGTGAGGGGGTGGCTTTTGGGGTCATGCACAGCCAGGGCAAACACATGATGGACACATGGGGGTCAGTGTGTGAGAACAGAGAAGCTCACACTCACCTGGTCAATGTTGTGGGGGATGGGCCTGGGCCCCAGCCTCAGGGAATGGGCTTTACATACAGGCTGTTGTGTTATCAACCTCCAGACACAAACACAATACACCTGCATATGAGTGGCTGCATCCCTGTGTGTGTGCATGTACACAGAAAACACAACATATCCATGCACAATACACACCCATACACATTCCTTACAAACACACTGTGAACAAATCTTCACTCCCCCAATGGACAAGGTCGTTTTTCCAGCCTTCCAGTTACTCACAACTCAACCTCTAGAAGCTACAACAGGCTGTGGACATCACAGGGGAAATGAGTCCCCCTTCTCCATCCCCCCACCCCCGCCTCTCCCTCCACACACTAACGCTTCTCATGGGGTGAGCATCAGTTAGCAAATCCCCAGGTGGAGCTGCAGCTCCCAGCCAGGGTCTCTGCAGCTCCCTGCAATCTCTCACCATCCTGGTGCTCTCTTGCAGCTTCTTAAAGAGCCCACGCCTGGAGACCTGATTGAGATCACCCGCAATGGCTCCTCGCACTGGGCCCTCTATGCGGGTGATGGTTATGTGATCCACCTGGCTCCCCCAGGTAAGGGGGTTGAAAGTATAATTTTTCAAAGATTTGTTAACATGATGAGAACAATTGAAAGCCAAATGCCAGCCGGAGATCCCATGTTGGTTCTCCCAGACCTGTGTTTGGGTTCCCCCTACATCCATGTCCATTGGACACATCTTAGTGATCCCTCAGACCCTCACACAGCAGGAAAAGAGGTCAGTGGGCCCCAGTAAAGTCGGGCTGCATCAGTATTTGGAGCTCACCAGCTCTGGCTCATTAGCTGGGCATTCAGACACATTTTATGAAACCAGCAGCATCTCAGGCTGTCCATTGTCTCATAAAGGAGAAGGACCAATGACGGTGCATTGGTAGGTGGATGATGCCCGTTCATATCATGGAACACAATATCAGCCACTGACCATCGGAATACCTATTAGCTTGAAAAATAAAATGCTCATTAAGTAAAATGAGTAAAATCTGTGAATCCTCCAATCACATTGGTGAAGGGACAGACACCAGGGCTCAATAGTGTGATTCCTGGCCCTTCCTACCTGTCTTACATCCTCTCTCTCCCTCCCTGGCCTCCCCCCTGCAGTTGCTGATACTAGTGTGTCTGATTCCAGGGGAGAACTCAGAGTCTAGAACCCCCACCGGCTTAGGGGTGGTGAAAAGGCAGCTCCTCCTGGAAGTGGTAGGAAACTTCTTCTATCAGGTCAACAACCACTTGGACCACCTGTACAGACCACGGCCCATAAAGCAGATGCTCAGTTCTGGGAAGGAGATGTTTGGCATGGAGATGGAGTACAGTGTTCTGAGCAGGAACTCTGAGCACTTTGTTACCAACCTGAGATATGGCAAGACCTTCAGCCGGCAGGTAAGACCCTTGTGGGGGTTCCCTGTCCCTTCTGGAGTGGTGGTGACAGAGATGACTACCCAGAAGATAAAATTACCACAAATGATGCAAATATATGAGCTCTTCTTTCAGCTTTCTCGGTGTCAGGATGTGTGAGAACACATCTCTGGTCTGTTCCTGATCCACTCAGAGTCTCTGAACACGTCATTTCCTCTCTAGCCTCAGTTTCCCCATGTGCAGAAGGAGGGGATGTTTGGAGAGTCTCTGGGACTCTGGCCAGCTATTTCCCTTCAGAATGCTTTCGTGTATGACCCACCCTAAAGGCAGCTCCTGGTGCCCTCTGTGCTGTCAGGGAAAGTCCGGGCCAACCTTGACCATGACAGGTGTCCTTAAGGCCCCAGAGATCCCTTGGACAAAGGATACTCAAGATCACTGAGCCTGTGTAAGAGCTCAAGAACACGTGAAGTAAGATCCGGACACAGCTCTAACCCATCCACTTTCCCTCTTCTGAGTTCCTTGTCCATACACACAGTTAGTAAGAGACATAAAGAGGATCTATTCCTGATTGGTCCCTGCTCTTTCTGCTGAACCACAGCACCTCCAGGGCTCACAGCCCCTGGGACTGGGTTCTGGGCAGCCTGGACAAAGGAGAGTGAGAGGAGGAGGAGCAGGTTTGGGGAGAGGGTGGGAAATTAAGGATTTGTACTCATGAGGGGAGTTAAGGTGACCATTAGACATCCAGGCAGAGCTGTTGAGTAACAGGTGGATCTCTGAGTCTGGAGTTCAGGGCTGAGGTGGGGGTGGAGATGGAAGTTTCAAGGCTGCACTTGGGAACAGGACACAGAGCACAGTGATCCCTGAGGCCATGGTTTCCCATAGTTCCCCTCTGCTCTTCCACCACCTCCCTCTGCAGAGCTGGAGAACAGGGAGAGCCCCGATCACAGAGCCATTTTCACGTTCGCCTCCAGAGCTCTGGCCCCCGGAGCCCAGGCAGAAAGCCTGCTCCCCTACCGCCTCCATCAGGACCAAGTGGCCCCACCATGGAGGCTCACACAGGCCCTGGAGAGGGTGGGACAGAAGTCTGGGGGTTGGTCAGGAAAATTTGGGGTCACATAATCAGAAACAAGATGGCCCTGAATGAAGTCATAGGGGTAAGATGAACAATGAAGTGGATTCCAGAGAAGCTCCCTGGCTAAGTGACCAACGTAGGATATTGGCATGGAATGAGGGCAAAGGGAAGCTGGCCCCTGGTCTCAGATTGGGCTCCTGAGGTGAGCATTTCAGGAGGTTTGCTGAGGTCACCCACAAAGAGGAAGAGTAACTGAGAAATCTCAAATCAGAAAGCTATTCTGTCCTGAGCAGGGACATCGAGGATTAGGGAGAAGGTCATAAGGTAGGCAGGGAGGAAAGGGGACCAGTAATGGACGGGGCAGAGAAGACCCAGTGCAGCCAATGTCAGCTGAGTGTCCCTGTGCAAGTCCTTCTACCTCTCTGATCCTCAGTTTCCCCAGCTGAGCAGGTGAGTGCTGCTTCCTTCCCCTGAACTTGGGAGGGTGGCACTTATGAAGGGAAATGTGCCGGCAGAACCTGCTGGGTGACTGTGAGCCCTGTCCCCAGGGCAGGAAGCTGGACAACAACAGTAGGGCCTCCTCCACTGCCCAGGTGCCCTTAGGATGCTGTCACCTGCTGTCCATCAGTTCAGCATCTCCAAGGGTCCCTCTGCTGGGACTGGGGAGGACAGTGTGAGGTGGTGGTGTGCCATGCACAGCCAGGGCAAACACATGACGGACACATGGGGGTCAGTGTGTGAGAGCAGAGAAGCTCAGACTCACCTGGACAAAGTTGTGAGGGATGAGCCTGGGCCCCAGCCTCATGAACAGTGTTACATACAGGCTGTTATGTTTACATCCTATAAACACATACACCATACATGTGCATGTGCATGTCTGCATCCCTGTGTGTGCATGTACATGCAACACACAGCATATCCATGCACAATAAAAACACAGTTATATATGGATTACACACAGATTCTGGGGAAATCTTCAAAGGACATTGTTCCAGGCTTCCAGTTACTCACAGGGCAACCTCTAGAAGCTACAGCAGATTGAGATGCTCACAGGGGACATGAGCCACCCGAAGCCCCCATGCACACACACACACACATTCTTCCCATGTGGGTGAGTGACATCAGTAAGCAAATCCTCAGGCGAAGCTTTAGCTCTCAGCCAGGGCCCCTGCGGCTCCCTGAACTCTGTCTCACCATCCTGGCTGTTCTCTTGCAGTTCCGTGAGGAGCCCAATCCTGGAGACCTGATTGAGATTTCCCGCATCGGCTCCACGCACTGGGCCCTCTATGAGGGCAATGGTTATGTGATCCACCTGGCTCACCCAGGTAAGGGGGTTGAAAGTGTAATTTCCAAAGATTTGTTAACATGATGAGAACAATTCAAACCCAAATACCACCCTGGGCCCCACATTGGTTCTCCCTGAGCAGTGCTTGGGTTCACCTTACATCCATGTCCTTTAGAGACATGTCTGTGGTCCTTCAGGTCCTGACTCAGCAGAGAAAGGTTCATGAGCCCCACTGAATGTCAGCTGGGGCAGCATTGAACACTCTCCAGCTCCATGAGCCTTAGCTGGGGCCTGTAGACAGATTTGAATAAACCAGCAGCATCTCTGGGTGCCCACAGTTTCATAAAGAAGAAGGATCAATGATGGTGGCTTGGTCAACTGGATAATGACCATTCATATTATGGAGCACAATAGCAGCCACTGACTACCAGAATACGTTTTAGCTTGAGAAAGTATTCACAGCTCATTAAGTAAAAGACTAAAATCTGTGAATCCTCTCATCACATTGGTGAAGGGACAGACACCAGAGCTCAATAGTGTGATTCTTGGCCCTTCCTCCCTGTCTAGTGTCTTCTCTCTCCTTTCCTGGCCTTCTCTGCAGTTGCTGAGACTAGTGTGTCTGATTTCAGGGGAGAAGAGTGAGGCTGGATCCCACACCGCTTCAGGTGTTGTGAAAAGGGAGCTCCTTGCGGTAGTGCTGGAAAAATGCTCCTATGAGGTGAAGAACCACTTGGACCACCTGTACAGACCTCGGCCCATACATGAGATGATCAGATCTGGGAAGCAGATGGTTGGCAAGGAGATGGAATATAGTGTTTCGAGCAGGAACTGTGAGCACTTCGTTACTGATCTGCGATATGGCAAGGGCCACAGCCGGCAGGTAAGGCCCTCTCTGGTGGGCTCCCTCTATCTTCTGGGGTCTGCTTGGGAGGTGGTATCAGGCCTCTGCATCCAGAAGAAAAAACTACCCCAAATTATATAAAATTATGCTCTCTGCTTCTTCTGACTAGGAGTTAGGATGTACGAGATCAAATCCTGGGACTATTTCTGATCCACTCAGGGTCTTTGAACAGGTCACTTCTTCCCTGGGCCTCAGTTTCCCCATGTGCAGAAAAAGGGGATGTTTGGAGGACCTCTGTGTCTCTGGTCAGCTCTATCCCTTTAAGATCCTTTGCCTCCACGACCCACCCTAAAGGCAGCTCCTGATGCCCTGTGTGCTGTCAGGGACAGTCTGGTCGAACCCTGCACCATGACAGGTCTCCTAAGGCCCAGAGAGCCCTCAGACAAAGATGGTCAAGTTGTATAGCCCATGTAAGAGCTCAAGAACATGTTATGTAATGTCTGGGCACAGCCTTACCGCTCTCCTCTCTCCCTCTTACCAACACACAGCTAGTTAAGAGGCAGAAGTGGGAGTCAGTTCCCAGTGGCCCCTGCTCTTTCCGACGAACTACAGTACCTCCAGTGCTCACAGCCCTTGTGACTGGGTAATGGGCAACCTGGATGGAGGAGAGTGAGGGAAGGAGAGGCAGGTTAGGGAGGGAAATTAAGGATTTCTGCTCAGAGGGGTGATGAGGTGACCATTAGATATCCAGCTAGAGCTGTTGAGTAAGAGATGGACCTGTTAGTCTGGAGTTGAGGCTGACGTGGGGGTGGAGATAGAAGTTTCCAGGCTGCACTTGGGAACAGTACACAGAGCACAGTGATCCCTGATGCCATGTTTTCCCATCATTCCCCTCAGCTCTGCCACCACCTCCCTCTGCAAAGTTAGAGCCCAGGTAGAGCCCAGACCACAGAGCCAGAACTCTGGCTCCAAGAGCCAAGCCAGAAGCCCCCTCCCCTAACTGACCTTGTCACGACCAAATGGCCTCACCATAAAGGCTCACACAGACCCTGGACTGGGTGGGACCGAAGTCAGGGGTTGATCAGGAAAGCGTGGATTTACATAATGAGGAATAGGATGGCCCTGAATAAAGTCATGGGGGAAAGATGGTCAAACAAGTGGATTCCAGAGAAGCTTCCAGGCTAAGTGACCATTGTAGAATATTGGCATGGAATGAGGCCAAAGGGAAGCTGGCTTCTCGTCTCAGAATGGGCTCCTGGGGTGAGCACCACAGCAGGTTTGCTGATGTCAGGCACAAATAGGATGTTAAACTGGAAATTTTCACATCAAGAAGCTGCGTTGTCTGGACAGGAACACTGAGAAGCAGGGAGGAGGTGAGCAATGCAGGAAGGGAAGAAAGGAGACCAGGAAGGGATGAGGCAGAGAAGACCCAGCATAGCCACTGCCAGCTGAGTGTCCCTGGACAAGTCCCTCTGCCTCTCTGATCCTCAGTTTCTCTGGCTGAGCATGTGGGTGCTGCTTCCTTCGCCTGGGCTTGGGAGGGTGGCAGTTATGGGGAGAAATGTGCTGGCAGAGCCTACTGGATGACTGTGAGTCCTGTCCCCATGGCAGGAAGCTGGGCAACAATAGTAGGGCTTTCTCCTATGCTCAGGTGCCCTTAGGATGCTGTCACCTGCTGTCTGTCAGTTCAGCATCTTCAAGGGTCCGCATATAGGTTTGGGGAGGACAGAGTATGAGGTATTGGGTGTTGGGTGTTGGGCCATGCACAGCCAGGCAAACACATGATGGAGACATGAGGGTCAGTGTGTGAGAGCAGAGAAGCTCAGAGTCACCTGGACAATGTTGTGGGCAATGGGCCTGGGCCCCAGCCTCAGAGAAGGGTGTTTACATACAGGCTGTTATGTTATCACCGCCCAGACACATAGACAATACACCTGGATATACATGTCTTAATCCCTGTGTGTGTGTGTGTGTGTGTGTGTGTGTGTGTGTGTGTACATTCAACACACAACATATCCATGCACAAAATATGCATTTATTACACATTCTGGACAAATCTTCACTCTCCCGATGCACAAGGTCATTTTTCAAGGCTTCCAGTTACTCCCAGGGAAACCTCTAGAAGCTTCAGCAGGCTGAGGACCTCACAGGGGACATGAGTCCCCACTCTCTTAAACACACACAAATTCTTCCCATGAGGTGAACATCGGTAAGAAAATCCACAGTTGTACCTCCCAGCCAGGGCCCCTGCAGCTTCCAGAATTCTGTCTCACCGTGTTGGCTGTTCTCTTGCAGCTTCGTGAAGAGCCGAAGCCTGGAGACCTGATTGAGATTTCCCGCATCGGCTCCTCGCACTGGGCCCTCTATGTAGGAGAAAGTTATGTTATCCACCTGATTCCCCCAGGTAAGTGGGTTGAAAGTATAACATTCCAAATATTTGTTAACATGATGATTGTAATTCAAACTGAAATGTTACCCTGGGAACCCGAGTGGTTTCTCCCTGAGCAGTGCTTGTGCAAATGCTACATCTGTGTCCCTTCGGGGCATCTAAGTCATTTCTCAGGTCTTGACTCAGCAGGGAGAGAGGAACCTGGGTCTCAGGGAAGCAAGGCTGCACCCACAATGGACACTCTCCACCTTGGGCCAGTTCCCTGGGCATGCAGACAAACTTCTCTAAACCGGCAGCATGTCTGGGTGTTCCGGTCCCATGGAGGGACGGCCTCTCAGACTGTGGCTTGTTGCTCAGAAGATGTCACAGCACAGGGTGTCCTGAGAGGGTTTCCTGAACACCCTCAGCAGAGCAGCTCTCCCAGGTCACACATCACAGAGAGGCTCACACACACAAACGAGGACCTGGGCCCCTGATGTCACGCAGGGAGAGCAGAAGCTGGATGACAGGCAGTCAGAGGAGAAGGCAGGGCCCAGACGTGTGTAACGTCCATGCTAGAAGGTGCTGGAATGAGACCGCGGACTGGGAGGCACAGGGGCTGGTGCCCTGCAGAGCAATGGCACCCACACCTCACACAGTAGGCATTTGCATTCTCGCTAGACAGAAGCTTCTCGTGATCACAGGAACCTCCTTGTAACTGACCAGGTTCCTATGTGCTGTCATCTACACTGACAGAGTTAAAAACTGTCAGCATTGATGGAAAATAGTGACAACACTTAGGGGGCTTGAAACAGGGAGGATGAGTGTGAGGGGCGGGTCCTGCTTGGGTGTGAGGGTGCAGGTGGTCTTTCCTCAGGGCGGTGCTAACTGCAGCATCAGCCTGGAGACTCACCCATAAAGGAGCCCCCTGGTTAGCGTGCTCTTCAGCTCCCTCCTCTTAGAGAGCAAATCCCAGGCTCCAGGCTCAATGGGACTGGACGCCACCAGCTGGAAGCGCTTGTGGCCTCTCCATGTGGCCAGAGCGGGGCCAGAAAAGGCCGATGATGCCTCTGGGTCCAACGTAGGTTGTGGAACGGAGATGAGAGTTTTACCATGAAGTTCAAAAGGAGAATAAGTGAGGGAATGTATGAAATTTGCACAGCAGAGTCTGAAACCCTGTGGGAGTAAAAGAAATTTATCTCCTTCTAAAACACACAAGTGCAAACATGATCAAATACAATTTACTACTGTTGTTTTCAATGGATAAGCTATGGATCAACCAATTGTAGTGACTTGGTCAATTAGATGATGTCTATTCACATCATGGAACACAGTGACAGCCACTGACCATCACAACATGATTAATATGGAAAGTATTCACAGCTCGTTAAGGAAATGAGCAAAATGATTGAATTGTCCAATCACATTGGTGAAGGGACAGACACAAAAGCTCAATAGTGTGATCACCTGGCCCTTCCTCCCTGTCTTGTGTCCTCTCTCTCCCTCTCTGGCCTCCCTGTAGTTGCTGATAATAATGTGTCTAATTCCAGAGGAGTACTTTGAGGACTGCGACCCCAACGATTTATGGGTGGTTACAAAGGAGCTCCTTGAGGAAGTGTTGGAAAACTGTTCCTATGAAGTCAACAACCACTTGGACCATCTGTACAGACCACGGCCAATTAAAGAGGTGCTCAGGTCTGCAGAGATGATGGTTGATACATGCAGTCTTCTGAGGAACAGTAAGCACTTTGTCTCCGATCTGAGATATGGCGAGGCCAACAGTCGTCTGGTAAGGCCTTCTCTGGGGGGTTCCCTCTATCATCTGGGGGTCTGCTTAGGTTTCGGGTTCTGGATGTAACTACCCAGAACAAAAATTACCCTGAATGAAGCAAACATGGGCTCTTGTGGTTCCACTGGCTGGGAATCACTTCTTAGAGCAAAACTAGGTCTTGTACTAATCCACTCAGATTCTTTTGACAGGGCACTTCCTCCCTGTGTGTCAATTTCACCATGTGAACAACTGAGTGCTGTCCCCTCCCCTATCCACCTAAATTAATATTAGATCTTGGCTCAGCTTTAATCCATTCCTCCTTGCCATTTTACCAACACAGCCTTGTAAGGATTGAAACCCCAGTGGTCCCTGATCTTTCTGCTTAATCACAGCATCCCCAGAGCTGGAGGGCCAATGACTGGGTGATCTATCCATATGTAGAGGGGAATGACAGGAAGCAGAGCAGGTTGCAGATAGAAATTAAGGATTTCTTGCTCTTATGGGGTATTTGAGATGAACAGTTAGACATCCACGTAGAGATGTTGAGTAACAGTTGGAGGTGTGAGTCTGGAGTTCAGGCTGAGGTGGGGGTGGAGATAGAAATTTGCAGGCTGCACTTGGGAATAGTACACAGAGCACAGTGATCCCCGAGGACATGGTTTCCCATCCTCCCCTTCAGCTCTGCCACCACCTCCTTCTGGAGAGCTGGAGCCCAAGTAGGGCCCCAACCACAGAGCCATTCCCACTTTCACTCCCAGAGCTCTGGCCCCAGGAGCCCAGGCAGGAAGGCCCCTCCCCACCTCCGTCAGGACAAGTGGCCCCAACAGGGAGGCTCACACAGGCCCTGGAGTGCATGGGACAGAAGTCTGGGGGTTGGTCAGGAAATTGTGTGTCACCTAATCTCGAACGGGATGACCCTGAATAAAGTCATGAGCAAAAGGTGAACTGAGAGGTGAATTCCAGAGAAGCTTCCAGGCTAAATGACCATTGCAGGCTGTGGGCATGGAATGAGGGCTAAGAAAAGCTGGCCCCTGGTCTCAGATTGGGCTCCCTGGGTGAGCGAAATAGGAGGTGAGCTGAGGTCACGAAAAAACAGGACATTAAACTAAAAATTCTTAAATCAGGAATTAGTGGTGCCCTAGGGCAGGGACACTGAGGAGCAGGGGAGGTGGTAAGACATGGAGGGAGGAATAGAGACCGGAACAGATAGGGCAGAGAAGACCCGGTATAGCCACTGCCAGCTGAGTGGTCCTAGGCAAGTGCCTCTGCTCTCTAATCCTCAGTTTCCCCAGCTGAGTAGGTAGGTGCTGCTTCCTTCCCCTGGCTTGGGAGGATGGCAGTTATGGGAGAAATGTGCCGGCAGAGCCTGCTGGGTGACTGTGAGCACTGTCCCCAGGGCAGGAAGCTCAACAACAACAGTAGGGCCTTCCTCAATGCTCAGGTGCCTTAGGATGCTGTCACCTGCTGTCTGTCAGTTCATCATCTTCCGTGTGCCAGGGCGGGAAAGGGCAGAGTGTGAGTGGGTGGGTGTTTGGGCCACGCACAGCCATGGCAAACACGTGATGGAGACATGAGGGTCAGTGTGTGAGAGCAGAGAAGCTCAGACTCAACTGGACAGTGTTGTGGAGGATGAGCCTGGGCTCCAGTCTCAGAGAATAGGGTTTACATACAGGCTATTGTGATAACACATTCCAGACACATACACAATACACCTGAATATGAATATCTGCATCCTAGTATGTGCATGTTCATGAAACGCACATGGTATCTATGCACAATACACGGATTCACATGTATTACATACACATTATGAACAAATCTTCACTCTCCCAATATACAAGATAATTTTTCTAGGCTTCCAGTTACTCACTGGGATACCTCTTGAGCTACAGCAGGCTGAGGGCCTCACATGGGAAATGAGTGTCCCCCCCCCACGCACACATTCTTCCCATGGTCTGAGCATCAGTAAACAAATCCTCAGGTGGATCTGTAGCTCCCAGCCAGAGCCCCTGCAGCTCCCTGAAATCTCTCACCAGCCTGGCTCTTCTCTTGCAGTTCCGTGAAGAGCCCAAGCCTGGAGACCTGATTGAGATTTTTCGATTTTTCAACTCGCACTGGGCCCTCTATGTGGGCGATGGTTATGTGATCCACCTGGAGCTTCCAGGTAAGGGGGGTTGAAAGTGTAACTTTCCAAAGATTTGTTACCATGATTAGAACAATTCAAAGTCATATACCACCCTGGGAACTTGTGTGCTTTCTCCCTGAGCTGTTCTTGGGTTCACCTACATCCGTGTCTCTTGGGGGCATCTCAGTGGTCCCTCAGGTCCAGACACAGCAGGGTAAGATGTCAATAGGCCATGGCAAAGCTGGAACTCTTCATCATCATCTGGAACTCTCCAGCTCCATGCTCTTCAGAGGAAAATGATCCTTAATGGTGGATTAGTCTATTTGATACTGTCCATTCATAAAATGGAGAACAATACCAGCTTCTGGCATTCGAAATATTCATTAGCTTGAAAAATCATTCAGAGCTTGAAAAATCATTAAGTAAAAAGAGTAAAATCAGATTGATGAAGGGACAGACACCAGACTCAATAGTGTGATCCCCTGGCCCTTCCTTGCTGTCTTGTGTCCTTTCTCTCCCTCCCTGGCCTCCTCTGCAGTTGCTGATACTAGTGTGTCTGATTCCAGGCAAGAACTCAGAGACAGGCACCCCCATCGGCTTAGGTGTGGTGAAAAGGGAGCTCTTCGTGGATGTGGTGGGACAATCCTTCTATAAGGTCCACAATCACTTTGACCACATGTATAGACCACGGCCCATAAAGGAGATGCTCAGATCTGCAGAGGAGATGGTTGGTAAGGAAATGGAGGACAGTGATCCAAGCAAGAACTCTGAGCACTTTGTCACTGAACTGAGATATGGCAAGGCCCGAAGCCGACAGGTAAGGCCCTCTGTGGAGGGCTCCCTCTGTCCTCTGAGGGTTTACTTGTTATCTTGTGACAGGGCTGACTACTGGAAGAAAATTTTGCCCCGAATGATGCAAAATTATGCTCTTTGCTTCCTGCTGGCTGGCAGTTAGGATGTCTGAGATCAAATCTCAGATCTGATCATGATTGATTAAGAGCCTTTAAAAAGTTCCCTTCCTCTCTGACCTCAGTTTCCCCATGAGCAGAAGAAGGGAATGTTGGCGGACCTCAGGGTCTCTGGTCAGCTCTATCCCTTTAGGATCCTTTGCCTCTAAGATCCACCCTAAAGGCAGCTTCTGATGCCCAGTGTGCTGTCAGGAAAAGTCTGGGCCAACCCTGCACCATGACAGGTGTCCTAAGGCCCCAGAGATCCCTCAGGAAAGAGATGCTAAGGTGTGTGGCCTATGTAAGAGCTCAAGAGCATGTTATGTAAGATCTGGGCACAGCCTTACTGCTCTCCTGTTTCCCTCTTACCAATACCCAGCTAGTTGAGAGGCAGAAGCAGGATTCAGTTCTTAGTGGTCCCTTCTCTTTCTGGTGAACCACAGCACCTCCAGGGCTCACAGCCCCTGTGACTGGGTGATGGGCAGTGTGGATCGAGGAGAGTGAGCAGAGTAGGGGCACGTTTGGGGGGAGGGGGGATTAAGGATTTGTGCTCATGAGGGCTGTTGAGGTGACCATTAATCATCTAGGTCAACCTGGTGAGTAGCAGTTGGCCGTGTGAGTCTGGAGTTCAAGGCTGAGGTGGGGGTGGAGATAGAACTTTTCAGCAGCACTTGGGACCAGTACACAGACCACAGTGATCCCCGAGGCCATGGGTTCCCATCGTTCCCTCAGCTCTGCCATCACCTCCCTCTGCGGAGCTAGAGCACAGGTAGAGCCCCAACCACAGAGCCATTCCCACTTTCACCCCCTGAGCTCTGGCCCCAGGAGACCAGGCAGGAAGCCTCCTTCCCGACCACCTCCGTCAGAACTAAGTGGCCCCACCATGGAGGCTCACACAGGAAAACATGGCGTCATATAATCAGGAACTGGAAGGTCCTGAGTAAAGTCATGGGGGGAAGATGAACGAAGAAGTGGATTCCAGAGAAGCTTTGAAGCTAAATTACCATTGTTGGATATTGGCATGGAATGAGGGCAAGGAAAAACTGTCCCTGGTCCCAGATTGGCCACCTGGGGTGAGTACTGCAGGAGGTTTGCTGAGGTCACCCACAAACAGGAAGAAAGGGTAAAAATTCTCTATTTAAGAAGCTGTGGTGCCCTAGTCAGGGACACTGAGGAGCAGGGAAGAGGTGATAAAGCAGGAAGTGAAGAAAGGGGACCATGAAGGGACGGGAGAGAGAAGACCCAGCGTAGCCATTGGCAGCTGAGTTTCCCGGGGCAAGTCCCTCTATTTCTCTGATCCTCAGTTTCCCCAGCTGAGCATATGGGTGCTGCTTCCTTCCCCTGGGCTTGGGAGGGTGGCAGTTATGGGGAGAAATGTGCCAACAGAGCCTGCTGGGTGACTGTGAGCCCTGTCCCCAGGGCAACAACAGTAGGGCCTTCCTCAATGCTCAGGTGCCATTAGGATGATGTCACCTGCTGTATGTCAGTTCAGCATCTTTATGAGTCCCTGTACTGGGGCAGGGGAGGGCAGAGTGTGAGGTGTTGAGTGTTGAGCCATGCACAGCCAGGCAAACACATGATGGAGACATGAGGGTCAGTGTGTGAGAGCACAGAAGCTCAGACTCACTTGGATAATGTTGTGGGGGATGGGCCTCAGCCCCAGCCTCAGGAAAGGGGGTTTACATACAAGCTGTTGTGTTACCTCCCTCCAGAAACATACCAGTACAGCTGCATATGCATGTCTGCATCCCTATGTGTCTGCACGTACACACAACACCCAATATGCCCATGTACAGTATACACACCCACACATGCTTTACAAACACATTCTGAACAAATCTTCACTCTCCCAATGCACAAGGTCATTTTTCCAGGCTTCCAGTTACTCTCAGGGCACCCTCTAGAAGCTACAGCAGGCTGAGGGCCTCACAGACGACATGAGTCCCCCGCCCCCATGCACACACACACATTCTTCCCATGGGTTGAGCATCAGTAAGAAAATCCCCAGGCAGAACTGCAGTTCCCAGCCAGGGCCCCTGCAGCTCCCTGAACTCTGTCTCACCGTCCGGTCTGTTCTCTTGCAGTTCTGTGAAGAGCCCAAGCTTGGAGACCTGATTGAGATTTCCCGCATCGGCTCCTCAGACTGGACTTTCTATGTGGGCAACGGCTATGTGATCCACCTGGCTCACCCAGGTAAGGGGGTTGAAGGTGTAACTTTCCAAAGTTTTGTTACCATGATGAGAGCAATTCTTTTTTTTAATCTTTATTGTTCAGTTTATTAATTACATTGTTCCCTTTTTCCCCCTATAGCTCCCCTCCACCTGGTACCCATCCCACCCTCTGCCCTCACCCCCTCCACTGTCCTCTCCCATAGTTGCATGATTTTTGTCCAGTCTCTTGCTGCACTTCCCACTCCCCTTTTTCTCCAAGAGTTGTGAGTCCATTCCCTCTCTATGTCCATGATTCTGTTACATTCACCAGTATATCCTGTTCATCAGCTTATTAATTCACTTGATTTTTAGATTCATTTGTTGATAGATGTGTATTTGTTGTTCCTAATTTACACTTTTATCTTTTTCTTCTTCCTCTTCTTAAAGAATATCTTTCAGCATTTCATATAATGTTGGTTTGGTGGTGATGAACTCCTTTAGCTTTTTCTTATCTGCAAAGCACTTTATCTGACCTTCAATTCTGAATGATAGCTTTGCTGGATAGAGTAATCTTGGTTGTAGATTCTTGCTATTCATCACTTTGAATATTTCTTGCCACTCCCGTCTGGCCTGCATTGTTTCTGTTGAGAAATCTGCTGACAATTGTATGGGTGCTCCCTTATAGGTAACTGTTTATCTCTTGCTGCTTTTAATATTCTCTCTTTGTCTTTTGCTCTTGGCATTTTAATGATGATGTGCCTTGGTGTGGTCCTCTTAGGGTTCCTATATATTGGGGTTCAGTGCGCTTCTTGGGCTTTTAAGTCAATTTCTTTCACCAGGTGTGGGAAGTTTTCAGTCACTATTTCTTCAAATAGGTTTTCATTGTCTTGGTCTCTCTCTTTTTCTGGCACCCCTATAATCCGGATTTTGGTATGCTTGAGGTTGTCCCAGAGGCCCCTTACACTATCTTCAATTTTTTGGATTCTTTTGGTTTCTTGCCTTTTCAGCTGAGTGGATTTTACCTCTTTGTATTTCAAATCTTTAACTTGGTTCTTGGGGTGCTCCAGAGCACTTTTAGGTCTTTGTATAATATTTTTTATTTCAGTCAGTGTATGCTTCATTTCCACGTTGGTCTTGATCATTTCCTTGCAGGTCTCGTTCATATTCTTGAGGGTCTCGTTCATTTCCTTGTAGGACTCATTCATTTCCTTGTCAGTCTTGCTTATTTCCTTATAGGTCTCGACCTTTTGTAGGAGCCTCTTGAGAAGCCCTATAACCGTGGTTTTGAATTCCATGTCCAGTCGTTTTTTTTCCTCCATTTCTTTCACATCTGATTTCTTTCTATGTCTCTGCATGGTGGCTGCTTCCCTGAGTTGGTCAATTAGCTTTTTGATGTCCTACTAGGGACAGTGGCTCAGCCTCCCCAGTTACCTGAGGTGGATATGGGTTGCACAGTCTTGCTGAAGTTAAGCTCAGGTTAATTGTTGTTAGCACTTGGAGGGGTTGACCTCCAGGCCAATTGTCTGTGAAGCTCAGCTGTGCTCAGGTTGGATGGGCAGAGTCCCCCGGCCAAGCCGACAGCGTTAGCTCCGCCCTATGCGGCCCCAGGGACTCTGTGCTGGGGGCAATGGCTGCCAGCACCTCTGAGAGAGAGCTGCTGTGGAGCTCCACCGGCTGCCGGGGAATTCAGACTCTCCCCATATGAGTCTGCACACCCAACGTCTCACCCAGGGTCATAAAACAAAGCAGTCTGACGGTTTCCTGAATGAGAGAGCAAGTCGCAAGCACTCTCTGCTAGGTCAGGCAGCTGCGCTGTTCCCAAGTTCAAGCACAAGCTTGCCTTCTCCACAAGCCGGCAGACCCCTGCAGCACCCAAGCTTCAGCATGCCTTCCCACTGTCCAGTTTTTACCCTGTGTGATAGTGGGTTCCCTGGACTTCGCCCAGAGCTGGAGAATCAGTCCAGTGGGACGTCTTCGTCTCCCCGATCGAGAAAACTGGCCGGTTTTCAGCCGCCCGCCCTATCCACTGGTGCGCGCTCCAAACCTCTCTCCACGCAAATCTTTCAATGCCATCCGCCGCCGCTCCTCCGAGTCACAATGTCTTATTTTCACTTTTATTTGTGGAATTTTCACTCAGCCAGCTTTCTAGTGATTCTGGCCGGTGTTTGTTCTTTCGTTAAGTTGTAGTTCCAAAATTGCTGTGTATGACGGCAAGGTAGGTGTTTTACCTATGCCGCCATCTTGGTTCTCTCGATGAGAGCAATTCTAAGCCAAATGCCACCCTGGGACCCACGTTGGTTCTCCCTGGACAGTGCTTTGGTTTACCTTCATCCTTGTCTTTTGGAGGCATCTAAGTGGTCCTTCAGATCCTGCCTCATCAAGGAAAGAGGTCCATGGGCCTCACTGAAGCCGGGCTGGGGCTGAATTGGATGTTCTCCTGCTCCAGCCTTTTACCTGGGCATGCAGACTGATTTCTCTAAACCAGCATCATCTCTAGGAGTCCACGGTTTCATAAAAGACAAGAATGAAATACAGTGGATTTGTCAGCTGGATGATGTCCATTCAGATCAGGGAACACAGTAGCAGCTACTGACCATCAGAATACTCATTTGCTTGAAAAAGTATTCACAGCTCATTAAGTAAAAGATACATATGCCATACAGATGCATATTTGTGAATCCTCCAATTACCTTGGTGAGGGGACAGACACCAGAGCTCAGTAGTGTGATCCCCTGGCCCTTCCTCCTGTCTTGTGTCTTGTCTCTCCCTCCCCGGCCTCCCCTGGAGTTGCTGATACCAGTGTGTCTGATTCCAGGGGAGAACTCTGAGGCTGGTGCCCTCAGCGGCTTACGGGTGGTGAAAAGGGAGCTCCTCGTGGAAGTGGGGGAACACAGCTCTTATAAGGTGAACAACCACTTGGACCACGTGTACAGACCGCAGCCCATAAAGGAGATGCTCAGGTCTGTGGAGGAGGTGGTTGGGAAGGAGATGGAGTGTGCTGATCTGAGCAGGAACTCTGAGCACTTTGTCACGGATCTGAGATATGGCAAGGCCCGCAGCCGGCAGGTAAGGCCCTCTGTGGGGAGCTCCCTCTTCCTTGTGGAGGTCTGCTGGGATAGGGGTGACAGCCTTATGCACCCACATGAAAAAATTTCCCAGGATGATTAAAAATTATGCTTCCTGCCTCATGCTGGCTGACAGTTAGGATGTCTGTGAAGAAATCTCACGTTTCTTCCTAATCCGCTCAAGGATTTCAAGATGTCACTTTCTCTCTGGCTTTAGTTTCCTTATGTGAAGATGGAGGCGAGGTCTGGGGGGATTCTATGGCTCTGGCTACCTCTATCCATTTGGATCCTTAGCCTCTAGGTCCACCCTAATGGCAGCTCCTGATGCCCTGTGTGCTGTCAGGAAAAGTCTAGGCTGACCCTGGACCATGACAGGTCTCCTAAGGCCCCTGAGAGCACTCAGGCAAGAGATGCTCAAGGTCTGTGGCCTATGTAAGAGCTCAAGAACTAATTATGCAAGATCTGGGCACATTCTTACCACTCTCTTCTTTCCCTCTACTGAGTTCATTGTCACCAACACACAGTAAGTAAAAGGCAGAAGCAGGATTTGGTCCCCAGTGATCTCTGCTATTTCTGCTGAACCCCAGCACCTCCAGGACATACAGCCCCTGTGATTGGATGATGGGCAACTTGGATGGAGAAGAGTGAGGGGAAGGGGAACGGGTTTGGGGGGAAAATTAAGGATTTGTGCTCATGAGGGGTATTGAAGTAACCAGTTAGACATCCACCTAGAGCTGTTGAGTAGCAGTTGGATGTTTGAGTCGAGTACAGGGCTAAGGTGGGGGTAGAGGTAGAAGTTTCCAGGCTGCACTTGGGAACAGTACACAGAGCACAGTGATCCCGGAGGCCATGGTTTCCCATTGTCTCCCCTCAGCTCTGCCACCACCTCCCTCTGCAGAGCTGGAGCCCAGGAAGCCCGGACGACAGAGCCATCCCCACATTCACCCCCAGAGCGATGGCCCCAGGAGCTCAGTCAGAAAGGCCCTCCCCTACCACCTCTATCAGGACCAAATGGCTCACCATGGAGACTCACACAGGCCCTGGAGTGGTTGGGACAGAAGTATGGAGGTTGGTCTGGAAAACGTGGGGTCACATAATCGGCAACTGGATGGTCCTGAGTAAAGTCATGGGGAAAAGATGAAAAAAGAAGTGGATTCCAGAGAAGCTTCCAGGCTAAGCGACCATTGATAGAGAGTGACATGGAATGAGGGGAAAGGGAAGCTGGCCCCTGGTCTCAGATTCGGCTCCTGGTGTGAGCACCGCAGGAGGTTTGCTGAGGTCAGAAACAAACAGGAAGATAAAATGAAAAATCTCAAATCAGGGAGCTATGCTGTCCTGAGCAGGGACACTGAGGAGCAGGGAGGAGGTGATATGGCAGGGAGGGAGGAAATGGGTAGTGAAGACCCAGCATAGCCACTGCCAGCTGAGTGTCCCAGGACAAGTCCCTCTACCTCTCTGATCCTCAGTTTCCCCAGCTGAGCATGTCGGTGCTGCTTCCTTTGCCTGCGCTTAGGAGGGTGGCACTTATGGGGGAAATGTGTCAGCATAGCCTGCTGTGTGACTGTGAGCCCTGTCCCCAGGGCAGGAAGCTGGGCAACAACAGTAGGACCTCCTCCACTGCCCAGGTGCCCTTAGGATGCTGTCACCTGCTGTCTGTCAGTTCAGTATCTTCAAGGGTCCGTGTGCCATGCTGGGGAGTACAGTGTGATAGTGTGGGTGTTGGGCCATGAACAGCCATGGCAAACACATGATGCAGACATGGAGGTCAACGTATGAGAGCAGAGAAGCTCAGACTCACCCGGATGATGTTGTGGCGGATGGGCCTGGGCCCCAGCCTCAGGAAAGGGAGTTTACATACAGGCTATTGTGTTATCACCACCCAGACACATACACAATATACCTGCATTGGCAAGTCTGCATCCTAGTGTGTGCATGTGCCCAGAAAACACAACATATCCATGCACAATACACACAGACAACAGTAGTAAATTTATTTGCTCATCTTTGCCTGCATTATATATACATTATGGACAAATTTTCACTGTCCCAATTCCAAGGTCATTTTCCCAAGCTTCAGTTACTCAAAGGGAAACTGCTGGAAGCTATAGCATGCTGAAAACCTCATAGAGTTCCAGAGTTGAGCCCCTGGATCTCCGCCCTCCCCACACACACACACACATACATGCTTCCCATGGGGTGAGCATCAGAAAGCAAATCCCCAAGCCGAGTGAAGCATCCAGCCAAGACTGCAGCTCCCTGAAATCTCTCACCTTCCTGATTCTTCTCTTGTAGCTTCGTGAAGAGCCCAAGCCTGGAGACCTGATTGAGATTTTTCGAATTTTCAACTCACACTGGGCCCTCTATGTGGGCGATGGTTTTGTGATCCACCTGGCTCCCCCAGGTAAGGGGCTTCAAAGTGTAACTTTCCAAAGACTTGTTAACATGATGAGAACAATTCAAGCCAAATGCCACCCTGGGAACCCGTGTTGGTTCTCCCTGGGCAGTGTGTGTGCTCACTGTATACACGTGTCCCTTGGAGGCATCTCAGTGGTCCCTCGGGTCCTGACTCAGCAGGGAAAGAGGTCTATACCCCCTATCATCCCCCAGGGAAGCCGGGCTGCACACACATTAGACACTCTCCAGCTTGGGCCTGATCGCTGGGCGTGCAGACAGATTTCTCTAAACCAGCAGCGTGTCGGGGTGTCCCAGTCTCATGGAGGGACGGCCTCTCAGGCTGTCCTGTTGCTCAGAGGATGTCATAGCACAATGTGTCCTGAGAGAGTTTCCTGAACACCCTCCATAGAGCAGCTCTCCCAGGTCATGCATCACAGAGAGGCTCACACACGCACACGAGCACCTGGACACTTGATGTCCCGCAGGGAGAGCAGAAGCAGGAAGACAGGCCGTCAGAGGAGCAGGCAAGGTCCGGACGTGTGTAACGTCCATGAAAGAAGGTGCTGGGATGAGACCGCGGACTGGGAGGCACAGGGGCTGGCGGCCTGCAGAGCAATGGCACCCACACCTCGCACAGCAGGCATTTCTGTTCTCGCTGGACAGAAACTTCTCATGATCAGAGGAATCTCCGTATAACTGACCAGGTTCCTATGCGCTGTCACCTACATTGACAGAGTTGAAAACTGTCAGCATTGATGGCAAATAGGAAGCGAAACCCCCTAATCCAGACACAGTTAGGAGGCTTAGAACAGGGAGGGTGAGTGTGAAGAGCAGGTCCTGCTTGTGTGTGAGGGTGCAGGTGGTGTGTCCTCAAGGGCGGAGCTAAGTGCAGCATCAGCCTCAAGACTCAGCCACAAAGTTAGCATGCTCTTCAGCTCTTGCCGCTTAGAGAGCAAATCACGGCTCCAAGCTCAATGGACTGGACACCAAGCTGGAAGCGCTGTGTGGCCTCTCCATGTGGCCAGAGCTGGGCTAGAAAAGGCCGATGATGCCTCAGGATCCAGTATCGGTTGTTGAACGGAGATGAGTTTTACCATGAAGATCAAAGGGAGAATCAGTGAGGGAATGTATAAAATTTACACATAAGTGTCTGAAATCCCATGGGACTAAAACAAGTGAAAAGATGAGCAAATAAATTTACTACTGTTTTTGTCAATGCATAAGCTATGGACCAGCCAATAGTAGGGAGTTATCAACTAGATGATGTTCATTCATATAATGGATCACTGTAGCAGGCACTGGCCAACACAACATTGATTAACATGGAAAGTATTTGCAACTTGTTAAAGGAAAAGGGCAAAATGATTGAATCCTCTCATCACATTGGCGAAGGGACACACACCAGAGCTCATTAGTGTGATCCCCTGGCCATTCCTTCCTGCCTTGTGTCCCTTCTCTCACTCCCCAGCCTCCGCTGCAGTTGCTGATACTAGTGTGTCTGATTCCAGGGGAGAACTCTGAAGCTGGTGCACCCACCGGTTTAGGGGTGGTGAAAAGGGAGCTCCTGGTGGAAGTGTTGGAAAACAGCTCCTATAAGGTCAACAACCACTTGGACCATCTGTACAGACCACGCCCCATAAAGGAGATGCTCAGGTCTGCAGAGGAGATGGTTGGGAAGGAGATGGAGTGCAGTGATCTGAGCAGGACCTGTGAGCGCTTTGTCATCGATCTGAGATATGGCAAGGCCAGCAGCCGCCGGGTATGGCCCTCTCTGGGGGAATCCCTATCCCTTCTGGAGACCTGCTTGAGGTCGGGGTAACGGGTTTGACTAGTTAGCAGAAAAATTATCCTGAATAATGTAAACATGAGCTCTTGGGGTGCTACTGGCTGGGAGTTTGGTGTCAAGAGCAAAATTCAGGTTTGTTTCTAATCCACTCAGGGTGTTTAGACAGCACACTTCATCTCTGGCCTCAGTTTCCCCATGTGCAGGAAGAGAAGATATTTGGAGGAACTCTGGGGCCCAGGCCAGCTCTATCCCTTTAGGATCCTTCACCTCTAAGATCTACCCTAAAGGCATTCCTGATGCCCTGTGTGCTGTCAGGGAAAGTCTGAGCAAACCCTGCACCAGGACAGGTCTCCTGAGGCCCCAGAGAGCCCTGTAATGAAAGCTGCTCAGGTCTGTGGCCTGTATAAGAGCTCAAGAAGGTTCTTATGAGAAGACTCTTTGCATCCACTTCCAGCTGAGTGTTCCATGGCAAGTCTCCTTACTTCTCTGATCCTCATTCCCCATGTGAAGAAACTGGTGCTCCCTCCTCCTCTGTCCAACCCAATAATGTAACATCTGAGCACAGCTTTAACCCCTACTTCCTTGCCCTTCACCCAAAACAAGCTAGTAAGGATTCAATCCCCAGTGGTCCCTGCTCTTTCTGTTGAAGCACAGCACCTCTTGAGCAGGAGGCCAGGTGATTGGGTCATAGGCATACCGGGATGGAGGAGAATGAGTGGAGGAGGAGAAAGTTGGGGATAGAAATTAGGGATTTTATGCTAAGTGGCGTGTTTCAGGTGATCAGTCAGACATCCAGGTAGAAATTTTGAGTGGCAGTTGGGCATGTGAGTCTGAGGTTCAAGGCTGAAGTGAGGCTGGAGATAGAAGTTTCTGGCAGCACATGAGAACAGTACACAGAGCACAGTGATTCCTGAGGCCATGGTTTCCCATTGTCCCCCTCAGCTCTGCCACCACCTCCCTCTGCAGAGCTGGAGCCCAGGTAGAGTCCCGACCACAGAGCCATTCCCACTTTCACCCCAAGAGCGCTGGCCACAGGAGCCCACACAGGATGCTGCCTCTCTTATCCAGACATATTACCACCAAATGGCCCACATGGAGGTTCACAGGCCCTGGAGTGTGTCGGAAGATGTATGGGGGTTGCTCAGGAAAATGTGGGATCACATAATCGGGAACAGGATGGCCCTGAGTAAAGTCATGGGGGAAAGATGGTCAAAGAAGTGAATTCCAGAGAAGCTTCCAGGCTAAATGTCCAATGTAGAATATTGACATGGAATGAGGGTAAAGGGAAGCTGGCTTCTGGTTTCAGATTGGGCTCCTGGGGTGAGCACTGCAGGAAGTTTGCTGAGGTCACCACAAACAGGAAGTTAAACTGAAAAATTCTCAAATCAGGAAGCTGTGGCGCCCCAACAGGGACACTGAAGAGCAGGGAGAAGGTAATAAGGCAGGAAGGGAGGAAAGGGGACCAGAAAAGGGTGGGATAGAGAATACCCAGAGCAGCCACTGCCAGCTAAGTGGTCTCGGACAAGTCCCCCTGCCTCTCTGATCCTCAGTTTCCCCATCTGAGCATGTGGGTGCTGCTTCCTTCCTCTGGGCTTGGGAGGGTGGCAGTTATGGGGAGAAATGTGTCGTCAGAGCCTGCTGGGTGACTGTGAGCCCTGTCCCTGGGGCAGGAAGCTGGACAACAACAGTAGGGCCTTCTCCAATGCTCAGGTGCCCTTAGGATGCTGTCACCTGTTGTCTGTCAGTTCAGCATTTAAGGGTCTGTGCGCTGGGCCTGGGGAGGGTAGAGTGTGAGGTGGTGGTGTTGGGCCATGCACAGCCAGGTCAAACACATGATGGAGACATGAGGGTCAGTGTGTGAGAGCAAAGAAGCTCAGACTCACCTCGACAATGTTGTGGGGGATGGGCCTAGACCCCAGCCTCGGGGAAGAGGGTTTACATACAAGTTGTTGTGTTATCAACCTCCAGACACATACACCATCACGTACATATGCACATCTGCATCCTAGTTGAATGTATGTACATGAAACACACATGATATCCATGCACAATACACACAGATTCACATGTGTTACATACACATTCTGGACAAATCTTCACTCTCCCAATGCAGACGGTCATTTTCCCAGACTACCAGTTACTACCAGGGCACCCTCTAGAAGCTACAGCAGGCTGAGGACCCCACAGGAGACAAGAGTCCCTACGCCTACCCTCCCCACCAACCGCCCTCCTTCCCCCTCACACACACACACACACACACACACACACACACACACACACACACAAACTTTCTTCCCATGGGGTGGACATCAATAAACAAATCCCCAGGCAGAACTGCAGCTCCCAGCCAGGGCCCCTGCAGCTCCCTGCAATCTCTCACCATCCTGGCTGTTCTCTCCCAGTTCCATGAAGAGCCCACGCCTGGAGACCTGATTGAGATTTCCCGCAACGGCTCCTCACACTGGGCCCTGTATGCAGGCGATGGTTATGTGATCCACCTGGCTCCCCCAGGTAAGGGGGTTGAAAGTGTAACTTTCCAGAGATTTCTTAACACAATGAGAAATACCACCCTGGGGTCCATGTGGTTTCTCCTTGAGCCGTGTTTGGGTTCTCCTCCATCCGTGTCCCTCGGGGGCATCTCAGTGGTTTCACAGCCCCTCACACAGAGGGAAACAGGTCCGTGGGCTTCAGTGAAGTGCAAATATGTTGGAGTCATAGGTCTCCAGCTCCCTTTAGCGGGGTGTGCGGATAGATATCACTAAAACATTCACCTCTCTTGGTGCCCACATTTTCGTGAAGGAGAAGGGTCAATGTTGGTGGATCGATCAACTACATAATGTCCATTCATATCATGGGGCACATAGCAGCCACTGACCATCACTGTATTCATTAGCTTGAGAAAGTATTCACAGGTCATTAAATAAAAGAGTAAAATCCATGAATCCTCCCATCACATTGGTGAAAGGACAGACCCAGAGTTCAATGGTGTGATCCCCTGGCCCTTCCTCCCTGTCTTCAGTCCTCTCTCTCCCTCTTTGGTATCCCCTGCAGTTGCTGATACTAATGTGTCTGATTCCAGGGGAGAACTCTGAGGCTGGCCCCCCCACCGATTTAGGGGTGGTGAAAAGGGAGCTCCTGGTGGAAGTGGTGGAAATCAGCTTGTATAAAGTGAACAACCACTTGGACCACCTGTACAGACCACGGCCCATAAAGGAGATACTCAGCTCCGGGAAGGAGATGCTTGGAAAGGAGATGGAGTGCAGTGATCTGAGCAGGAACTCTGAGCACTTTGTCACGGATCTGAGATATGGCAAGGCCCGCAGCCGGCAGGTAAGGGACTCTTTGGAGGGCTCCTTCTCCTTTCTATACATCTGCTTGGGGGATTGGAAAGGAGAGGTATTTGCATCCAGAAGAAAAACATACCGGGAATTATGCAAAATGATGCTCCCTGCCTGCTGCTGGCGGGTCGTTGGGATGTCTGAGAAAAAATCTCAAGTCTATCCCTGATCCACTCAGGGGATTTGAATGGGTCACTTCCTCTCTGGCCTCAGTTTCCTCATGTGTAGAATCCGGGTATGTTGGAGGACCTATGGGTCTCTGGCCAGCTCTATCCCTTTAGGATCCTTCCCCACTAAGACCCACCCTAAAGGCAGCTCCTGATGCCCTGTGTGCTGTCAGGGAAAGTCTGGGCCAACCGTGCACCATGACAGGTCTCCTAAGGCCTCAGAGAGCACTCAGGCAAGAGATGTTATATAAGGAATGGACACAGCCTTACCACTTTCCTCTTTCCCTCTTACCAAAACACAGCTGGTTGATAGGCAGAAGCAGGATTCAGTCCCCAGTGGTCCCTGCTCTTTCTGCTGAACCACAGCACCTCCACAGCTCACAGCCCCTGTGCCTGGGTGAAGGGGAGCCTTCATGGAGGACAGTGAGTGGAGGAAGAGCAGGTTTGGGAGGGAAATTGAGGATTTGTGCTCATGAGGGGTGTTGAGGTGACCAGTTAGATATCCAGGTGGTACTGCTGAGTAGCAGTTGGACATGTGAATCTAGAGTTCAGGGCTGAGATGGGGGTGGAGATAGAAGTTTCCAGGATGCACTTGGAATCAGTACACAGAGCACAGTGATCCCTGAGGCCATGTTTTCCCATCGTGCCCCTCAACTCTGCCACCACCTCCTTCTGCAGAGCTGGAGTCCAGGTAGAGCCCAGACCACAGAGCCATTTCCACATTCACACCCAGAGCTCTAACCCCAGGAGCCCAGGCAGAAAGCCTCCTCCCCTCTCATCCCCGGCAGTACAAAGTGGCCCACCAATGGAGGGTCACACAGGCCCTGGACTGGGTGGGACAGAAGTTGGAGGGGGTGTGGCTTTGGTCAGGAAAACATAGGGTCACATAATCGGGAATAGGATGGTCCTGAATAAAGTCATGGGGGAAAGATGAACAAAGAAGCTTCCAGAGAAGCTTCCAGGCTAAGTGACCAATGTAGGATATGGGCAAAGGGGAGCTGGCCCCTGGTCTCAGATTGGGCTCCTGATGTGAGCACTGCAGGAGGTTTGCTGAGGTCACCTACAAACAGGAAGATAAAGTGAAAAATTCTCCATTCAAGAAGCTGCGTTGTCCTGGGCAGAGACACTGAGGAGTAGGGAGGAGGTGAACAAAACAGGGAGGGAGGAAAGGGGATGAGGAAGGGATGGGGCAGAGAGAAGACCCAGCGCAGCCACTGCCAGCTGAGTGTCCCAGGACAAGTCTCTCTACCTCTCTGATCCTCAGTTTCCCTAACTGAGCACATGAGTACTGCCTTCTTCCCTTGGGCTTTTATGGGGGGAAATATGTCGTCAGAGCCTGCTCTATGACTGTGAGCCCTGTCCCCAGGGCAGGAAGCTGGGCAATAACAGTAGGCCCTTCTTTAACGCTCAGGTGTCCTTAGGATGCTGTCACCTGCTGTCTGTCAGTTCAGCATCTTCAAGAGTCCCTGGGCCGGGGTTGGAGAGGGCAGTGTGAGGGGGTGGCTTTTGGGGTCATCCACAGCCAGGGAAACACATGATGGAGACATGATGGTCAGCGTGTGAGAGCAGAGAACCTCAGTTGTGGGGGATGGGCCTGAGCCCCAGCCTCAGGGAAGTGGGTTTACATAGAGGCAGTTGTGTTATCACACTCCCAATACACACACAATACACCTGTGAATGCATGTCTGAGTCTATGTGTGAGTATATGTACATACAACACACAACATGTCCATGCACAATACACACAGACATACATGCAATCCACATACATCCTGGACAAATCGTCACTCTCCCAATGCACAAAATCATTTTTCCAGGCTTCCACCTACTCCCAGGGAAACCTCTAGAAGTTACAGTGCGCTGAGGACCTCACAGAGGACATGAGTGCCCCTCTCCTACACAAACACATTCTGCCCATGGGGTGAGCATCAGAAAGCAAATTTCTATGCAAAGCTTCAGCTCCCACGAGGGCCCCTGCACCTCCCTGCAATCTCTCACCATCCTGGCTGTTCTCTTGCAGCTCCGTGAAGAGCCCCAGCCTGGAGACCTGATTGAGATTTACCGCATCGGCTACTCGCACTGGGCCCTCTATGAGGGCGATGGCTATGTGATCCACCTGGCGTCCTCAGGTAAGAGGATGGAAAGTGTAATTTCCCAAAGTGTTAACATGATGAGAACAATTCAAACCCAAAATCCACTCTGGGAACCCTCATTGGTTCCTCCCTGGGCGGTGTGTGTGCTCACTGTACATCCGTGTCCCTCATGGAGGGTCTGCCTCTCAGGCTGTCCTGTGGCTCAGAGGATGTCACAGCACAGGGTGTCCTGAGAGGGTTTCCTGAACACCCTCCACGGAGCAGATCTCCCAGGTCACACATCACAGAGAGGCTCACATGCGCACAGGAGCACCTGGACCCCTGATGTCCCGCAGGGAGAGCAGAAGCAGGATGACAGGCAGTCAGAGGAGCAGGCAGGGCCCGGACGTGTGTAACGTCCATGAAAGAAGGTGCTGGGATGAGACTGCGGACTGGGAGGCACAGGGGCTGGTGGCCTGCAGAGCAATGGCACCCACACCTCGCACAGCAGGTATTTCTGTTCTCGCTGGACAGAAACTTCTCATGATCAGAGAAATCTCCGTATATCTGACCAGGTTCCTATGTGCTGTCACCTACACTGTCAGAGTTGAAATCTGTCAGCATTGATGGCAAATAGGAAGTGATATTTCCTAATCCAGACAACTCTTAGGAGGCTTAGAACAGGGAGGGTGAGTGTGAGGAGCAGGTCCTGCTTGTGTGTGAGGGTGCAGGTGGTGTGTCCTCAAGGGCGGGGCTAAGTGCGGCATCAGCCTGGAGACTCACCCAGAAAGGAGCCTGTGGTTAGCGTGCTCTTCAGCTCCCTCCTCTTAGAGAGCAAATCCTGGGCTCCAGGCTCAATGGGACTGGACGCCACCAGCTGGAAGCGCTCTGTGGCCTCTCCATGTGGCCAGAGCGGGGCCAGAAAAGGCTGATGATAGCGCAGGGTCCAATATCAGTTGTTGAACAAAGATGAGAGTTTTACCATGAAGTTCAAAAGGAGAATAAGTGAGGGAATGTATGAAAGTTGCACAGCAGAGTCTGAAACCCAGTGGGAGTAAATCAACTGTGATCTCTCTCTAAAACACTCAAGCGCAAAGATGAATAAATACAATTTACTCAGTGGTTAAGCTATGGATTAGCCAGTAGTAGGGACTTGGTTAACTAGATGATGTCCATTCATATAATGGAACACAGTGGCAGCCACTGGCCATCAAAACATTGATTATCATGAAAAGTAGTCACAGCTCATTAAGGAAAAGAAGAAAATGATTGAATCCTCCAGTCACATTGGTGAAGGGACAGAACCAAAGCTCAACAGTGTGATCCCATGGTCCTTCTTCCCTGTCTGGTGTCTTCTCTCTCCCTCCCTGGCGCCCCCTGCAGTTGCTGACACCCATGTGTCTGATTCTAGATGCGTACCCTGGGGATTGCTCCTCCAGCATCTTCTCCCTCCAAGATGATCTTCATGTCTGTTTGTTTTAAAGTTTTTGTTTTTTAATGTGCCTACCCTTCACTGTTGCTCCTGGCAGCCTGCAGGTCCTCTTGGCTGCCACATTTAAAGAGAGATTGAAAGCTCACGTAATCTGCAAGGCAGTGCAATTTCATAAAATCCCCTCAGCAAAGGGCCGCCATCCCCTTAATGCTTAGGTTGCCCTTTTGGCTAATTTGGAAGGTCTGCTGGGGCTGTGGGCCATGAAGGGGGAATTCCACATCTTGGCAGCAGTATTAGCAGATCCCTCTGGGGACTCTGGTCAGGGACAGAAGGGACTGATAATTATTTTCTTATGCTTCACTGAATGTACATGCACCAGGGCACCAGGCAGTGATTTAGGAGTGTGAGGGCCCCCGGAGGTGGGGGTGGGGGTGGGTTAGGAGAGCCAGCCAGGCAAGGGGCCATGGTCGTTCCCGTCGTTCCAGTCATTCCGGTCGTTCTGCCATTCAGTTGCTGTACTTTTATAATATAGGATTATCACAGCAGAGTCTGAAACACATTGGGGATTAAAACATCTGTGATCTCTCTCTGAAACACACAAGTGCAAACATGAACAAATACAATTTACTACTGTTGTTGTCAATGGATAAGCTATGGACCAGCCAGTAGTAGGAACTAGGTCAACTAGATGATGTCCATTCATATAATGGAACACAGTGGCAGCCACTGACCATCACAACATTAACATGGAAAGGAGTCACAGCTCTTTAAGGAAAAGAACAAAATGATTGAATCCTCCAATCTCATTGGTGAAGGGACAGAGACAAAGCTCAATAGTGTGATCCCCCGGCCCTTCTTCCCTGTCTTGTGTCTTCTTTCTCCCTCCCGGGCCTCCCCTGCAGTTGCTGATACCCATGTGTCTGATTCCAGGGGAGAACTCAGAGGCTGGATCCCCCACTGTGTTAAGGGTGGTGAAAAGGGAGCTCCTTGTGGAAGTGTTGGGAAATAGCTCCTATAAGGTCAACAACTACTTGGACCATCTATACAAACCATGGCCCATAAAGAAGATCATGGCATTTGGGAGCTGGTGGATTGGTAGGAAGACTGAGTATTCTGTTCTGAGCAGGAACTGTAAGCGCTTTCTTACCGATCTGAGGTATGGCAAGGACCCCAGCCAGCAGGTAAGGCCCTCTCTGGGGGACTCCCTCTCCCTTCTGGGGTCTGCTTGGAATGGAGGTGACATGGCTGTGCATCCAGAAGAAAAATGATCAAGAAGGATTCCAAAATTATGTTCCCTGCCTCCTGCTGGATGGGAGTTAGGATGTCTGAGAAGAAATCTCGAGTCAGTTTCTGATCCACTCAGGGTCTTTAAACAGGTCACTTCCTCTATGGCCTCAGTTTCCCCATGTGCAGAAGGACGGGATGTTTGGAAGACCTCTGGGGCTCTGGTCATCTCTATGCCCTTGGGGTCCTTCACCTCTAAGACCCACTCTAAAGACAGCTCCTGGTGTCAGGGAAAGTCTGGGCAAACCCTGCACCAGAACAGGTGTCCTAAGGCCCCAGAGAGCCCTCAGGAAAGAGATGCTCAGGTCTGTAGCCCATGTAAGAGCTGAAGAACATGTTATGTAAGGTCTTGGCAGAGCCTTACTGGTCTCTTCTTTCCTCTTACCAACACACAGCTAGTTAAGAGGCAGAAGCAGGATTCAGTCTCCAGGGGTCCTGGCTCTTTCTGCTGAACCACAGCACCTCCAGGGCTCACAAGCCCTGTGACTGGGTGATGGGCAGCCTGGATGGAGGAGAATTAGGGGAGAAGGAGCAGGTTTGGGAGGGAAATTATGGATTTGATGCTCATGAGACGTGTTGAGGTGACCAGTAACACATTCAGGTAGAGATGTTGAATAGCAGTTGGATGTGAGTCTGGAGTTCAAGTTTGAGGTGGGGGTGGAGATAGAAGTTTCTAGGCTGCACTTAGAAACAGTACACAGAGCACAGTGATCCCTGAGGCCATGATTTCCCATCGTCCCTCTCAGCTCTGCCACCACGTCCCTCTGCAGAGCTGGAGTCCAAGTAGAGCCCCAACCACAGAGCCATTCCCACTTTCACCCCCCAGAACTCTGGCCCCAGGAGCCCAGGCACTAAGCCCCTTCCCCTATCCAGTCCTGTCACCACCAAGTGGCTGCACCATGAAGGCTCACATGGGCCCTGGAGTGGGTGGGACAGAAGTCTCAGGGTTGGTCAGGAAAACGTGGGGTCACATAATTGGGAACAGGATGGCCCTGAGTAAAGTCATGGGGAAAGATGGTCAAAAAAGTGGATTCCAGAGAAGCTTCCAGGCTAAGTGACCATTGTAGGATATGGGCATGCAATGAGGGCAAAGGGAAACTTGCCCCCATTCTCAGATTGGGCTCCCAGGTGAGCACTGCAGGAGATTTGCTTATGTCACCCACAAACAAGAAGATAAACTGAACAATTATCAAGTTATGAAGCTATGGTGCTCTCTGTGGGGACACTGAGCAGCAGGGAATAGGTGGACAAAGCAGGGAGGGACGGAGTATAGGGGACCTGGAAGGGATGGTGTAGTGAAGACCCAGTGTAGCCACTGCCAACTGAGTGTCCCTGTGCAAGTCCCTCTACCTCTCTGATTCCCAGTTTCCCCAACTGAGCAAGGGGTGCTGCTTCCTTCCTGTGGGATGTTGGAGGGGGTGCAGGCATAGTGGACAATGTGCCAGGAGAGCCTGCTTCCTGAGTGTGTGAGCCCACCTCCCACTACCCTGACCTGTGCAGGAAGCTAGGCGGCCACATGGACCCCGTGGAAGGTTTGGTGGTGGTAGGCTGCTGTCACTTCTTGAATGTCTGGTCAGCATCTCCAAGGGTTTGTGTCTCCAGGCTGGAGGAGGCCTGTGTTGCACCAAGCACAGCCAGGACCAGGGCGTGATAGAGACAGGAGGGCAGTGTGTAGGGCCAAGATGTTCACACTCACCTGCCCTATGTTGTTGGTGATGGGCCAATGGCCCCCGCCTCAGGGAAGGGGTCCTACATGCACTGTGTGTGTGTGTGTGTGTGTGTGTGTGTGTGTGTGTGTGTACACCACACACACATCCTACGTCACCCAGACTGGGCTCCTTTCTCCATTCCAGACGTTTGTTCTCCTGGGTTCTAGCTTCCCATTCCCCTTGAGAGGGGACCATCAAAAAGCGGAAAGACAAGGGGTTTCCCAGGTGGCAGGTGATGAACAGCAGCCTGGGGTCCCCAGGCTGGGCTGCAGCTCTCGCCATGGTCTCTGCTGTTGCCTAGCAGCCTGTCTACCATGTCTGGTTTTCCTCTTGCAGCGTGTTGAAGATCCCAGGCCCGGAGACATCCTTAAGATCTCTCACTGGTTTTCCCGTGACTGGGCAGTCTATGTGGGCGAGGGCTATGTGATCCATCTGACTTCTCAAGGTAAGGCCTATTGAAAGCAGGATTTTCGAAGGATTTGTTAATAAGATAATGAAAGCAGTTGAAATTAAAGCCCACCACGGGAGCCTGAGTTGGGAGACACGTTCTCCCTGCACAGAGCTCGCGAAGGGCGGAGTCCCAGCCCAGCCCCTGTGCCCACATGTTCCCTGGCGCCACCATGCCACTGGGCTCCTTCCATACCTGGCCCGGCAGGCAGGGCTCACTCCCTCTGTCCCTGGGGCCACGATGATGTGATTTAACGCAGCAAAGTTCACTGGGAACTCACCGTCCAGGTCTGACATAAGAAGGGCCCTCCGTGCTATGGTTTTCAAAAGTGTGTGATTTCACAAACTCAGTGTCTTAGCATCAGTGATAGATGCTGCTTAGCAGAAGCAGATTTTCAAGAGCCCACCCAAAGGGAAAATTCTCATGAAAATACGTAGTAAGCACCTGGGAATAGTTCATCACCCTCATAAATATGGCAGAAGCGGGACAATGACAAGCCGGGGAACAGGAGAACAAACGGAACTGGTGCATGGTCCATGAAGAACACCAAAGTGGCTGGAATAAGCCTGCTACATTAGATGCAGACTGGCCTGTGTCCCGCAGAGCAATGGCGACATAACCTTTGATGCTCTGTCTTCATGGGGGGGGGGGGGGATTATTGTCATCCATGTGGGAATTTGACTTTTTGCATCTTAGAAGTTTCCCACAAGTCATCATTTGTCCTGATGGTGTTGGAGGACCATAGCTATTCAGTATAAAAAGTTAATCAAGAAACCAAGATGGCGGCGTAGGTAAACACCTATAATGCTGCCTCGCACGACAATTTCAAAACTACAACTAAAAGACAAAACGGACATCATCCAGAACCACCGGAAGGCTAGCTGAGTGGAAATCCTACAACTAGAAGGAAAGAGAAAAGGACACTGACACTCAGGAGCCGTGGAGGGCAGAGGTGCAGAGACACAAAGATATGCATACACAGCCGAGACCGGTTTGGCTGAGTGGATAGAGCATCGGACTGTGGACTGAAGGGTCCCAGGTTCAGTTCCGGTCAAGGGCATGTACCTTGGCTGCAGGCACATCCCCAGTTTTGCTCTCATCAATGTTTCTGACTTTCTATCCCTCTCCCTTCCACTCTAAAAAAATCAATAAAATATATATTTTTTTAAAAAAAGACATGCATGTGCAAAAGGAAAGGCTTGGCGGCTGAATACAGCGCTGGCTTTCTCGAACTAGAGGGAAACAAAGGCCCCTCACTGCACTGAAATCCAGCTCTGAGCGAGACTCGGAGAATCCAGACTCATACAGGGAGAAAATGGACTGTCTGGCAGTGGGCAAAACCTAAGAGCAGCTTTCTCTCAGAGGTGTGTGCAGCCAATGCCATGGGGCACTGAGACCCAGGGGAATTGTGGAAGACAGAGGTGAGGAAGCGCATGCATGGAGAGGGCTCAGGCAGCTGAGCACATAGCTGGTTTTCTCATTCCAGAGGGAAACAAAACCTCCTGAGTACACTGTACTCAGTTCTGGGTGATACTTTGGGTACCCACACTCATTCAGGGAGAAACTGGACTGTCTGGCAGCAGGCAAAACCCAAGAGCAGCTTTCTCTCAGAGGTGCATGCAGCCATTGCCGAGAGACACTAAGACCTACAGAACTCTTAGGACGGGGCTGACGGAAAACCAAGGCTGTCTGCTCAACCCTGAGACTCCGCCCCATTCAAGCTGAGCACAGAAACTCTCCCAGTGTAGGCACAACTGATCCTCACAGCCAATTGGCTTGGAAGTCAACCCCTCCCAGTGATACCAACAACAATCAAGACTTAACTACAACAAGATTGTGCAGACCAAGAGTGTCCACCTCAGGTAACTGAGGAGGCTGAGCCACTGTCCCCCAGAGGACACTTACCATACAAAGCTACTTGACCAACTCAGGGAAGCAGCAAAAATGCAGAAACAAGGAAACAGATCACAAATGAAAGAAATAGAGGAAAACAAACAACTAGATATAGAGTTCAAAACCATGGTTCCCTAGAAAAGGCCATAAATTTAACAAGACCCTCAAGGATATGAAAAAGGACCAACTAGAAATTAAGCTTACACTGACTGAAATAAAAAAAATATATTATACAGAGACCTAACTGCAGACTAGAGGAAAGCAAGAATCAAGTCAAAGATTTGAAATACAAAGAAGCATAAACCACTCAGCTGGAAAAGAAAAAAGAAAAAATAATCAAAAAAATTGAAGATAATGTAAGGAGCCTCTGGGACAACCTCAGGCATACCAACATCCAAATTCTGTGCCAGAAAAAGAGAGAGAGCAAGATACTAAAAACCTATTTGAAGAAATAATGACTGAAAACTTCCTCCACCTGGTGAAAGAAAGACTTACAAGTCTAGGAAGCGCACAGAACCCCAAACAAAAGGAATCCAAAGAGGACTACACCAAGACACATCATAGTTAAAATGCCAAGAGCAAAAGACAAAGAGAGAATATTAAAAGCAGCAAGAGAAAAACAGTTAGTTACCTTAAAGGGAGCACCCATATGATTGTCAGCGGATTTCTCAACAGAAACTATGCAGGCCAAGTAGGAATGGCAAGAAATATTCAAAGTGATGAATAGCAAGAACCTGCAACCAAGATTACTCTACCTAGCAAAGCTATCATTCAGAATTGAGGGTCATATAAAGAGCTTCACAGATAAGAAAAAGCTAAAGAAGTTTATCACCACCAAACCAGTATTATATGAAATGCTGAAAGATATTCTTTAAGAAGAGGAAGAAGAAGAAAAAGATTAAGATAAAAATTATGAACAACAAATACATGTCTATCAACAAGTGAATCTAAAAATCAAGTGAGTTAAGAATCTGATGAACAGAGTAAATTGGTGAATATAATAGAATTAGGGGCATAGAAAGGGACTGACAATTCTCAGGGGGGGAAGGATGTGGAGGTTTGGGGAAGAGACTGCACAAAATTCGTACACCTATGAATGAGGACAATGAGGGGGAGGTAAGGGCAGAAGATAGGGTGGGAATTGGTGGAGAGGAGCTATGGGGAGAAAAAGAAGAATAATTGTAATAATCTGAATAATAAAGATTTATTAAATTTTAAAAAATTAAAAATAAAATTAATCAAGCTCATTTTACCCAGATGACACTGAGGGGCCTTGTAGGAGAGTTCGTGACTGTGAGGACATGTGGTCCTTTTTATATCTGATCTCCCATGTGTGGACAGATTTTATTAAGAAGATGGATTCCAAGTGCAGCCTTCATCCTTGAGATTAGAAGCAGATAGTAGGGTGCTTAATTAGTGTGCTCATTGTTACTCTTCCTCTTAGAAAATACACCCAGGACTCCTGTGAGAATGGAATTGGGACCCCACCAGCGTGGCTCCGGGGTTGAGCATCAATTAACTCATGAACCAGGAGGCCATGGTTTGATTCCCTGTCAGGTCTCATGCCTGGGTTGCGGACTCGATCCCAGACAGGGGGCGTGCAGGAAGCAGCCAATTGATGATTCTCTCACCATTGATGTTTCTACCTCCCTCTCCCTCTCTCTGAAATCAATGAAGACATATTTTTTTTAAAAGAGTGGACTTGTGAGTCCATCCATTGAGAGCTGTTCTGTGGACTCTCCCTGTGCCCAGCACTGTGCCAGGCCATGGGACAGGAGATACGGATGTGCCGGGCTCCCTAGGCCTCAGCTCTGTGGGGGAAGGAGCCTGGCCTTCTGAGCTTGAGAGAGGAAGTGTCACGTGGTGTTTCTAGGAGCTTTTGCAGCACAGACGTGACTGTTCATGTCCCTCAGGGCCCAATATTGGTTGCAAAATGGAGATGATAATATTTTCCTGGAAGGGTACAACGAAAATTAAGCTAGACAATGTGTGAAAATAGATGTGATTCTGAAGCACAGCAGGGTATAAGATGCACAGGTAGATCATGTATTCCTAACAGAACTGCTTCTCATGGCTCAGCTCTCCATTAACCCCAATGCTCAGGAGAAGGGCATGGGTCACAATCACACAACACTGTGACACTGTCCTGTGATCCGGCCATGGACAGCCCTGGCATTTATGACATGTGACAATAATTCAGGACACCTTGCTCAGGACAGGAACAGACTATGTGCCTCTTCGCATCTGTCCTGGGAAAAGTTACCACCCGAATCCCCTCACCTGGTAGGGTATGTGCCTTTTGTCTCCTGCCTCCTATCTCCCTGTCTCACCTGCCTGTGACTCTCTCTGTGGTTCCAGGTCAGTGGTTCAGTACTCGAGTCTCCGAAGTGTCTAGTCGTGTGACTGGCAGGGCTAAGGTCACAAAAGAGCTTCTGCAGAATGTGGTTTCCAACTGTTCCTACAAAGTCAACAACCACTTGGACCATAAGTACAGACCCCAGCCTGAGCAAAAGATCATTGCTTCTGCCACGAAGATGATTGGGAATGATGACTGGCTTTCAAACAGAGAAGATTTTGTTGCTGATCTGAGATATGGCTTGCCCCGCCGGGAGTTAGTAAGGCCCCTAATAGGGTGATGTTTTACTCTCTGGAGTTCTTCTTAGAGTGGGAAAATAGGTGGGATTTGGGAAAACCCTAAGTGACACCTACGTGGTATTTGTTATAGTAATATACATCACTAATTCTCACAGTAATGCTACAACATTGGTTCTCACAGTAATGCTACAGTATTGGTTCTCACAGTAATGCTGCAGTATTGATTTTCACAGTAAGGGCAGTATTGGTTCTCACAGCAATGCTGCAGTATCGGCTCTCACAGTAATGCTAGAGTGCTCAGCATGTGAGAGCTCTTAGCTCACTAAGTCGTGACCATAAGCCATGGAGCACACAGAGTTCAGGCAACTTCTCCATCGTGTCCGACATGGGATGAGGAATGAACCAGGTATATCTGTTCCTGAAGCACAGTCTGGAAGCACATTCCAAGAAATCCTCATCCCAGGACAGTGTCTTGGGCCCCTCAGTGCTCAGAAAGTCACCGACAGCCTTTCCAGTCTCAACTAGGCTGCCCAGCAGGGAGACCTTCTTCAAGGCCCTTCACCAAAATGTGTCCGCCCAGAGCTCTGGACTTGTTCTAAATGAAGAGGTGCTGGGCAGGCTGGTCCTCATGTCCTGTTCTTACCATCCCCCAATAGATCCCAAATCAGAGGCGCTGGCAGAGAGGCACAGAAAGTTGCATCAAAAGCCATCTGAGCACAGAGAGGAGGGGTAGCTGGTCCAGCCTGAGGCAGGGAGGTGCCCAGAGGAGAGACTGTCTACTGGGAGGAGAGTGTGTGTCACACGGGGAGGGCACGGAAGGTGTAGGAGGTAGAGAGAACATGGTGTCAAAGGAGCTGGAGAGAGAGAGCATGAGGTGGGGGACACATGTAACTCAGGAAGAGCAGAACAAAGCAAGGTGAGGAGGAATAAGGGTGAGAGGGATGAGGGTGAAGAGGGAACAGGGTGAAGAGGGACGAGGGTGAGAGAGATGAGGGTGAAGAGGGATGAGGGTGAGAGAGATGAGGGTGAAGAGCTGGACTATGAGCTGCCTTAAGGGTGTGGACAGCATTCTGAGGGTCCAGGTAGGTCATTGCCAGATATTCCCCTGGAAGGCCCCACTGGACAACACCAGTGGAAAAGGAGTGGGTGGAGTGGGGTCTGTATTAGAGGGAGGGGATGGAGGAAGGTGGCATTGAAGGCATTTGGTACTTGGACGAGGGGCTGAGGGAGGAGAGTGAAGGATGACTAGTCCTCTGATTGAGCCAGCTGGGCTGAGTGACGCCAGAAGGAAGGGGACAGAAAGAGCAGAGGGACAGAGAGCAGGCTTCATTCCATGGGGACTGGGTGCACTGTGGGGGGACACTCGTTCCAGGGGAAGCACGTGTGGACATGGAGAAAAGCAGCCTCCATTTGGGGGATGGGCGTGCGAGTGGGAAGCACAAACTGCTGTCTGGCTTAGGGATCTTGCGTAAGTCCCTCAACCTCACCAGTCCCCGTGCCAACACCCGGGCATGGGGGCTCGTTGTGCCCTTTGGACTGAGGTGTTGTTGGCCGAGTGGATGCGTGTGATGGAAATGTCCCACTGGCCGCTGTGTGGCCGCCCCCTGGGAGGATGCCTGGCCCAGCTGCCCATTGTATGGCCCTGAGGAGCCTTCAGTTTGTGACTCAAATGAGTGAGTGCCCAGGGGTTGGGACTGAATCTGAGGAGGAGGCTACTCAGCACCTCTATGAACAACCAGCCTTTGCACCTGCGTATTAATAGACTCGGTGAGGTTCAGTAAGAACAACAGGTCAGGAGGCGATTGCAGAGAAGAAGACGGCTGTGGGTCCCAGTTCCCAAGAGGAGGGGGTATGGCCCGCCACTCAGGGCCACATGAGCTAGCACTGGGTTGGGGAGGAGGCCAAGAAAGTGGGGAGAGGCATGGGCAAGAACCTTGCCTGTGGTTTCTGTGGGAAGAGTGACTGAGGCGGCAAGCAGGCTTAGGACTTGCTGGGAGAATAATTTCTGCAGGTTCAGGGGGGAGGCGCTGTCTCTAGTTGGCTTGTACCTGGACCTGGGAGCTTCGAGGTAGGTGGACAGAGGCCTGCAGTGAGCTCTGGATTGGTTGGTTTGCAAGGAAAAGATGGTTGAAGGGGCTGTTGTGAGCTGTCTTCAGGAACTGCCTAGCCCTGGGAAGGCACTCTCTCAGCTGCAGGCAGAACCCGGATGCGGAAGTGTCATTCGCGTGAAGCCACGCTAATGCCCAGCAATGGGGCAGGAGCAATGGAGCAGGGAAAATGTGCTAGGGCTCTGAGAGGAAAGGCTTCAGCCCGACTTTGTCCAGGTTTCCTGTCCCTCTGACCACAACGGGGCTTCTCAGAGTGACAGCAAAGCTAGTGACCCCCGCAGTCCCGGAAGCTCCTCTCCGGGGTTACTACTAGGTGTGGCAGGGAGCAGTCTGCAGCTCTCCAGGCAGGCCTCTGCTGCTCCCTACCATCTGTCTACACTCTCTCTGCTTTTCTGTTGTAGGCAAGTGAAGACCCAATACCTGGAGACCTGGTTGAAATTGATCAAGGTGTTGATAAGCACTGGGCACTCTATGTGGGAGACGGTTTTGTGATTCATGCGACAATTTCAGGTAAAGATAAGATATTTGTTTAATTGCCAGCTTTATGTTGAAAAGAGGGAATAAAAGAGAACTAATTGCTGTGCTAAAGAGCATGTTTCCTTTTGAACTATGACATGTCAGATCTTTATACTAAGGAGCAGAATGGGGACTCCAGCGGTTGACAACTCTGCTGTGGCTCTCTCTTTGGTGATAGGACATAAGGAAATGAGAAGTTCCCTCTGGCCTTGGAGCCACACAGCTTCCACCCAACAGGAGAAATCGCTAGGCCTTTGGAGTTCTTTCCAATCTTTGCTCCACAACTTTTGTCACTTAAATTCTCTGGCTCAAATGTGTTCTGTAAAATGAAGACATGTTACCACCTGGGAGAGGTGGTAAGAGAATCAGTTGAGCCTGGATTCTTCCAGGTAGATTCTGAAAAACTCAAAAATTTGTCTGAGTCAGACCCCTGCCCAAAGATGAGTCATCTGCAAGCATTTTTCTGCTATCGTTGTGTATCATCAAAGCCAAGTTTAAGAACTGGCATACCCAACAGCTGGAGATTTGTTAAAGGCATCGAAGTCTGACATCAGTGGAATGCCACGGCAGCCATTCTACCTTGTTGCTGTGACTTAAATACTTAAGGCAACAGATCCTTCAGTATTTAAGTCACAAAAGTGTGGGTCAAACAATTGCACTCCCGCTAAATTTAACTTCCAACCAGAGGGAATGATAGTGGAAGAAAGGGACTAGGACTTCGGATGTCAATAGAGTGACTTCCTTTCTCCTTCCCCTCCTTGTCCAACATGGCACCGCTGAGCACGGTGGCATCTGAGTCTCTCTGTGACCCCAGGTGTGTCCTCCGGGCCGAGCTCTTCCAACAAGGCACATGACTCCATACAAGCCATGGTGAAATATGAACCTCTGAAGGCAGTGGCCGGGGATGACAAGTACAAGGTCAACAACTACTTGGATAACCAGTACAGACCCCGGCCTGTGCATGACATTGTCATGTTGGCAAAGAAGAAAGTTGGTGAAACCTTGAATGACAACCTTTGTTTCCCAACTGTGAGCACTTAGTCGCTAAACTGAGAAATGGCCGCCCGGCAGCCAACAGGTGAGAGCCCAATGGGGTGGTTCCACGTGGGGCGATTCCGGGAGGATGGGGGGCAGCTATTGGTAAATATCAGAGGCACCTCCCTGACATCTCTTACACGAACCCCCAGGGACCAAGCACTTAACCAACCCAAGGCCCCAATGCTGCGTGCACACTTCAGAGTGTGCACCAATTGCTTTGACTCCAAAAGCAGGGTTTTGTCCTCTGAGTCCGACTGCTTTCTGAGCAGAAGATGAAAGCCACGCTAATGCCCAGCAATGGGGCGTGAGAAATGTGCTCGGGCCCTGAGAGGAAAGGCTTCACCCCGACTTCAGCCCGCTCTTTGAAGAGCCTTTCCCGGTGGGGAGACCTTTTGCGAAGGGTCACCAGTGCCACCCGGGGAAGGCTCCTTGCCCTGCATGCCAGGATGTAGCTTCTGGCACTACCCCCCCCCCCCCACCAACCAGGAGACCTCCCGCCCCCCCCCCCCCCCGACCAACCAGGAGACCTCCCGCCCCCCCCCCCCCCCCCGACCAACCAGGAAACCTGCTACAGGATCACTTTCCTGCCTCGACTTGGTTTTCTATCCGCAATTGGCCAAATGCTCCTGTCCCCGCCCCCTTCACATCTCACCCCCCATCATGGTTCCCTGTGAGCATTAAATGATTGGGGCGGGCCGCTCACCTGTGAGCCACTCTGACTAGCAGTTGCTCCTCCCTCAGGCCCGTGGCCAATCAGGCAAGCATTTCTGGTCCCTGTCTCCAGAGGCGGAGCCCAGGCTCAGAGGAGAACAGGCTTCCCGAGGCTCATCAGCGTAGCTTCCGGGACCCTGAAGCCACGGGCCACCAAGATGCACTGTAGCCCTCCTCTCATCCCCCGTTCCGCAGCAGCACCTCCTCTCTCCCTCTGCTCGCAGCTATCTGGGTCCCTTCCAGATACTGCAGTGCCTGTGAATAACGGACACCTAGCTCAACCCCCAAACTAGCTTCCTGTCCACGGAGGGCTTTGGAAAGGTCACTTCGCCCCTCTGGGCCTTCCCCATGTGTGGAAGGAGGGGGCAGATGGAGGACCTGGGGGGGGGGGGGAGGGTGGATGGCTAGCTCTAAGCACATACAGTCCTTTACCTCTGCGCTCAGCTCTGGAGGCAGATCCTGAAAAGTCCTGTGGGTCATCAGGGAGAGTCTGGAATGAACCAGGGTCCAGATAAGATCACCTTACCCACCCTCTACCCTCAGGGCCTCCAGGGCCAGAGCTGCTCAGATGGAAGCTCTTGGGGACACAGTTCCCTTCTGCCCTGGGGAAAGGTCTCGGGTGGACAGGAGAATTCATGTGATGTGTGACTTATGAGGGAGGGACCATCAGTCTCGGACTTCCTCTACTTCTCAGAGTGGAGCTGCTGAGTCAGCTGGTGCTTCTGCGGCGGTGCTGCCAGTCCTGGCCACTTCTTCGTGATGCTCCCCAGAAGTAGTAAGTGCTTGAAGAAGCCACTGAATCCAGCTAGAGGTTGCGTCAAGCTCCAGCTGATCCCCAATGTGCCTGATTCTCTCTCTCTCTGGCATTTTGAGGGACCACTTCTAACAAGACCACAGCTTCTTGAGGAAGAAAATGAATGAGTCCAGTGATCCCTTTGTCAAATATTCCCACTGCTTTCCTGCAAACTCAAGCATCTTTGGAGATTCTTGAAATATTAATGTTTATTGCATGTAATATTAGATGTAAGATCCTTTTTCTTAATTAGGATGTGTCTTGGTGTGGTCCTCTTTGGATTCCTTTTGTTTGGGGTTCTATGTGCTTCCTGGACTTGTAAGTCTGTTTCTTTCACCAGGTGGGGGAAGTTTTCAGTCATTATTTCTTCAAATAGGTTTTCAGTATCTCGCTCTCTCTCTTCCTCTGGCACCCCCATGATTCTGATGTTGGTACGCTTGAAGTGTAAGATCCTTTTTCTTGAATAATTAGTACTTATTGCATGTAACATTATAATATTTAAAATCATTTTTCTTGAAATATTAAGGTTTACTGCATGTAACGTTATTATATTTAAAATCACTTTTCTTGCAATAAAAAAAAACTGGGGAAAAATCTTTGGAAAGAAAGCATCTACCAGTGAGTACCCGCTGGCCACCTGTACTGGCTCAACTTGAAAAAGACTTGAAATCTGAGTTCCCTCTTGGGGTGAGAGTGACTGCTCTCGGCTGCTTTCCTTGAGGTGCTGTAAAATGCCTCAGCACATTGCCGACCATCAGGAGAGACTAAATAAATTGGTGCCACTTGCTTCGGCTCCTGCCTCGATGAGTTTTACTCTCTGGGTGGACAAGGGACTAAAATTCCTCCGGCGAACCCCAGCATCCGGCGAGTGAGTCCAATATGAGGCCAGGTGCCATCTCCCGCCACACCCACGGTGCTCCAGGGGGCCAGCCTTCGTGGCTGTAAAGGTAACGGCTATGTCACAGGGTCTAGCCTTCCCTGCCTGTGACTATTGCATGAAATCGCTGTCACTTCAGGGGCTCCGTTAGCGTGGGTCAGTCTGCTCCGGGTTTGATTTCTGGAAGGTGTCTCTTCTTGATGTCAATCCCAGTCGTTTGCTTGTTTGTATCCCGTGTGGGCTCCAAAGTGTCGACACCCCTCTCCTTCAAGGCTGCTGTGTCTGCCACCAAGCTTCCCCAGAAGGTGGCCCCAGGAGAGTGGCCACCTGCAGGGTCACCGTGGCCACCACTCCTCTGGCCCTGCGGACAAGAGACACTTTCCACTTTGCTTCCTATCCCAAAGATAGGAGAGTCTGGGCCCTCCATCCCTAGAACTCAGCAAATCCCAGCCTGTAGCTAATAAAGAGAATTTACCAGAAGCTCAGAGAATTTACCAGAAGGAAGAAGCGCTAGGAGATGGCTGAAACCAGTTTGGCTCAATGGATAGAATGTCGGCCTGAGGACTGAAGGATCCCAGATTCTATTCCAGTCAAGGGCATGTACCTTGGTTGTGGACATATCCCCAGTACGGGGTGTGCAGGAGGCAGCTGATCGATGTTTCTCTCTCATCGATGTTTCTGACTTTCTATCCCTCTCCCTTCCTCTCTGTAAAAAAAATCAATAAATATATATATTTTTAAAAGAGCTAGGGGATAACATCGCTGCCACGATGTCATGTGACCATGCTCCAGTCCAGGACGCACGTGGGTTCATGTATTTACAGAGTCAAGAATGGCTGTCCCTGCACGGACCCTGATCTGCCTCCGCGCCAGTGGGCTCAGCTCACCATCCACAGGGCAACGCTGGTTCATGGCCCTCCTGGGGTCACACACGTTGAAGGAGGACCTCCCTGCTCCAACATGACTCGTGGCCCTGACACCTGAGCGGCCCCGCACCAGTTTCTCCCAGGACAGCTGACAACTCACATGCCCTTCCCCTCGTGGGAAACGGCTCTCCCCTGCGGGGCCCGCGTCTGCGCCGTGGCTAGGGCGAGGCTCCCAGTACTTCTCCTGAGTAGCACTGGTCACCCTCCATCACTTGGATTGGGTGCTTTTGTATCCCGCGTGGGCAAATATGTGTTTTCCCAACAAGAAATGTTCTTCTAGCCCTGACCGGTTTGGCTCAGTGGATAGAGCGTCGGCCTGTGGACTGAAAGGTCCCAGGTTCGATTCTGGTCAAGGGCATGTACCTTGGTTGCTGGCACATCCCCTGCGGGGGGGGGGGGCAGGAGGCAGCTGATTGATGTTTCTCTTTCATTGATGTTTCTAACACGCTATCCCTCTCCCTCTCTGTGAAAATCAATCAATTTTTTTTTAATGTTCTTCTACACGGCCAGGCCTCATAACTCCTTTCCTTCCCCATTGTTAGCCCAGAGCCCGTCGTATCTGGAATAGGAAATGTTACCACTGAAAATGCCCACAAAGTACACGGCTGAATGTAAACGCTGATGTGCCCAGGTGCCGGGGGTGCAGGGGAAGGGGACGTGACCCGAGCCAGCACCTGTGCCCCAGCTGGAGGCAGACGTGCGGGTTAGTCCAGGTCCAGCCCCTGAGGTCTCCAGGGGAACCGCAGTGCCTGTGCGGACAGGGGTGCCGTGCTGCGCCAGGAGAGCTAAGGAAGGGGAGCTGGGATCTGCAGAGGCTGAACCCCGAAAGAAAGAACCCTTGGTAAGAGGGGAAGGACGATGGAAACCCCGCCCGAAGCTTCGGGTGTAAAACTCCAAGTGTGTCCCATGAGAAATGGCAAAGCGGAGCCGTGTCTGTGTGCACGGGGCAAGGCTGTGTGGCTGCTGCCCTGGAGGAAGCCGGTGTCCACGAGGGGGTGCCCACAGCCATGAAAGCAGGGCACGGGGCCCCCACCGGAACACCGAGCCGTCATCATGGGCCGTAGACACTTCCGAGGGAGGATGAGTGGCTCCGGGGCTTAAGGTAAGAACGCCCGGCAGTGCGTGTGCCGTTAGGGACACGGTCACGCGTTCTCCTGTGTCCGTGGCCAGCGGGCAGCTGCTTGGTCATGAAGCCGAGGGTGTGCTTAGCTCCAGTGTAGCAGCCCACTCCTCTAAAGGGGCTAACCCACCACCCCGCCTTCAGGAGTGTCTGGGGGCTCCTGCTGAGTCACCTTGACCCCCTGCCCCCTCCTCCTGCTCCCCATGCTCTGTCCCTCCGGGGAGGACAGCTGAGTGTCCCTAGGCCGCTCTGCCCCCAGCTTCCATACTGGTAGCCTAGGAGACAGAGAGCAGTTGGCTGCCTAACCAGCCCACACCCATCACCACCTCCTCCCAGGTGAAAACACTCCTGGGGCCATTGGGGCAAGAGGAGCCTCTTTGCAGATCCCCCTGGTGGCCGGCCTGGGGATCTGCTGGACAGAGCCTGCAGCCCTGCCTCCCACCCCACTGTCCCAGGGACAGCAGGCAGCCCGGCTGTGGAAGACGCTCTCAGGGAAGTTCTGCTTCTCCCACCCACATGCACCCCAGGCCGATGAGCTCCTGGGCCCCTTGTTCTAAGGCCCCGCCTGCTGAAGGTCCCCCCCTGCGGGGTGCAGGAGCCCCTGTTTTGCCTAGCATCTGAGACCCAGTGTTTCTGAAGGTTTTGCTAAGACCATGTCCTTCGGGGGGAGATTTGGGTTCACAACTCCATGCCTGGAAATGCCTATTCTCTCCAAACAGGAATGGCAGCCCAGTGTCCAGAGGTCCCGAGCTCCAGGAGCAGAGGGAGCAGGAGGAGCGGGGGAAGTGGAGGGAGCGAGGGCAGACATGCGGCTCCATGCCTGCAGGGGCTGCTCCCCGGGAAATGAGAGCCCTGGGGGGCCCATGTTTGGGTGCAGGTTGTTGCACATGTCCATGTAGGATGAGGCACCCATGTGTCCGTCTTCTGATGTCGTGAACAGTTAGCTTTTCCATGCAGAGCATGTCTCCCAGCACCACCAGGAGGAAACTGGAAGTGGAAGTCTCCGCTGTGGCATGAAGCCCACCCACCAGCCCCAGGACCCCCACATTGCCACCCGCCGGGGAAGCCCCTGGAGCCTCCTGCCAGCAGCTCTGCAGAGGGGTGCGTGTTGCTGCCTCGGCCATGTGATCTGTGACGCTCATTTGAGAGGCTTTCAGGAAACTGTGCTGCCATCTGACCACTCCCTGCGGGCCGTGAGGGGTTCTGGCTGAGCCCCTCCCTGCTGCGTGGTCCGGGGAGACCCTGTGCAGTGCTGCGGGCACCCGTGGGCAGAGCTCAGAGATGCTGCTGGATGTCCCCCAAGGCACAGCCCCCGGCTCGGCTTGATCTGGCTCAACACGGCGTTGGTGCTGAGGTGGAGCGTCTCTGCCCTGAGCCATCGCTGAGCACAGAAGGGGGGCCCAGTTGGTGACCTCATAACTGGGGTGAAATGCAAACAAACGTATTCAGTTAAGATCAAAATCAGGAGGAGAAAGGGAAGGGAATAGAGGAGTCCTGGGACAAGTAGAAACCAACATGGCAATGATGTAAACACATCTCTCTCTTATAAAAGGCCTGTGGCCCTAAGGCAATAATGACCAGCACGGGTGGGCGGGGCCTCATGATTTTGCTCACTGGGCTCCCAGTATCTGTATAAAGATGAAGATAGAGGTAGAGAGAGAGAAATATAGAGTATAGATAGAGAGGGAGGGTAGAGAGATAGAGAGATATAGAGAGTTATAGGAAGATTAATGTAATGGACCAGCTCCTCAATAGCAGTACGAGCCACCATTTATTGATTCCAACTCAGTTCGAGGCCTGTTGAGCAATTTCAACTCACACATTCCCACAACCGCCCACTGGGTGGATGCCACTCCCCGTGCCTTTCCGGATGAGCACTCCGTGTTTGCCCAGGTTGGCGTTTCTCCTCCGGGGACAACGCTGTGGCCAGGGAGCCGCACGCCCAGGACCATCCGAGGGACCCTGAGCGTGAGTGCTGACCGGGGATGGAGCAGCTCCTCCAGGGATCAGCTCTGCGACATCGGACAAGTCTGCCCGCCTCATCCTCATCCCGCCCTCCACCCCGTCCCCGTCCCTGGGTTCCCACAAGAACAAAATGTATGGGCAAAAAGCAGAGCCACACCAATGCCGCCAGCCGAGGTGGTGGGATGCTGGCCAGGATGACCCTGGGGTCCCTGGGCACCCCTCTCCCCGCTGTCAGGTTGATGGCGGGCCTCACCCTGCCCTGAGCCAGGACCCTGATAGCCTTTGTTCAGCTACACAACCTGCCTCCTCTACTGCCCCTGAAGGAAGACAGAGGCAAACCCTGGCTCCTGGGGGGGAGGCCCAGAGCTGGAGGTGCCCTCATCCCCCTGCCCTCTGCAGCGCGGGGCGGGGAGAGGGGGAGCCCCTGCGGCCCCTGGAAGCGAGCTGAGCCAGGCACAGCGGCCCAGGCAGGCACTTGGAGGGCGGGCGAGCGGGCCTCAGTGGTGCACACAGTATAGCTGGACGGTGCCGCTGACCCGCAGCTCCCGCAGCCGCTCCAGGACCTGCCGGCCCAGGCTGGTGGCGCCCAGGCCCTGCCCGTTGAGCGCCAGCTTCAGCCCGCCCTCCTGGCATAGCAGCAGCACCTGGAAAAGACACGAGGCTGGCTTCCCACGGGTCCTCGACTGCCTCCCGCTGCCCCCGGCCAGCCCTGCTCCCCTGCACAGGCCCTGGGCACCTGCTGTCCCCAGTCCTCCCGCCAGGGCCTCAGCTCCAGCAGCTGTGCCTGGTCCACGGGGTCCCTGGCCGCAGTGCCGGGTGGAGAGCCCTGGCCTGGAGGTCCCCCCAGGGCGCACCCCCTCCTCGGCACCCGGTGGGAGTGCTTGGCTCTGACCCACCTCGAAGAAGCGCTGGGGGTGGAAGAGGAAGGGGGCCAGGACCAGCTGCCTGCGCCCCCAGGGCCAGACCCAGGCCACCGTCCTGTCCGCAAAGGAGGCCCTGAGCGACACCTGCACCCGCGCTGCCGAGTCCAGCAGGCTCAGTGTGACGCTGCGGGCAGAAGCGACGGGGCTCAGCCTCCGAGCCCGACCCCGGTGCCCCGACTCCCCCCACCGCTCCCCCACTGGCTGCTGTGGCTCCCAGGCCAGTGGGGGGGGGGGGAGCTGGAAGATTGGGCGGGGCCTGCCCCCTGAAAGCAGCTCTGGGCCCCTGACAGTGCGGAGCGAAACACCCGTGGGAACCTCACATGGAGACTGAGCCCCCATGTAGCCACTCACTGGCTGCAGGACCCCCAGGGAGCCAACGGCCTCACCCCAGCCTCAGTTTCCCCTCCTCGGAACGGGGATAAGGGCAGTGCTAGCGATGGCCAGCGCTTCCTGAGGGCGTGTGCCAGGTATTTGGTGAAGGAGTTAGAGGGAGGCTGCCTGGGCTCAGCTCTGCCTCGGCTCCATGGTCCTGGGCAAGTCAGTGGCTCTGTGCCTCTGTTTCCCCATCTGTAATGTGGGGACTCCTCCCCAGGAAAGCCTTGTCTTCCCAGTGGCCTGAGAACCCTTGGGGGCCTCGGTGTCCCCCCCTCAGCCCTGCCCAGCACAGCCGGTGGGTACTGATGCCCTCTGGAGGCCCCGGGGAGTTTTGGGGGAGCTCTCTGAGGCTGCTGCCGAACCCCCAGACCCTCGTCTCACATGCTCAGCCCGTTTGTCCCAGTCCAGCCACAGCTGCTTTCCGAAAACCAGCGAGTGTGGCTGGCAGCCCCTGTGCTGAGCCTGGACATGGGAGGCCGGGCCGTTGGCCTTTACAAGTGTCCGGCTTCCGCTGGCCCACGCTCCTTCCCCTCCAGCGCCATCCCTGTTCCCAACTGCGAGTCTGTGCAAGCATGGCTCCCAGATTCTCCTTCAGAAGATGCGATCTGTCCTGCGCGGTCTGTGGTCACGTGCTCTCCCCTCCCCCAGCTCCCAGCCTGCTCTGCCACCTGTCGGGCCACAGAGGTCCACGGATTCATGGGCCCGGTGACAGGGAGCTCAACCACATGCCTTGTCACTCATAACCATGGACCTTGGAGCTAGACTAGGATCCTAATCTCATGCCTCCACGTTTTTGGGGGGACAGAGGGCGGTGATCTTCATTCCTGGGAACCATTCGTTTTCCCTAGATGGTTGGGATTATTTCCCCTTTTGTTTTCCTGGTGGGGAAACTCAGGACTCCTGACGCAGAGAGGAGCAGGGCCTGCCCAAGACCACGGAGTCTAGGAGGCGAAGTCAGGACCCCAACCCAGTGGAGCCAGTGCTGAGGTCCATGCCGTCCAGGCTGGGGCAGGAGGGCAAGGGTTGAGTGAGGTCAGTGACCTCAAACACAGTGACAGACCCAACGGAAAGAGTGGGAGCGCAGAGGTGTCCCCCGACTCCCCTGCCCCTCCTCCTTGGGAAATCGGATAGGGAACACCAGCTGTGTGCCTGGCGCAGTTAGGAGCCTTCACACCGCCCTGAGGTCAGCCTGTTATTACCCCTTTCATAGCAAAGAGCTGAGGCACACAAAGGGAAGGAACGCCTGAGGTTGTGCAGGCAGTAACTGTCCTCCCCTCCCCACCTCCCGCCCCCCCCCCACCCCGGGTCAAACCCAGAAGGCAGTGTGGCCCAAAGAGCCGGAAGTCCAATGCAGCTCCAGGAAAAGGAAGAGGAGGGCAGGGTCTGGGGATGGAGCAAGAGTGCCCTCAGTTGGAGAAGCGAGGCAGGTCTTCTTGGCTGTGTGTCCCTCTAAGACCCCACCCTCAGGGCCAGGCCTCCTCTCTGGGCACCTGCTGTGTCCTAAACCTTGCCCTGTGTCACCACTGGAGGTCGCACCCTCCCAGGTCTCAGCCTGCACCTCTCCAGGGAAGCCCCAGCAAGGGCTCCTAGAACTGGGGCTGCTGGAGCCTCAATCCCAGCCCACCAACCCTGACCAGCTGACTCCTCTCTGCTCCTCCAGCTGACTCCTCTCTGTTCCTCGTCCGCTCCTCTGTAAAATGGGGTTAAGTGACGGCTTTGGCGACTGAAAGGCAAATGCATATAAAGCCGGTGCCTGGCCTGGCCAGGGGTGCCCTCCCTCCTCCATCTGCATACTCACTCCTTGGGCTCTGGCAACACCAGCCCCCGCAGCAGGATGATCTGTCCCGGCCAGAGGCCCCGGGGGAGTGGGCGTGAGCAAGGCACCTCCTGAAGGAACATGGGAGGCAACTGAGGGGACTCACAGAGGGCTCAGGGAGGGCTGCCGTCCCCAGGAGCAGCTTTGGGGGCCACCCTCAGGGGCGGGGGGCCCTGGAGCAGGTAAGTCTCTGCCTCTAGGCCTGCAGCTGGGAGTGGGGGAATCAACTCTGCCCTTTTATCAGACACCCTGCAGGCCTGGCCTCTGCCTGCTCCCCCTGCCTTCCCAGGGCGGGCTCCCTGCCGCTGTGCTGCGGGCACCACAGATGCCCCCCATCCTGCACCCCGAACTGTCACAGGCTGGTGGGAGGCAGACTATTCCTTGGTCTGCCTCCCACCAGCCTGTGAGCAGCTGGAGGCCTGGGAACTGGCCTGTCCCTCTACCCTAGAGCCTGGCCCTGGGGAGAAACCAGTAACTGTAACCATAAGCAGAATGAAGGTCAAGGTCAAGGTCAAGGGGTGCTGGAGTGCTCTGCTGCCCATGGCCACACTTCTCTCTGAAGGGAGGGAGAACCCTGGTGTGTGTGTGGCGGGGGGGGGGGGGGGGGGGGGGGAGAGAGGGGCGCACTTCGCACCAGGTGGGGGCCTCCTACCCCCGAGGGCAGGTGAGGGCTGGGGGCATTCACTCACCAGCCTGGGGCTCCCCAGCAGGAAGGGCTGTCAGTAAAGAAGAGGGACGCAGAGGTCAGGTGGGGTTTGCTCAGTGAAAGGGAGACGCTGGACAGGATCGTTAAAAACTGGGGGGGTCTGTGGGGTTGGTCTCTCTGAGACAGTGCGGGCGAGCAAATAGGGCCCTGGTGGGCCCTAGTGAATTCAGATGGACGCCAGTTCTGGACACGGGGAAGGCCTGGCAGAGGGTCTGTCCCTCACTCACCAAGAGGTCTTGGTGATACCTGCACCTCATCTCCCACCCGACTCCCCACTCCCCCGTAGGCCAGCCCAGCCACCTCGTGGACCGGCTGTGGGAATCGAAAGCTCCGATCTACACGGATCTTCTCTGAATGCGAGGCCTGCCCATTCAGGGCACCCCTCCCCCATTCCTCTTCCCAAGCTGGCCCAGGAGACGAGCTGGGCACTGGGCAAGGCCAATCCAGGCTCTCCAGGGGCCAAGGCAGAGCTAGTCGTATCCATGGCAACCATGCAGTGAGGGAAGGGGCAGCTGGGCCTGTGCCAGGGGACCAGCAGCCCAGCAGGCAAGAGGTGGGTCATGCCAGGGGAGGGAGAACCAGAGGCTCAGCTCCGGTGTCTGGGACAAGGGCCATCCTTACTCCCAAGAGACTCACGTGTCCAAGTGGGTACTCGCTGCCTCCCTCTGGAAATGGCTGTTGGGAAAGAGAAAAGGCAACCCCGGGATCAGGACTGCTGCCCACCCTGGGGCCCTTGCCTAGCCCTGCCTGCCTGCCTGGCCCTGCCTGCCTGGCCCTGCCTGCTTGGCCCTGCCTACCTGCCTGGCCTGGATGCGGGCCCTGGATGCTGGCAGAGGTGGCGTGGGTCTTGAGCATTGCCCATAGGCCTGGACAGTGGTGCTCTGAGCTGGCCTCGAGGATCCCCAAGGTCCATCTCAGACTTGAAATCAGAGTCTCTGGCCTAGGCCCCCAGAAACCTGCCTTTAACATGCCCCTCAGGGGGAGTGACAGCCAGCTGCTATGTCTGGGTCCCTCGGCACCACATCTCCCAGTGCCTCACCTCCTGGCCTCCACTTCCCATGTGGACCAGACCCCACCCCAGTGTAGACTCCCGTCCCCTGCTCCTGTGCCCCTCCTGTCGTCACCTTCTCCCGCCCTCACCCCACTCATATCCGGCACCTCCACGAATCCCCACTTTGGTCACAGCTGGTGTGACAGGACTTGTCTGGGGTGGGCGGGGGGTCCGGACCTGCCCATGTGTCAGAGGAGGTCAGAGGCCTCGGCCACACTGGCCCTGGCCCCACAGGAACTTACATTAATGTTCAGGAATCCAACGGCCTTCACCAGGATGTCCCCGAAGATGCCCAGGGTGTCCACGCGGGACAGCGGGAGCCGGTAGCGGTAATGGAGGAAGTGCTGGCCATTCACGCTCACCTGTGGGGCAGGCCCGCCTCAGCGCAGCTCTCATCAGGCCTCTGGGCCGGGCAGCTTGGGGGCCGGGCAGCTTGGGGGCCGGGCAGCTTGGGGGCCGGGCAGCTTGGGGGCTGGGCAGCTTGGAGCTAGGACTTGGCAGCTCCTTGGTTCTCTGGGTACCTGACCCCTCCCCCACCCCCTGGACCAGTGCGGTGGGGGACTTGGCAGAGGAAGAACGGGCAGAAGGACGCCCATTTTAGGGTCTGGGGCCCAGGCCCTCACCTTCATGTCCTCATGTCCAAAGAGGAAGAGGATGCGGAAGCTGGCTCCCCTCCGCAAGGCCAGGCGGGGCCACCGGGCCTCGGCCTGCCAGCAGCCGGCCTGCAGGGTGTTGCAGATGGCGTGCGGCTGCGTGGTGTGGAAGCGGGGGTTGAAGTGGATGGCGATGTCGGGCGGGGGGTGCAGGCTGCAGCCACACTGAAAGTCCACTTGGAACCTGTGGGCGGCGAGGCTCTGAGGGGCCCTCTGCTCAGAGAGGCCTCAGAGGCAGAGAGGAGCCCCCGCTCCACCCTCTGTGCTGAGCCCGCACCCCAGGAGCACCCAGCACCACTTACCTGCGCGCATCCAGTGGGACCACGCCCTGCAGCATGACCATCTTGCCTGCGCGCAAGCCCCCAAAAATGGTTGTGACATAAGGAACCACCTGAACGAGGGGAGAAACCCACCCTGATGTGGTTGGAGAAGAGGTCGAGGGGCCCCGTATCCCAGTATCCCATGGGCGGGGGGAGAGACAAGAAGGAGAAAACTTGACCTCCCGCTGCCCCCTCCCCCCCCACCCCCCCTCCCACCCCCGTCTTCCCCAAGCAGCTGGGGGATTAGTTTTCTCTGGAAGACTCCCCCAGGTCCTCCTACTCTCCCGCTCCCCCATTTCCTCCTGAACACCCACTCCCATCCTCTTTCCTGGACCTACACCTGTTAAAGCCACACTGCCCTGGGAAAGCCAAATTCAGCTCCTCTGTCCTCCCTCCACCCCCACCAGCCCAGCCCAACCCCTCCCCACCACACCACCAGCCCAGCCCAGCTCCCCCCCACCAGCCCCGCCCTGCCCCTCCCCCACCACCACCAGCCCAGCCCCTCCCCCACACACCACCAACCCAGCCCAGCCCCTCCCCCACCAGCCCAGCCCCTCCCCCACACCACCAGCCCAGCCCCTCCACCACCACCACCAGCCCAGTCCTCCCCCAGGCTCCCTGTCCCCTGCTCGCGTCCTAGCCTCCAGGAGTGGGCCTCTGATACAGACCCTGGACAGGAACCTGACACTGACCTCAAAGCTGTCTGCCAGCCACCAAACACGAGGCACCCTACGGCTCCCTGCCTTCCAGCTGCTCCCTCCACTCTCCCTGCGCCCGCCTGCTGGGACTTGACCTTCCGGACTTGACCTTCGGGACTCCTGACATCTTCTCTGGCACCTGCTCTGGCACCACACCCTTTAGTGTCTGAATTGGTCTCCCTTCCCTGCTCTCCAGAACGCTGCTGGTTTGGTGAGCGTGGCTCTTGCTGCTGACTAACGAGCAACGTGTGGCTGGCTGGCCATGGGAGGCATAAGGCCTTCAAAGCCACAGCCCCGTCTCTCTCTCTGTAGGCTCGGTGCCCGGCCTGGCACAGCGTGGGCTCTGAACAGGTGTCTGCAGCAGGTGCACAGAGGGCGGGTCATAAGGCCACCCTTCACAAGTTTCCCACCCCAGCACCTCCAGAGGCCCGAGTCACCTGGACCTGCGGTTGCCAACCTTCCAACCTCACGGGGCGGGAGCTGCAGCCTGGGAAGTAAGGCAGGGCTGTGGGGGCAGCCATTCCCGTCCCCCCTCACCTCCCTGATTACTAGGGCCTGGAAAGATGCAGGGGGTCGGAATGCCAGAGCACCCACAGCTTGGCTGGGCTGGCTCCCTGTCCCTCCCATTCCTCAGGCTCCAGGTTCGACCTGTGATTGACAGCTGCTGGGCTCCTGTGAGACAGACGCCACATGGAGAGAAAGGGCTCCTGCAGCCCCTCGGGGCAGGGCACCATCGCCTGTGGCTCACCCTTCTGCAAAGCTCGGCCAAATTCCCACAAATCTCCACGGATACAGGATACAGCGACACAGCAGAAGGAGGAAGCCAGAAAGCCTGCCCCATTCCTGAGGTGGAAGTTCCCTCCTGACTCCTTCCAGGTGCTCACTGTCCCCCTCAATGAGCCCCCAACAATACTACCCACACCCCAGGTCCTCCTACTCACCCACTCCCCCAAGCCCTCCTGATCACCCACTCCCCCAGGTCCTCCTACTCACCCATACTCCCCCAGCTCCTCCTAGTCACCCACTCCCCCAGGCCCTCCTACTCACCCACTCCCCCAGGCCCTCCTACTCACCCACACCCCCAGGCCTTGCTGGTCATCCACTCCCCCAGAAGCTCCTACTCACAGCTCTACTGCCTTTTAAATGCAAGCACCCTATGAACTCCACAGTCATTCACACCCCAGTGGGAACAGCTGGTTAGCACTTGCCAAGCTCAGGAGGGCTTTTCAGGAACTGGAGGGCAGATGCTGGGGAGCCAGACACAGGGCTGCATCTCTCCATCCCACCAGCTGGAGGCTGGCCCAGCCAGAAGGGAAGAGGCTGCTCACCGGGTGGAAGGCCGGAGGCTGCAGGATGAAGGTGTCAGGAAGTGGGTCCAGTTTTTCTGCCGGTGACATGAGTAGTAGGGCGCCTCCAACGGGATCTGCTGGTCCTGCTTTCAGGTGCACAGCCCACTGGCTGACTCGCCTTCCCAGCTGGGCTCCTAGGCCCTGGGGTGATGTGTCCAGCTGTTGGTCCTAATGCTGCCTGGAGCTGGCCTGGGAGGACACAGTCCACCCACTCCTGGTGCCACACCCGTGCCTGAACCTGCTGGCTGGACTAGGTGCCTGCAGAAATCCGTGTCCGGGTAGGGAACTCACACTAACTAACCGACCAACCAACTGACTGGTCCCTCTGGACCTGAGGCACAGGGCTGGCTGCCACAGAGCAGAGCGGGGTGGAGGGGGCAGAGGCTGGCTCCTGGGGGCCAGGGAAGGTGCAGTTTCCAGGCCTGGCCCCTGAGCCCTCCCAGGCCAGAGCAGGCTGGTGGCCCCACCCCCAGCTCCCCAGCTTCCTGGACACCTTGGACTAGCTTCCCATTCCCTCCTCCCCTCCCGTACTCCCCACCAGAGGTTCTCCTCTCTCCCTCATTCCCTTGCCCTTTTCTCCATTTTTCTTAGTTTTGTAAGTTGCATCGTTCCCTGGGGATCTCTTTCAGCATCGGCTAGAATGCCAGGGCCCCCCTAGTGCCCCAAGAAAGTGTGTGGGGGAGAAAAGGGCAGGAAGAGAGAAGGGCCCCCTTTAAGCTCAGAAAAGGCAGTGTGGTACAGCACACCTAAGGGGACCTGGGTTCTTGCTCAGCCACTGGGCTGTGTGCCCTGGGACAAGCCACGTCCCTCACTGGAACTCCCTCTAGTCATCTGCGTGCAGGTGTGTGTGTGTGTGTGTGTGTGTGTGTGTGTGTGTGTTTTCCAGGGAGGTCTGTGTCTAGGGGTATCAAGCTCCCCCATGACCCTTTAGACAGAGACGGTCCAATTACAGTTTGAATTCCAACAAGGTTTCCCCTGTTAGAAGCAGCACAACTGTTCACCTTTATCCTGAGTTGGGAAGCCCCGGGATCTGCCCAGTATCAGGCGTGGCAGCAGGGAATTCATGGCAGAACCAAGCTGGACAGAAGCTCGAGTGCAGGGGGTGCTGGGAAGGGCCAGGGCAGAAGTTCAAGTGAAGGGGGAGGTGGTGAAGGGCCAGGGCTGTGTTGAAGGATGGCGAGTGATGGGCCATAGGGGAGGGGAAGGCAACTCAGCTGCCACTCAAGGACGGCATCACATCGGCATTGGCATCTCCTAAAAGCTTGCCAGAAATGCACATGGTGAGAGAGATTCCAGGGCCCAGAGTCTCCACATAATGCCCACCCCATCTGGGTGACTCTGACACACACTGAGGTCTGAGAAACACTGACCGGTCCTCACTGGCAGGGCTGGGAGCATGGAGCCAGGACATTCATCCAGATCGTTCAGAGTGGGTGGAGCTGGCTGCTTTGTGTAGGGAAATTTGATCTGAGGTGTGTTCAGTAAAAAAAATAAATAAATAAATAAAATCTATATAAAGACTGGAGGTAGGGAGGGGGCTGGGAGGCAAAGGTGGAAAAACCAGCTGGGCATTGACCTGGGCATCAGATCTGGGCCCTGTTCCCAGCCTCCTAGCTGAGGCAAGTGCAGCACCTCCCTGCTTCCTACCGCAGCCCCAGTTCCTGTCTATGAACCTCCCACCCCAGCCTCAGTTCTTGTCTGTGAACCTCCCACCACAGCCTCACTTCCGGTCTGTGAATCTGCAGCTTCAGTTCCTATGAATCTTCCACCCCAGCCTCACTTCTGGTATGTGAACGGCCCACTGCAGCCTCAGCTCCTGAATGTAAACCTCTCAACTCGGCCTCACTTCCAGTCTATGAACCTCCCACCATAGTCTCACTTCCGGTCTGTGAATCTCCCAACACAGCCTCATTTCCAGTCTGTGAATCTCCTACCCCAGCCTCACTTCCGGTCTGTCAACCTCCCATCCCGGCCTCGGTTCCTCTCTGTGAATCTCCCTCCGCAGCCTCAGTTCCTGTCTGTAAATCTCCCACCACAGCCTCACTTCCAGTCTGTGAATCTCCCTCCGCAGCCTCAGTTCCTGTCTGTAAATCTCCCACCATAGTCTCACTTCCGGTCTGTGAATCTCCCACCACAGCCTCATTTCCAGTCTGTGAATCTCCTACCCCAGCCTCACTTCCGGTCTGTCAACCTCCCATCCCAGCCTCACTTCCAGTCTGTGAATCTCCCATCACAGCCTCACTTCCTGTCTATGAACCTCCCACCCCGGCCTCGGTTCCTCTCTGTGAACCTCCCTCCGCAGCCTCAGTTCCTGTCTGTAAATCTCCCACCACAGCCTCACTTCCAGTCTGTGAATCTCCCTCCGCAGCCTCAGTTCCTGTCTGTAAATCTCCCACCATAGTCTCACTTCCGGTCTGTGAATCTCCCAACACAGCCTCATTTCCAGTCTGTGAATCTCCTACCCCAGCCTCACTTCCGGTCTGTCAACCTCCCATCCCAGCCTCACTTCCAGTCTGTGAATCTCCCATCACAGCCTCACTTCCTGTCTGTGAACCTCCCACCCCGGCCTCGGTTCCTCTCTGTGAATCTCCCTCCGCAGCCTCAGTTCCTGTCTGTAAATCTCCCACCACAGCCTCACTTCCAGTCTGTGAATCTCCCTCCGCAGCCTCAGTTCCTGTCTGTAAATCTCCCACCATAGTCTCACTTCCGGTCTGTGAATCTCCCACCACAGCCTCACTACTAGCCTGTGAACCTCCCACCCTGGCCTCAGTTCCTCTCTGTAAATCTCAGAACCCTGGCCTCACTTCCTGTCTGTGAATCTCCCACCGCAGTCTCACTTCCGGTCTGTGAACCTCCCACCCCAGCCTCACTTCCTGCCAATGAATCTCCCATCCCGGCCTCAGTTCTTCTCTGTGAATCTCCCTCCGCAGCCTCACTTCCTGTCTGTGAACCTCCCACCCCGGCCTCACTTCCTGTCTGTAAATCTCCCACCATACTCTCACTTCCGGTCTGTGAATCTCCCTCCGCAGCCTCAGTTCCTGTCTGTAAATCTCCCACCACAGCCTCACTTCCGGTCTGTGAATCTCCCAACACAGCCTCACTTCCTGTCTGTAAATCTCCCACCGCAGCCTCACTTCCGGTCTGTGAACCTCCCACCGCAGCCTCAGTTCCTGTCTGAATCACCAGATGTTTTGAGCTGTTACAAACCGGGCGGCTTAAGCCACAGACATTGCGTGTTTCACGGCTCTGACGACGGGAAAGCCAAGGTCACGGTGCGGCCGGGTCCTTTTCCCGAGGCCTCTCCCCTCGGATTGCAGATGGCTATCCCTCCTCCGTGTGCTTGTGGCCTAACCCCTTCCTGTAAGGGGACCAGTCCTGTTGGACTAGGGTCCACCCACAGGACCTCACTACCCATTTAGAGTCCTTGTCTCCAAATGCAGTCATGTTCCCGGCACAGTGCGGGATTTGGAGGGAAATACAATTCAATAGTAGCTTAACTGTTCACTTTCTGAACCCCAAGGCTACTGCCCAGCCAGGCCTGGGGCTGGTGACAGCCTGCAGTGGGGTGCGGGGGGAGGAGGGGCCACAGGAGCAGCAGAGGAAGGAGGATGGCACATTCTGTTTTCCTTTGCAGGTGACTCGGGACCTTGGCAGCTTGGAGGACTTCTAGCACCCCCAGAGCTTGTTGAACAGAATAGGTTCCCAGATAAGAGAGAGCCTTCATGTCTGTGAGTCTGTCTGGGCTGGGGGAGGACAAAGACTCCATTCTGAGCCCGAGGATGGGGGTTCATTGGGGAGGTCCAGGCTGGCAACGACCCTGACACCTGCAGGGGAGATCCCCCTCTTCCCCAAGCTGGCCCTCCCACTCCCTTTCGTTATGACTCGTCACGGCATGTTGATGTCTCTTTAATGTTTGTCTCCCCTGCCCTCCAACAGAAGTCCCATGAGGGCAGACGGGGTCTCATACCCTCAGTGCTGAGCAGCTGCCTGACACAGCCAGTGCTCAAAATGGAGTTCAGGAACCGGCGACAGCAGCAGGGATGGTGCGGGCTCCTGTCCGGTCTCAGCTGCCTCCTTTGTCTCCCCCCGAAGAGGTGGGATTGTGGCCCCAGCCACAAACTGGGCACGTACTGTTCTAACAGACACAGGTGACAAGTGATCAGTTACCAACCCACAGCCTGGGGACGGAGTCCGGGGTCAGAGACCTCGTGGTGCCCGCTCCCCCGTTCTGTGGCCCGGTGGCCTCTCCCACAGTCCCAAGTCTCCAATGGGCCTCTCTGGGGACCGATGCAGAGAGAAACCTGCTCCGGTTTAGTCTCTGCTCTTCCCTTCCACCTGAGGCTTCTCCGCGTCCCCGGAAACGCTCCCGGAGCCTCGGCCCCGAGGGACCAGTTGCAGCACCTGGAACAGAAGGTGGAGAATCGGAGAAACGCTCGGCGAGAAGAATCGATGGAACCTGGCAGACTGGGCATGAGCCGGATAAGGGAGGCCGGGGGAGGGCTCCAAAGGAGTGACCCCAAAACTAGGCCACGTGATGTGAGGGCTCCGCTGGCCTTCAGGAGAGACAGGACGGGACGTGGGAGGGGTACCTGCGCTGGTGCCTCCCCGCTCTCTCCTGGGATGGTGCATTCTAGGCAGAACTTGTATTATCATGTGTCATAACTGCATGTGCTTCATGTATTCTGCTATCTATGGTACATGGTGTATGTGATTTAAATTAAAAATATAGAATAAGCCATAACCAGTTTGGCTCAGTGGATAGAGCGTCGGCCTGCGGACTGAAAGGTCCCAGGTTTGATTCTGGTCAAGGGCACATCCCCAGTGGGGGGGGGGGGGTGCAGGAGGCAGCTGATCGTTGTTTCTAACTCTCTAACCCTCTCCCTTCCTCTCTGCGAAAAATCAATGAAATAGATGAAATACATGTTTATATAAAATAAAATACACATGTGAAAGATGCATATAAAACCCTGAATCCCTCAAGATTTTTAACTCCTGAGCGAGCTGCCCCAGTCCCTCCTCTCAGGGCCTCCATCCTTCCCTCCTCTGCCGCCCCATGACCTCCAGCTTCTCCACCGCACCCCTTGCCACCTCCCTGCCAGTGCGCACACTGTGCTGCGTTTCCTCGCACCCCGCCAGTAGCCTCCTGGACCTCTTTACCCGCCTTTCCCGCTCAGAGCCCATTTGCCCACTCTCTCTTCCGTGCGCTCAGGGCCCTTGATCCCGCGAGCAACCGCGTGCGCACGTGCGCGTGCACCCCTCGCCCCGCGCCCCGCCCGTTTGCCATCTCCCTCCGCAGTTCTGCCAGGCAGGGACCTGGGGCCACGCCCACCGGGAACGGGCCTGCCTCCTCGCCCCTGCGAGGCCTGGGGACCCCACACGCCACACAGCTTTCCGGATGGGCCTGAGCCCGGACTCCATACGCCACAGCTTCGGGATGGGCCTGAGCCAGGATTCGGAGAGAAGGGGCCGGCTCTGTCCCTTTAGGTTCCCCAGGTTCGGGCCCAAACCGACCTCAAGAACAGCAGGTATGGGGCCAGATAATGAGCAAGCTACTCCTGACATTCTGGGGTGCAGGGGTCAGTGCTCTGGTGGGCGGTCTCCACTGGGTGGTCCCCCCAGAAAAGTCACCTGGGTTCTCTTCAAGTCCCTCTTGTAGACATTTGTTGTTTGTGCGAAATGCCTGTTAACTGAGTGATGGCTTATTACTAACTTAAGTGAGGCAGGCCTCCTCTTTACTGATTTTAGAGAGGAAGGGAGAAGAAGAGAGATAGAAACACCAATGATGAAAGAGAATCATTGATCGGCTGCCTCCTGCACTTGGATGGAGCCCACAACCCAGGCAGGTGCCCCTGATGGGAATCAAACCTGGGACCCTTGGGTCTGCAGGCCCACGCTCTATCCACTGAGCCACACCGGCAGGGGCTGCCTGAGGTGTCTGCAATCTGGAACTGAGACACTTGCCTTCCTCCTCTCCCGGATCCTGTCTCCTGGAATTCCCCAGAGGAACGGAGCCCTCTCCAGCGTCCGGTCCTACAAATGCCTTCGATCATCCAAGAATTGATCCCAGGCTAACCGGCCTGCCATCTTCTAGACCGGAACTTGGAGGCCACCTTCAAGGTGGTCGTCTGAGCCCTTCTTTCACAGGTTCACCCTCCAGGGAAGGCAAGTGTGGTTTAAATCACTTTTTTTTTTCCTTCTTTCCTTGAACTAGAAGAATCCATGGGCTCTCAAGTGCTGGTCCAGCTCTCGCCCAAGCAGCTCAAGCAGGGCCCACTGGCGGAGGGGTAAGGTCTTTGCATGGAAGGTCTGAGTGGGAGAGCCTTTGGGAGAGCAGGTTTTGCTGGTAGTTTTGTAAAAGCAAATCTTGGTGTGATTTCTATGCAAACCGGCCTATCACTAAGCAGTCAGGAAGGCAGGTGTGGGTTTCTGCGGCCTTTTCCGGCCACAGGCCTTCTCCAGAACCTGGGGACCGGATCACTTTGAAGGACCCTCCGACCCTGCCAGGGGGTAACCAGAGCAGCACGCAGCCAGGTTCCTCAATCCCCTTCCACTGCAAACAGGGTTTGCTTCTTTTGTAAAACCCCGAGGGGCTGAGAGTTTCCAGCCTGAATTAAATACAACAGCCGCCCCCCCCACCCACCCCCTTTACCGCACTTTAGAGGAGAGTTAAAGCTGGGGAAAGGTCAAGAAGGTGCCTTTTGGGGTTCGTACTGTGCTAGATAGCCACCTACACGCTCTCATGTAAGCCTCCTGAAGCTCTGAGAAACAAGCATCACCGTCTCTATTTCAGAGAAAATCACATGCATTTCAGACGGATTGATTTACTAGCTCATGGTTGGGCAACAACTAGCAGAGCCAGGTCTCGAACCCGGGTCTTTTGGGCTCCAGTGTATTTCCCTCTACGATCTCGCTGCTCCCAGGGCCAGTCCTCTTCCTACAACATTCTGTCTCAGGGGACAGGATATACCGGTTTCTGTCACATCGCTGCACTGACAGTGTTGGAGCTCAATAAGAATTCTCAGGAACATGGAGGTGTCAGAAGAAGCAGCTCAGGACTTCCAGGGGCCGGCCTCCAGCAGCCAAGCAGAGGCCTCTTGCATTTCATTATAAGCCATTATGTCCTGTTTCCATTTTTGTTAATGTTTTTATTGATTTCAGAGAGGAAGGGAGAAGGAGAGAGAGATAGAAACATCAATCATGAGAGAGAATCATTGATCGGCTGCCTCCCGCATGCTCCACAGTGGGGATCAAGCTTGCAACCCAGGCATGTGCCCTTGACCGGAATCGAACCCAAGACCCTTCAGTCTGCAGGCCAACACTCTATCCACTGGGCCAAACCGGCTAGGGCCTGTTGCCGCTTTTTGACAAAACTATATGCAAGTATCACTTTCATAAACGTTCAAAAAAATATTATTAGTAAATACAAACATTCTGAAAGCTACTCACTGTTACCACTAGCATGTTAAAACAATTGTCTGGGGAGCCGTAAGTGGCAGTTCTTCTGTGTGGCAGTAGACCGTGTCCCAGAAGCAAGCGTCAGGGAAATGTGTCCTAGGATCTCAAAAGTGGAAAGTGCCTTAAAGTCACCCACCGGGAGTAAAGCAGAGTGTCCAGTTGTTGTGAAGTCATGTTATCCGTTAACTCCATGATCACAAAACTCATCCAGGGAGAAGCCGGGAGTCAACTTGGAGACCATGCCCAGCCAGAAGAGACCGGAGTCGAGCTTGTCCCTGAGGTCTGAGAGTGCCGGCCAGTTAGTGAAGCTAGCAGCCGAGGTGGGTGTCGCGGGCCCCTCAGCACTGGGACTTCTCAACAGGTTGCAGTTCACTCGATTTGTACCGTGTGGCAGGTTGAACTGCATCCTGACTTGGGATGTTGGCCATGGCTTTTTAGTTTTGTAGAAACTGTTTTTGTTGAACCATTTATTGAGCTTTCTTGAGGTACGAGTGGCCCGGTGCACGAAATTCGTGCACATTAAAAGGGAATTGATTAGAAGAAATATTTTAATATTGCTATTTGCCCTTTCTCTACAATAGAGGTGTCAGAGAGGAAAGAAAATTAGTAAAATGTACATGAAAGTCTCCCTCCTGTCAGAGTCTGGGGTGCGCTGTGGGGCCTGAAGTCAAGTCCTCACCCACCACCCACACGCACTTCCAAAATGCAGGAGATCCAGATCCAGCTGTGCCCCTATCAAGCCCCTCTGCGTTGGGGGGGGGGGGGGGTTGCAATCTGAGGTACCCCGGCCTGGCCTGGCGCTCAGGTGGGGGGCACAGCCTGAGGTCCCTCGTCAAGCCCTGCCAACGTGAGGGGTGCAGCCTGAGGTACCCCATCAAGCCAGCTCCCCTCCCCCACAGCATCAGGTCAGCACTGAACTGAAGGGGTTGCATGCAGGCAGTGTGACAGTAGCGCTGGGGGTGGAAGTCCCAGAGAGGCGATCACCAGGCTGAGGCTGCAGGAGGTGGGGACAGAGGGATCTGGGCTCAGACACAGCTCCACAGATGTCCTCACCACCCATACGGACCAGACCATGATCCCCTGTCCCCAGCCAGACGTGGGTGGAGTGCCCCTTCCTCTTGCAATGTCCCTCCACCGAGACAGCTTAGCCTGGTGCACAGCATCCAGCAGAGACACTTCAGGAGCCGTCACTCCTCTGGCAGCTTGGGCCTGCACGTAGGGCACAGTACCAAGGGGCACAGTACCTAGTAGCCTCTGCCTTCAATAAGGAGAGACAGTGGTGGGTGGGCGGGCCTCCATCCCACATGTGAGGAGCATCCCGGCCTGGGTTCTGCACCGAGAGGAGGCGTGTGTCTGCAGGCTGAGCTGAGGCTGATGCCTAGACAGGGTCTCTGGGGTCCCGTGGGCATGCGCCTTGGATTTATTAGCACCTTTTTCCCTCGTAGGGCAAACCGAGACCGAGACCTGGGGACCTGATCGAGATTTTCCGAATCGGCTACGAACACTGGGCCATCTACGTGGAGGACGACCGAGTGGTCCACCTGGCGCCCCCGAGTAAGAGCGGGAGGATGCCCAGCTAGCGGGGTGGGAGCATGCCCATTAAAGCTACCAGCTCATCCCTGCATCCTCAGCACCGCCCACTTACCAGTAAACACCCCAATGCAAGCTTTGACCGGACCCTGCCAGTGTGCCTCAGTGGATAGAGTGTTGGCTTGCAGACTGAAGGGTCCCGGGGTCGATTCTGGTCAAGGGCACATAGCTGGTTGCAGGCTCGATCCCCGCCCCTGGTCAGGGTGTATTCAGGAGACAGCCAATCCATGTGTCTCTCTCACATCGATGTTTCTCTCTGTCTCTCCCCCTTCCTGCCACTCTCTCTAAAAATCAATGGAACAATATCCTCAGGTGAGGATGAACACACACACACACACACACACACACACACACACACATGCAGACTAGACCTAACTGTCCTGTGACAGAGCTTGGCCTGTGTCTACCAGACACGCCGTGTGCCCAGCCCTGAAGCAGAAGCGAGTGACAGGGTCCCAGGTCCCCTTTCGTTTCCATGGTGTTTAGAAACGTGAGCCCCCGGCCCGTCCGTGTTGACAGCAGTTCCCATTCTTCCTATTGTTCCTGAGCCCCCCCCCCCCTCCCGGGAGGGGTGCTCAAATACCCTGATCTCCACTTGCTTCCTGTTATCCCCAGTGCTGCTCCTCCTTCCTCACCTCTGGTCCCCCTCCCTCACCTGGTCTCCCAGCTCTTCCCCTCCCGCTCCAGGCTCCCACCCTCAGCACTCCCTCCTCGAGGCAGCATGAGCCTGAGGCTGAGGGTAACCGGGTGGTTGGGGACTCAGTGACAGTCTGATGATGAGAGGGTGGGGGAACAAGGGGTTACAGTGTAGACTAGAAAGCCATCAGAAAGTGGCATCGGGAGCCCTTGGCCACGGTGACTGCCTCAGGAGGTGGGGCCCAGGGCGCTGGGAGGGAGGGGCCCTCGGCCGTTCCTTTCCATGCCTGGGAACGTGTGCCCTGTGCCCAACCGCCCATCTGGCCCATTCGAAGTTAAATCACACAGCGCCCCTGATGCCTGAGGCCCGGAGGCTTGGTCACGGCTCACCCTGCCTGTGTCCTGTCACCTCCCGGCCCGGCCCAGCCCCTGGCTGAGACCTTCCCCCAGAGCAGTCCCTCTCCCAGCCCTCCCTCCAGCCCCACCACCCACACCCCACTTCCCGGGGAGCCCACTTGGAGAGCAGAGCGAAGGTGACATGGCTTCACGCTGCACCCTCCCCACCCCCATCTCCTTCCCAGGTGCCCCCCTCTGTACAACCAAAAAGACTGTCACAGCCCCCCCTCCCATCAGATCTGCATATAAATATGATTTTGTCATCCCTGTCCCCGGAGCCTGAATTGCCTCCTGCCAGCTTGTGTGAAATAGCAGATTTTCTTCAAATATGTAAGGAATGAGCTAGGGACATTACTCGCCCTCCAACAGCTTTGCAGGGGGGTGGAGACACACGTTTGCAGGAAAACAGACCTGGTGTTAAACCGCCCCTCCCTCCCGCACCCACCTTGGACAGCTTCCTGGCCCTCAAGGTGCCTCTGTCCCCCCTGAGGGCTGAACATGGTAACTTACCGGCTTCCAAACATCCCTTTTGTCAAGGCTGTGGAGCCCTTGGTGAAAACCTCCATATTTGAGTGGAGAGAAGCAGAGCAGCTCTGGGGGAAGTGAGAAGGGGGTCCCATCCAGAGCCCCATCTGTGTGGCCTCACCTGCACCCTGGGAATGGCTATGGAAGCACGCGTGTCATAGACCCACACATTGGCTCCTTACCCAGAAGCCAGCACCTACACGGCCGGGCGCTCGGCACACGTGTGAGGGCGCCGAAGTCTGGCAGGGAGGACACAGTGCCCTTGGGGCCCCACCATCAGCTCTGTTAGAGTTTATGAGAGAGGCCGTGGGTGAGAGCGGGGTGCAGGGCAAGGCCCGGGCTGCCTGGGCAAGCTGGTCCTTTAGCTCAGCGACGCCAGCCCCCTACCTCTGCACGCCTCTGACAGATGGGGAAACTGAGGCACCAGAGGACAGCAGCTGGCCCGGCATGGGAGAGCGTGCCGGGCTCTGCCCGCTGCCCCTGGCGGCTCTCCAGCCTCTGTTTGCCTCTGAACTCAGGTGAGGAGTTCGTGGCCGGCAGCATCACCTCCATCTTCAGCAACCGGGCCGTCGTCAAGTGCAGCCGGCTGGCGGACGTGCTGCACGGCTGCTCCTGGAAGGTCAACAACAAGCTGGACGGGACGTACCTGCCGCTGCCCGTGGACAAGATCCTCCAGCGCACTCGCAACATGATCAACAAGATAGTGCAGTACAGCCTGATCGACGGGAACTGCGAGCACTTCGTCAACGACCTCAGATATGGCGTGCCCAGGAGCCAGCAGGTGGGTGTGCCCAAGAGCCAGCCGGTGCATGTGCCCGGGAGCCAGCAGGTAGACGTGACTGGGAGCCAGCAGGTAGGGGTGCCCAGGAGCCAGCCGGTGCATGTGCCCGGGAGCCAGCAGGTAGACGTGACTGGGAGCCAGCAGGTAGGGGTGCCCAGGAGCCAGCCGGTGCATGTGCCCAGGAGCCAGCCAGTGCATGTGCCCGGGAGCCAGCAGGTAGACGTGACTGGGAGCCAGCAGGTAGGGGTGCCCAAGAGCCAGCAGGTAGACATGACTGGGAGCCAGCAGGTAGGGGTGCCCGGGAGTCAGCAGGTAGGCATACCCCGGAGCCAGCAGGTAGGGGTGCCCAGGAGCCAGCCGGTGCATGTGCCCGGGAGCCAGCAGGTAGACGTGACTGGGAGTCAGCAGGTAGGGGTGCCCGGGAGTCAGCAGGTAGACGTGACTGGGAGCCAGCAGGTAGGGGTGCCCGGGAGTCAGCAGGTAGACGTGACTGGGAGCCAGCAGGTAGGGGTGCCCAGGAGCCAGCAGGTAGGGGTGCCCAGGAGCCAGCAGGTAGGGGTGCCCGGGAGCCAGCAGGTAGACGTGACTGGGAGCCAGCAGGTAGGCATACCCCGGAGCCAGCGGGTAGGGGTGCCCGGGAGTCAGCAGGTAGGGGTGCCCAGGAGCCAGCGGGTAGGCATGCCCGGGAGTCAGCAGGTAGGGGTGCCCAGGAGCCAGCAGGTAGGGGTGCCCGGGAGCCAGCAGGTAGGCATGCCCCGGAGCCAACGGGTAGGGGTGCCCGGGAGCCAGTGGCTGGAATGGACGACGCTTCTGCTGAGCTGTCTTGGGCTCCTCCTCTCATGGCGGTCTGAACGGGGACCCACGGTTTCACATTATTTGTCGCACTGGTGGGGCCTTCCGTTTTCGAGGACTTTACGTCCTTCGCATCCCTATGAACCCGTCGAGGCGTAGAAAAGGCGCTGGGCGACGGGGTGGGACCACCGGTGGAGCCGCTGAGCCGTCCGTCACTGGATGGTCTCCTTGGTGAAGCCATTTTACCTCCGAGACGGTCCCTTCCTCTCTGGATCAGGGATTAACCAAGGCAGGGACTTAGCTGCTAATGCTGCAAACTGAATGACTAGCATGTTTCACTTATTTGCCTGCATTTAAAAATATAGAAATTTTATATTAAACAATATGGATTCCCAGCCCCTCTGAGCAACCCATCGATCAGGCCATTGGGCTTGTGTTCATGCGTGGGGCCCCCTTTCGATGGGTGGTGCTGGGTAGGCATGTCACCTACCAGTGTCACCGCACACCTGCCTGGCCCCACTGCATTTGGGTGTGTGCCACACACCCCCGGAATATAGGGGGGGACACATTCAATGTGGCACTAGAGCTTGGACAGCTAGGTCCCTGTGCCAGTGTGAGTGGCTCTTGTCAGCCTTTGGTCCCTATCAAAACCCCACGAGAAGAGCAGAGCAAGTACTCACTGTCGCCTTGCAGTAGGTTTTTAAAAACCAAGGATTAAAGGAAGCATGTCATTTTTCTAGGTCCTCTTCCACGTTTCCTGTGTTTTCCTAATGCCCTGGGCACGTCCCAGCATCGGTCTCCATATTGTCCTACCCCACTTCCCGGCGACTGGGGTGGGCCTCCCACGCCTGCCCTTCTGCTTCTCACTTTTTGCATCTGCAGAATGAAGCTCAGAGGCTGTGCTCCTCTGAGGTTCTTGGCATCTGAGCCCTCCCCACAACCCCCAGAGGCAATCCTCAGGCTGAATGGCTCTGAGGCAGGAAGGGACCAGGAGCCTGGTGCCCCCCGCACCAGGGAAAGGGAGTACCGAGCCTCAGATGTCCGCCCCAGCCGCCCGTCCCGGCTTCTCTAGATCTTTGCAGCTTTAGGGTCTTTGACACTGGAGAACAGGTTGCTTCCTGCTCCCGGAAAAGGCTCCAAGCAGGCTGGTTCCTGAAGGAGTTGACAAGGTGGCAGTGGGCCGGGCACAAGCCCAGGACCCTGCCTGAGTGTCCTATGAACGGGTCTGCTTTGCAGGTGGAGCAGGCTTTGATGCAAGGGGCAAAGGCGGCGGAGGCCATGCTCTCGGCCATGGTGGAGAGCATCCGGCCCAAAGCACTCACCGCCGGAAGCGACTGAGGACACCACGCAGAGGAAGAGCCGGGACGGCAGCCAAGAGAACCACCTCCCTTTGCTCCCCTGGCCTCCCTGTTCAGCGGCCCCACGTAAGAGACTCGTGAGCTTCCGGAAGAACCTGGAATGTGTCCAGTTACCATTTAGAAGTGTGTCCCGTATGTGTGATTAGACCCAGGACTCGCAGGGTGGGAAGAATCCAATATTTATTACGCAGCTGTGAGGCATGGTAACCCTCACCCCACTCTCTAAAGAAGGGGTCTTGCTTGTCCCTTAGGCGGAACCTAGTCTGTGATGCTTGAATACCATCAGGTACATTCTGGAAAGCTTCCGGAATGTTCTCAGTAATAAGAACTCCTTACAGACATCTTTTTTGTGAAACTGACATGTCTCTAGCTTGTCTGGCTTGCTGCAGCCCTGCCCTTGGTAACCCCGGGTTCCATTCAAGGGAGGAGGGATCTGAAAACCTGGGTCTCACTGCCCAGGGCCAGCTGTGCCTTAACCTAGGAACACTTTCCCAGGAAATATTTTCCTTGTAAAATCACATGTCAGCCTTATTCTTTACTAGAGGTCCAGTGCACGAATTCGTGCATCGGTGACGTTTGACCAGCCTGCCCTGATCAGGGCCAATCTGGAAGGGCCAGCAGGGGGGAGGGGATGTGGGAGGTTGGCCAGCTGGCCTGCCCCCAATCAAGTTTGGCGGGGGGGGGGGGGGGGGGCTGATCAGGGGTGAAGTGGCCAGGGGGCGGGGCCACAGGCAGTTGACCCACTGGTCCCGACCCCTGGTCAAACTCCCAGTTGTACTCCTAGTCTAGGAGACAATTTGCATATTAGCCTTTTATTATATAGGATTACTTAAAAGCCCTTATTTAAAGTATAACCAATACAACTCTTTATCTTGCTTTTCTACCTTATCAGTACCAGAAAATTTGAAACTTCTATTTTCATTGACTTCAGATGAATCCTATATAATAAAAAAGTAATATGCAAATTGACCACCATTCCAATACACAATATGGCAGCCCCCATGTGGTCAAAGATGGCCACCCCCATGTGGACGCAAAATGGCTGCCCCAAGATGGCTGGCAGGGGAGGGCAGTTGTGGGCAATCAGGCCTGCAGGGGAGGGCAGTTGGGGGTAACCAGGCCTGCAGGGGAGAGAAGTTAGGGGCAACCAGGCTTGCAGGGGAGGGCAGTTAGGGGCAATCAGACCAGCAGGGGAAGGCAGTTGGGAGGGACCAGGCCTGTAGGAGAAGACAGTTGGGGGCAACCAGGCCTGCAGGGGAGGACAGTTAGGGGCATCCAGGCTGGCAGAGTAGGGCAGTTAGGGGCAATTGGGCCAGCAGGAGAGCAGATAGGTATTGATCAGGCTGGCAGGGGAGTGGTGAGGGGGCAATCAGGCAGGCAGGCAGGCAAGAGGTTGGGAGCCAGCAGTCCTGGATTATGAGAGGGACCCAGATTGGAGAGGGTGCAGGCTGGGCTGAGGGACACACACACACACACACACACACACACACACACCGTGCATGAATTTCATGCACTGGGCTTCTAGTATTTAGAATAACTTAACCAATGGACCTTCTACTGTGTGAATGAGGGAAAACAAGGTGTGATTTTTGTGTTTGGAAGAATGTTGACATGATAGAATATTTAAATTATGACGGGGGATTGGCAGTCATCGTGGGGAGTGAAACCACTCAAGGAAGCAAGGAATGTCTAGGAAATGAGAAGGTCATGGGAGTGGGCAGGAGGGAGTCCATAAAATCTGTTAGGATCTCCCATGAGCCTTTCTCCAATTTGGAGAAAGTAGACCTGCAGTGAAACTCTTTTTCTTTCTTTTTTTTAATCCTCACTGAGGATATTTTTCCATTGATTTTTAGAGAGAATGCAAGAGAGGGGAAAAGACAGAGATAAATATCGATGTGAGAGAAACACATTGATTGGTTGCCTCCTGCACATGCCCCAACCAGGCCCCAGGCCAGGGAAGAGCTTGCAACTGAGGCAGGTGCCCTTGACTGGAATCAAACCCACGACCCTTCATTCCACAGGCCGATGCTCTACCCACTGAGCAAAACCTGCTAGGGCCCTGCAATGAAACTCTTTGACCCCCCTCTGTTCTTTTCTTAGCAATCCCCCTTTCCAGCTCCTTATAGATCATAGACACTGGAGTCGGGGGGGGGGGGCAGGGGGGTTGTCATTGATTGTCTTCCCCAGTGGAGGGCCTCTCTCTGCTCAGTCCTGCGCTGGTGGCTAAGCACCCCTGTGAGTGAATCCCAACCAGGACAAAGCCATTGCCTCCAGTTCCCACCATCAACTCATCCCCAACTCGCCCAGAATCCATTGAGTTCCCCGTCGTCTCCCTTCAGTCTCTCTGCTCATCACTCGGGCTAGAGTGAGACTTCCTCTGAACCAAGATCCAAAGTTCTATTTTATTTTAAATACTTTCATTGATTTCAGGGAGGGAGAGGGAGAGAGAGAAACATCAGTGATGAGAGGGAATCATTGATCGGCTGCCTTCTGCACACCCCACACTTTGAATCAAGCTCACAACCCGGGCATGTGAAACTCTGAACTTCAAAAGTCAACACTCAACCACGGAGCCATGCTGGCTGGGCTAGAGTTATCTTTTATAAAGTATACTAGAGGCCCGGTGCACGGATTCGTGTACCAATGCGGTCCCTTGGCCTACCCTGCAGGGATGGAGCCGAAACTGGCTCTCTGACATCCCCCGAGGGGTCCTGGATTGCAAGAAGTCGCAGGCCAGGCAAGGGACCCCATCGGTGCATGATCGGGGCTGGCGAGGGACCGCAGGAGGGCTCCAGGGCATGTCCAACCTGCCTCGCCCAGTCCTGATCAGCCGGACCCTAGCAGCAAGCTAACCTCCCGACCAGAGCACATCTTCCCCCTGGTGGTCAGTGCACGTCATAGGATCTGGTCGAACAGTCAGATGAACAGTCGGACACTTAGCGTCTGAGGCTTTTAGCATATAGGGTTCCTTTTAGCTTTGAATGACTCGGCCTTGCATTAGCGAGCCTTCAGGTCTGAAGCTGACTTTGAACTCAACGAAATTATTGGTCAAACAAGCCGATGTTACTCGTTTAGCAAACAACCACCCCGTGCCAGCGAGTGTGGTGCCTTCTGATCAGAGGCCTCTCCAGGTCTTGCTTACGTTCAGGACAGAAATATGCCTGTCTGGCTTCGTTCTGGTTCGGACAGACCCGGGGAGCACACTGGGGCTGACGCTCACTCATCCACCCAGCAAGCATGTCTGAATGACTACCAGGTGCCCTGGCCTGGCCCCCCACCTCTGCCTGAGCCCACGAGCCGGGTCAGGGAGGGGGAGAGGAGTTCTGCATCGGCTGGGAGGGCACGAGGCACATGGGGCAGGGGTGGGCAGTGTCTCCTGCTCCCGTGCCGCCCATAGGCCGCACGCTCTGCGGTGCCCGCCGCACACTTTGCAGCGAGGAGCGGTGAGTCGCTAAAGCTGCAGCAGCTGCTGTCTGCTTTCGTGGGGCCCCGGGGCGAGCCTGGTGAGCTTTGTGGCCAGCAGGCGCATGCCCACTGCTGGGGGGCGCAGGGAGGTCGGATACTCAGGGAAAGTAATCCCAGTGCCTGTGTTTCTGAGCTGCTCGATACTGGGGTGGTGTGTGTGTGTGTGTGTGTGTGTGTGTGTGTGTGTGTGTGCGCGCGCGTGCGCTTATTTCCTGTGTTTATTCCTTTTCCCTTTGTGGGGGATGGGTGAGCGGGACCAGGGGTGGTGTGGGCTCACTTGGCATGTCACAGGGAAGGTCAGGGAATTGAACCTGCCCAGTTCCTGGGCTGTGGGAAGTGGAGGAAGCAGGACTGGGCAGAGGGAGGCGTGGGGCTGGGATGCGGCCCCAGAAGAAGCCTGGCCAGTCCCCAGGAGCCCTGGAGCTGGGTGCCCTGCAGGCTCGATCCCCAATAGGGGGCATGCAGGAGGCAGCCGATCAATGATTTTCTCTCATCATTGGTGTTTCTATTTCTCTCTCTCTCCCTCTCCCTCTCCTTCTCTGAAATCAATAAAAATATATATTTTTTAAAATTTGTGTGCTTCACCTTGATAATGTCCCTCCTGTGACAGGATGCCTCGTGTCTAGTTGATCTGAAAGGAAAGCCCTTAGGTAGGATGCTCATAAAAGCAAGCCTGAGGCACTGGGGCAAAGGGACACTGAATAATGATGCTGATGCAACAGGTGCACGCTGGGCCATCCTGAGAAAACCAGAGAAGAAAGGGGTGTGTGTGTGTGTGTGTGTGTGTGTGTGTGTGTGTGTTGGGGCCGGAGCAAACATAAAACCTATCAGTTATTCCTTAAAAAGATTACATGGTCCCACATAAAAATTTAACACCTGACACTGCTAAATACACATTTTTGATGACATAGTTCCGGCATCCCACATGTTAAGTTACGTTCTTTCTCTGCGTTAAATACAATCTTCTGGCCTAAGCCCAAGGATCATTTAATAGAAGCAAAATAAGTTTCTAGTTTTCAAGAAGGCCGGATGGTTCTCTTCATCTCCTCAGCAGTGATTTCCCAAGGTCCTTTGTGTCATCGTTGCTAAATACCAGTGCCTTCATTTTTACACTTCCCGCCGACTTTTATGGAATTACCTGCTGGCTCTCCGGGCATTGCTCGGAAAGGCCGTTAGCGAGGCCTGAGGTCACGCGGCCCAGAGCTCACGGCAGGACTGGGCCCCCTGAGAGCCGCTGGCTTTCCGGTTCCCACTCCTGTGGCTCATGCTCCCGGCGATGCTGGAAGTCACACCGACCTCTTGCCTTGGTTTCTTTCTGCTGCTCCAGAAAGTGACGGCGTGCCCTTGCTGGGGTGGCTCAGTGGACAGAGCATCAGCCTGCAGACCAAAGGGCCCCAGGTTCGATTCTGGTCAAGGCCAGGTACCTGGGTTACTGACTCCTCCCCAGCCGGGGCCCTGATGGGGGCTTATGTGGGAGGCAACCAATCGCGATGTGTTTCTCTCTGTCTTTCCCTCCCTCTTCCATTCTCCCTAAAAATCAACAGAAAAATATCCTCGCAAGAGGATCAAACAAATAGGAAATGACTGCGAATTTGAGGTGCCCCGAGGTCTGCCAAGGAGCCTGTGCTCCGGGCGACGATCCCGTCCACACATGGCAGGAACCTGTAACTGGGCCTGGTGTTGGTTCTGTCTGTGGAGCCCACAGTGACCCTCAAGGCCACTCAGCTATTGGCAGGGCCAGGCTTCCATGGGGTCAAGGTCAGGCCCTGCAAATGGCGTGCTGGAAACTACCTGCCCATTGCTTCAGACCTCTGGGGTGCAGGGGCCCTCTGCTCTGCCCGGGGGACACTCTAGGCTCCCCAATTTCCTCTCCCGGGAGGGAGTCAGGAGTTTCCCGTCTCCACGTGGCCTTTTCCACCGGGAGAGCTCTCAGCCCACAGGCAAGCAACCCACGGGGGGCCTGACCGCCTCCACACGTGTATGCGACCCCATTCTCACACGGGGGTAGGGAGGCCATCGTTTTGGGCGAGGGACCCCGGGGAGCTGCTGAGTCAGGTGCCATCAGTGACAGGAAGGAAGAGGTCAGAGTGGGTGGATACGCATGAGAATGCTTCTTACTAGGAGCACATTTTTTGAAAGTGGTTTATTTCATCACTTGCTCTTTCCCTGTCGACATCTTACAGTATTTTGAAATTTTACTTGGTCCTTATTTAAACTCTGAGTACCGAAACAGAGGAGAAAGTATCCCTCGCTTAAAAGCCTGCCACTAAATGTTGTTTTTATCACTTTGGGAATAGTTTTATGGTTTTCTCCAATAATGTGCTAGGGTTTTGCCCAGCAGTAGCTATAAGTATGATTCAGAGCCCCTGTCTCCCAGTGTCTGGCAGTTGCTTTTACTAGTCAAAACGTTTTTCATCCCAAGATTTTGCAGCCAAGTTTCCTACTGAAAATTATGGGGTTTTTTTTCCAATTAAATGTTTATTAAAGTAGAATGGGGGGGGGAGCGAGTTAGGATATGAGGTCATGTTAGTGGTCATTTATTTTTTAACTAGAGGCCCAGTGCATGAAATTCATGCATAGGTAGGACCTCTAGGCCTGGTCAGTGATGGGGGCCGATCGTGGGGTGGCCAGCAGGGTGATCAGGCCCCCCACTGACCCACTCACACCCGCCTTGGCTGACCTAGCGCCACCTGCTCACTGGCCCCACCCCCTGCCACCACCACTGGTCACCTCCTTCTATGGGGCAACCGGCAGGGCGACTGGAGGGCCCCTGCTCACACCCACCTTGGCTGGCTTGGGGCCGACAGGCTGGGGGCAGCTCCTGCATTGAGTGTCTGCCCTCTGGTGGTCAGTGTGCATCAGAGTGACAGGTTGTTCTGCCGGTTGTACTGCCCTTCAGTCGATTTGCATATTAAGCTTTTATTAATAGGATAATTAGTTATGCTATTTGTTGCATGAGCCTCTATTGGCCAGTGATTTCTGATACCGAAATTACAGAGTAGATGTTACACCCACTGTGGTCTGTGTCTGATGTGTAAACACACCTGCTACTACTGTGTTGACCGTTGCTGCTGTGATGAAGTCTGGTGTGTGCTGTTCTAAACACTAGGCAGCCCCTCAATCATGACCCTCTTTTTTTAAAACTCCTTGTTTATTATTCACTTCTAGATAAATTTGTAAACTCTTTTTCAAATTCCTCTAAGAGTACATGGATTTTTCATTGTGATTAATTCCTTCATCAACTACCAAGTAATTGGAGCAAAATCGGTGTTTTCAATACGATTCTGTCTTTCTATCCAGAACCATGCTGGCGTACACATATCTCACGGTGACTTCTTTAAGAGTATGATGACTTTTCTTACACTTCTTTGTATGATTAATCATAGGTATCTTTTTTTTAAATAAATGTTATTGATTTTTTACAGAGCGGAAGGGAGAGGGATAGAAAGTCAGAAACATCGATGAGAGAGAGACATCGATCAGCCGCCTCCTGCATGCCCCCTACTGGGGATGTCCCCGCAGCCAAGGTACATGCCCTCGACCGGAATCGAACCCGGGACCCTTCAGTCCACAGGCCGACGCTCTACCACTGAGCCAAACCGGTCTTGGCAATCATAGGTATCTTATACATGGTTATTTAAAATTGCAATTGTCAGTGGGGTCCATCTTGTTTATTATAGCTTTTAATTTATTTATTTCCTAATGTTTGCCAACACCTAGGCATAATCCCTCCCTCCCTCCCCACCCCCCATTTTTTTCCTGGATTAGCAGTCCGTTCCTGGAATCCCTTAAAACCGGGTCACTTTTATGAAGCTGTCTTGCTGTCCTGTTTTTCTTGAGCCTTTTCTCCTGGAACAAACCCAATGAAAACAGAGAGCATTAAAAACACACATGTTGTGTATTCTTTAGAGCGAGCTAATCCTTGACCCACCGGGACCGGTTTGATGAACACCATGACCCCCGCCCTGAGGACCTGAGTAAATGTTACGGAGAATGAGGCCATGTTCCCAGGACAGGATCTGGGAGGCAGCTTCACACACATGGTCTTGGCCAAAGGGACTTGGAAAAGGCAGGGGAAGGACGCAAACCTTACCAACAGTCTGCCCCAATCCTCAGTCATCCACAATGCCAGCTTCTGCCACCCCCTTTCCTCTTTACTCAGCACTTGCACCCCCAGTGATGCCCAGATGGTCTGACTTGAAAGGCAGCTCTCCCTCCCTGGGGAATGGGCATCTGTGTGTGGGGGGGTCCCTGTCCCCTCCCTGACTCCTTCAGATTCTCCAGGGACCAGGGCACCCATGGTCCTCAGGGACCAGCGTCCCAGAGAGCTCCCTGCGGCCACAGAGCCCAGGGCTCCCAGGGGCTGAGATGAGGAGCTGGTGTTTGGATCTGTGAGTGGGGGTGCCACACCAGGGCACCTCCCCCACGAAGCCTACTGTGCAGGCTGGGCAGAGCTGGTCTGTGTGACCAAGGAGCCTGGGGGAGCCAGAGGTCACCGCGGGGAGGGACACGGCATCGGCCCATACACCCTGTCCTCGTCACGGGCCCACAGGGGCGCTAGGGGCCAGCCAGGGTCACTCACTCCCTTTCCACGTCCTGGATGGAGTCGGGCAGGGGCTGGTTCCTGGTCTCCGGCAGGAGGAAGACGACGAGGCTGGGGATGAAGGAGGAGACGGCGTAGAGGGTCCAGGGCAGGTGCGGGGAGTACGCCCTCAGGATCATCAGGAGGGGAGCCAGGGCTGCCCCCACGTTACCAGCCATCGCGACGATCCCTGAGGCCGTGGCCCTGGGGATGCAAACGGCAATGCAAAGGGAAGCCGGTCGGAACCACCCGTGTCTGTCGCTCATGACGGATCAGCGTGTTGGGTTGTGGGAGACGGCACAGCGGGGGTTAGATGCCGAAGGCTGACAACGTACTACCCCGTCTCGGACTCGCTCTCCTATCGCTTGCAGTTTTTCCAGCGCACAAGCGCATGGAGCCACTTTCATTATTTAGAAAATATTCTCACCCGCCGTGCCTGCCTGTCAGTGGTTCAGGGCTTAACCCAGCGCCTGGCAAAAAGTCAGCTGTAAGTAAGCTTTACCCAGCCCTGACCAGTTGGGCTCAGTGGATGGAGCGTCGGCCTGCGGACTGAAGGGTCCCAGGTTCGATTCCGGTCAAGGGCATGGACCTTGGTTGCGGGCACATCCCCAGTAGGGGGTGTGCAAGAGGCGGCTGATCGATGTTTCTAACTAACTCTCTATCCTTCTCCCTTCCTCTCTGTAAAAAAAAAACAATAAAATATATTTTTAAAATAAATAAATGAACTTTACCTATACATTGTTGTTAGCCCAGTCGCATGGCTCAATGTGAACCAGGAGGTCACGGCTGTGGGCTCGATCCCCAGGAGGGGACATACAGAAGACAGCCCATCAATGACTCTCATCATTGATGTTTCTCTCTCTCTCTCTCTCTCTCTCTCTCTCTCTCTCTCTCTCTCTTCCCCCCCCTTCTCCCTTCCTTTCTGACATCAATGAAAATATTTTTTTAAAAATCAATTGCTGCCAAAGCCGGTGTGGCTCAGTGGATAGAGCGTCGGCCTGCGGACTGAAAGGTCCCAGGTTTGATTCCGGTCAGGGGCATGTACCGTGGCTGTGGGCACATCCCCAGCAGGGGGCGTGCAAGAGGCAGCTGATGGATGTTTCTCTCTCATCGATGTTTCTGACTTTCTATCCCTCTCTCTTCCTCTCTGTAAAAAAATCAATAAAATATATTTTTTAAAAAAAATCAATTGCTGTTGTCCCTTTCCCCTGGCCGGCAGCGGGGAGGCCGCGCGATGCCCGGAGTTACTGTAAGAGACGTGAACCAGCAGGAGTCCGTCAGAGCTCTGGCAGCCTTCCTCCAAAAGTCCGGGAAGTTGGCAGTCCCTGAACGGATGGACACTGTCAAGCTGGCCAAGCGCAAAGAGCTTGCTCCCTACGATGAGAATCGGTTCGACACACGAGCCGCTTCCGCAGCGCGGCACCTGCACCTTCGGGAGGCGCTGGGGTTGGCTCCATGACCGAGGTCTATGGAGGACGACAGGGAAACGGTGTCGTGCCCAGCCACTTCAGCAGAGACTCTAAGAGCGTGGCCCGCAGAGTCCTCCAAGCCCTGGAGGGGCTGACAGTGGTGGAAAAGGATCAGGATGGGGGCCGCAAATTGATGCCTCGGGGACAGAGAGATCTGGACAGAATCGCAGGGCAGGTGGCAGCTGCCAACAAGAAGCATTAGGACAAATGCTGGGTTAGTAAATTGCCTCATTCATTAAAAAAAATCGATTGTTGTTGTAATTGCTTGTTTTGATGACTAATCCGTCTTAGCTTCCTTCCCACTGTCAATGTTCGCCGGCCGGGAAAGGTCTGTCTGAGCCTGCGGGGGGCTTCATGCGTTGTGTACCTGACTATGGTGGGGATGAGCTCATTTCCGTGGGCCAGCGAGCACATGATGGCCGCAGACGAGAGTCCCACGCCCAGCGTCGACAGAGCCACACGCAGGGTCTGCATGTCTGCAGGGAAGACCGGCGGGACTCAGGACCCCGGAGCTGAGGCAGCCACGACTCCCCAATCATTCGTGGGCACGATGCCAGCGACGACGCCTGCGCCCCGTCTCACCTCGAGGCACGAACGTGATGGCCAGGATGAAGCTCCCCAGCAGGAGCAGGAAGAGCGTCTGGCTGAACCTGCGGCCCAGGCGGTTCAGGGCCAGCAGCGCCACGTAATTGGCCGGGAGGGTGACGGCGCCGAAGAGAACCTGGAACAGGAAGACGTTGCTCCCCAGGTACTGCAGGTGCAGGCTCAGGCCGTAAAACGGAATGAAGTTTGCAAATCTGAGGGGAGCAAAGGGAGGAAGACAGGTGGCTTAGGGTTTAGATCCCATGGCATGCACACGATGGTGGGAAATGTTGCCAGCCAAGCGGCCGGCAATTGGTGATAACGAACGAAGGCATCATGCCCTGGCCGGTGTGGCTCAGTGGACGGAGTGTGGGCCTGCGGACTGGGGTTCGATTCCAGCCAAGGGCACATGCCTGGGCTGTGGACTCGATCCCCAGTAAGGGATGTGCTGGAGGTAGCCGATCAATAATTCTTTCTCATCATTGATATTTCTCTCTCTCTCTCTCTCTCTCTCTCTCTCTCTCTCTCTCTCTCTCTCCCTTTCCCTTCCTCTCTGAAATCAATAAAGAACTATATATGTTTTAAAAACCGTGTCATGATTGAGGGCCCCAGCCTCAGCTCCCAGCGATGAGCCCGGTGGGCCATGGGGTAGACTGCACTCCTCCCTGGACTGTCAGTTCCGTGTCCCTACGGCTTCCTCGAGTGTTACCCCGACTCTGCTCCTAGCAACGTGTGTCCTTGGAAAGACATGGGGCCACACCCACATGACTCAGCAATCCCCGGGAAGCCTACCGCACACAGGACAGGAGGCAGATCCTCTCCCGCATGTTGGGCGTGCGGAACAGGTCGGACACGGGGGGTCTGGTGTGCGCCGCCTCCAGCTCCTCCTGCATGGTGGACCTCAAAACCTGCAACGACCGCAGCGGCACCCCAGTCAGTCATCACGGCGCTGTGGGCACCGGAGGCTCCCGTAGGGGGCAAGCGCACCCCTCCCCTCTCTGTCTACGACAAATATGTCCACGAGGATGCACGGACAAGGGCTGAGGGCGGGGGCGAAGAGGTGGGGAAGGGGATCGGGGAGCTCAAGAGGCCTTGAGGAAATTGTGTGGCCACAAGACACGAAACATGAGATTTTGGCGGGGCTGCAAGACATCCGAAGGGAGTGCCCGTTAGACAGGCAGACCAGGGAGGACAGAGGCAGGTACTTGGGTCGTCGTCCGAAGCCCCATTGATGCCAGATGGACGCAAAGACCTGGGAGCTAAGCGTGGGTCCCGGCTGGCCGGCCTTCGCGCGCACACTGTTTGTCTCAGGAAGAAAGAGCATTTCCTGAGCGGCTAGTCTGGCTTTCCACTCAGTCTCTGACGGCAGCACAGAAGACCCTAAATAGTCACAGCGCTTCTCTGGGCATAAAAATGCTGGAGGCATCGGATGTTCTGATTTCAAAATACATCACAAAGCTCCAGTCACCAAGGACGTGACACTGGCATAAAAGCAAACACGCAGACCAAGGAAACCGAGCAGAGAGCCCCTGAGTACGCAGCCCATTGACCTCTGACCCCGGCGCCAAGAATTGACGATGGAGACGGGATCCTGTCGTCGGTAAAGGGCCCTGGGAAACTGGTATCCACGGGCCAGAGGTTGACCTTGGAAACTTATCTGACCCTGCACCCCAAAATCAACTCCAAATGGTTAGAGACTAACAGGCAAGACCTGAGAGCGTAAGATTCCGAGAGAAAGCTTCTTGGTGTTGGCCTTGGTGTTGATATACAAACGGCAAGCGGGCACGGGGAAAGGCGCCCGTCGTCAGAAATTGTTACGGAATTGGCCGTGAGTTCTTGGATATGACGCCGAGGGCACGGGAAACAAGGTAACCTAGACAAGGGGGAGGAGGGCGCTGAACCTCTCCCGCACAGCGAGGGGCCATTAGCAAAGGGAAAGGCACCCGCGGAACGAGGACAACATCTACCAACTGGGCATGTGGTAAAGGGTTCGTAGCCAAAATACATAGGCAACTCCTACCATTCAAGAGCAAAACAGCCAAAAAACTCAACTTAAAAACGGGCTTAGGAACGGAACGTCTTCTCCAAAGATGCTATACAAACAGCAAGCGGGCACGGGGGGAGGTGCCTATCGTCAGTAATTGTGGAAACACCAGTCCAAACCACAATGAGCTATCACTTCATGCCAGCTGGCATGGCTGTCCTGAAAGAGGGACGGTCAGAGCTAGGGAGGGCGTGGAGGTTGGGGTACCCTGTGCGGGGTGGGAGGGACTGTGAAATGGGGTAGCCACTATGGAGACAGTATGGAGGTTCCTCCAAACATTAAAATTAGAGCCCTAACCAGTTTGGTTCAGTGGATAGAGCATCAGCCTGCGGACTCAAGGGTCCCAGGTTCGATTCCGGTCAAGGGTATGTGCCTTGGTTGAGGGCACATCTCCGGTGAAGGGTGTGCAGGAGGCAGCTGGTTGATGTTTCTCTCTCATCGATGTTTCTAACTCTCTATCCCTCTCCCTTCCTCTCTGTAAAAAAAAAAAACAATAAAATATACTTATTTAAAAATTGAAATTAGAACCATCATATGATCCCATAATTTCTCTTCTGGGTCTGTCTCCCAGAGAACTGTAAAGGGGATCTGGGAGAGAGATTTGCACATGCACATATGTTAGAAAACTAGTCACAAAAGCCAGGCCATTGACCACAACCTAACTTCCCATCAAAGGATAAAGATGATGTGGTAAACAGGATATTCATTCATTCGTAGAAAACCCTGCCCTAGCCGGCTTGGCTCAGAGAAAAGAGCATCGGCCCAAGGACTGAAGGGTCCTGGGTTCGATTCCGGTTAAGGGCCCAGGCCCAGCTTGTGAGCTTGATCCCCAGTAGGGGACGTGCAGGAGGCAACCGGTCAATGATTATCTCTCATCACAGATGCTTGTCTCTCTCTCTCTCTCCCTCTGCCTTCCTCTCTGAAATCAATAAAAATATTTTTTAAAGGGGAGGAGGTCCTGTCGTTTGCTGCCACCTAGCTAACCCCGAAGACATCTGTCTAAATGATGCCAACGCAAGCTCTGTCGCTGTGGGTGACCGCCTCTGTGGGGGACAGCACCTGCGTCCAGTTCCCCCGCAGCGTCTAGTCCCCGGGTGTCCACTCACACAGCTCTGACAGCTGCCCGGGGCCGGGGACGCTGGGTAAAACGACGGGGATCCCGCCCTCCGTTCATCGCACAGACACCATCCAGGGTCCGTACACGTCAGCGTGGGTCTCCCCCGCATCCCGTACCCGGCGCCCTGCCCTGTTCACCTCCATGGTGAGGGTGTCTCCGGCGTCCGTCCTTCCGTTCACGTGGGCCGCTTTCCTGAGCTCCCGCAGGCCCGCCTCCAGTTTGTTGGTGATGATCAGCCACCGGGCAGACTCTGCCAGCCACCTGGTCCGAGGGGGCGACAGAGGAGCAGCCCTGTCTCGCTCGCCCCTTCCCCGCATCCTGTGCCTGCAGTGCCTCGCCCTCCCCTCTAATACCTACCTCCGGCCTCGTTAAACCGGGAAATGGGGGCTTAGGTCCTCCGGGACCGTAACTAGGAAACTGGGAGGATGCCCTCTCCACGCAACACACCTTCACGGCTGGGAATATAGAGTAGGAGTCATGTTCGCCCCCCCCCCCCCCAACCCTACAGCCCAGGGAACAGATTCCGTCTTAGCAAATAATAAAGGGGGGGGGGGGTGCCTCGTTAAAGCTGAATTCTGCTGAACGGCGAATATGAACGACTGCCAGGTGGAGCTACGTCCCCGGGGGATTTTTTGGACACACACATGACAAATGGTGCGTTTTTATGTGACGTTTTACTCGCATGAGACACCCTGCATGTTATCAGGTTTGTGAACGAAAATCAGGCCTCTCAGATCAATAGAAATTATACAGAAACAAGGCATCCTGGTTAGGGGAGGCATATACCAGGCCATGCTTGGGATGTTATACACAAAGGAAGGGCCGGAACCAGTTTGGCTCAGTGGATAGAGCGTCGGCCTGCGGACTGAAGGGTCCCAGGTTCGATTCCGGTCAAGGGCATGGACCTTGGTTGCAGGCACATCCCCTGTAGGAGGTGTGCAGGAGGCAGCTGATGGATGTTTCTCTCTCATCGATGTTTCTAACTTTCTATCCTTCTCCCCTCCTCTCTGTAAAAAAAATCAATAAAATGTGTTTATTTTAACAAAGGAAGGTTGCTTCTCTGAAATTCACTTTTCCCTTTTTCCGTTTTGAAATCCACGTGTAACTGAGTGTCCTGGGTTTCCGGGGCAGCCCTGCCTGCCCTGGCGCTGGGCTTGTGCACACGGCCCCGACCAGGAGAGAGAGCACCGCTCACGTGGCCACTAAGGAGGGGAGCGCGTTCTGGGTCCTCATTCCGGGACCCCGAACCCCGGGGGCCTTCAGACACAGGAAGTGGGGGGGCTGATACCTCGAGGAAAGGAACAAGACGAACAGCGGCAGCCCGTACACCAGCTGGAGGGTGTGCCAGTCGCGGATGGCGAAGGCCACGCCGCCCAGGAGCAGCTGGCCCAGGCAGGCGGCGCCGATGGTGGTGGTCATCCCCAGTGCCTGGAAGCGGGGCGCCGTCCACTCCATGACTGGAAGGAAACGCAGACAGGGGTTCGGCTTCAGACAAAGCGGGGCGGGGAGGGGGGTTCCAGAGTCCCAGGTGGGGCTGGCAGGACGCCCGGGGCCGGCGGGGACTCACTGAGCACCGAGCTGTTGTTGAGGATGCCCACGGTGCAGAAGCCGGCCAGGAAGCGCAGCGCGCAGTACACGGGCAGCAGGGGCGCGAAGGCCGCGCAGGTCTCGGCGACGGCGAGCGCCAGGGAGCACCACCGCAAGATCAGCCTCCTCCCAAACCTGAGGGGCGGGGCGGGGAGATGAGGGCATGACAGCAGCCTGTCCCTAAAGTCACCACAAAGAAGGCCTCTTGACACGTAGGCGATAAAGTGAAACTTTGCACTTGACACGGGAAGAATCAACAATAGATCGTCCCAGCCCTGACCGGTGTGGCTCAGTGGATAGAGCATTGGCCTGTGACTGAAGGGTCCCAGGTTCTATTCCGGTCAAGGGCATGTACCTTGGTTTTGGGACATCCCCAGTGCGGGGTTCAGGGGGGTGCAGGAGGCAGCTGATTGATGGTTCTCTCTCATTGATGCTTCTAACTCTCTATCCCCTCTCCCTTTCTCAATAAAATATCCTATCTGATAAAGAGGGAATATGCTAATTGACCATCACTCCGTCACAAAGATGGCTGCACCCACAGCTAAGGCCAAGTTCCCTTAAGGAGCCTTAACAAGCAATCAGCAGGGCCCTGAGGTTACACCCTCCACCATCCCCGTGGGACTTGACTGGGGACCTCAGGCCACGCCCCCCCACCCAGCACTGGGCCAGGGGACCTGAGGCTACGCCCCCCCTTCCTGGCTCGGTTTCACAGGGGACTTAAGACTGTTCTCCCCACCCAGTAGGGCTTGATGGGAGACCTCAAGGTGCAACCCCAGTGTTAGGTTGGGGGAACTCAGGCCATGCCCCCGCCTTGTGGGGCTTGATGGGGGACCTGAGGCTGAGGCCCCCTGCTGGTGGGGCTTGACTGGGGACCTCAGGGCATGCCCTCCACCTGGTGGGGCTTGATGGAGTTCCTCGAGGCATGCCTCTTACCCCAGTCTGGGCTGGAGGACCTCAGGCCGCGCCCCCTGTTCTGGTGCTGGGCCAGGGGACCTGAGGCTATGCCCCCTGCCCGGCAGGGCTTGACAAGGGTGGGATTAGCCGGGTCTGGATCTAGCCCAATGGGAGGGAGCTGGCATGTGGGTGGGTGGGGACTTGACTCTGGGTCCTGTAGTGAGCACCAGACTCTAACAGGAGGAAGGTTTTTCATATACATTTTACTAATTTTCTTTCATCTCTGACACTTCTATTATAGAGAAAGGGCAAATAGCAACATTAAATTATTTCCTCTAATTAATCCCCTTTTAATGTGCACAAATTTCGTGCACCAGATCATTCGTATTTAATAAAAATTAAAAAATGGATCTTCCCAGAAGCAGCCCTCCTGTTTGCGAATAGGTACTGAGGATAGCAAATCGGATTCTCCAATCCGTTGCTGGTGGGACTTGGGGCTCAGTGACCCCATGTAAGCCAGCTGCCACACCCTGGCCCTCTTTCAGCCCAGGTTGTGCTTTGCGTGGTTTCAATCACCCACGGTCAGCCGCAATCCAAAAATATTACATGGAGAAAGAAGAACAAAATTGGAGGAATCACGCTACCCGACATCAAACCGTCCTACAAGGTTATCACAATCAAGACAGTGTGGACTCGCATGAAAACAGACATCTCGGACAGTGGCACAGAACGGAGCTCAGAAATAACTCACGTGGCCAATTAACATTTTACAAAGAAGGCAAGAATGTGGAGTGGAGGAAAGACGGTCTATTCAATAAACGGTGGTGGGAAAACCGGTCAGGTACCGGCACAAAAACGAAACTAGACCACCATTGTACACCACACACAGAAATAAACTCAAAACGGATCAGACTTAAACTTAAGACTCGAAACGATGTCCCTCCCAGGAGAGGAGACAGGCAGTGCGATCTCAGGCATGCCCCATGAGTCATGCTTTTTCTGACACGTCTCCTCTGGCGAGGGAAACAGAAGGAAAAATAAAGAAATGAGACGCCATCAAACCGAAAAGCTTTTTGCAAAGGAAACCGTCAACGACATGAAAAGACAGCCTTCTGAGCGGGAGCACATGTTTGCTGATAAGACATCTGGTAAGGGGTCCGTGTCCGAAACGTATCAAGAACTCACGTGCGGGGCCCAGGAAGCCGCAGGACCGCGTACCCTGCACCGCGTGCTCCGTCGCAGACAGTGATTCGTGGAGACACCCCAGCGTCAGGGGCTGTGCCCAGGGAGACTCACCTGTCCGATAAGTGGCCATAGACGGCTCCTCCCACCAGCATGCCCGCCATGAACGAGAACTTGGCCATGGATTTCAGAGTCTCAGCTTCACAGACCAGGTCCCACTGGAAGGGAAGGACACCGTCTCAGCAGAGCTGCACAGCCTCCTGTTCCCCTCAGCAGAGACCTGGCTGACAGCCTCATGTGTCGTCAGAGCCGAGCCTTCTTCCTCTGCTTCTTCCTCCGGCTGCCCCTCCCGCTGCCTGTCCAGCTGCCTGTCCCGCTGCCTGTCCAGCTGCTTCTCCAGCTGCCTCCTCAGCTGCCTCCCCGACTGCCCTTTGTCATCAGATCTCAGGTTAAACATAACTTCCTCTAGGAAGCCTCCTCTAAGCCTGTTGGCTAGATTAATGGCTTGGTTTACTTCATACTCAGTAGTTCTCCATCTGGGCTACAGAATGTAATCATTTGGGAAACTTTCAATTTACTGCCCTGGCTGGTTTGGCTCAGTGGACAGAGCGTCCGCCTGTGGACTGAAATGTCCCGGGTTCAATTCTGGTCCAGGGCACATGCCCAGGTGGCAGACTCAATCCCTAGCAGGGGGCATGCAGGAGGCCGCCGATTCATGATTCTCTCTCACCGCTGATGTTTCTGTCTCCATCTCCCTCTCCCTTGCTCTCTGAAATCAATAAAAAAAAATATTTGGTCACATAAATAAATAAATTTACTGATGACAGGATGTCACCGCAGACTTTCTCAGACTTTGCAGCCGTGCAGTCTGTGGTTGGAGGATTCCATCAACTTCCCAGGTGTTTCTAATTTTCAAGCAAGGCTGGGCATCACCGACCTTGCACAGCCTTGTAAACACATTGCACACGTGAATTGCTTCACCTTCAGTCTTCCTATTGAAGACGAAGCTAGGTAATAACAAGGTCACGGCGATTTTCACGTTCATAGCGCTCATTAACATGTAGGTGTCTGGCACGTACTGGAGTCGCTCGTACTTGCTGAAGGAAGCCACAATGGGCACCTAGCTGGTGCCATCACCCTCGTTACCCGCCCCCCCCCCCCAACTCCCAGACCGCGTGCCCCTCACCTGGGTCACGATGGTGGAGGAGAAGGTGCTCCGGTCATACACCCAGCCGTCCACGCAGGGCTCCGTGGCCGGCTCGCTCGCGTTGGCCCAGGTTCCATTGGGGTGAAGCAGCTGCCACTGGGGATGGAGGAAGCGGCGGCACTTGTCCGGCCTCCGGTCCGAGTCCAGGGGGACGGAGACCCGCAGCAGGGCATCCTGCCCGAGGGCCCCCACGCCGCTGGCCGGGCCGGTGAGGTTGCCGGTGAGGTTGGTGGTGAGGTTGTCCAGGATGGGCACCCAGCAGCGGTGTGCGGGCACGGCGGCTGTGAAGTTCTCCAGGAGGATGTGTGGACACACCAGGAAGCAGGAGAGGCACAGGAAGGCCATCTGCAGGAGCTGGAACCGGCCCAGGCCGCCCACCTCGTCCAGCAGCTTATGGAAGGCCATCGGGGGGCGGCAGGCGAGCCCCGAGGGGCGACAGAACGGCTGTGGTCAGCAAAGTTCAATGAAGGGAGAGGCTTCCTTCCTCGGGGGCACATGAAGTGGGAGCCGATCGGATCCGGGCCAGCGCTCTCCCTCCGTCCGAGATGTTCAAGGGCCAGGCCGGCCGGCGAGCGCTTGAAGGTTACGGAGGAATGGCCAGCTGAGACCTCGCCATCGGCTGGCAGTCAGCACTGTCCCAAGGTCGACGTGGTGGAAACGGATTTCATCAGCAGCGCCCCGAAGCCGCGCTGGACTCTGCCCCCCACCTCTGTGCACAGATCAAACAAACCATCCTGGTGTGTGTGGGCCTGCTCCCCCCAGCACCGGGGAGACTCGGCGGGGAGACGCTTTCTATGTTTTCTGTGAACCTCACGGACAGGAAGTGCGTGACCTGCACTGTGACTGAGAGAGCTCATGAGAACAAGCCCCAGGCCAATTAAAACAGAGAAATAGGGTGCAATCTTCCCAGGGGTACTGAGGTTCTGCTCCCAGGCCATGCAAGCCCTGAATTCACTTTGAAAAGAAGGTACTCAAAACGGGCAGCGTGGGCAGCGGTGGGGGGCAGGAGGACGGAGCCGGGGGTAAGGTCCTGAAGAGGTTTATTTTTTCAGCTCTTTGGTTCATCCAGAGAACACGTGTGAGGATGTTTCTGTCCCGGGAACACAGCCATGTGCAGGACAAGGCCTGTAAGGCTCTTACACTGCAGGGGGTTAGGGAGAGGTAGGGAAATGACTACACTTCGATAGTACAAAACATATAGCAGCCAAAACCTGTTTGGCTCAGTGGATAGAGCGTCGGCCTGCGGACTGAAAGGTCCCGGGTTCGATTCTGGTCAAGGGCATGTACCTTGGTTGCGGGCACATCCCCAGTAAGGGGTGTGCAGGAGGCAGCTGATGGATGTTTCTCTCTCATCTGTGTTTCTAACTCTCTGTCCCGCTCTCAATACAATATATTTTTTAAATTTATTTTTCTGCCCGGCCGGCGTGGCTCAGTGGTTGAGCATCGACCTATGAACCAGGAGGCCAGCGTTCGATTCCAGTCAAGGGCTGGGTTGTGGGTTTGATCCCCAGCGTGGGGTGTGCAGAAGGCAGCTGATCGATGATTCTCTCTCATCACTGATGTTTCTATCTCTCTATTCCTCTCCGTCAAACATGACTACACAACGTCCCGCAAATTTTGTTAAGTTGCATTTTCAATCTCATGCAGTTCAAGGTACGTTTAAGTTGCTCTTGAGAGTTCTCCCCCGGCCCACGTGTGATTTAGTGGTGTGCTGTGTAATCTCCGAGGATTGGGGGAGAGTCCAGCTATGTTTTTCTGGCTGGTTTCCAGTTAAATCCCATCGCTGTGTGAGAGGGTACATTATATAGTATCTGTATTTAAGAACTGTTAAGGTGTGTTTTATGGCCCAAAGTATCTTGGTGAATGTTCCATATGACCGTGAGAAGAATGCATATTCTGCTGTCGTTGCATGAAGTAGTTAGTAAATGTTTGGTCAAAGGTGCTGCTGAGTATAACTATGGCCTTGCGGATTCTCTGCCTGTCACGTCTATTTCTTCTAGAAGGCTACTGAAGTCTGAAACTGTAATAACGGGTTCACCTATCTCTCCTTGTCATTTGTGCTTTTTGTGTTTTTCATACACTAGAGGCCCAGTGCAAGAAATTCGTGGGGGGAGGGGGGAAGGGGAAGGAGGGGCGGGTCCCTCAGCCCAGCCTGCACCCTCTCCAATCTGGGACCCCTCAAGAGATGTCTGACTGCCTGTTTAGGCCCAATCCTATTGGGCAGTCGGACATCCCTCTCACAATCCAGAACTGCTGGCTCCCAATTGCTCACCTGCCTGCCTTCCTGATTGCCCCTAACTGCTTCTGCCTGCCAGCCTGATCACTTCCTAACCACTCCCCTGCCAGCCTGATCACCCCCTAACTACTCCCCTGCCAGCCTTATTGATGCCTAACTGCTGCCCTGTCAGCCTGTTTGCCCCTAAGTGCCCTCCCCTGCAGGCCTGGTCACCCCTAAATGTCCTCCCCTGCAGGCCTGGATACCCCTCAACTGCCATTCCCTGTAGGCCATCTTGTGTCCACATGGGGGCAGTCATCTTGTGTGTTGGAGTGATGGTCCATTTACATATTACTCTTTTATTAGATAGGCTATTTTATTGATTTCGGAGAGGAAGGGAGAGGGAGAGAGAAATAGAAACATCAGTGATGAGATGGGCTGCTTCCTGTATGCCTCCCACTGGGGACCAAGCCCACAACCCAGGCATGTGCCCTTACTAGGAATTGAACCACAGTCTCCTGATTCGATTGGTTGATGCCCACTTTTTACCTGACATACTTTGATGCTCTGCTGTCTGATTCATACACGTTAAGGGTTGTTATGCTTTCTTGGAGAATTCTCCAGTCCTTTTCTCCCTCGTCTTCGTGTCTCTTAATCTCTATTGTCACAGTCACTCTTTTTTCTGAGACACTTAGTGGATGTATCGCTTCAGCAGTTGTGCTTTTCAAGCTACAGATTTTCAAGCAGTTCCTTTTATAATATCTGTCTCTTTATGGACATGTTTCATTTGACAAGTCATGCTTAGCGTGTCTTCCTTTAGTTCTCAAACCTGTTTTTGCAACATTTAATAACTGCTTTGGAGTCTTTGTCTGCTAAGCCTAATTCCTGAGGAAACTTTGAAATGACAATAATTATCTAATTTTAGACCATTTTCGTCACCCCCAACAAGAAACACCATTGCTATTAGCATTCAATCCCAATTACCTCCATCCAAACTCTGGCAACCAATGGTATAATTTCTGCCTGTATGCATTTGTCTGTTCTTAATTAAATATCTTCAGAGCCTTTCTACTGCTTTTAATTTGGTGTGTGTCTTTAATTTGGGGAAATGTGCAGCCATCATTACTTTAAGTATTTCCACGACTTCTTTCCCATTCTTCTCCTTCTGGTAGTCCCATTATGCGCATACTACACCTTTGGTGATTGTCCCCAGTTCTTGAATGCTCTGTTACATCTTTTCAATCTATTTTCTCTTTGTATTTCAGTGTGGAAGGTTGCTATTGACACATCCTCAAGCTTATTAATTCTTTTCTTAGCCATGTCTAGTCTACTCTCGAGGTGTTCATTTCTATTATAGTTTTTTTTTTATTTCTAGTGTTTCCATTTGGTTCATTCTTGGAGTTCCCAAATCTCTGCTGTCTTACTTTCTATTCTAGCATAGTATCCACTTTTCCCATTGGGGCCCTTTGCATATTACTCATAGCTACAGTATTTTAAATTCCTGGTCTGATAATTCCAAATTCCACGGCATATCTGCGTCTGTCTCCGATGGTTGCTTTGTCGCTGGTGCATTGGGTAATCAGGTTGAGGCAACCAGGCCTTTAGTGTGAGGTTCAATGAACTTGTATGTGTCAGAGGCTTCCATTTCCTCGAGTGTACTTTTTACCTCTCCCCTGCTGTCCTTGGTTCTTCTTACATGGAATCCCTAGCAATTCCTCGTATGGAATCTGTGTCTTGCAGCTCTCTCCCTTATAATTTACTATTATTGTCCCGAGCCCTGTGGGTGTGATAGTTGGATCCTGGGGAGGGAAAATATTCTATAATGTGAAAGACTTTTTAAAATTTCTTTTCTTCGTGGTGGGTGATCCCGCACTGGGGTCTTCAGCTGAGAGACAGAAATCTAGAGGGGTGTGGCACTGACTGATGGCCTTTCTCCATGTCAGAGAAAGTAATGCAGCTTCTCTCGAGGTCTGGCCTTCCTTGCAGAGCACAGAGCAAGAGCAGATATCCTGGTTCTGGGGGTGGTTTAGAATGTCTACTTTGCTTCTCTTCCTGTGGAAGGAAGAAGCATTTTTTTTTTATCTACACACTGAGAACCTGCTGGAGCTTCCCAGAGCTCTTAAATCTCAAACTAGCCTCCACTGAGACGCTGATGGTCTTCAGTTGAGATCAGGTGTTTCCTGCTTTGGGAAGTGGGGACTCCATGTCACTCTCTGTCTCTCTAGTTTTGGGGGCAGCAGATGCTCTTGACCTCATTTTTCCATGGGCCTAAGAGTGGCTGTTCTGCAGTGTGTGTGGTTGTTTTTCTTTGTGTGCGGACACACACGGCACCTTCCACACACTTTTATGAGTCAGAGCAGAAACCTTAAGTTTTCTCCTATCGCTTTGTAGGCTGAGCCCGAGAGCGTGGTCAGGAGCTAGCCCACGTGGGAGTCAGAGCTCACAGCTGCAGCGTATTTTGTTCAATAAAACAAACAGCAGATTTGGCAATCTGGCATCTTATTTACAGTCAATGCGATTGCTTGTTCAGTGGAATTGAAATAGATCTGACCTTAGTGGCACTACCTAGACCAAATATTTACAACACCCCCCCCCAAAAAAATCTACAATAATATTTGTAAACTAGCTTTAGACAGGTGGTTAACATCTGTACTGTATGTACTTGAGAAGTCAAATGCATAGTTCATGAATTCAAAATATCAGATTATTCATTATTACCTCTAACACCCCCTACAACATAAATTGCAAATGCTTGCAATGGCATTTAGCTGGAAGTAGTCTTGTAGACAGAAACAATCCAGTTTCTCTGTGTTCAAGTATTTTATTTATTTACTTACTTACTTATTTTTAATCCTCACCTGAGGCTATTTTTCCATTGATTTTTAGAGAGAGGGAAAGACAGAGAGAAACATTGATGTGAGAGAAATACATCAATTGGTTGCCTTCTGCACAAACCCAACCAGTACCTGGGCCAGGGAGGAGTCTGCAACCGAGGTACAACACAAATCGAACCCGGGACCCTTCAGGATAGAACCGAGGCTCTATCCAATGAGCCAAACTGGCCAGGACACTGGTATACAATTTAAAGACACTTCATAGGTGACTTAGAAAACATTCTAAGTACATGAGAAATTGCTACATAACATCTGTTGGCAGGATTTCAAATGCTTGTTTTTAAGAAATCATCCAGAATCCATAACTTTCTGTGCAAAGAAAACTAGACAGCTCTGCTGGGCACAGTGCTCACCCCACATAACTCAGAATGGCATCGTGTGATTTATCCTGCTCTTTTCATTCCTTCGGCGACATTAATTTGCGAACTAAAGATTTTATGCTGAACAGCTGCATGTGTGGAACAAGATTCCATTCTCAACAGTGGCCCCCATTTCCCTTAATGGCAACTGCCCTCGACCTTAGCAGCCGTTATCTTTCCGAAAGGGTCATAGTTTGTGGAGCGAAGTGTTTTGGTTATCATTCTTTTCTTCCTCACTCAGCACTGACCACTTCCAACATGTCCAAGGGACTTCAGTCTCCATGTGGAATGATCTCCGCCACCTTATGCCTCAGTCCAGTGGTCAGCCAGCTGCGGCTCACGAGCCACCTGTGGCTCTCGAACCGTGGTCTGCTGCTCTGTGGACTAATGAGTTTGCCGACCACTAACCTAGACTCTCGATCCCAATAATTACAGGCTGTTGTTGTTCCTTGTGATGAAGCCCCCCAGTCAAAGGATTTCCCCTCCACCCCGTTTCTGACCTGACTGGAAGGGGTGGGAGAGTTATGAAAAGTTGTGTCTGTGTTTTTCATTGGATTTTGCTTCCTAGCGAGTGTAAAGGTGAGTATCAGACGAAGTAACTTTTAGTTCAGGGTATGCAGTGCCCTGGAGAGACGGCTGTGTGGGAAATAACGCCTGTGACAGCCTCTGGGAGGCCAGGCACCCGGTCACCTGCAGTGAGGCAGTAGCAATGGAATAACAAGAAGTCACGTCAGTCCACGGTGATTGCATCACCCAGCCCGGCCATTTAAAGGCGGTTTCTACGCCCTGGGAAAGTGCTCATCCTAAAGAAGAGTTAACCCATGCTCCGTGCTACCACCTTCCCGAGCCTTGGAAACGGACACAGGAGGACAAACACTGTGTTGTTGCACGTACGGAAAACACCCGGAGACGCACGCTCGCAGAGGGCGGGTTCGCCGTTACTTTCTGTCTGGAGCAGTGGTTCTCCACCTGCCTAACGCCGCGACCCTTTAACGCAGTTCCTCAGGTTGTGGTGACCCCCAACCATGACATTATTTTCGTCGTGCCGAAACCGGTGGGGCTCCGTGGATAGAGTATTGGCCTGCAGACGGAAAGGTCCCAGGTTCGATTCCGGTCAAGGGCATGTACTTGGATTGCAGGCACATCCCCATTGGAGGAGGATGTGCAGGAGGCAGCTGATGTTTCTCTCTCATCGATGTTTCTAACTCTCTATTCCTCTCCCTTCTTCTCTGTAAAAAAAAAATCAATAAAATATATTTTTTTAAAAATTATTTTCGTTGCTACTTCATCACTGTCATTTTGCTACTGTTATGAATCGTAATGTAAATACCTGTGTTTTCCGACCGTCTCGGGCTCTACAGCAGTTGTGACCCACAGGTTGAGCACTGCTAGCAGGCTCGCCTAAGACCGTCGGAGAACACAGATACTTACCTCCCGATTCCTTAACTGTAGCAAGGTTACATTATGAAGTAGCAACGAAAATACTGTTATGGTCGGGGGTCCATGAGGAGCTGTATTAAAGGGTCTCGGCGTTAGGAAGGTTGAGAACCACCGCGCTAGAGGGAGGTTGGCAGGAGACGGGGTCACATAAACGAGTGGGGGTGGGGTCATGGGAGAAAGAGGAGTGATTGCCTCATGAGTCCAAAGGTCTTGTTTGGAGTGGGGAAAGCGCTTCGGAAATCGATGATGTTAATGATTGTACGTGGCTGTGGATGCAGCTCATGCCTCCGAACCGCACCCTGAAAAATGGTCACAGCTGCACATGCGTGAGATACATTTTCCCCAAAAGCAGGGATCTGTGGTGAAGAAGCATCGGGATTGAAGGCCCAGAAAAATTCTATGGTGGTGAAAGGGAGGCCCGGGTTTCATTCCATTTTTCGGGGAGCAGCGAACATTCCTCAGGCACCTGGTTAATATTTCTCTGGTCATCGTTTTGCAGCAGGATTATCGGCGTGGTTTTTTTTTTTTCACTTACGGATAGTTCACAACATTTTAAAAAATAAATTCTATAAAAGAAACATGTTCTCTTAATGACACAGTAGTCATGCATGAGGTGAAGACGATGTGAACTAGCCTTGTGGTGATGAACCTCCACAACATACAGGTGCATCCAGTCATCACTCTGCACCCTGAAACTCACCCAAGGTCCTGCAGCAATTAGTGTCTATGGAGCTGCGACGTGATCTGCGTGGAAACAGTTATTAAAAACTTCTAGCCCTGACCAGTTTGGCTCAGTGGGTAGAGCGTCAGCTGCGGACTGAAGGGTCCCAGGTTCGATTCCGGTCAAGGGCATGTACCTTGGCTGCGGGCACATCCCCAGTGGGGGTTGTGCAGGAGGCAGCTGATCGATATTTTTCTCCCATCGATGTTTCTGGCTCTCTATCCCTCCCCCTTCCTCTCCGTGAAAACTCAATACATTTTTTTTAAAAAAAGACTTCTAGATGGTGGTTGCTCATCAAATGGCAGGGAGGGAGGGATGTTATTGTTCTGGAAGGACACGTGTGGTTCCTAGTGTGGAAGTTGGTACAGCCACCTGGGAGGGAGGAGGCGACCAGGGGAGCCGCCCACGGGAGCCGCCTTCAGGTGTGACTCCTAACGCCGTGCTCTGCTGCCCTCTAGTGGCGCCGCCTGGGAGCGGCACCGTCACTGCCTGCAAAGCCGAGGGCTGTGTGAAGGGGGCCACGGGGCACCGCGGGGCGGCGTGGAGCTTGAAGGGCATCGGGAGCGGCAAGGGGGCTCGGCAGCGCCTGGAAGGAGAGAAACGCGGTCACTGTCTCCGCCTCCTGGCCTGGCCGCTCGCCTCTCCTGGAGTGAAAACCCCCGATGTCAGAGCTGAGTGCTGAACGGGCCTTAGTTCCTGTGCCGTCCATCCGTCATCTGCATCGCCGACACACTGACAGGGCACCCCGCACGGCTCGGTTCTGCCTCGCCTCCTCTCCGCCTCGCTCTGCTTTCCGGACCCGTCTCCAGACCTGTTTCCAGACCCGTTTCCTTCCCAAGATGTGCTGACTCCGCGAAGGTGAGGCCGTGCCTGGCTGCTCCGCAGGTGGAAGGGGCGGGGCGGGGACAGGGTGTGGGCGGGGCCGGTCGGGTGTGGGCGGGGCCGGTCGGTTGTGGGCGGGGCGGGGTCAAGGCCGGATGTGGGCGTGGCCGGGACGGGGCCCACCTGGCTTCTCTGCAGGGAGCTTCTGGTCTGTTAGTCCAGACCCGCCCGCCCAGAGGCCTGAGCACTGCTTGGCTGGCTTCACCCCACAAACCACGGCAGCCGTCGTCCTGGGCCTGCGGCTGCTGTGGGGTCTGTAACAGCAAGAGGCGGGGAAGGGCCCCTCCTGCCCGCGGGCTCTCCGCTGAGGCCCAGAGCCAGGGCCCCTGCCCCCTGGGCGTGCTGTGAGGAAACAGCTCCCCCTCCACCCAGCCCGGCCCCGGCAGGGTCAGAGGCTGCGGAGCCAGCTGTTCCCGGTGAGGGCGACCTAGAGCCGTCAGCCGGAGGAGGGTCCTCACGCCAGAGGGAGACGCAGAGGCACCAGGGGGAGGGCAGGGGCTGCCAGCAGGGACCTTGGCACCTTGTCCCCACCCTGGCTACCCTGTCTGTCCTGAGTGCTGGCTCCGCTGATGATGCTCAGGGCACCCACGTGTGCAGGGAGCGGTGTGGGCAGAGTTCCTGCAGGGGCACACTCCCAGGACGCCCCCAGGTGGGGCTCAGCAGCAGGGAGCCCTCCCTGCCCGTCCCCCCTGCTCCCTGGGCACATGGAGGGCCAAGCAGCAGCTGCTGCAGTGTCAGAGGAGGTAAGCCACGCCCCTGCCGCCCCCTCTGGGAACCAGGCTCCCCTCCTCTGAGAACCAGACACACACACACACACACACACACACACACACACACATACACCATACACACACACACCATACACAAAAACCAGGGCAGCTGGAACAGGGGGAGCTCACAGGGGATGGGAGGCAAATATTTCTTATTTAATCGGACCGGGCTCATTTTTCAACTTGAAAAAGCAGTTTCCTCTTTGCCCAACTTCTTATATGAATTTCCGAACACACAGACAAGGTGAAGGACTAGCGCAACACACAGCCGTACACTCACTGGAGGGCGCGGTGGGCCGGGGTCGGACCCGTGACGTGAGGCCGCGATGTCTCCAAGGAGATTTTATTCCGACTCCTGGGTGCGGGCGGGCTGAGACGGAGAACGGCGTCCGCGGAGAGAGAGGGAGGGGCTCTATCCATCCCGCCGAGCTGTGCAGCGCTCATGGCTGCAGGCTTCCTGCGGATCTCTGCTGAGAGCATGTCTTCCTCGGCCCCTGTATTCCTTCTAACCCTTTCTCTCACCAGGCAGGCTCCCTTTTGGCTGATGTAGTGGTGTGTGTGTGTTAGGGTGTGTCTGTGTGTTGGTGTGTGTGTTGGTGTGTATGTGTATTGAGTGTGTATTGGTGTGTGTATGTGTATTGAGTGTGTGTTGGGAGGTGTATGTTGGTGTGTGTGTGTTGGTATGTATGTGTGTTGGGGTGTGTGTTGGTATGTATGTGTATTGAGTGTGTATTGGTGTGTGTATGTGTATTGACTGTGTGTTGGGAGGTGTATGTTGGTGTGTGTGTGTTGGTATGTATGTGTGTTGGGGTGTGTGTTGGGGTGTGTGTTGGGGTGTATGTGTTTTGAGTGTGTGTTGGGTGCGTGTATGTGTATTGACTGTGTGTTGGGGGCGGTGTGTGTGTGTGTTGGTGTGTATGTGTATTGAGTGTGTATTGGTGTGTGTATGTGTATTGACTGTGTGTTGGGGGGTGTTGGTGTGTATGTGGGTTGGGGTGTGTGTTGGTGTGTATGTATGTTGGTGTGTGTGTTGGTGTGTGTGTGTTGGTGTGTATATGTGTTGGTGTGTGTGTGTATTGAGTGTGTGTTGGGGGCGGTGTGTGTTGGTGTGTGTGTGTTGGTGTGTGTGTTGGTGTGTGTGTGTTGGTGTGTATGTGTGTTGGGGTGTGTGTTGGTGTGTGTGTTGGTGTGTGTGTGTTGGTGTGTATGTGTGTTGGGGTGTGTGTTGGTGTGTGTGTTGGTGTGTGTGTGTTGGTGTGTGTGTTGGTGTGTATGTGTATTGAGTGTGTATTGGTGTGTGTATGTGTGTTGGGGGCGGTGTGTGTTGGGGCGGTGTGTGTTGGTGTGTGTGTTGGTGTGTATGTGTATTGAGTGTGTATTGGTGTGTGTATGTGTGTTGGGGGCGGTGTGTGTTGGGGCGGTGTATGTTGGTGTGTGTGTTGGTGTGTATGTGTATTGAGTGTGTATTGGTGTGTGTATGTGTGTTGGGGTGTGTGTTGGTGTGTGTGTGTTGGTGTGTGTGTGTTGGTGTGTGTTGGTGTGTGTGTGTTGGTGTGTGTGTTGGTGTGTGTGTGTGTTGGTGTGTGTGTTGGTGTGTGTGTTGGTGTGTATGTGTATTGCGTGTGTGTTGGTGTGTGTGTGTGTTGGTGTGTGTGTTGGTGTGTGTGTTGGTGTGTATGTGTATTGCGTGTGTGTTGGTGTGTGTGTGTGTTGGTGTGTGTGTGTTGGTGTGTGTGTTGGTGTGTGTGTGTGTTGGTGTGTGTGTTGGTGTGTGTGTTGGTGTGTATGTGTATTGCGTGTGTGTTGGTGTGTGTGTGTGTTGGTGTGTGTGTTGGTGTGTGTGTTGGTGTGTATGTGTATTGAGTGTGTATTGGTGTGTGTTGGTGTGTGTGTTGGTGTGTGTGTTGGTGTATGTGTATTGCGTGTGTGTTGGTGTGTGTATGTGTGTTGGGGGCAGTGTGTGTTGGTGTGTGTGTTGGTGTGTGTGTTGGTGTGTGTATGTGTGTTGGGGGCAGTGTGTGTTGGTGTGTGTGTTGGTGTGTGTGTTGGTGTGTGTGTTGGTGTGTGTGTTGAGTGTGTGTTGGGGGCGGTGTGTGTTGGTGTGTGTGTTGAGTGTGTGTTGGGGGCGTGTATGTGTATTGACTGTGTGTTGGGGCGGTGTGTGTTGGTGTGTGTGTGTTGGTGTGTGTGTTGGTGTGTGTATGTGTGTTGGGGGCAGTGTGTGTTGGTGTGTGTGTTGGTGTGTGTGTTGGTGTGTGTGTTGAGTGTGTGTTGGGGGCGGTGTGTGTTGGTGTGTGTGTTGAGTGTGTGTTGGGGGCGTGTATGTGTATTGACTGTGTGTTGGGGCGGTGTGTGTTGGTGTGTGTGTGTTGGTGTGTGTGTTGGTGTGTGTATGTGTGTTGGGGGCGGTGTGTGTTGGTGTGTGTGTGTGTTGGTGTGTGTGTTGGTGTATGTGTATTGCGTGTGTATTGGTGTGTGTATGTGTGTTGGTGTGTGTGTTGGTGTGTGTGTTGGTGTGTGTATGTGTGTTGGGGGCAGTGTGTGTTGGTGTGTGTGTTGGTGTGTGTGTGTTGGTGTGTGTGTTGGTGTGTGTGTTGGTGTGTGTGTTGGTGTGTGTGTGTTGGTGTGTGTGTTGGTGTGTGTGTGTTGGTGTGTGTGTTGGTGTGTGTGTTGGTGTGTGTGTTGGTGTGTGTATGTGTGTTGGGGGCGTTGGTGTGTGTGTTGGTGTGTGTGTTGGTGTGTGTATGTGTGTTGGGGGCAGTGTGTGTTGGTGTGTGTGTTGGTGTGTGTGTTGGTGTGTGTGTTGAGTGTGTGTTGGGGGCGGTGTGTGTTGGTGTGTGTGTTGAGTGTGTGTTGGGGGCGTGTATGTGTATTGACTGTGTGTTGGGGCGGTGTGTGTTGGTGTGTGTGTGTTGGTGTGTGTGTTGGTGTGTGTATGTGTGTTGGGGGCGGTGTGTGTTGGTGTGTGTGTGTGTTGGTGTGTGTGTTGGTGTGTGTGTATTGCGTGTGTATTGGTGTGTGTATGTGTGTTGGTGTGTGTGTTGGTGTGTGTGTTGGTGTGTGTATGTGTGTTGGGGGCAGTGTGTGTTGGTGTGTGTGTGTTGGTGTGTGTGTTGGTGTGTGTGTTGGTGTGTGTGTGTTGGTGTGTGTGTTGGTGTGTGTGTTGGTGTGTGTGTGTTGGTGTGTGTGTTGGTGTGTGTGTTGGTGTGTGTGTTGGTGTGTGTGTGTTGGTGTGTGTGTTGGTGTGTGTGTTGAGTGTGTGTTGGGGGCGGTGTGTGTTGGTGTGTGTGTTGAGTGTGTGTTGGGGGCGGTGTGTGTTGGTGTGTGTGTTGAGTGTGTGTTGGGTGCGTGTATGTGTATTGACTGTGTGTTGGGGCGGTGTGTGTTGGTGTGTGTGTGTTGGTGTGTGTGTTGGTGTGTGTATGTGTGTTGGGGGCAGTGTGTGTTGGTGTGTGTGTGTGTTGGTGTGTGTGTTGAGTGTGTGTTGGGGGCGGTGTGTGTTGGTGTGTGTGTTGGTGTGTGTATGTGTGTTGGTGTGTGTGTATTGGTGTGTGTGTTGGTGTGTGTGTTGGTGTGTGTGTGTTGGTGTGTATGTGTATTGCGTGTGTGTTGGTGTGTGTATTGAGTGTGTGTTGGTGTGTGTGTTGGTGTGTGTGTGTATTGACTGTGTGTTGGGGGCGGTGTGTGTTGGTGTGTGTGTTGGTGTGTGTGTTGGTGTGTGTGTGTTGGTGTGTGTGTGTTGGTGTGTGTTGGTGTGTATGTGTATTGACTGTGTGTTGGGGCAGTGTGTGTTGTGTGTGTGTGTTGGTGTGTGTGTTGGGGTGTGTGTTGGTGTGTATGTGTATTGTGTGTGTATTGGTGTGTGTATGTGTGTTGGGGGCGGTGTGTGTTGGTGTGTGTGTGTTGGTGTGTGTGTATTGGTGTGTGTGTTGGTGTGTGTGTATTGCGTGTGTGTTGCTGTGTGTATGTGTCAGTGTGTGGAGGGGGCGTGCGCAGGGCTGGACTGAGCCGTTGAAAGGGCGTCTTGGCATCAGGGTGCCCCGCACCTTTCAGTGCGCTCTCCTCCTGAAGAAGCGGCCCTAGCCGGTGTGGCTCAGTGGCTAGAGCATCGGTCTCCGAACTGAAGGGTCCCGGGTTCGATTCCAGTCAAGGGCATGGACCTTGGCTGTGGGCACATCCCCAGTAGGGGGTGAGCAGGAGGCAGCTGATCCATGTTTCTGACTCTCTATCCTTCTCCCTTCCTCTCTGTGAAAAATCAATAAAATATTTTTTGTTAAAGAAGCAGCAGCAGCAGCCGGCAGTGCCTGAGGCTGAACTTGACCTAACCCTGGGAGAAACCGGAGGCGCTCCCTCAGCTGTGCGAGTTTGAGGCGGGGAGAGGAGCGCCAGTGATAGCGGGGGAGGAACGGCGCTGGGTGCGTCCAGCCAGGCGCTCTGTAAAGCAGGCGGAGCCTCTGAGCCAGGCCGCGGGGAGAGAGCCTCACAGGACGGAGGACACCCAGGAAGCAGGAGGCAAGACAACACGGGGGGGGGGGGGGACGGCGTCCTCGGGAGGACAGGTGACGTCTGGGCTGAGGCCTGAGCGGAAAGGGGAGTCCCCAACACAGACAGTCACAGGCCGTGTCCCCGCCACGGGGCACGGTGGCTGAGGGCTGGCCTATGGGCCAGGAGGTCACAGCCCGACTCCTGGTCGGCCACATGCCCAGCTGCTGGGCTCGATGCCCCGCTGATCAGTGATTCCCTCTCATCACTGATGTTTCTATCTCTCTCCCTTCCTCTCTGGAATCAACAAAAATATTTAAAAAGAGAAAGAATATGATGTTCAAGGCAGTATAAGCGGCATGCGGTCAGGAGCCCGGAGGCCGAGAGGAGAGGGTGGTGGCGTGGGGAGAGGGACAGAAAGCCCCAGAGGGGATGGGGAGTCTGGGCCAGGCCTGTCTGCCCAGGGGAGGAGGCCGGGGGAGTGTTGAGCAGGAGGGTGACTTGGTCTGATAGTTTTAGGGACCCCAGCTGTTCACTTGGTTGAAAAAGACATGGCCAGGAGAGGCAAGAGTGAGGGCGGGGGGGGGGGGGGGGGGGGCGGGACCAGGGCAGTGGCCGCCATTGCCTCCACCTTACAGACGTGGAAACTGAGGCTCGGAGGGGCTAAGGGGCCTGACAAGGTCGTGCGGCCTTTAAGTTCAGGTCCAGAATCTATCTTTGCGGGTGGTAAAATTCTTATTGTGGGAAAATACACATAACATAAATGTGTCGCTTTATTTTTTATTAAATACTAGGGGCCTGGTGCACGAAATTTGTGCACTGGGGATGGGTGGTCCCTCAGCCCAGCCTTGCCCCTCTCACATACTGGGAGCCCTTAGGGAATGTCCAACTGATGGCTCACCCCCAGCCTATCCAAGGCCTAACCCGGTGCAGTGCCCCCTGCAGCCACCAGAGGGCACACAGGGAACTCCACGCAACCGGCTGCCAGGGATGGTTTATGGGAGGTAGAGGAACCTGGAGCCCAGCCTTTTGCACACACAATCTTCACCCCACCCCACCCCCCGAAACATGCAGATGAGAGGGGAGAGCAGCCAGCCTATAGGACGGAAGAAAGGGGGGAAATCAGGGTGGGAGAGCACCCCTAGCCCCTCGTCATCCTGGTCCAACCCCCACAGACACACCAGGCACAGCTTCCCCCCTGCTATCCTCCCTGCTGCTGGGAGCTGGGGGGAAAGGGGGAGAGGAGACGCCTGGACTGCATCCAGCAAGCCCCGGCTCCCCCTCTGCCCTCCTCCAGCAGCTCAGGGACCTCCAGGCTGTGGCTTGCCATTTTACAGATGAGGAAACTGAGGCTCAAAACTGTCTGCTGGTCGTCCAGAGCAGGTGGAAGAGGTGCTCCTTCCTCACGCTCAGCGCCCGGCATCCTTCAGCCGCACCTCAGGATGGCGGGGGAGGGGGTGTTTTTACTATATTTTTATTGATTTCAGAGAGGAAGGGGAGGGAGAGAGAGAAGCATCAATGAGAACATCATTGATGGGCTGCCTCCTCCACACCCAGCCCAGGCATTTGCCCTGAGCAGGGCTCGAACCGGTGACCTCTAGGTTCCTGGGTGCACGCTCACCCACTGAGCGCCCGGCTGGCGGGGTGGGGGGTCTTTAGGCCTCATCCCCCCTCACCCGGCTGGCTGGCCTCGCCCCGGGCCTGCAGAACGCGGGCCTGACCGCCAGGGCCCCCCCTTTCTGAGCCCTGGGCCTGACTAATGCCGCCCAGGTCTGTCCCGGCCGGCTTGTCAGCGCCTGCTGTCGGCCAGCATCCCGTCACTTCCACACCTCGGCGTCCGGGGTGTGCTGCTGAGCCGCCCCCCACCCACCCCCTCATCCCCACCCCCACCCCCACCGCATCCGCGTGCAGCTGGGCCCTTGGATCGGAGTCCGGGAGCTGACATTTATCCGTCGTCTCAGCGTGTTCATTCATCTGGCAGGCATTTGCCAGTGCCCACGCCGTGCCAGGCACGGGGGTGCAGCCCCGAAAGGCGCGTCCTCTGTCCTTCAGCAGCTCGCACTGTGGCTCCGCACAGGGGGCCCGGGAGAGAGGGCTTGCTGGGTGCGGGCTCTGTGCTGGGTGCTGGGTGCGGGCTCTGTGCTGGGTGCTGGGTGCGGGCTCTGTGCTGGGTGCGGGCTCTGTGCTGGGTGCGGGCTCTGTGCTCTGTGCTGGGTGCGGGCTCTGTGCTGGGTGCGGGCTCTGTGCTCTGTGCTGGGTGCGGGCTCTGTGCTGGGTGCGGGCTCTGTGCTGGGTGCGGGCTCTGTGCTGGGAGCGGGCTCTGTGCTGGGAGCGGGCTCTGTGCTCTGTGCTGGGAGCGGGCTCTGTGCTGGGTGCGGGCTCTGTGCTGGGTGCTGGGTGCGGGCTCTGTGCTGGGTGCGGGCTCTGTGCTCTGTGCTGGGTGCGGGCTCTGTGCTGGGTGCGGGCTCTGTGCTGGGTGCGGGCTCTGTGCTGGGAGCGGGCTCTGTGCTGGGAGCGGGCTCTGTGCTGGGAGCGGGCTCTGTGCTGGGTGCTGGGTGCGGGCTCTGTGCTGGGTGCGGGCTCTGTGCTGGGAGCGGGCTCTGTGCTGGGAGCGGGCTCTGTGCTGGGTGCGGGCTCTGTGCTGGGTGCGGGCTCTGTGCTGGGAGCGGGCTCTGTGCTGGGAGCGGGCTCTGTGCTGGGTGCGGGCTCTGTGCTGGGTGCGGGCTCTGTGCTGGGAGCGGGCTCTGTGCTGGGTGCGGGCTCTGTGCTGGGTGCGGGCTCTGTGCTGGGAGCGGGCTCTGTGCTGGGAGCGGGCTCTGTGCTGGGTGCGGGCTCTGTGCTGGGTGCGGGCTCTGTGCTGGGAGCGGGCTCTGTGCTGGGTGCTGGGTGCGGGCTCTGTGCTGGGTGCGGGCTCTGTGCTGGGTGCGGGCTCTGTGCTGGGTGCGGGGTCTGTGCTGGGTGCGGGCTCTGTGCTGGGTGCTGGGTGCGGGCTCTGTGCTGGGTGCGGGCTCTGTGCTGGGAGCGGGCTCTGTGCTGGGTGCGGGCTCTGTGCTGGGAGCGGGCTCTGTGCTGGGTGCGGGCTCTGTGCTGGGAGCGGGCTCTGTGCTGGGTGCTGGGTGCGGGCTCTGTGCTGGGTGCGGGCTCTGTGCTGGGAGCGGGCTCTGTGCTGGGTGCGGGCTCTGTGCTGGGAGCGGGCTCTGTGCTGGGTGCGGGCTCTGTGCTGGGTGCGGGCTCTGTGCTGGGAGCGGGCTCTGTGCTGGGAGCGGGCTCTGTGCTGGGAGCGGGCTCTGTGCTGGGTGCGGGCTCTGTGCGGGGAGCGGGCTCTGTGCTGGGTGCGGGCTCTGTGCTGGGAGCGGGCTCTGTGCTGGGAGCGGGCTCTGTGCTGGGAGCGGGCTCTGTGCTCTGTGCTGGGTGCGGGCTCTGTGCTGGGTGCTGGGTGCGGGCTCTGTGCTGGGTGCGGGCTCTGTGCTGGGAGCGGGCTCTGTGCTGGGTGCGGGCTCTGTGCTGGGAGCGGGCTCTGTGCTGGGAGCGGGCTCTGTGCTGGGTGCGGGCTCTGTGCTGGGAGCGGGCTCTGTGCTCTGTGCTGGGTGCGGGCTCTGTGCTGGGTGCGGGCTCTGTGCTGGGAGCGGGCTCTGTGCTGGGTGCGGGCTCTGTGCTGGGTGCTGGGTGCGGGCTCTGTGCTGGGAGCGGGCTCTGTGCTGGGAGCGGGCTCTGTGCTGGGAGCGGGCTCTGTGCTCTGTGCTGGGAGCGGGCTCTGTGCTGGGTGCGGGCTCTGTGCTGGGTGCTGGGTGCGGGCTCTGTGCTGGGTGCGGGCTCTGTGCTCTGTGCTGGGTGCGGGCTCTGTGCTGGGTGCGGGCTCTGTGCTGGGTGCGGGCTCTGTGCTGGGAGCGGGCTCTGTGCTGGGAGCGGGCTCTGTGCTGGGAGCGGGCTCTGTGCTGGGTGCTGGGAGCGGGCTCTGTGCTGGGTGCGGGCTCTGTGCTGGGAGCGGGCTCTGTGCTGGGTGCGGGCTCTGTGCTGGGTGCGGGCTCTGTGCTGGGTGCGGGCTCTGTGCTGGGAGCGGGCTCTGTGCTGGGTGCGGGCTCTGTGCTGGGTGCGGGCTCTGTGCTGGGTGCGGGCTCTGTGCTGGGAGCGGGCTCTGTGCTGGGTGCGGGCTCTGTGCTGGGTGCGGGCTCTGTGCTGGGAGCGGCTCTGTGCTGGGAGCGGGCTCTGTGCTGGGTGCGGGCTCTGTGCTGGGTGCGGGCTCTGTGCTGGGTGCGGGCTCTGTGCTGGGTGCTGGGTGCGGGCTCTGTGCTGGGTGCGGGCTCTGTGCTGGGAGCGGGCTCTGTGCTGGGTGCGGGCTCTGTGCTGGGAGCGGGCTCTGTGCTGGGTGCTGGGTGCGGGCTCTGTGCTGGGTGCGGGCTCTGTGCTGGGAGCGGGCTCTGTGCTGGGTGCGGGCTCTGTGCTGGGAGCGGGCTCTGTGCTGGGTGCGGGCTCGGTGCTGGGAGCGGGCTCTGTGCTGGGTGCTGGGTGCGGGCTCTGTGCTGGGTGCGGGCTCTGTGCTGGGAGCGGGCTCTGTGCTGGGTGCGGGCTCTGTGCTGGGTGCGGGCTCTGTGCTGGGTGCGGGCTCTGTGCTGGGTGCGGGCTCTGTGCTGGGAGCGGGCTCTGTGCTGGGAGCGGGCTCTGTGCTGGGAGCGGGCTCTGTGCTGGGTGCGGGCTCTGTGCTGGGAGCGGGCTCTGTGCTGGGTGCGGGCTCTGTGCTGGGAGCGGGCTCTGTGCTGGGAGCGGGCTCTGTGCTGGGTGCGGGCTCTGTGCTCTGTGCTGGTGCGGGCTCTGTGCTGGGTGCTGGGTGCGGGCTCTGTGCTGGGTGCGGGCTCTGTGCTGGGAGCGGGCTCTGTGCTGGGTGCGGGCTCTGTGCTGGGAGCGGGCTCTGTGCTGGGAGCGGGCTCTGTGCTGGGTGCGGGCTCTGTGCTGGGAGCGGGCTCTGTGCTCTGTGCTGGGTGCGGGCTCTGTGCTGGGTGCGGGCTCGGTGCTGGGAGCGGGCTCTGTGCTGGGTGCGGGCTCTGTGCTGGGTGCTGGGTGCGGGCTCTGTGCTGGGAGCGGGCTCTGTGCTGGGAGCGGGCTCTGTGCTGGGAGCGGGCTCTGTGCTGGGAGCGGGCTCTGTGCTGGGTGCTGGGTGCGGGCTCTGTGCTGGGTGCGGGCTCTGTGCTGGGAGCGGGCTCTGTGCTGGGAGCGGGCTCTGTGCTGGGTGCTGGGTGCGGGCTCTGTGCTGGGTGCGGGCTCTGTGCTGGGTGCGGGCTCTGTGCTGGGTGCGGGCTCTGTGCTGGGTGCTGGCTCTGTGCTGGGTGCTGGGTGCGGGCTCTGTGCTGGGTGCGGGCTCTGTGCTGGGTGCGGGCTCTGTGCTGGGTGCTGGCTCTGTGCTGGGTGCTGGGTGCGGGCTCTGTGCTGGGTGCGGGCTCTGTGCTGGGTGCTGGCTCTGTGCTGGGTGCGGGCTCTGTGCTGGGTGCTGGCTCTGTGCTGGGTGCTGGGTGCGGGCTCTGTGCTGGGTGCGGGCTCTGTGCTGGGAGCGGGCTCTGTGCTCTGTGCTGGGTGCGGGCTCTGTGCTGGGTGCGGGCTCTGTGCTGGGAGCGGGCTCTGTGCTGGGTGCGGGCTCTGTGCTGGGTGCTGGGTGCGGGCTCTGTGCTGGGTGCGGGCTCTGTGCTGGGAGCGGGCTCTGTGCTGGGAGCGGGCTCTGTGCTGGGAGCGGGCTCTGTGCTGGGAGCGGGCTCTGTGCTGGGTGCTGGGTGCGGGCTCTGTGCTGGGTGCGGGCTCTGTGCTGGGAGCGGGCTCTGTGCTGGGAGCGGGCTCTGTGCTGGGTGCTGGGTGCGGGCTCTGTGCTGGGTGCGGGCTCTGTGCTGGGTGCGGGCTCTGTGCTGGGTGCTGGCTCTGTGCTGGGTGCTGGGTGCGGGCTCTGTGCTGGGTGCGGGCTCTGTGCTGGGTGCGGGCTCTGTGCTGGGTGCTGGCTCTGTGCTGGGTGCTGGGTGCGGGCTCTGTGCTGGGTGCGGGCTCTGTGCTGGGTGCTGGCTCTGTGCTGGGTGCGGGCTCTGTGCTGGGTGCTGGCTCTGTGCTGGGTGCTGGGTGCGGGCTCTGTGCTGGGAGCGGGCTCTGTGCTGGGTGCTGGCTCTGTGCTGGGTGCTGGGTGCGGGCTCTGTGCTGGCTCTGTGCTGGGTGCTGGGTGCTGGCTCTGTGCTGGGTGCGGGCTCTGTGCTGGGAGCGGGCTCTGTGCTGGGTGCTGGCTCTGTGCTGGGTGCTGGGTGCGGGCTCTGTGCTGGGTGCGGGCTCTGTGCTGGGTGCGGGCTCTGTGCTCTGTGCTGGGTGCTGGCTCTGTGCTGGGTGCGGGCTCTGTGCTGGGAGCGGGCTCTGTGCTGGGAGCGGGCTCTGTGCTGGGTGCGGGCTCTGTGCTGGGAGCGGGCTCTGTGCTGGGTGCGGGCTCTGTGCTGGGTGCTGGGTGCGGGCTCTGTGCTGGGAGCGGGCTCTGTGCTGGGTGCGGGCTCTGTGCTGGGTGCGGGCTCTGTGCTGGGAGCGGGCTCTGTGCTGGGTGCGGGCTCTGTGCTGGGAGCGGGCTCTGTGCTGGGTGCGGGCTCTGTGCTGGGTGCTGGGTGCGGGCTCTGTGCTGGGTGCGGGCTCTGTGCTGGGTGCGGGCTCTGTGCTGGGTGCGGGCTCTGTGCTGGGTGCTGGGAGCGGGCTCTGTGCTGGGTGCTGGGTGCGGGCTCTGTGCTGGGTGCGGGCTCTGTGCTGGGTGCTGGGTGCGGGCTCTGTGCTGGGTGCTGGGAGCGGGCTCTGTGCTGGGTGCTGGGAGCGGGCTCTGTGCTGGGTGCTGGGTGCGGGCTCTGTGCTGGGTGCTGGGAGCGGGCTCTGTGCTGGGTGCGGGCTCTGTGCTGGGTGCGGGCTCTGTGCTGGGTGCTGGGAGCGGGCTCTGTGCTGGGAGCGGGCTCTGTGCTGGGTGCGGGCTCTGTGCTGGGTGCTGGGAGCGGGCTCTGTGCTGGGAGCGGGCTCTGTGCTGGGAGCGGGCTCTGTGCTGGGTGCGGGCTCTGTGCTCGGTGCTGGGAGCGGGCTCTGTGCTGGGTGCGGGCTCTGTGCTGGGTGCTGGGAGCGGGCTCTGTGCTGGGTGCGGGCTCTGTGCTGGGTGCTGGGTGCGGGCTCTGTGCTGGGTGCGGGCTCTGTGCTGGGTGCTGGGAGCGGGCTCTGTGCTGGGTGCTGGGTGTGGGCTCTGTGCTGGGTGCGGGCTCTGTGCTGGGTGCTGGGAGCGGGCTCTGTGCTGGGTGCGGGCTCTGTGCTGGGTGCTGGGAGCGGGCTCTGTGCTGGGTGCGGGCTCTGTGCTGGGTGCGGGCTCTGTGCTGGGTGCTGGGAGCGGGCTCTGTGCTGGGTGCGGGCTCTGTGCTGGGTGCTGGAGCGGGCTCTGTGCTGGGTGCGGGCTCTGTGCTGGGTGCGGGCTCTGTGCTGGGTGCTGGGAGCGGGCTCTGTGCTGGGTGCGGGCTCTGTGCTGGGTGCGGGCTCTGTGCTGGGTGCGGGCTCTGTGCTGGGTGCTGGGAGCGGGCTCTGTGCTGGGTGCGGGCTCTGTGCTGGGTGCTGGGAGCGGGCTCTGTGCTGGGTGCGGGCTCTGTGCTGGGTGCGGGCTCTGTGCTGGGTGCTGGGAGCGGGCTCTGTGCTGGGTGCTGGGAGCGGGCTCTGTGCTGGGTGCGGGCTCTGTGCTGGGTGCGGGCTCTGTGCTGGGTGCTGGGAGCGGGCTCTGTGCTGGGAGCGGGCTCTGTGCTGGGAGCGGGCTCTGTGCTGGGTGCGGGCTCTGTGCTGGGTGCTGGGAGCGGGCTCTGTGCTGGGTGCTGGGTGCGGGCTCTGTGCTGGTAGCGGGCTCTGTGCTGGGTGCTGGGTGCGGGCTCTATGCTGGGTGCGGGCTCTGTGCTGGGTGAGGGCTCTGTGCTGGGTCGTCCCATGCACCTCAGGGCCCTGCAGTGGGTGGCGCCCCCTTGCAGACAGGAATGCCAAGTGCAGAAGGTCATGTGCTGTCGCAGTCACACACCCAGAGGGGGGCAGCTCAGCGCTCGACCCCCCACCCCAACTACTTTGAACGCGGGTTCTGTCCTCGGTGAAGACGCTCTCAGTCCTAGCTCGGGGTCCTCTTCCAGCTCACCCACTGTCATCAACAGCACCCACAAAGCTAACGTCACGTCAGAGCTGGGGGGAGGGCCATCGCCCCTGCCCCGGGGACCGTCTGGCTCACACCCTGTGAGTTCAGCGGGTGCAAACCGCCTGACCTGCCCGTCCTCCTGCCCCAGCCCCTGTCCCAGCCCCTCAGGTTCCTGCCCCAGCCCAGCCCCAGCCCAGACCCAGCCCAGACCCAGACCCAGCCCCAGCCCAGACCCAGACCCAGCCCCAGCCTCAGCCCCAGCCTCAGCCCCAGCCCCAGCCTCAGCCCCAGCCCCAGCCCAGCACCAGCCTCAGCCCCAGTCCCAGCCTCAGCCCCAGCCCCAGCCCAGCACCAGCCTCAGCCCCAGTCCCAGCCTCAGCCCCAGCCCCAGCCTCAGCCCCAGCCCCAGCCCAGCACCAGCCTCAGCCCCAGTCCCAGCCTCAGCCCCAGCCCCAGCCTCAGCCCCAGCTCAGGCCCAGCCCAGCCCCTCAGGCTCCTGCCCCAGCCGCTGTGGATCTGGTTGGGGCACCTTTGCCACAAAGCCGTCCCCACAGCCGGTTCTCTGCACACAGGAGCCCTGGCCTGCGTCACGGTGCCCCGCCCTGTCCCTCCCCGAAGGAGCCCCGAAACCCAGGAGCCCTGGACCGGGAGGGAGTGGGGATTTCTCAGGCTCCACGCCTCTCCCCCCACCCCATCTCCCCACCACGTGAAGGCTTCTCTCCTGCACCGTCTGCTCCGGAGGCCTCACCCACCTTCTCCACTCACTCTCTACCAGGTGGGGGGACCAACTGCAGAGCAGGCCTGGGGGGGGTGGGGGACAGGAAGCCAGGCGAGCAGGGGAGATGCTCTGCGCAGTTTGCACAGGGCTGGCTCCCAGCTCCCCGCCAGCACCCAGGACGCCAGACCCCGCGTCCCCGCCCCCCCCCCCCCCGGCCCGCCCCGCCTCCTCACGTCCGTGACGGGAACAGAGCCTGACGCCGTTTGCCGTCCGGCAGGGGGCACAGACATGGGAAACGCGCGGTGCCGGGAGGGGGGAGGATGTGGGGGGTGCACAGCGGGCAGAGAGGGCGTGACCCGGGCCGAGGGGACGGGCCACTTGAACTCGCCGGTCCCGTGCGTCTTCTGGGAGGAGGTGACGTCTGAGGAGCCGAGAAGGAGCCGCAGGGGGTTGGGGGGGGAGGGGGGGGCTGTGAGGGTGAAGATGCTGAGAGGAGAGAGCAGCGAGGCCCAAATCCGTGCGCCCGCACGGGGGCTGCGGGGAACCGCACGGGGGCGTGACTCAACGGGAAGCGTGTGGGCCCGGTCCTCAGAGCGCCTCGCACCAGAACCGCTCCGCGGGCGCCTGCCCCTGCCACTCTCCCTCTCGGGCGTGGACCCCCCCCCCCCCCCAGCAATGCTCTGTTCCTTTATCCGCTCCGTCCTCACACCTGTCCCCGAGGCCCAGCCCCAGGCAGGTGCTGAGAGGTTTGCTCGACGGATGGACGGATGGACGGACTCCGGACGGACGGACGGACTCCTCGCCAAACCCGGGGGCCAGGGAGGAGGCCGGGCGAGATCAAACCCCGGGCTCCGGCCCCCTCTACACGGGATGGAGGCTCCCGGGGCGGAAGCAGGAAAGACAACGGGATCCCAGGAGGGGGAGGGAGTCGCCTCCACCATCGGAGAGTTTCTCCGAGTCCAGATTCCCAGCTATTTTTAAAAATGTCTGAAGATCTGGCAACCCCAGGCCTGCCCGTCCCCATGGCAACACCGGCTGGTGCGGTGCTGCCGGCCCGCAGACGGGGCTGCCCTGCGCCCCCCGCCGCTCGCTGTCGCCCACACAGCCCCCCACAGCCCCGCCCCCCATCCCCGGCCGGGCCTGAGCCTCTGGGTGGCCCCAAGGCCGTGCCAGGACCGGGGCCGGGCGTGGCCCCTGTGCCCCAGCCTGCAGCTCGGAGCCAGACCAGGTCCCGTGGCAGCGGGGCCCGGGCGGGTTCCCGGCCCAGGAGAGGCTCAGGTGGCCAGAGGACCCCAATCTCACCCTCCACCAAGGCGAGAGATGCCAGTCCGGGTGGGCACCACAGGGGGCGCCTCTCCCCGCCTGTGCTCAGCTCTGAGCCCACGGTCCGGGCGCTAGGGCTGGGGGGGACCTCCATCTGCTAGCACCGCCCCCCCTTCCCCCCCCCCCACCCTCTGGGACCTGGGCTGGCACCTGAGCCTCCTGTCTGCAGCTTGACGGCTGGGCGGAGGCTGCTGGGCCTGGACGTTCTCGGGGCCACGGGCACACCCCAAGCCCTGCTAGCCTGTGACCCAGGCACCAAGCGGCCCTCCCCCCGCCCCCTCCCTCCTCCCTCCTCCCTCGGCCGGCTGAGCCCTCCCGGGCCTGTCCCCCAGGCCCGGCCCTGGTTAGTGCTGTGCTGGGCTGTGCTCTCTGTGCACTTTATTTAAAACCCAACAGTCCGCCCGCCGGCGGGGCTCAGGGGTTGAGTGTTGACCTCTGAAGCAGGAGGTTACAGGTCACGGTCGGATTCGGGTCGGGCCGCACGCCCGGGCCCCGGCAGGGGGCGCACAGGAGGCAGCCTGCCAGTGCTTCTCTCTCATCGGATGCCTCTGCCCCTCTCCCCTTCTCCCTTCCTCTCTCCGAAATCAATCCTGAACAACAAACATCCAAGTGTGTCGGTTACAACTTGGGCAAAAGCTAGGAATGTTTACGTGAATAAGGAAATACACAAAACCCCAGCAGCCCTGTGAGGCAGGCACTGACCCGTTTCACAAGTGGAGAAACTGAGGCTCGAACAGGTGACATCACCTGCCTCAGGCCACACAGTAGCAAGTGGTGGCGTGAGGGTCAAATCCAGGCCTGGGGCCTCCTCCCTGCGCCACCGGCTCCCTGGAGGGACCCTCAGCACCGGCCCATGGAGGGGGCGGGGCAGGGGCAGGGGCGGGGTTCAGGGCAGAGGACAATCCCTTGCTCAAGGACAGCCGACACCACCCACACAGCCACCTACTCTGTTGGAGGGTCCCCAGGACAGGGCCGGATCGGGGGTCCCTGTGACGGAGGCTTAGGGCTTCAGCGCGGCCACGAGGGAGGGACGGCTCCCAGATGTCACGGCCTCACTGTCCCGCGGGGGCTGTGGTCTGAGCCGCAGAACAGGGGACACTGCCTGGGCCCAGGTCAGCTTCAAGGAAACTGGAAGAGTTTAGACAAGAGATGAAAGGAGGACAGAGAAAAGAGAGAAGGGGGTGGAAGGAGGGAAAGAGGAAGGGAGGGGAGGAGGAGGGAGGAAGGAGGGCAGGAGGGAGGACAGGAGGGAGGCCAAGAGGAAGGGAAGGGAGAAGGAGGGGGAGGGAGGGAGGAGGGAAAGAGGGAGGCAGGCAGGCAGAGAGGCAGGCAGGCAGGGAGGGAGAAAGGGGAGGAGAGGAGGGAAGAAGTGAGGGAGGGAGGAAGAAAATCGATTGCCACGTTCCAAATAATTAATGCCTTTAGCACATACGATTTCCCAGACGTACCATTTCTTTTAAAAGTTCATTTCACATGCTGCGATCACAGCCCGGGGAGGGAGGGATCCTCTGATGCAGGAACGGCCTGGAGGAAGGTGCCCCGGAGAAGGAGGTGGTTGGGACAAGAAGGGGTAGGTTGGGGGGGACACTTCCTCTCCACCCCTCCACCCCTCCACCCACCCACCCTCCCCGGCAGCAGACTGCCTGCCGCCTCCAGTATCTGCCGTAATGACTCGTGAGCCTAATACATTGTTTAAATACAAGACTCCTGGCGGGCGTGCTTTTTCAGTGTTGGGTTTATTTATTTTATCGTTGTTTGTAAAATATACTTTTGTTGATGTCAGAGAGGAACGCAGAAGGAGACAGAGACATCAGTGATGAGGGAGAAACACTGATCGGCTGCCTCCTGCAGGCCCCCGAAGGATGGAGCCCACAGCCCAGGCATGTGCCCTATGACCGGAATCGAACCCGGGACCCTTCAGTCCGCAGGCCGAGGCTCTACCCACTGAGCCACACCTGCTAGGGCAGCGTTTCGGGGCTTTGTAAGCTACTGAACGAGTGAAGAGGAAGGAGGCCAGAGAGAGGAGGGATTGGCCAAGGTTGTGCCGCAGGCGCGGGGACCGTCCGCACGGCCGGCCGGGCTCACCGACCGCCGCAGCTCATGTCTCCTGAGTCCACGCACCTCCACGGGGTGGGGGTGCGCCCCCCCAGCTGGGCAGCTCGGACGCCCTTACCTGGCGCCCCTCCAGCAGCCTCAGGGGGGAGTCCGCTCTTTGCGACCACATTCCCCAAGGACAGGAAGGAGGATAGGAGGGAGCAGGCCCCGGCCCCGGGCGGGGGGGGGGGGGGGGGGGGGGGGGGGGAGAGACACACTCCCGGCACCGACCCAGCTTCCTGCCAGCCTCACAGTTGAAACTCTTCCTAAAACAACCGGCTGCCTCTGAGCGGGCGAAATGGAATCTCTCTGCTGACTCCGGACCTGGCCCTGCCCGGGCCCCCTGAGAACTTCCTGCACTGCTGGGCCCAGGGGGGCGCCCAGAGGAGGAGCTGGCCTGGCTTACCAGCGGTCCTACCCCGGGGGGGGGGGGGGGGGGGGAGACTTGGGGGGAGGAGCCCAGCGGGAGTCTGGGTAGAGAAGAGGGTGAAGGAGAATGGGAACCCCCTCCCTAACCAGGAAATCGGTCTCTAGGGGGGCCCACCCTGTCCCCAGAGCAGGTTGGGGGGGGGGGGGCAGCAGGCAGGGATCTCCAGAGGAGACCAGAGAAGTGGGCTGGTGGCAGGCAGGGCTGTGAAAGGCGGGGGGGCGGGGGTCACTGCTAATGGAGGGACAGTCCAGGGCCCCTAGACTGTGTAGAAAGGGGTGACGGCCACCCAGCCGGCGTGGCTCAGTGGTAGCCATCACTGAACCAGAAGGTCGCGGTTCCACTCCCGGTCGGGGCACAGGGCACAGGGCACAGGGCACAGGGCACATTCCCGGGTTGCGGGCTCGATCCCCAGTGGGGAGCCCGCAGGAAGCAGCCGATCAATGACTCTCTCTCATCATTGATGTTTCTGTCTGCCCCTCCCTCTCCCTCCCTCTCTGAAATCAATAGAAATATTTTTTTAAAAACAGGAAAAGAGCCCTAACCGGTTTGGCTCAGTGGATGGAACGTCAGCCTGCGGACTGAAGGGTCCCAGGTTCGATTCCGGTCGAGGGCATGGACCTTGGTTGCAGGCACATCCCCCGTAGGGGGTGTGCAGGAGGCGGCTGATGGATGTCTCTCAACGATGCTTCTAACTCTCTATCCGTCTCCCTTCCTCTCTGTAAAAAATCAATAAAATGTATTTTAAAAAATAAATTAACAAGAAAAGAGAGGACTTGACCAGACAGAAGTGAGTTCAAGGCCGAACTGCACCTGCCCTGCCTCTTCCTGGCTGGGGGCTCTGGGCAAGCGCCTGACCCTCTCTGTGCCTGTTTCCTGGTGGAAGTTGCTAGCATCATATCGGGGCTGCTGTGTTGGCGGCTGGAAGGGGGGCTCGGGCCACAGTCTCCTGTGGAAAGGCCCGGAAGAACGCCGGCGTGTTTTGTTTGGGGTCACGTGTTCGTGTGGCCCGTGTTTGATGCCTGACACGCATGATTATAGAATGAAAGCGACACTCGGGGGGGGGAACGGAGCAGTAGACTGCGGTTTGGCCCTAGAGGGAAGCAGTGGGTGAGAGGACCAGTCAGGGACAGAGGGCTGGGGCGGGAGGGGGAGCTGGAGGGTCTGAGGCTCAGGCAGGGGAGCCCTGGCTGCCTCAGGGGCCCAGAGGTGGCAGCTCCGAGCCCTTGGGGGCAGGGGCCGGTGGCACCGGGCATGCTCACCTTTCCCCGGGGGCCAAGTCTCCAGGCCCCTTGCCCAGAGGCCCCAGCAGGGAACCTGGGGCCAGAGAATGCTGTCTTCGGGGACAGGAGCCCCGCTCCCTGGCCAGTCTCAGCACTGAGCCCTCAGAGCGTCAGCCCGCGATGGCCCGGGGCCCCCAGGTGAGCCTGCCCGCCTGCAGTGTCCCCGCTAGACGGTCAGCCGGCCCTGCTGAGGCAGCCCTTTGAGGAAGCGGGGCCTGCCGGTCTGCACTCTCCCCGCTGGGCGGCCGCTAATCCCCCAAAGAAAGTCAAACATTAGCCCGGGAAACAGCTTATGCCTTATATAAGCCCCCCCGGGCGGCACACACAGCCTGGGAGCCTCGCTGCCCAACCGCACGGCCACCGGACTGGACAGAGCCAGGGCCGCAGCCCGCGCCCACCAGCCCCACCGAGGGAGCCAGGCCGCCCACCAGGTGAGGAGGGGGGAGCCCCCCCGGCCGTGCCCCCAGAATCCCAGGAAACTGCTACGCTAGGCCCTCCCCACTGCCACAGCCAAGTCCCTTCTGCCCCCAACCTGCCCGGTCCCCTCTGCTCCCCCAGGCTCCTCTACTTCCCCAGCCCCTGGCCCAGCCCAGGGGACGGCACCAGCCAGGGGACTCTGGGCTGGGGGCGGCCTCTCCCCGCAGGCAGGCGGAGGCAGCCCTGCCTGTCTGCTCGGAGCAACCGGGACCTCCCCCACCTTCGCCCAGCGTCCACCCCACCCCACCCCCACCCGCCCTTTGGCCCCAGCTATGTGATCAGCTCTGCCCCATGCATGCAGCACGTGTGACCGGCCTGGGCGAGTCACACATACTTGCGCCCCCGGATCCCCACCCAACCACATGCCTGAGCTCACACAGCTCCAGCCTGAATGTACACATCCTGTGGGCACTCACCTGTGACCTCACATGTATGTATACATGCAATTGGCACAGCCTCACGCAGCCACTCGTCCGTCTGTGGGTGCACACAGCTGAGCCCCACATCCCATGCACTGACACATACGCTGCACACACACATATACCAGGCACACACCCCACCTCCCCACACACACACACACACACACACCCCGTAGGCCCCCAGGTCACCGCCTGCACGGCCCTCTCCGGCCTCGCCCCCCCTCCCTCCCCGCAGCTCTGGCCGCCCCCGGCGCCATGACCTTCTCCAAGCTCATGGACAGCGTCAACGGCACCGGCCCCTTCCAGTTCCTCATCGTGGTGCTGCTGGGGCTCCCCATCCTGGGCATGGCCAACCACAACCTGCTGCAGATCTTCACGGCCGCCACGCCCGCCCACCACTGCCGCCCGCCCCCCAACGCCTCCGCAGGGCCCTGGCTGCTCCCGGTGGGCCCGGGCAGGAAGCCGGAGCCGTGCCTCCGGTTCGTGTACCCCCCCAATGCCAGCCTGCCCAACGGCACCCGGGGGGCCACCGAGCCGTGCCTGGACGGCTGGGCCTACAACAGCAGCAGTGGGGACTCCATCGTGATTGAGGTACGGCCTGCGCAGCCCTCTGCTCGGCTCAGGGCGGCACCCCACATCGGGCACTCTCAGAGGAGAACCCCACATCGGGCACTCTCAGAGCAGAACCCCACATCGGGCACTCTCAGAGCAGAACCCCACATCGGGCACTCTCAGAGCAGAACCCCACATCGGGCACTCTCAGGGCAGAACCCCACATCGGGCACTCTCAGAGCAGAACCCCACATCGGGCACTCTCAGAGCAGGACCCCACATCGGGCACTCTCAGAGCGGAACCCCACATCGGGCACTCTCAGAGCAGAACCCCACATCGGGCACTCTCAGAGCGGAACCCCACATCGGGCACTCTCAGAGCAGAACCCCACATCGGGCACTCTCAGAGCGGAACCCCACATCGGGCACTCTCAGAGCAGAACCCCACATCGGGCACTCTCAGAGCAGGACCCCACATCGGGCACTCTCAGAGCGGAACCCCACATCGGGCACTCTCAGAGCAGAACCCCACATCGGGCACTCTCAGAGCAGGACCCCACATCGGGCACTCTCAGAGCAGGACCCCACATCGGGCACTCTCAGAGCGGAACCCCACATCGGGCACTCTCAGAGCAGAACCCCACATCGGGCACTCTCAGAGCGGAACCCCACATCGGGCACTCTCAGAGCGGAACCCCACATCGGGCACTCTCAGAGCAGAACCCCACATCGGGCACTCTCAGAGCGGAACCCCACATCGGGCACTCTCAGAGCAGAACCCCACATCGGGCACTCTCAGAGCAGAACCCCACATCGGGCACTCTCAGAGCAGAACCCCACATCGGGCACTCTCAGAGCAGAACCCCACATCGGGCACTCTCAGGGCAGAACCCCACATCGGGCACTCTCAGAGCAGGACCCCCACATCGGGCACTCTCAGGGCAGAACCCCACATCGGGCACTCTCAGAGCAGAACCCCACATCCGGGCACTCTCAGAGCAGAACCCCACATCGGGCACTCTCAGGGCAGAACCCCACATCGGGCACTCTCAGGGCAGAACCCCACATCGGGCACTCTCAGGGCAGAACCCCACATCGGGCACTCTCAGGGCAGAACCCCACATCGGGCACTCTCAGGGCAGAACCCCACATCGGGCACTCTCAGAGCAGCACCTCACATCGGGCACTCTCAGAGCAGAACCCCACATCGGGCACTCTCAGGGCAGCACCCCACATCGGGCACTCTCAGAGCAGAACCTTACATCGGGCACTCTCAGGGCAGAACCCCACATCGGGCACTCTCAGGGCAGAACCCCACATCGGGCACTCTCAGGGCAGAACCCCACATCGGGCACTCTCAGGGCAGAACCCCACATCGGGCACTCTCAGGGCAGAACCCCACATCGGGCACTCTCAGAGCAGGACCCCCACATCCGGGCACTCTCAGAGCAGAACCCCTCATCGGGCACTCTCAGGGCAGAACCCCACATCGGGCACTCTCAGAGCAGAACCCCACATCGGGCACTCTCAGAGCGGAACCCCACATCGGGCACTCTCAGGGCAGAACCCCACATCGGGCACTCTCAGAGCAGGACCCCACATCGGGCACTCTCAGAGCGGAACCCCACATCGGGCACTCTCAGAGCAGAACCCCACATCGGGCACTCTCAGAGCAGAACCCCACATCGGGCACTCTCAGAGCAGGACCCCACATCGGGCACTCTCAGAGCGGAACCCCACATCGGGCACTCTCAGGGCAGCACCCCACATCGGGCACTCTCAGGGCAGAACCCCACATCGGGCACTCTCAGGGCAGAACCCCACATCGGGCACTCTCAGAGCAGAACCTTACATCGGGCACTCTCAGAGCAGAACCTTACATCGGGCACTCTCAGGGCAGAACCCCACATCGGGCACTCTCAGAGCAGAACCTTACATCGGGCACTCTCAGGGCAGAACCCCACATCGGGCACTCTCAGGGCAGAACCCCACATCGGCACTCTCAGGGCAGAACCCCACATCGGGCACTCTCAGGGCAGAACCCCACATCGGGCACTCTCAGGGCAGAACCCCACATCGGGCACTCTCAGGGCAGCACCCCACATCGGGCACTCTCAGGGCAGAACCCCACATCGGGCACTCTCAGGGCAGAACCTTACATCGGGCACTCTCAGAGCAGAACCTTACATCGGGCACTCTCAGGGCAGAACCCCACATCGGGCACTCTCAGGGCAGAACCCCACATCGGGCACTCTCAGGGCAGAACCCCACATCGGGCACTCTCAGAGCAGGACCCCCACATCCGGGCACTCTCAGAGCAGAACCCCACATCTGGACACTGGGCCAGGAGAGCAGGCGCTGGGCGGGCAGAGGAAGGGGGGCAAATCTTACCCACCGGGAACTGGTCTCCCCACACTCTGTGCAGTTTCCTGGGCCAGCAGCCGGCCCTGGGGGTGCCAAACGCACCAACCTTGTTCCCTCGGGACCCACGCCGAGTGGGGTCACAACTGCTGAGAGCACCCCCCACAGAAACGCGCTTCTGAGGACTTTGGGCTGCGACCTTAGGCCCGGCCTCCCCCTGGGCTGGCTGCGGGGAGGAGGGGGCTGGAGGCAGGAGGGAGGGGGAGAAGGAAATTCTGTCTTGTTTGTGCAAAGGCCGGAGGTGGGAAGGGGGGGACAGAGTGGAGCTGGAAACATGTCCTCCGCTCCCGAGGCTCCTGGGCCCCCATTCTTCCTGCCTTCGCCCGTCAGTGGTGCGTCACTGCCGACCAGTCCCCGGGAGCTGGAGCTAAACCAGACTGTCGGCGGCCGGCAGGCCGGGCAGAGACCCTGGCAGGAACTGGCGTTTATGGAGGATCTACAACCTCCAGACAGACATTGTCCCCCACTTCCATCCCGGCGGGGTCGGGCCCCAGAGAATCTGACCCGGAAACAAGGGGTTCACGGGCCTCAGGGGGCGTGCCCAGCGGGGGGGGGGGGCGGCTGTGGCGGGACCCAGCCACACGCCCACACCAGCTCAGGAAGGAAGGATGGACCCTCAGATGCTTCCCGTGCTCCCTCTGCAGCCAAGTGGGTGTGGCCGGCAGTGGGTGTGGTTGGCAGTGGGTGTGGTCGGCGGGGTGGGTGTGGCCTGCAGTGGGTGTGGCCGGCGGGGTGGGTGTGGCCGGTGGGTGAGTGGGTGTGGTCGGCAGTGGGTGTGGTCGATTTAGTGGGTGTGGCCAGGAGAGTGGGTGTGGCTGGTGGAGTGGGTGTGGCCGGAGGAGTCGGGGGTCGGTGACCCACGAGGCAGAGGCAGAGGCAGGGCAGTGGCGGGGCCTCACCCGGGCTGGGCTCCAGGAGGCCCAGGTGCTGCGGGGGGCATTGAGGCAGCCGGCATCCGCAGCCCCTCGTCCAGGGGACCCTGGTGAGCGGAGGCGAGGGGCTGCCCCCAGCTGCGCGGCGTGGAGGGTGAGCCAAGCCGAGCGGCAGCGTTCACATCCTGACCTGCCTTTTTCTAGTGCTGTCGCACCCCAGAATCTCAGCTTCTGCCCAGAGACATGAAGCAGAGGGCAGGGGTGCGTGTGGAAGGTCCCGGGAGACAGCAGGAGCCCAGGACCCAGCACCCCCAGAGCGCTGGGTGATGGTCCCCTTTCTGTGGCTGTTATGACTTACTGTTGTTGATAGAGATGGCCTAGAAGTGTCCCCAGAAGGGTAGGAAGCCCCCCGTAAAGGAGAATTCAGCTGCCACAGCTCTTCCCAGCCTCACTCTGCAGCCCCATCAGCCCCCTCGCCTGGAAACAGCCAGGCCTGAGCGCGGGTCCGGGTCCCGGGTCCCAGCTCCAACCCCTTCCTTTCTGCTGGGGCCTGGACTGTAGAACGGGACAGTGATGGGGAGGGACCAGGGGGGCTGGGGAGGGCTGTGCTGCAGATCTGAGTGAGCACAGCGCCTGACCCCACCCCCTGGCCCCCTACCCCCCCTACTCCCCAATCCCTGGCGAGGTGACCGACCTGCATTCCTTTCTCTGGGTTCTGCAGAGGAGGCTGAGGCCGGAATTTTTCAGGAGCTAAGACGCTAAAAGGGACAGCTTTCTTTTCAGTGGGGAGCGCGGGGAGCAGGGACTGTGGGCGAAGGCCAGGCCCCTCGGAGCTGAGCCCAGTGGACAGGCGACACCAGGCCTTGCTGACTGCAGAGGCGGCTCACACACCCCCTCCTGGGGCGCAGGGGCCTGGCTGAGAGCAGAGGGTGTGGGTCTTGTGCCCCATCAGCGTCCGCTCACGCCCCTGCCAGCCTGCTTCCCATCTCTCCGGGGCCCCGGTTCCCTGGAGAGGAGCCATGCCCACACCCCCACCGCCTGGACCTTGGCCCTGTGGGTGCCCTGAACCCAATCCGTGGACCGTGAGTGAGCCAGCCCATCCCTCTGAATCCCCTGCCATTCCTCTCGGGGCTTGAGCCTTCCTTCCTGTCTCCCCCTCCCCATCCCACCCTCTAACCTCTGCCACACACACACACACACACACACACACACACACACACACACACGGGTCCCTGGAGCCCCAAGTCAGCTGCTGGAGAGGCAGAAAGCCTGCCCAGTGGACCCCCCAGGAAACAGGTCTCCGCCTGGGGAGGCTGCCCCCCTCCCAGACCCCCTGTCCCTCTCCTGCGCCAGCTCTCCCCAGCTGCACGTCCCCCTGCTCACCTCTATCCTGGCCCGGGTGCCCCTCCCACCCTCCCCCTCCTCGTCTCCCATCTGACTCCTGGGTAACGTGACCTCGGCCATGAGTCTGGCCCAGCCTGACCCCGGACATAGCACCACCGACTAGTAAAAAAGCCCCGTGGTGTGTGCAGGAGGGGCCTCGGGGCTGTCCTCTGGGCCCTCCAAGGTCAGGGCTGCCTCCCTGAGCACCTACTGTGTGCAGGGCCCTGGGCTGGTGCTGTGCACTCTTTCCCGAACCTGTGGATCAGGCCCCGGGAGCATCGTCCCCCTCCCACTCAGGTCCCAAAGGTGGAGTCAAGCTTTCACAGGAGGAGGGACAGCCGGGACCCTTTCTCTGCCCGCCCGTCCCGGTGCCCACAGGCCTCAGCGCCGGTGGCAACAACAGTAACAAAATAGCCGCGTGCCGTGGGCGCCGACCGTTCGCGGGGTGCTTCCGAGTCCCTAGGTTGTTTCTAAAGATGGGCGGAGGCGAAAAGCAGCACCGAGGGCTTTATCAGAGGGGAGGGACCCCGCTGTCTGGGCGGGGAGAGAGCGCATGTGCAGAGAGGAACAGGCCTTTTGAGAGGAGGGATGGAGAGGGGTGGGGCTTAGGGTCCTCAGCAGGCGCTGATTGGTGGTTTCCTGTAAGGCACATGATCAGGCACTTAAGTACTGAGGATCAGGGGGCTTAGGACAGAGGTCGGCAAACCGCGGCTCTGGAGCCACACGCGGCTCTTTCGCCCCTTGAGTGTGGCTCTTCCACAAAATACCACGGCCTGGGCGAGTCTATGTTGAAGAAGTGGCCTTCGAACAAGTTTAAGTTTAAGAAATGTGGCTCTCCCAGCCCGTCCCGCTCTCCCATCCAGACCTGAGCCCAGGAGGTGGTGCTGGTCTGCAGGGCGGCCACGGCCACGTGGTTCCCGGCGGCTCTGAGGAGCTGCGTTCGCCGCCGGGACATCTTCTCCAACAGCAACTCGGGGGCCGGGGAGGCCCAGAGCCCTTTCATGTTTAACCACGAAGGACCCCTCCCTCTGAGCTTCCAGATCTCCCACACCGATCCCAGGAGGCCACCCTGGCGGCCTGTCTAGTCTGATTGCGAAGGGGCTCCTGTCCCCCTTGCTGACCGTGGGGCGGGGGTTGATGTCCGCAGCCCGGAACGCCCCGCCCCGGCACGCACGCATTCAGGGGCGCGAGGCAGCCCTCCGCCTGGCGTTCGGGGCGTGGGGAGGGTGGGGAGGGTGGGGGGGGTGGGGGTGGGGGTGGGCCCTCGGCCCTCCCACCGGGTGGGCCCTCCCTTCCCTCTGACCCCACTCCGGGACAGCAGCCGCCTCTCTGTCGCTGAGGCCCTCCATCCCCGTTCTTTCTGGGGGCTGGCCATTCCGTCCCCGGGGGTTTACCGAGTGACCGCTGGGCGCAGGGCCCTGTCCTGCAATAGGAGAAACACAGGGAACCAGACCGACCGAGAGGTGCCCGGTGGAGCGCTGCTCTAGGGGGAGGACGCCATGAGGGGCTGTATTAAAGGGTCGCAGCACTAGGAAGGTGGAGAACCACTGCTCTACATGCTCCTGTGAGCTTTCCCCACCCCCTCGCTCCCTCCTGTCCCCTGGTCTCTCCCCGCCCCCTGCGCCCAGCAGGCAGCGCCCAGTGGGTTCGCTGGCCCTGGTGGGCCCCTCTGTCTGAGGCAGAGGAGGACCTGCAGGCTTATCCGTGGCCCCCTCTTTCCTGACTTCCAGCAGAGGAAGCTGGGGTGCTCCCCCTGCTCCGTTTCGCTTCCAGAACATTCCGGTGAGGCATTTCTAGTGAATCAACTCTCCACTTCATTACACACGTAATGGGCAAAGGGTGCGTGCTGGGGATCAGCGGGGGATTAGGCGGGGGGCGGGCAGGGGCCGGGCGTGAGGCCGTGTGAATCCGGGTTCACAGAGCTTCCTCTCACCCGAGGTGACCGGACGTGAGAGCTGGAGGCGAGGCAGGAACGGGGTGTGAGGGGCTTGTTCGCAGTCGCTGGGGTTACGGGGCACAGGGTGGCTGGGAGGGGCTGGGGCCAGGGCCGGGAGGCAGGAGGCGTTGCAGTGATCCGCTCTGGGCCTCGGTTTCCTCGTCTGCAAGTTGGGGTGACAGCGCCCCAGCAGAGGCTGTCGTGCGGGCTGAAGGCAGGCGGGCCTGGGAAGCGCCTGGTGCGTGGGAAACCCCGTACACAGAGGCCCTCGCTCTCGTCCAGGGGTGGGCAAACTGCGGCTCGGTTTGCCGCTCTGTTGGCCAATGAGTTTGCCATCCACTGACCTAGACTCTCCATTCCAATAATCACAGGCTGGTGTTGTTCCTTGTGACTAAGCCCCTCTCCCAGCGGTCGGCAAACTCGTTAGTCAACAGAGCGGCGAATCGTGGCTCCTGAGCCACAGTTTGCCGACCACTGCTCTGATCCCAGGGCAAGACGGCGAGGCCTGCCCTCCGACAGCGTCGTTGACATGGAAGAATCCAGACTCTTCTATGGTTAGGACGGGCGGGCTGAGGGGTGGTGGAGACGGTGAGGAAGGAGATAAAGGGGCCACCGGCGCTGAGAGGGAGGCCGCCAGGCAGAGTGACCAGTGGACGCCGAGATGCCGCGGGACAGCCGTCAGGGGGAGGCGTCCAGGCGGCAGCCGAACCTCCCGGGCCCGAGCCCGAGGCCGGAAGAAAGGTCGGGCTGGAGCGATGGGTTCGGAGTCTTCCCCACGAAACAGCCATTGACGCCAGAGGAGCCGCGGCTTTCCTGGGCGGAGGGGACGGAGAGAGCCGGGTGGGGAAGCCGGGTGGAGGGAGAGGAGCCCGCAGAGGCAGGGGGGTGGGGGGAGAGGAGTGATGGAGGGGGAGGGAGGGGGGAGGGAGGGGGGAGGGGGAGGGGGATGGAGGGGAAGAGAGGGGGGATGGAGGGGAAGAGAGGGGGGACGGAGGGGGAGAGAGGGGGGATGGAGGGAGAGGCAGCGACGGGGAGAGAGGGGTCGCAGGGCCCAGGCCTACGCAGACCAGTCAGGGTCCCTGATGTGGTGGGAAAGACGGTGGGCGGCTTGGGGAGCACAGCTTCGCAGAGGGGTGCCAGGGCTGGGAGGGGCAGCGCCCAGGTCAGAGGGCGGAGGCCGGTTGGGGAAGAAGCGGAGGTGGCGGGATGGCAAGTCCTGCACCTCCAGAGAGACCTGGCTTCCGGGGTGGGGGGGGCGAGGGGGCGGGGGGGGCTGGGGAGAAGGAGGCCATGAGACGGAGAGGTCTGCCATGCTGACGAGGACGGATGGAGCAGAGAGAGAGTGAGGGTGTGGACAGAGCGAGGTGCATCCCCGGAGGAGAGAGGGTGGGGGCACAACAAGGGAGCTGGCCTCGGGGGGTACGGGTGCAGGCACGCTCGGAGGGGCTGGGTGAGACGGGGTGACGCCGAGCAGCTTGGTAAATTGTCCGACAGCCGCCCATGCGGAGGGCTGTTATTGCAAACCCCAGGCCGGCCGGAGAGCCACTGGCAGACCTGGGAGCCTGGGGCCACGGTGCCCGGAGGGAGGGGCTGAGCGGCCCTCCTCTCTCTCTGTCTCTCTCTCTCTGTGTCTCTCTCTGTCTCTCTCCCTGTCTCTCTCTCTGTCTCTCTCTCTCTCTCTCTCTGTCTCTCTGTCTCTCTCTCTGTCTCTCTTTCTCTCTGTCTCTCTCCCTGTCTCTCTCTCTCTCTCTGTCTCTCTCTCTGTCTCTCTCTCTCTCTCTGTCTGTCTCTCTCTCTCTCTCTGTCTCTCTCTGTCTCTCTCTCTCTCTCTGTCTCTCTCTCTGTCTCTCTCTGTCGCTCTCTCTGTCTCTCTCTGTCTCTGTTTCTGTCTCTCTGTCTCTCTCTCTGTCTCTCTCTCTGTCTCTCTCTCTGTCTCTCTCTCTGTCTCTCTCTCTCTGTCTCTCTCTCTCTGTCTCTCTCTCTCTGTCTCTCTCTCTGTCCCTCTCTCTCTCTCTGTCTCTCTCTCTGTCTCTCTCTCTCTCTCTCGCAGTGGGACCTGGTGTGTGACTCCAACAAGCTGAAGGAGATGGCCCAGTCGGTGTTCATGGCGGGCACGCTGGTCGGGGGCATCGTGCTGGGAGGCCTGTCTGACAGGTGAGCCACGGGGCCTCCACGGGGGGCGCAACCCCTGGTGGCGACCTGTGGGCCCCCGAAGAGGCAAAGAGCTGGGGGACAGGGGGGGTCCTCACTGTGCAGCCTTGGGGAGTCCCAGCCCTTCTCTGGACCACCGTCCTCTCTCCGACCCGAAGCCCTAGTGGCCCGAGTGTTCCAGCCCCCACAGACCGGCGGGGGGGACCCCAGGGCACGGGCCCGGGCAGCGGAGGCGGGGGACGGAGGTGGGGCCGGACTGCTCAGAGATGGGCTGACCCCCTGCCCCGTTCAGGCGAGGCGGCTAAGCCGGAGACGGAAGCGATCACTCATTAACTAAACCCTCTCCTCGCAGACGGGGTCATCAAACAGCAATTACACGCCGGGCGCTGTCCGGGGAGGGAGCTACACGCCCGGCCTGGCCCCCTGGGGGGTGGGGGACCGGCCTTGGCCGGCTCCCGGCTCACTGGCCCCCTCTCCTCCGAGCCGCAGGTTTGGCCGGAAGCCCATCCTGTCGGGCAGCTACCTGCTGCTGGCGGCCAGCGGCACGGGTGCAGCCTTCAGCCCCTCCTTCGCCGTCTACATGGTCCTGCGCTTCCTGTGCGGCTTCAGCATGGCGGGGGTCACCCTGAGCACCGTGATCCTGAGTGAGCCACGGGGCGGGGGCGGGGGGTCTGGCTCTGGCTCGGCCTCGGGCCCCCGTGGCCTCGGCAGAGGCCCTCGGGAGCCCCCTCTGAACGTGACAACACGGAGCCGCGGCTGCCGACACAGAGCAGGTTCCCTGGGCCCGGCTCTCCGCCAGGCACCGCTCTCATTCCGTCTCACGCGTCCGCGGGTGATGCTACCCTCCCCATGGTACAGATGAGGAAACTGAGGCAAACCAGGGCAGGCACTGGTCCTGGAGAGGCAGTCGCCGGCCGGGGCGGGGGAGGCGGGCAGACCTCAGCCGGAGCCTCCGTTGCAGCATCTGGAAATGGGGCCAGGGAAGCCTTCGGGCCAGAGGCAGACGGAGCGGCCGGTGGGGCGCAGCGCGGCGCCCGGGCCCGGAAGGACCCTGACCTGGCCCGGGGCTCCTCCCGCAGACGTGGAGTGGATGTCCACGCAGCTGCGGGCCGTCATGACGGTGGGGCTCGGCTACTTCTACACCGCGGGCCAGTTCATCCTGCCCGGCCTGGCCTACCTCATCCCCCAGTGGCGCTGGCTGCAGCTGGCCGTGTCCGTCCCCTTCTTCGCCTTCTTCCTGCTGTCCTGGTACGTGCTCCTCTCCCCTGCACCCGCCTAGGCCTCCCCCCCCCCCGCCCGACCGGGCTGGCCGCTCTGGGGGTCCCCGTCCCAGCCAGGAGGGCAGGGGGAGGGCGTCTGCACACAGGGGAGCACAGGAGGGAGCAGTGTCTGTGTCCGCAACGGAGAAGGGTCGCTTCGGACAGGACGGGGCCAGGCTGGGGAGGACACAGAGAGCTGGGAGGCCTCAGCTGTGGAGGGCTGAGGCCAGACAGACCCCAGTGGGTGGGGACAGACAGACAGACACCAGTGAGTGGGGACAGACAGACCCCCAGTGGGTGGGGTCAGACAGACAGACCCCAGTGGGTGGGGACAGACAGACATTCCCCAGTGGGTGGGACAGACAGACAGACCCCAGTGGGTGGGGACAGACAGACAGACCCCAGTGGGTGGGACAGGAGACAGAAGGGAGGTCACTGTTTGGGCGAGAGGATCCGGGGGACAAGTTTGAGAGGCGTTTTGAAGGGGAAATCCACAATTCGGGGACTTCTGGATTTGAAGCGTAAAGAGGAGGAATGCTCCGGTCCCCAGACCCCGAGGAAATGGAGGCGCCTAGGTCAGAGTCCCCAAAGGTCAAGTGCTCACCCGCAGACGGGACACCCCCAGCAGATGCTGGAGCGGAGGAGCAGGAAGCAGGAAGCAGGAATGAGGGAGAGGGTGACGTCTGGGAGGAGTCCCCGCTCTCTGGTGTGGCCTGCGCTTCTCCGAGATGGGGAAACCGAGGCTCCGAGGAGGGAAGCAGCCCCCCAGGGGGACACAAAGATACAGAGCGGCGATGGCACCTCCGCTTGGAAATGGGAACTAGGGGCTTCTGGAGGGGTGGGCCGTCTTGGGGAGAGAGGGGGTGAGGGGCTCAGGGGGGATCCAGGAACATCCTCCTGGGACAGAGCGGAGAAGGAGCTGAAGTAACCGCGATCGCCGGGGGCGGGCCAGAGCCTGGCCTGGCTGTGCCATGGGACCAGCCTCGCCCGCTCCCAGCCTCAGGGTCCTTCTAAGCAAAAGGAAGACGCCGCCTGCCACGGGGTTCCCCGGGCTGGCCCCCGGGAAGGTCACTGACGGGGCGCCATGCAGGCATGATGCTCAGGGAGAGGGGTGCAGGCCAGGCCCTGCCGGGCGATGGGAGGAAGCCGCTGGCAGTCTTGGGGAGAGCAGGCTGAGACCTGTCAGGGCTGACAGACCAACAGGCCGGGCGGGAGGACACCAGGCCTGGAAGCCCCCCCCCCCCCAGCTGAGGGCAGGGGACCAAGGGCCAGGCCTGGTGCTTGCAGGGGGTTCCATCCAGACCAGACCTCCCCAAACATCACTCCCTTCTCCCCCCCCCCGCCCCCCTGGGACCCCCGGGGACTGCTCCGGGCCAACCAACCCCAAAACGCAGCCTGGAGGTGAGGGCACCCCCTCCCGTCCCAGAACCGTGCTGTGCTCACATCCCCACCTCCCCACACACACCCGCAGCGGAGTGGGCCCTTTGCGGGGAGAATCCAGGCTCCTCCACCCATTCCCTACACCAGTAGTCGGCAAACTGCGGCTCGAGAGCCCCATGCGGCTCTTTGGTCCCTTGAGTGTGGCTCTTCCACAAAATACCACGTGCGGGCGCCCACGTACAGTGCGATTGAAACTTCGTGGCCCATGCGCAGAAGCCGGTTTTCGGCTCTCCAAAGAAATTTCAGTCGTTGTGCTGTTGGTATTTGGCCCTGTTGGCTGACGAGTTTGCCGACCAGTGCCCTCGACCACACCCTGACCTTAGCTCCCTGCCCAAGCGGCCCTCGCCCAGGACCGGGGATGCAGCCGAGCAGGTGGGGAGGTGGATGTGCAGACCAGCCAGTCCTGCGGCTGCAGGCGGGCCATGCCTTCCGTGCCCCTGCCTGGCTAGCGCCCCAGGTCCCAGCTGAGGGACCCCCGGAGGCCAGCAGCAGCTGGGGCAGAGGACGGTCCCCTGGAAGGGATGTGTGTGGCTGCAGGCAGCCCGGGTGCAGGGCTTGGCCTGTGTCAATTCCATGGAAGGTGCGGGAAGGCAGCTGGGTTTCTGGCCTCCTCCCCCTCGGCCTGCTGTCTCTCCTCTTCCGGCCTCTCCAGGGGCTTCGGCGGGCTGAGCCGGGGGTCTTGTCCGCCCGCAGGTGGGTCCCGGAGTCCATCCGCTGGATGGTGCTTTCTGGAAAGTCGCTGAAGGCCCTGGAGATCCTCCAATGGGTGGCGGCCTTCAACGGCAGGAAGGAGGAGGGGGAGAAACTCAGCCTGGAGGTAGGGCAGGGGGGAGCCGGGCGGGGGTGGGGGCACTGGGCTCTGCCCTGGGCTGTGCCCTCCTCCTGCCTCCTGTCCCTGCTCAGAGCCGCTCTCCAGGCACCCGGCCTGCACCCCCCCCCCCCCCGCCTGCCAGCGGCTCACTCTCGCCCCCTCCCCCCCCGCTGCCCCAGGACCTCAAACTCAACCTGCAGAAGGAGATCTCCTTGGCCAAGGCCAACTACAGCGTAGCCGACCTGGTCCGGACGCCCGTGCTGCGGCGCGTGACCTTCTGCCTCTCCCTGGCCTGGTAACGCCCTCCCGCCCGCACCCCTCTGCCACGAGGGTGAGGCGCAAGGCCTCCCGCAGGGCAGTCCAGGCGGGCGAAGCCAAGGGCACCTGCCCAGGGGCCCTCCCTTGGGCTGCCCAGCCCCCACACCACTGTGCCCCTGCCCCACGCCCCAGAAACCACTGTGCCCCTGCCCCACGCCCCAGAAACCACTGTGCCCCTGTCCCACGCCCCAGAAACCACTGTGCCCCTGCCCCACGCCCCAGTCTGGCCATCAGCATCTGCTTTCCTCTGGGGTCACACACACACACACACACACACACACACACTCACACACACACACACACACACACTCACAAACACACACACACTGACAAACTCACACACACACTCACACACACACTCACATACACACACACACACTCACACACACTCACATACACACTCACACACACTCACACACACACTCACACTGACAAACTCACACACACACTCACACACACACTCACATACACACTCACATACACACACACACACTCACATACACACTCACATACACACACACACACACTCACACACACACTCACACATACACACACACACACACAAACTCACACTCACAAACTCACACACACACTCACATACACACACACACACTCACACACACACTCACATACACATACACACACACTCACAAACTCACACTCACAAACTCACACTCACAAACTCACACACACACTCACATACACACACACACACTCACATACACACACACACACTCACACACACACACACTCATAAACTCACACTCACAAACTCACACACACACACTCACAAACACACACACTGACAAATACACACACACTCACACACACACTCACATACACACTCACACACACTCACACACACACTCACACTGACAAACTCACACACACTCACACACACACTCACATACACACTCACACACACTCACACACACACTCACACACACACTCACATACACATACACACACACTCACAAACCCACACTCACAAACTCACACACACACACTCACACACACACTCACATACACACACACACTCACATACACACACACACTCACAAACTCACACACACACACTCACATACACACACACACACACTCACAAACACACACACACTCACACACACATACACACAAACACACTCTCACACACACATACTCACACACACTCACATACACACACACACACTCACACACACTCACACACACTCACAAACTCACACACACACACACTCACACACACTCACACACACACTCACATACACACACACATACACACACACACTCACAAACACACACACATACTCACACACACATACACATACTCACATACACACACACATGCACACACACATACACGCACACACACACACACACAAACACACACGCGTGCACACACCCTGGTCTGGTCTGGTCTGTCCTCTGGGACCCACAGAGGAGGCCCCCGGGGCTCCGGACCTGAGGACAGACACGGGTTTCTCCCGAGTCTCCTGCCCGGCATTCGCCGGCCCCTGCGGCCCTCCCTGTGCCCGGCCCTCCGGCCCTGCTCCATCCGCCATCGCCGAACAGGGTTCGCTGGCCCAGGAACTCCTCAACAGCGGCCCGCACTGTGGGAAGGGAAGGGGCGGCACCCGACAGTGAGCACCGCTCGGCCTCGCCTCCACTCTCTGGAGGTGAAACTATTCCCATCCCTGCCTCCTCTGGCCCCGCGTCCTCCAGCCCTGACCTTCCCCGGAGTCCCTGATGTGGCATCTGTGCCACCACATCCTAGCCCGTGCCCGTGCTAGGCATAACCAGTCGATCCCAGCGCTTGCCCACTGACCTCAGACACAATCTGAAACCTCAGCTCGGCATTGGAGCAGCCCCGACCCGTCGGCCGCGGTTGGGACCCAAATGGCACTATTCATCGTCCTGGTGACGGGGGACCAGGGTGGGGCGAGGCCCCGATGTGGCCGGTGCTGACCGACACCCCCTGCCCCCAGGTTTGCCACCGGCTTCGCCTACTACAGCTTGGCGATGGGCGTGGAAGACTTTGGAGTCAACCTCTACCTCCTCCAGGTCATCTTTGGGGGGGTGGACATCCCGGCCAAGTTCATCACCATCCTCTCCATGAGCTACCTGGGCCGGCACAGCACGGAAGTCATCGCCCTGCTGCTGGCAGGGGCGTCCATCCTGGCGCTCATCTTCGTGCCCTCGGGTGAGAAGGCGGCTCTCGGAGCCCTGAGGGAGGCCGGCCCCTGCGGGCGACAGGCGGGGAGCGGGGTGGGGGCATGGGGAGAGGCAGGGGCTCCAGTTTTGCTGCTTCTGTCTCTAAGTCACTGTGTTACCTTGAGTGGCTCCCTGTGCCCCCTGGGGCTCAGGCCTCACATCTGCTGGTAGAAAATAACAGCTGGGCTAGGGCCGCAGTCGGCAAACCGCGGCTCTGGAGCCACACGTGGTGGCTCTTTGGCCCCTTGAGGGTGGCTCTTGCACAAAATACCACGGCCCGGCCGAGTCTATTTAGGAGAAGTTTAAGTTTAAAAATGTGGCTCTCAAAAGAAATTTCAATCGTTGTCCTGTTGATATTTGGCTCTGTTGGCTAATGAGTTTGCCCACCACGGGGCTAGGGGACGTCAGAGTCCTTTCGGATCTGCCTGGACCGTGCGCAGGCCTTCCTGAGGGCGGGGTGTCGCTGGAGGGAACACTCTGGGACGGAGACACCCAGAGGCCAGGGCCACCACCTTGGAAAAGTGGCTTTCGTTTGGATGGAGGTGGGTGTCGATACACCTGTCTCCTCCCAACGGACCTGGAGCTATTTTAGGACAAGAACGAGAAGGACAAACTCTAAAGGAGATAGGGGCCCGCCCGGAGCCGGGAAAGACAGAGACACAGCAGGACGCAGGCCGGCAGAGCCCAGGGCAGGGCAGCTGCTGCTGGTTTCCGTTGGGAACTGAGCCTCCGGCTGCCAAAGCGAGAAGGGAGCCGAGTTCTGCGGAGGAGGGAGAGCCCGCAGGAGCTCCTGAGCCCAAGGCCGGCCGCCTTGCCCCCTCTACAGAGCTGCAGGCCCTGAGGACGGTGCTGGCTGTGTTCGGGAAGGGGTGCCTGTCCAGCTCCTTCAGCTGCCTCTTCCTCTACACCAGCGAGCTGTACCCCACGGTCATCCGGTAGGTGTGGGGCCGGGGGCTGGCGCAGCCGGAGGACCGGGGGCCGGTGGGATGGTGGCTCCTCCCGCCCCAGCCGGGCCCCAGAGCTGTGCTCTCTGAGCCCCACACGCGGGGTGCCCATCCGGCTCTGAACCCCCCAGGCAAACGGGCATGGGCATGAGCAACATGCTGACGCGCATGGGCAGCATGGCGGCCCCGCTGGTGAGGATCACGGGGGAGCTGCACCCCTTTGTCCCCAACCTCATCTTCGGGGCCACCGCCCTCCTGGGAGGCGGTGCCTCCCTCTTCCTGCCGGAGACCCTCAACCAGCCGCTGCCGGAGACCATCGAGGACGTGGAGACATGGTCAGTCCCTCCCTGGCCCGGCGGGGTTCCTCCTGGGGGAGCAGGGTGGCCTGGCAGGGTTCCTCCTGGGGGAGCGGGGTGACCTGGCGGAGCTCCTCCTGGGGAAGCGGCCCAGGCCCCCAGCTCCCCAAGCTCTCCTCCCCAGGTCTCCCCGTGCAAAGCAGCCCAAGCAGGAGCCGGAAGCGGAAAAAGACTCCCCGAGGATCCCCCTGCAGCCTTGCAGCACGGACCTGCGCCCCAGCTGAGGGCAGCAGAACCCCCTTTCCCTGCCTCCAGAGACGAGTCCCAGCCAGGCCCCTGCCTGCCTCGGAGCTCCACCGGCATCTTGGGGGCCTGGGCAGTCCCGGCTCTTAGAACCAGTCTCCTGAGAACGTGGGGACCGTATCTCCGCCGCCTCATCTCCCAGTCCAGCCCTGACCAGGGCAGAGATTCCACCACCAGCCTCCCCCCAGCCCTGCCCTCCCTCAGCTCCTTCAGCTGCCTGGCCCCTCTTTTTGTCTCCCAGTCTCCTCTCAGCACCTCCCATTGGCCCCTCCTCTGCCTGGCCCCTCCCCCCGCCACTCTCCCCCAGTGCATCTCCCTTCCCTGAAGCCCCCTGGGCCACGGGCTCCATCCCCTCTGGCCTCCACCCTCCTTCGATGGGAGGTTTCAATAAACGCCGATGAACAACACTGCTGCTCAGGAGGGAAGGAGGAGGGGCGGCCACGTACGGACGTGTGAGCCGCGCGTCCATCGTCTGCACTTGCATGTACGGGAAAGCACGGCACACAGGCACCCATGAGCTGGCTGATGTGAGCACACGCGTACATGTGTCAGTACGCCGAGGCATGCACGCTCCAAGCCTTACATATCAGCCTGTTCGAGCTACTACCGCAGCTCGCCACAGACCGGGTCCCTGACACCACAGGCACTTCTCGCTCGGGGTTCTGGCGGCTGGGAAGTCCAGGATGGGGGTGCTGGCAGACGCGGCGCCTTCGGGGCAGGCTCTCTTCCTGGCCTGCACCCAGCTGCCTTCTGACTGCACACTCACGGGGAGGAGGGGAGAGGAGGCATGTTTCGAGAGTCTCTTCTATAAGGGCACTAACCTCATCATGAGGGCCCCACCCTAATGACCTCCCAAGGGCCCCACCTTCAATCACCATCACATGGAGAGTGAGGGCCTTGTCCTGTGAGCTTAGGCAGGGACATCGCAGCTTGGGGCCAGTCCTGTGCGTGGTGGGGTAACACGTGTGTGCCGGCACGCCCCACGGCGCCTGTGAGCAGACGGCAGGACGACCCGGCATGGCTGCAGGCAGATCTCCCTGCTCTGCTCGCCCCAAGTCTCTGGCCCAGGCCCCAGCCCCACGCCCACCAGACAGCTGTGACTCCTTGTGACGGAGAAAACTCCAGCCAAAGCTGACCCCTTCTACCCCTGCTGCTGAGTTCCCAGGTCCCTTACCAATCCCATCCTTCCTGGAGCCCTGCGTCCAGCCACCCCCTAGATCCCCGCCCACTCCCTCCCTCCTGGCTCCTCCCATCACCAGTTCAGCTCAAGCCTCTCCTATCTTAACAAAAACCAAAGAAGCAAACGCCTTGCACCCTGCACCCTCCTCGGATGCTGCATCTCCTCCAGACACCTCACTGTCTCCTCCCCTGTCCGCTTCCAGCCTCTCTAGAGCAGCTGTCGGCCTCCACTCTGACCTCCTGCCTGTCTGTCCTGCACATGGGTCCCACCCCGCCCCTGAAACACCACGGGCACTCAGCACCCTCGCGCCAAGTCCAACGGTCACTTCTCGTCCCTCCTTCTTACTGGGACTCTCGGCAGAGTTGGTTCTGTTAGCCACACCTTCCCAGCTCCCTTCCACACTCCGGCTGCTCTTCCTGTCTCCTGTGGGGTCTCCTCCAAGGTCTAGTGTGTGAGAGCGGCTACAGCATTTGGACAGGTTCAAGCCTCGGACCAACGAGAGGGCACGGTCCTCTCGTGGCAAAGCCACGTGCAAGCCCCAGCGTGGAGGGCAAAGCCCTCCCAGCACAACGATAGCCAAAGGCCACGGCTGTGAGCTTGACCTGATGGTCCGAACCTGTGGTCCCAAGTGGCTAAATGATATGGATGGTGGGAGGTGCAGCAAGTGCTGCCAAAACAAAGCTTGATGGAGGCCAGGTGCATGTAACTGAGTAGATTCGAAACCTGAGAGAACGTTGTAAACACCTTGACCGCGCTCCTCCTTTGCCTCGTGGAATCTGGTGACAAAATATAGACTCAGCTTGTAGGCTGTGGCACTGTCTCTCCATCCGAGAGCAGTGTGCCACCTAGCCCCAGCTTTATCCTCTTGTCCGTCTTCTTTAATCCTTCACCGCTCCCCCACCCCCACTCGGGTTCACCCCTGGCCGTGCTGGTGCAGCACAATCTAGGACCCCAGAATCTGCTAACTCAGTAGTCAGCAAACAGAGCCAAATACCAACAGCACAATGATGGAAATTTCTTTGGAGAGCCACATTTTTTAAACGTAAACTTCTTCTAACGCCACTTCTTCAACATAGACTCGCCCAGGCTGTGGTATGTTGTGGAAGAGCCACATTCCAGGGGCCAGAGAGCCGCATGTGGCTCGCGAGCCGTGGTTTGCCGACCACTGTGCTAACTAAACAGCTACATGACCTTACACCTCGGGTGCTGCCGACAGGCCCAGAGGCCACTGCTGATCCGAATCTCGTGAGTCCCCTGCTCCGTCCTGGGCCGGGATCTGAGTGTGGAGCCTCTAGTCCGTCTCTCGGTCCCGGTCCTGGGAAGGCCCGTTAGCATGAGGGTGGCTGGCCCGGGTGCAGGTGGAGCAGGTGCAGAGAGAGGAGAGAGCAGGTGGGCACGGAGAGAAAGACAAGAGCCCGCCTTGCTCTGGGCCCGATGGACAGCTGGTAAGTCCATTTGCATTGATTCTTCATGGGCCAGGTCAGCCGTGGATGCACTTTCTGAGCCTGAGTTCTAGCAAACGTCCCTGGATTCTCCAAGTAAATCCCCCTTTTTGTTCAAGTTAGACTCGAGGGTTTCCATTCCTGTAACAAGCAGGTCCTCTCCCTCCATCATCTCTCCTGGGACCCTCCTCTGATGCTCTCTCTCCAGCACTGGCCAGCGAAAGGTAAAAAAAAAAAAAAAGACGCCGATGTAAGTTGAAAATTCCTGGTAGCGGCTTTTTTAAAGTTCAAAAAAGGATGGCCTAGCCAGTTTGGCTCAACGGATAGAGCGTCAGCCTGCGAACTGGAAGGTCTCAGGTTCAATTCCGGTCAAGGACACATGTCCAGGTTGTGGGCTTGATCCCTAGTGGGAGACGTGCAGGAGGCAGCCAATCCCTGATTCTCTCTCATCATGGATGTTTCCGTCTCTCTCTTCCTCTTCCTTCCTCTCCGAAATCAATAAAAATATATTTTTTTAAAGTTTAAAAAAGCGAAATTGATTTTAATAATAGTATATCAGACACCACCATAACACATTGCGTTTAGCCCAGCATATTCATATGTTACCTTTTCTATATATAATCAATGTGGGGTTACCAAGGAGATATTTTATAGCTTTCAATTTAACTGAGTCTTCAAAATCTGGCGTGTGTGTTATGATAACATACATAAGGCACATCTCATGGCAGACTCACCCAGCTCGGCCCTCAGCAGTGGCCAGTGGCTGCCGTATTGGACAACTCAGACACGCAAGGGATTTGCTAATCGGCCACGGAGCTAAGTGCTCTCAAACCTATATTTAAATATTTGAGACGGGGCCTAACAAACAGGAAAGAAATCCTACTGCACCCTCACGTCGGCCTTCCTGTGGCTTCCCATCGGGGTGAAGTTCAAGTGCTGTTACAAGGCCAGGCCCCAACCTGCTTTAACTACCCTTGACCTTGGACCCTGAAATCCAGCCTCATTCTTTTAGTCCCTGGACTGCACCAACCTTCTCTTAGCCCTGTGCTTCACACACACCCCACACTGACTTCCCCCATCCCATCCCATCCCATCCCATCCCATCCCATCCCATCCCACAGCACTCGGCTTGGGGTCAGCTGACAGTGGGCCCCAAGGCCTCCCCTGAGCTTGCCCGGGTCTCACCGTGGAGGGAGATGAATGGGCTCAGCGAGGAACACTCGCCACCTCACACCTCCTCCACCTTCCAGCCGGGAGCCGGGCAGGACCCGGGGGGCTCCCAGGACGTCCTGGCCACGACCAGCCTGTTCCAGGGTGGTTGCTGCAGACAAGGAAGGGAAGGGAAGGTGCCCAGGAACGCACTCCCAAGTGAGCTGAGACGCCCGTCGGAATGCTTTGACCCTTCACCTGACCCCGTCATTCTTGCTGTTCCGAGCCCCGTTCTGGACCTCACCATCCTCTCTCCAGCTCAACTGCTCCCCGCCTCCCTGCCTCCCTGCCCCTGAGCTGAGCTCCCAGCAGCTCAGCGAAGGCCCTTTCCTCAGGCCCCTCTCTTGGGCAGAGTCCTCATACGGAGCCACCTCGTTGGTTACTGGCCTCCTGTCCAGCCTCCGAATGGCCGTCTTTCGTTTCGGCGCCGCCCACCGGCCAGGCTGGCCCGGCCACAGGCAGGAAGCTCACCATTCGGCTCCTCGCTCACAGCGTCACTGCGGGCCTGGCAGCCACTCAGAGTCCCAGACTTCTCTGCAAACGCACCCTCAGGCCCTGCGTTGGGAGCAAGAGCGTTTCTTTGATCTGAAAGTTATTGAATTGAAAGGTGTCATAAGATAACCAGAACTGAAACCAGTTTGGCTCAGTGGGTAGAGCGTCGGCCTTCGGACTGAAAGGTCCCGGGTTCGATTCCGGTCAAGAGCATGTACCTTGGCTGCGGGCACATCCCCAGTAGCGGGTGTGCAGGAGGCAGCTGATGGATGTTTCTCTCTCGTTAATGTTTCTAACTCTCTGTCCCTCTCCCTTTCTCTCTGTAAAAAAATCAATAAAATATATTTAAAAGAAACAAAAAAGATAATCACAATCACATGCAGTCTCACTCCTTAACTCCCACGTATTTAACAGAATAAATTATACAAAACCCAGATGCCTCCGGAAATCAGGGATCCAGAATCGCCGCCGGCGTGGCGGGTGGCAATGGAGTGAAGAGAACTGAGGCCGGGAGCCGGGAGCCGGGAGCCGAGTGGTCCTGGGAGACCCCTGTCTCCTCTGAGCCTCCGTCTCCGTTCCTGCACCACGAGGTGTGCTCACCTGCGGGCGGCATTCGTCTCTGACCATGTGGTTCTGCGGCTCTCGGCCAGGGGTCAGCAAACTCATCAGCAGAGCCAAATATCAACAGTACGACTGAACTTCCTTCCGAGAGCCACATTTTTTAAACTTAAACTTCTTCTAACGCCACTTCTTCAACACAGGCTCGCCCCGGCCGTGGTGTTTTGTGGAAGAGCCACACTCCAGGGGCCAAAGAGCCACATGTGGCTCGATAGCCGTGCTTTGCCGACCACGACTCTTGACCAATCAGAAGTCCCTGATGCATCCCTTTGTCCCTGGCTCTGCGAATCATTCGCCCTGTGACCATTCCCATCTAGAAACTCCATGAGCTGGGAGGCTGTGGGGGGTCCCCTGGTTATTACCCAAGAGGTCCCAGGAGCCACCAAGTCCAGTCCCTGGAGTCTCCCGTTGCGGGAGCTCTTTCCAAGGCTCAGGCTCAGAGAGGGAGGGTTCTTGGAGGGACCCCCGTCTCCCCCACTGCCTTCAGTACTGCTTGCTCCCCCATGGGGGCACCAGGCTCTGGCAGGGGGCCGGCCCCGGAGCCCCCATCTGTTTGTGCAGCTGTCCCCCCGGCCCCGGGCTGCGGGCTCTTGTTTGTGTGCCTTGGCCAGCAGCGTGCTGTCAGGCATCTGCACACCCGCTGGGTCCGGCCCAGAACCAACACCGGCGGGAGGAGGGCGGCCGGGCCGAGTCACGTCTCTCTCTGGCCCGCTCTCCTCTTCTGGACACTGCGGCCTGGTGATGGCCGGGGCCTGGGGCTGGGCGGTCACACCTCTCAGGACCTGGCCCTGAAGCCGGACGGATGGGTGAGACCCTGGCCCTGAAGCCGGATGGATGGGTGAGAACCAGTCTGAGATCTGGCGTATCCCAGTGCCTGGGTGGACGACAAGTCCCTCCCGGCACGTAGGAGCATCGTTTGTGTCAACGGCGCCATGGTAACAGGCATCCGGGCTCCTTGCAGAAGCTGGAGAGCAAACTGCTTCTTCTCAACAAGATGGAGGTTTGTGGCCAGAAGAAGCGAGGCATTCCCCTTCCCTTCGCGGCCCTTTGCATCTGCTCACCGGTGCAGGGCCTGGGTGCCTCTGGGAAAGCCATGGAACCCTAACCCTCCATCGGGCGCAGACGTCGCCAATGACGCCGATCGGGGTGGGGAGGGGCCGTTGGTAGGGAGGGGGTGAGAGAGGGACAGCCAGACACCCCACATGGAAACACCCCGTTGTGGGCAAATGGGGCCCCAGCCTGAAGAAGAATGCTGGCCTGGGCCCAGGAAGATCGGGGTCCCGCCCACCCCTCCAGGTCAGGCCTGGGCAGGGAGAAGCGGCAGCACTGGGAGCCCAGGGGACTTGGCTTCAGTCGAGCAGAAGGTGGAGGAGGAGCTCGGGGCGCTCCCTCTCAGCCGAGCGCGTGCAGCCTCAGCACCGTGTTGGGGGGAGTCACCTGTGCAGCTGGAACGCCCTCAGCCAAGCAGGGTGGGAGGGGTCACGATGCACCCTAAGTCCGAGACATCTCCCAGGCGGGCGTCCTCAACATTACTGCTGTCCCCTTAGGTCCAGACAGTCCTGGGTTGTGTGTGGGGGGATCACTGCTCGTAGGATAAGAGGTGCGTATTTTCTCTCTAAAATCAATGTGGAAGTCTTATCTTTTTAACCAGCTACCAATGCTAAGCACGGCTCATCCTCACTGAATTCTGGGGCAGGAGCCACTTTTACCTGCATTGGCTCATCTGTCCACCCAACAACCCCAGCGGCCAGCACGGCCGATCGCGCCGCCTTGCAGACAGGAACACCGGGATACGGAGGGGTGTAACCACGCGCCCGGCTGCACAGCCAGTGGGGGTGCAGCGAGGACGTGGGTCCATCCGGGCCGAGCCTGGAGTCCACGCTGTCTGTCGTATTCAAACTAAAAGCCAGAAGCTGCCACCTGTTCTCTTGGGTTACCCAACCCATGACCCCACCAACCACAGCTCGGCGCTGCCCGGCTAAGGAGTGGCCGGAAACTCGGGAGCCAAGGGAGTGTCTTAGGATTGTGACTAAACAGAAGGTAAGTTCATGTTCGTCCCAACAAAAGTGGGAAGGAAGTTGACTCAAGATAAACTAGAAGGTCAATGCTGAGGCACTGAAAGCATCGATCTACATCACACACGGCGTTGGTCTAGGGCCGGGGTCGGCAAACTGCGGCTCCAGAGCCACCTGCGGCTCTTTGGCCTCTTGAGTGTGGCTCTCTCACAAAACACCACGGCCTGGGCGAGTCTATGTTGAAGAAGTGGCGTTAGAAGAAGTTTAAGTTTAAACAATGTGGCTCTCCAAAGAAATGTCCATCGTTGTCCTGCTGATCTTTGGCTCAGTGGACTCATGAGTTTGCCCACCACTAGACTCTAGGGTCCCGCTGCAGCCTCTACTTTTTCTTCAGTTGGAGAAGCTGTGGTCCTATGAGACAGGAACTGTCCCCAGGAGACCAAAGGCCGGGGTTGCCAATTTTAGCAAACGAGAAGACAGGATGCCCAGTTAAATGTGAATTTCAGATCAACGAACACCTTTTTTAAAATATTTTTTTATTGATTTCAGAGAGGAATGGAGAGGAAGAGAGAGAGAGAGAAGCATCAAAGATGAGAGAGAATCATGGGTCTGCTGCCTCCTGCATGCCTCACACTAGGCATGGACCCCACAACCCGGGTGTGTGCCCTGACCTACAATCGAACCATGACCTTCTGGTTCACAGGTTGACGTTCAACCACGGAGCCAGGCCGGCCGGGCAACGAATACATTTTTAGTATAAGTCTGTCCTATGTGGTTTTAAGGCCATACCGTGAATATATATACATGCTAGAAGCCCAGGGCACAAAATTCGTGCATGGGAAAGGGGTCTCCTCAGCTCGGCCTGCACTCTCTCTAAACTGGGACCCCTCAGGACCTCTGGCTCCTAACTGCTCACCTGCCTGCCAGCCTGCTAGCCCTAACTGCTCTCCCCTGCCTGCCTGATCACCTCTAACCGCCTCTGCCTTAGCCCTGCCAGCATGGCTTTGTTGGGAAGGATGCCTGGAAGGACGTCCAGAAGGTCGTCTGGAAGATGTTCAGTCTAATTAGCATATTACCCTTTCATTAGTATAGACTAGAGGCCCAGTGCACAAAATCCATGCACGGGGGGGTGGGGGGTGTCCCTCAGCCCAGCCTGCACCGTCTCCAATCTGGGACCCCTCGAGGGATGTCTGATCCCAGATCCGGCCTAAACAGGCAGTCAGACATCCTTCTCCCTATCCAGGACTGCTGGCTCCCAACTGCTCGTCTGCCTGCCTGCCTCCCTAATTGCCCCCTAACCGCTTCTGCCTGCCAGCCTGATCACCTGCTAACCACTATCCTGCCAGCCTGATTGATGTCTAACTGCTCCCCTGGCAGCCTGTTTGCCCCCAACTTCCTTCCTCTGCCAGCCTGGTCACCCCTAACTGCTCTCCCCTGCTGACCTGATCATCCACAACTGCCCTCCCTTGCAGGCCTGGAACCTCCCAACTGCCCTCCCCTGCTGGCCATCTTGTGGTGGCCATCTTGTGTCCACATGAGGGTAGGATCTTTGACCACATGGGGGAAGCCATCTTGTGTGTTGGAATGATGGTCAATCTGCATATTACTCTTTTATTAGTTTTATTAGTATTGATTTGTTGATCTGATGTTCAGGTGACCTGGGCGTCCTGCATGCTGCAACCCTTCCCAAAGACAGACTGGATCCTGTCCACTGGAAACGACAGGCACCCCTCCAGAGGCCCCCACCTCCTCAGGACCCTGCAAAGGCCCCGCCCTGCCACCTCCTGCCCCCTCCTGCCCCTCCTGCCCCCAGATGCCCAAATGGGCCCTCAAAGTCCACCCCTCCCACCATCCCCACCTCAGTCCACCCTCTCCTGCCCTTTACACCCACTTGGAGGCAGTCCACTGACACCAGGATGCTTGGAGGGTTCGTTAATCCTCCTGATAGTCACACTTTAACTCCTTCCCTCCGGCCGAGGATTAAATACTGCCCGTGTGGGGGCCCGGCCATAGCTGCCCCAAAAGCTGACACTCCACCGAGTGAGAAGAGGCTGCAAGGGAAAAGGAGGGGCAGGCCAGGAGAGAGGGAGGGAAGGAGGGGCGCCCGCAGGCTGTGGGCCCCCGACAGGGCCAGCTCAGAGTCAGCTCCAGGAGCAGCCGGGCTGCGGAACCACGGCAGCCCGATCTGCCGGCGAAGGACAGACAGCAGGCGGACGGACACACAGACGGGGATTCCAGGCCCGGGAGTCCTCAGCCCCCAGCCACCGGCCGGGCCCGACCCCCATGGCCTTCAATGACCTCCTGCAGCAGCTGGGGGGCATCGGCCGCTTCCAGAAGGCCCAGGTGGCGCTGGTGGTCCTGCCCCTGCTCCTGATGCCCTCCCACAACACCCTGCAGAACTTCACCGCCGCCGTGCCCCCCCACCGCTGCCGCCCGCCCGCCGGCGCCAACCTCAGCCAGCACGGGGGCCCGGAGGCCTGGCTGCCCCGGGACGGGCAGGGACGGCCCGAGTCCTGCCTCCGCCTCACCTCCCCGCCAAGGGGGCCGCCCTTGCCCAGCGGCACGGAGGCCAACGGCACGGAGCCCACGGAGCCCACGGAGCCCACAGAGCCCACAGAGCCCACGGAGCCCTGCACCGACGGCTGGATCTACGACAACAGCACCTTCTCCTCCACCATCGTGACCGAGGTGAGCTGCTGGGCCCTGCCAGCACCCTGCACCCCAAACCCCCCTCCGAGACAGACAGGCAGACAGGCGGAAACACACACACACACACACACACACACACACACACACACACACACTACGCCCTGCACACTGCGCCCTCCCCTCCGAGACAGACAGGCGGAAACACACACACACACACACACACACACGCACGCACACTGTGCCCTCCCCTTCGAGACAGGCAGAAACACACACACGCGCGCGCACACACACACACACATACACACTGTGCCCTCCCCTCCGAGACAGACAGGCAGAAACACACACACACGCACACGCACATGTACAGGCACACACGCTGTCTCACATTCTCCAGAGGCTGCAGTGGAGACAGAGAAGGAGGTGGCCGGGCGTGGGAGAAGGCAGACTGGGAGTCCAGATCCGTGTGTCGGCTCCGGGGCCCGGGAAACCACGGTGAAGAGTAGTGTCGGGGGACAGGGGTCGGGGGACAGGGGTCAGACCGCAAGGGCCAGTGGGGCGGGGGCTGCCTGCAGCGCAGACTCCTCCCCCCTGACCCTTGCCCCTCGCCCCCGCCCCCCAGTGGGACCTCGTGTGCTCGCACAGGGCCCTGCGCCAGCTGGCTCAGTCGCTGTACATGGTGGGGGTGCTGCTCGGAGCCGTGGGGTTCGGATACCTGGCAGACAGGTCAGTCTGGGGCGGGGCTGGGGCCGGGGCCCCTGGGCCAGGCGGAGGGCCCCGGGGGAGGCTGGCATTCTCCCCACAGGACCCCCGGGCCCAGCCCCGTGCCCCCTCTGCCCCCGCAGGCTGGGCCGCCGGAAGGTGCTGATCCTGAGTCACCTGCTGCTGGCCGTGTCGGGCACCTGCGCAGCCTTCGCTCCCAGCTTCCCCGTCTACTGCGCCTTCCGGCTCCTCTCGGGCATGGCCATGTCTGGCATCCTCCTCAACAGCATGACCCTGAGTGAGGGGTGCTGGGAAGATGGGGGGTCCCTACCCCGCTCCTCTCACCACGCAGCCCCCTCCTGGCCCACCTTCCTGAGCTCTGCCTGCCTTGCCTCTGAGTCTGCTCTCCAGACAACACAGTAGCTTCTGGGGTGCGGGGGGGGCCCCCACCATCCTGACCCCCCTCAGACATGGGCAGGCCCCGTCCCATGGTGATGGCAGCAGGCCAGGCGCAGGAGGTGGGGGGGACTGTACCCAGAGGAAGGCCCACCATCCAGAGGGCCCCAGCCAGGGGTCTCCCCCCCAACAGGCCTCCCCCCTTGATTATGTAAAATATCCCAACTTCCCAATGTGGCAGCTCATCCCAATGTTATTAACGCGGGCGAGGCGGCCTCCTGGAGAACAGACATGTATGGACTGAGCATGGCCCGCCCACAGCCCTGGTTCCCATCCGTGTCCCAGAGAAGCCCAAGGTTAGGGAGGCGGGAGGGGACTGACCTGAGGTCACCCCTCAAGCCCAGAAGGGAATCGGGGTTTAGGGTTCTCCCAACTAAAGGAATTAACCAGGACGCAGCTAGGGCCAGGCAGGACCCCTGGAGAGCGCACCCAGTCCCCCGGTCCAGCTCACTTGAATATCAGATCAATAAATCTATACTAATAAAAGGGCAATATGCTAATTAGATGGAACATCTTCCGGACTACCTTCCGATGTCCTTCCGGGCATCCTTCCCAACAAAGCCATGTTGGTGGGGCTAAAGCAGAGGAGGTTAGAGGTGATCAGGCAGGCAGGGGAGAGCAGTTAGGGGGATCAAGCTGGCAGTCAGGTGAGCGGTTAAGAGCCAGAGGTCCTGAGGTGTCCCAGATTGGAGAGAGTGCAGGCTGAGCTGAGGGGACCCCTTTCCCATGCATGCATTCCATGCACCAGGCCTCTGGTGTGTGTATGTGTGTGTGTGTGTGTGTGTGTGTGTGTGTGTGTATTTCACTGTAAGTATGTCCTTAAAACCACATAGGACAGACGTATACTAAAAATGTATTCGTTGGCCCGGCCGGCCTGGCTCCGTGGTTGAACGTCAACCTGTGAACCAGAAGGTCATGGTTCGATTCTAGGTCAGGGCACACACCCGGGTTGTGGGCTCCAGGCCCGGTGTAGGGTGTGCAGGAGGCAGCAGACCCAAGATTCTCTCTCATCATTGATGTTTCTCTCTCTCTCTCTCTGTCTCTCTCCTCTCTCTCTCTCTCCTCTCTCTCCATTCCTCTCTGAAATCAATAAAAATATAGTACTCACCTTGTCCAGGGGCGGGCCTTCCATCACCCAGAGCTGCCCTGGCTCCCACCCGCTCCCCAGGGTAGAGGGACCCCGAGGCTAAGGTCCTGCCAGGCTGGCAGAACCAGGGGAGCAGCTACTGCTGAGGCTGGACTGAACGGTCAGGCAGGCAGGGGAGAGCAGTTAGGGGGCTCAGGCCGGCAGGCAGGTGAGTGGTTAGGAGCCAGAGGTCCCGAGGTGTCCCAGATTGGAGATAGCAGGGAAGGGAGGCCCCGGCCAGGACTGTAGCGCAGGGCTGAGCCGTCGCCCAGGAGAGCAGAGGAGGGGACAATTCCTGGGGATCCCCACCCTCCATCCCTGCCTCCACTGGTCTTCCCCTCTCCCCACGGCACCCGCCCTCGTCTGGTGCCTCTTCCCTGAGCCTTGGCCAGAGCAGGTTCGCCTGCAGAGGGTGCTGCCTGCCCAGACCCTGCCCCCTGGCGGTCGGGAAGTGGCACACTCTGCTCTCGCCCTCTTTCCAGACATGGAGTGGATGCCCATCCACACGCGGGCGCACGTGTCCACGCTGGCCGGCTATGTCTTCAGCCTGGGCCAGTTCGTCCTGGCGGCTGTGGCCTACACGGTGCGGCCCTGGCGCTCCCTGCAGCTGCTGGTCTCCGTGCCCTTCTTCGTCTCCTTCCTCTACTCCTGGTGCGTGGGGCCCGGGGGCGGGGGCCCCTGAAGCCCAGAGGACTGCCAGGGACGAGGCACCCCCCAGATCTTGCCGGACACCCCACCCCCCAGAATCAGAGAAGGTCAAAGCCACAAGGTCAAACGCAGGCAGTGCCTCAGCCTGACAGCTGCCGAAGGGGCTGTGGGGGCAGGATCTGGCCCGAGGCATCCAGTTCTCGGCTTTCCCCAGCTCCCCACTACCCCCCCACAACCCACTCCCTTACACCGGGCCCCAGCACCCAAGAACTGACTTCCTGCTGCACGATGAATGAGTCCTCGCCAAGCTGGGCGCTGGCTGCCTTGTGGTCCCGGACACATGGACTTGACACAGCCCCTGGGTTCCCAGACTGAAGTGCACCCCCACCTGCAGCCCCCCGGAGCTCACCTCCTCCCCCAGCCCGGCGCCTGGAACCAGAGCGATGCCAACACCTACCCCCCACCCCACCCCCAGGTTCTTCATCGAATCCGCCCGCTGGCACACCTCCTCCGGGCGGCTGGACCTCACCCTGAAGGCCCTGCGGAGAGTGGCCCGCATCAACGGGAAGCCGGAGGAGGGGGCCAAGCTTAACATGGAGGTGAAACCCCCAACGTTTCCCACGACACCCCCAGGCGCCACCCCTGAACCTAGAGCCCGGGGCTCAGGACCCAGAGGGCTTCCCCGAGTTGGGGCTGGGCTGGGAGGTGCCCGTCGGGGAGCCCGGGCGCTGAGCCCTCCCGTCCTGCAGGTGCTGCGGGCCAGCCTGCAGAAGGAGCTGACCCTGGGCCAGGGCTCGGCCTCCGCCCTGGAGCTGCTGCGCCGGCCGGCCCTGCGCCGCCTCTTCCTCTGCCTGTCGGTGCTCTGGTAGGCCTTGCCGGCAGGCCCGGGGCAACCGCATGGGGAGAGTGCATGCGGGGGGGGGGGGGGGGGGGGGGGGGGGGGGGGGGGCAAGTGGGAGGGGAGGTCACCCGACCGGCTGCCAGGGCAGAGACCAGTCCGGCTGGCAGAACCCTGGAGGCTGCACCGGTCTCCAGGCGCACATTGTGGCTATGGCTGACGTCACCAGTGTCTTCTGTTCCCACTGCACATTCCCCACCACCCTCCTCACAGCTACCTCCCGATCCCAGCCCCCCAGACACCCCACGTCCGTTCAGAAAGGCGTCGTCGAGCGGAGCAAGCCCACCAGCGCATTCTCTGTCACCGGTTTGGGATTTCCTCTGGCTCGGACCTCCCGGGAACCGGTTGGGACCGCCCCTCCAGGCTGTGGGTTTGAGCCCATAACCTGAGCGCCGCTGTGTGGGCTTCTGACACCCTGAGAAGAAACCACACCCATCCCGGCATCACAGGCAGGTCCCAGAAGGCCACTGCCTCTCCCAACAGCTTAGCCCAGCGGTCGGCAAACTCATTCGTCCACAGAGCCAAACATCAACGGGACAACGATTGAAATGTCTTCTGAGAGCCAAGTTTTTGAAACTCAGACTTCTTCTAACGCCACTTCTTCAAGATAGACTCGCCCAGGCCGTGGTGTTTTGTGGAAGAGCCACGCTCAAGGGGCCAAGAGCCGCCTGTAGCTCGCGAGCCGCAGTTTGCTGACCACTGCCATGGCCCTAAAGACAGGGCCTGAATATTCCACCTGTCCTCCCTCAGCCCGGTTCCAACATGTGGGGTAAAGATGAAAGCGACGTAAACCCTGCAAAGCAACCCGGTAGAAATAATTTGGGGCAGGACTGCCCCGATATTTAAACTGGAGACTGATGTTTGAGAAAGGATTAGCCAAGGTGGATTCCAGCCCCTGGAGCAGGGCACTCCGTGCAGCTCACCCCTGTTTTGTTTTTTCTTTTAATATATTTTATTGATTTTTTTACAGGGAGGAAGGGAGAGGGATAGAAAGTCAGAAACATCGATGAGAGAGAAACATCGATCAGCTGCCTCCTGCACACCCCCCACTGGGGATGTGCCCGCAGCCAAGATACATGCCCTTGACCAGAATCGAACCCGGGACCCTTGAGTCCGCAGGCCGACGCTCTATCCACTGAGCCACACCGGTCAGAACTCACCCTGTTTTTGAATGAGCACCCCACCTCGAAGCCTTCCTCCCAAACGCCACCCACCTCCTCCCTCCCCACCAGGTTTGCCACAAGCTTCGCCTACTACGGGCTGGTCATGGACCTGCAAGGCTTCGGGGTGAGCATCTACCTCATCCAGGTGGTGTTCGGAGCCGTGGACCTGCCTGCCAAGCTGCTGAGCTTCCTCACCATGCACCACCTGGGCCGGCGGCCAGCCCAGGTAGCCTCCCTGCTCCTGGCGGGCGTCTGCATCCTGGCCAACGGGGTGATTCCCCAGGGTGAGCACGCCGGCCCTTCGTCCTCGGCCTCCTCCCCACACGTGACTCAACTTCTCACCAGGGAGCGAGGCCACATCCTCCCAGCCCCCGACCCCGCCCCTAGATCCCGCTGAACACCCCTCCTTTCTCTCTAGATCGGTCCATTGTCCGAACCTCCCTTGCTGTGCTGGGGAAGGGCTGCCTAGCTGCCTCCTTCAACTGCATCTTCCTATACACTGGGGAGCTGTACCCCACCATGATCCGGTGAGTGGGAGTCCAATGGGGACGGGGGGGGGGGGCCTGGGGTAAAATATTTCCTGCATACACAGGTCATAGCCCAGAGCATGGTCAGTATGCCCAGCCCCAAAAGTCCTTCCAGGTGTCCAGCAGCACAGGGTGTATAGCCACGGATACACACTTGGACCCTGGCTGCTCCCCTAGCCCTTCCCAGCCCGAGAACTCAGAAGGTGGCCCAAGGAGACAAGGTAAGGAGCCCAGAAGACGCATCTCGGAGGCAACGAACTGAAGGCCCCCCTTGACCTTCAAAGTTAAAATCTGACGCCAAGTCTACAATCCACCATAAGCCAGGGGGTACGTCTGAAGCCAAAGACCACCACAAGAGCCGCACTTGCCAATGGCGGGCCTTGGTCCCCCAGCCGTCAGGACCAACACAGCGCCGAGGGAGGGTTTCCGAACTAAGAAACGAGAAACGTGTGTTTTCAGAACAGGATGCAAAATTCACATGAGACGTCCACGTGGCATCCGGCTCCCCGAGGCCACGTGGGGAGCCCTGAGGGGTGATGGGTACTGTACTGAGCCCTCATGGGATTTCAGGGGGAAGAACACTGTACAAGACACTCATTACGTGCCAGGCACCGTCTTAAACTTTCTACCAGTGTCAACGCCTTTAGCCCTCCTCACGAGCCTGTGCGGTGGGTGCCATTGTTCCCATCTGACAGATGAGAAGGTAACCGGCCTGCCCAGGGCCACACCGCTGCGCGACAGTGCCTGGGTTTGCGTCTCCGGAGCCGAAGTGCTTGCCCTCTGCTCTCGGAGAGAATGTGCTGAGCCCTCCTTAACTCGCACAGTGCACCCCGTCCCGGGGGGCCGTGATCCGGGAGGTCAGTCTGTGTGGGGCTGGGCAACTGGAGCCCAAACTCCCCACGGGATCGAGGACAGCTGGCTGCAACTCGGCTGTTGGGATTCCACTGCCAAGGAAATGCGGGCCCACAGCAAGTTCGGGGCAGAGGCAAAACCAATCTCCTCATTCTAAGGCCAGAGCCCTTCCCAACCTGTTCTCCTCCTCCTCCTCCTCCTCCCTCTTCTTCTCCTCCTCCTTCCTATCCTCCTCGTCCTTCTCCTTCCTCTCCTCCTCCTCCTCCCCCTCCTTCTCCTCTTCCTCCTCCTTGTTCTTCTCCTACTCCTTCTTCCCCTCCTCCTTCTCCTTCTCCTCTTTTCTCTCCTCCTCCTCCTCCTCTTCCTCCACCTTCTCCTCTTCCTTCTTCTCCTCCTCCTCCTCCTCTTCCTCCACTTTCTCCACTTCCTCCTCCTCCTCCTTTCCTCCTATTCCCCTCCTCCTCCTTCTCCTCCTCCTCTTCCTCTTCCTCCTCCTTCTTCTCCTCCTCCTCTTCCTTCTCCTCTTTTCTCTCCTCCTCCTCCTCCTCCACCTTCTCCTCTTCCTTCTTCTCCTCCTCCTCCTCCTCTTCCTCCACTTTCTCCTCTTCCTCCTCCTCCTCCTTTCCTCCTATTCCCCTCCTCCTCCTTCTCCTCCTCCTCTTCCTCTTCCTCTTCCTCCTTCTTCTTCTCCTCCTCCTCTTCCTTCTCCTCCTCCTCCCTCTCACCTGGAAAACAAATGCCAAACTGGTTTGCTAATCAGATGGGGGACACAGAGGAGCACCATGGTTGCCTGAGCACCTGGACGCTTATGCCAGAACCCTAACCAGCCCCTCCCCCGCGCCCACAGGCAGACGGGCCTGGGCATGGGCAGCACCATGGCGCGCGTGGGCAGCATCGCCAGCCCCCTGGTGAGCCTGACGGCCGAGCTCCTCCCATCCGCCCCCCTCTTCATCTACGGCTCTGTCCCCGTGGTGGCCAGCGCTGTGGCGGCCCTCCTGCCGGAGACCCTGGGCCATCCCCTGCCAGACACGGTGCAGGACGTGGAGAACAGGTGGGCTCCCCCCACCCCCAGAGGAGCAGGGACCCGCCCGGTCACATGCGCAGGCCGGGGCGACACAGAGACTCAAACCCAGGCCACGGGTCTTTGTCCCCGTCTCCCCAATGGGCCACCTCCTGGGTCCCTTCGGGGTCTCCAGGGAGGGGGGTGTTTGAGGCAGAGAGCTGGCCACCGGGCACAGCTACATGGGAGCCCCCAGGAGCCCCAGCCCGGCCTGCAAGCTGCACACCGAGGCCCTGCTCTCTGTCCCCAGGAGGAGAGGGACAGCGCAGCAACAGCAGCAGCAGCAGCAGAAGCAGATGGTGCCGCTGCAGGCCTCCACGCAGAAGGACGGGCTCTGAGCACAGAGAGCGGCCCTACAGGGAGCGGCCTGCAGGTCCTGGGCCGCCCCGGAGGAGGGAGCCGGGGCGACGGCTCAGGGAGCACCGCCCAGGGGCCGCCCTGAGCACACTGCACCGAGTCTGCATCATTAAAAGGTTCTCTGTGCCCAGCATCCATCTCCCTGGCCTGTCTCATCTCAAAGGCACAGCCCTCCCATCAGCCCAAAGGGACCCGGCCATCGCCCTGGCCTGCTCAGTCAGTGAGAGCACCACCCCTGACACCAAGGTCTTGGGTTCAATTCCCAGTCAGGCCACATACAAGAACTGACCAACGAATGCATCATCAGTACACTGAGTGGCCAGATGATGATGATCTCTGAACGCGTAGTAATCTGGTCACTCAATCTATACCCTATATAATAAAAAGGTAATATGCAAATTGTTCCCTCAACCAGGAGTTCGACCAAGCAGGCAGGCTGGCCACCTGCCTATGTCCCCTCCCCATGGCCAGGCTGGCTGGACCCCACCCATGCACCAATTCATGCACTGGGTCTCTAAAATACACACACACACACACACACACACACACACACACTGAGTGGCCAGATTATTATCTCTGAGTGCATAATAATTTGGCCACTCAGTCTATATCCTATATAATTAATAAAAAGCTAATATGCAAATTGTCCCCTTGACCAGGAGTTCAACCAGCAGGCAGGCCAGCCAACCACCCATGGCCCCTCCCCTTGGCCAGGCTGGCCAGAAACCATCTATGCACGAATTGATGCACCGGGCCTCTAATAAACACACACACACACACACACACACACACACACACACACTGAGTGGCCAGATTATTACGCATTCAGAGATCATAATAATCTGGCTACTCAGTGTAAGTGAAACAACAAATCAATGTTTCTCTCTCTCTCTCAAATCAATCTTTAAAAAAAAAAGAAAGAAAGTAGCCCTGGGTGGGTTTTCTCAGGGGTTACAGCACCGGCCCACAGAGCAGAGGGTTGAGGGTTCGATTCCCAGTCAAAGGCACAGCCCCAGCTGCTGGCTCAATCCCCGCACCCCCATCGGGGTGTATGCAGGAGGCAACCACTCAGTGTGTCTCTCCCACAGCAATGTCTCTTTCTCTCTCCTCCTCCTCTTCCTCCTCCCTCCCTTCCACTCTTTCTGAAAACCAACGGAGGAAAAGCACACACAAAGCTTGCCACCTGCAAGCAGAGAGGCCTCTCACCAGGCCGTGCTGACGCCGGGATGCCAGACGGGCAGCCCCAGACCGGTGAGAAATAGATTTCTTTTTTATTATTATTGAATTATCACAGAGAGGGAGGGAAAGGGATAGAGAGCCAGAAACATCGATGAGAGAGAAACATCGACCAGCTGCCTCCTGCACACCCCCTACTGGGGACGTCCCCGCAACCAGGATACATGCCCTTGACTGGATTTGAACCCAGGACCTTTCAGTCCGCAGGCTGACGCTCTACCCACTGAGCCAACCCAGCCAGGGCGAGAAATAGATTTATGTTACGGACAGGTCTCCCCGCGTGGGGTGTGTTGCTGTGGCAGCTGAGCTAAGACACAGGGCGTGTTGCACAGAAGAGGACGGACAGGCTTCTGTGCCTCAGGCACGTCGTGGCTCTCAGTTCCTTCCAGCCCGAGACCCGTCCCCCCTCAACAGGTCGGCGACCCCCCATGAGGGCAGAAAGGTGACCGGCACCTCCTCCTCACACAGCAGCAGCCCGGGCGGCCCAGGGCAGTCACTCTCCACACTGCGGCCGCTCTTCCCAAGAGCAAGACTACCTTTCCCAGCAGGCACCTCCCCACAGGGCTTCCTGCCCTCCCTCTCGACTGGAATGGTGTCACACGGGGTACAGTGACACCCCTAAGGGCTTTATTAGGCACTGGGGTATAATGACACCCTTAGAGGCTGTTTTAGGCTACTTGAGCGATCTTAACCAACTACTCTCCTCCAGGAGTGTCTGGAGCTTGGGAAGTCCACAGTCAAGGGGCCGGAGGTGGGGTTTCCCCTGAGGCCTCGCTTTGTCTCCAGGGGCCGCCTCTCACCGTGTCCCTGCGGCCCTGCCTCTGAGCACACTCCTCTCCGATGGCCTGTGTGTGTCTAACGTCCTCTGCTTCTAAAGACGCCAGACATGTTGGGTGGGGACCCCATCCTTAGGACCTCCCTTAAGGTTCATTAACCTCCTTAAAGACCCTACCTCCAAAGACAACCACACGGGGGGTTCGGCTTCAATAAATGACAGCGGGGTGCACAGATTTCAGTACATAACAGGGCCCAAGGTGTCAGAACACCTGGGTTTCCCTGGACCTGCTGACGGCGTGACCCCAACACCATCTCCGAGTCCGCTCAGCCTGGCCATCTGGAGGGAGAGAAACGGAGTGGCTGGTGGGGGGCCCCGTGGTGGAAGGAGGCCCAGGCTCTGGGGCCCATGTGGGGCAGCTGGCAGGGCAGGAGGACTAACATCTGGCAGGGCAGGAGGGCTGACAGCTGGCAGGGCAGGAGGGCTAACAACTGGCAGGGCAGGAAGGCTAACATCTGGCAGGGCGGGAGGAATAACAGCTGGCAGGGCAGGAGGGCTGACAGCTGGCAGGGCAGGAGGGCTGACAGCTGGCAGGGCAGGAAGGCTAACATCTGGCAGGGCAGGAGGGCTGACAGCTGGCAGGGCGGGAGGGCTGACAGCTGGCAGGGCAGGAGGGCTGACAGCTGGCAGGGCGGGAGGGCTGACAGCTGGCAGGGCAGGAAGGCTAACATCTGGCAGGGCAGGAGGGCTGACAGCTGGCAGGGCGGGAGGGCTAACAACTGGCAGGGCAGGAGGGCTGACAGCTGGCAGGGCAGGAGGGCTAACATCTGGCAGGGCAGGAGGGCTGACAGCTGGCAGGGCGGGAGGGCTAACAACTGGCAGGGCAGGAGGGCTGACAGCTGGCAGGGCAGGAGGGCTAACAGCTGGCAGGGCAGGAGAGCTGACAGCTGGCAGGGCGGGAGGGCTGACAGCTGGCAGGGCAGGAGGAATAACAGCTGGCAGGGCGGGAGGGCTAACAGCTGGCAGGGCGGGAGGAATAACAGCTGGCAGGGCGGGAGGGCTAACAGCTGGCAGGGCGGGAAGAATAACAGCTGGCAGGGCAGGAGGAATAACAGCTGGCAGGGCGGGAGGAATAACAGCTGGCAGGGCAGGAGGAATAACAGCTGGCAGGGCAGGAGGGCTGACAGCTGGCAGGGCGGGAGGAATAACAGCTGGCAGGGCAGGAGAGCTAACAGCTGGCAGGGCGGGAGGGCTAACAGCTGGCAGGGCGGGAGGAATAACAGCTGGCAGGGCAGGAGGAATAACAGCTGGCAGGGCGGGAGGAATAACAGCTGGCAGGGCGGGAGGGCTAACAGCTGGCAGGGCGGGAGGAATAACAGCTGGCAGGGCGGGAGGAATAACAGCTGGCAGGGCAGGAGGGCTGACAGCTGGCAGGGCGGGAGGAATAACAGCTGGCAGGGCGGGAGGAATAACAGCTGGCAGGGCGGGAGGAATGACAGCTGGCAGGGCGGGAGGAATAACAGCTGGCAGGGCAGGAGGAATAACAGCTGGCAGGGCAGGAGGAATAACAGCTGGCAGGGCGGGAGGAATAACAGCTGGCAGGGCGGGAGGGCTGACAGCTGGCAGGGCGGGAGGAATAACAGCTGGCAGGGCAGGAGAGCTAACAGCTGGCAGGGCGGGAGGGCTGACAGCTGGCAGGGCGGGAGGAATAACAGCTGGCAGGGCGGGAGGGCTAACGGTGCATTTCCTTCCCATGTGGGCTCCTCGCAGTCTTTCCCGGCTCCATGCGGCTCCGAGTCATTGAGAAAAGGGGGCTCAGTCCCGGTCCGGGCTTCCTCTCACACCAGCTGCACCTCCTGTCCTGACCCGAGTGCCTCCCCGCCTTCTCCAAGGAGGGGCCGCCTGCCCTGACCGTGAGGGACTCCAACGCCAAGCGCAGGGCATCGCGGTCCCTCCTGCCCCTCCTCTCCGGGCAGCCTGCCCTGCCCTCGCAGCCGGACAAACCATTAACCCGGGGGTCGGACTCCAATGTCCTGCTGTCCAGTCACCATGTAACCGCATTCCTCTGGAGAAGTCACAAAGACGACCGGCCTCAGGAGCCCGGGCTGCGCTGGAGAGTGAGCCCCAGGCCGCCCTCTGCCCCCCGGATCCGGATCCCGGCCCCGCAGAGGGGGGCGCTGGTGGGGGCAGGAGGCCTGGCCTCCAATGACCTCCTGCAGCCGTCCGGGAACACTGGCCGCTTCCAGCGGGTCCAGGTGACTCGGCTGTCCCGTCCGCTGTCCTGATGGCCTCCCACAGCACCCTGCAGCCCCTAACCTCTGCTTGTCCTCACCCCACCCCGCCCCACCCCCCACCGCTGCCCCGCCCGCCCCCCCAGGGCCAACCTCACTCAGGACGGGGAGCTGGAGGCCTGGCTGTCCCCGGACAGGCAGGGGGGGCCCGAGTCCTGCCTCCTCCTCACCTCCCAGCAGCATGGAGGCCACAGAGCCCCCCCCCCCCCCCCCGCTCGGGGAGTCCTCTCGGCACAGCCCCGGCTGGGGGGCAGCGGCCACGTGTGCCCCCTCCACTGCCCTGGGCGTGAGACACCTGAGCCGGGGCCCACACCTTCGCTCCACCATCCCGGCCAGGTGGGGCTGCCCGGGCCTCCTGCCCCGCCCCTTCCGTCCCCCGGGGCCCCATCCTAACACCCCAAACACACACCAGACCGTGTGGCCCTGGTCTGAGTGGGGCCGAGGGTGGCAGGAGCTGGAGCTGTGAGGAGCTTTGCCCGCGATGTGAGAGAGCGGCGGGGGAGTTAGCATGTCAGAAGAGACATGGACGCCCTTGCAGAGAGCAGCTAGCTGCCCTCTGCCCTCTGCACTCTGCCCTCTGCACTCTGCCCTCTGCCCTCTGCACTCTGCCCTCTGCACTCTGCACTCTGCCCTCTGCACTCTGCCCTCTGCACTCTGCCCTCTGCACTCTGCACTCTGCCCTCTGCACACTCGTCCACCGAGACACAATGTCCCAGGAGCTGAGTGTGTCCCTGTGGTTCCCTGGGCGGGGGGGGGGGGGGGGGGGGGGGGGGGTGGTGCAGAGAGGGGGGAGAGAGGAGGCGTGCAGGTGCCTGGGGTTCGGGGCATCCCTGTACAGGGGACTCTGGGCTCAGCGTCCCAGAGACAAAACAGTATCCGGACTTCATCCACAAGCAGCCTCAGCAGCTGGGCCAGCCGCCGGTGAACAGCCAAGGGTGGACCAGGAAAGAAGACAGGGTTCTGAGGGTCCTTTCATCTCGGGTGATGGAATGCCCGCCCCCCAAACACATGCACCCATTGGCAGAGTCGGCCTGCGAGTGGCTCGCCGGCGGAATTCTGTGCTGTGGCTGCCACATCAGGTGCCCTGAGCACCTGTTCTGGTCCATGGGCTTTCGGTCGCGAGAAAGAGGGGCGCTCTCCGCTCAGCTCATGGGAAACGGGGTGTTCCTGCCTGGATACGGAGATTTCAGGGGGTCCAAAGACAGGAAACCGGGAAACTGGAACCAGGAACTGGAGCACCAGAGGCAACTCGACACTTTTCTGCCTCCTCTCCACCCCTCCTTCTCCCGCATGCTCCCCTGCAGAGGACCCCCCTACCCCGTCCCAGCACAGGTTCAGGGCCCCCAGCAACCCGAACGTTCCTGTGAGTGTTAACAGCTTAGAAAAGTCTCTGATTGGCTCAGAACGACGCAGCCCTGAGCTCATTCCCCCCCCCCCCCAGCTGGCTCAGGTGTCCGGCTCCCTCTGACCCTCAGGCGAAGGGGCAGTCGAGTGAACTCGCGTGGCCCTGGCCCCTCAGTCAGGGCTGTGCAGCGAAGACGCCCTGGGCACGGGCTATGGTCAGACACAGCCCCCAAACGTGCCTGATGCAACGTCTTCTCTGAAACTGGTCAGCCAAGCCATGCTCTCCCCAGAGAACCCCAAGACAGAAACAGAAGATGCCCAAGCATGGTTAGCCCCCTCCCTCTGAGGCAGGTTCAAATGCCAGCCCCTCCGTACCGTCTTCATGCCTTCTTCATGCCTTCTCCACGCCTTCTTCATGTTTCTCCATGCCTTCTCCGTGCCTTCTTCATGCCTTCTCCATGCCTTCTCCGTGCCTTCTCCATGCCTTCTCTGTGCCTTCTTCATGCCTTCTTCATGCCTTCTCCGTGCCTTCTCCGTGCCTTCTTCATGCCTTCTCCGTGTCTTCTCCGTGCCTTATTCGTGCCTTCTCCGTGCCTTCTTCATGCCTTCTCCACGCCTTCTTCATGTTTCTCCGTGCCTTCTCCGTGCCTTCTTCATGCCTTCTCCGTGACTTCTTCGTGCCTTCTTCGTGCCTTCTCCATGTCTTCTCCATTCCTTCTTCGTGCTTTCTCCGTGCCTTCTCCGTGCCTTCTCCATGCCTTCTTCATGCCTTCTCCGTGCCTTCTCCATGTCTTCTCCATGCCTTCTCCATGTCTTCTCCATGCCTTATCCGTGCCTTCTTCATGTCTTCTCCATGCCTTTTCCATGTCTTCTCCATGCCTTTTCCATGTCTTCTCCATGTCTTTTTCATGCCTTCTTCATGCCTAGTGTGGGGGACTTTCTTCATTACTTTCCAGCCTCAGCTCAAGTTCTGAGAGCTCTGCACCCACCCACCTTGACTGAATGTCACGATCCTTCCAAATCCGCTTTCCCATTTCTCATTCCACCTTCCAGGGTCCTCCACATCTCAGAAACCATCATCCTGGCTATTGCTCTTCCGTGCAAACAGCAGGCAGCCGGATCCCAAAGCTCAGACTTCTTGCCGCCTGCAGCGGCCGCCAACTGGTGGTCCACGGATCACGGAAGGTCCGTGAGGCCTGAGAGGTTGGCGACCGCTGACGAGAGCAAAGAACCTGAGTTCACCATTACCTTGTATGTCCTTCTGACTAAAGACATGGTGGCCATCTCCTCGTCATTTGTTCGTTTGTTTGTTTGAATGGCTGACAAGGCCAGATGCGCAGTTATTCCATTCCCTGAGCTACACGGAGAAGCCTAGTGCCGGAAACCAATCATTGTCTCACTAATTAGAAAGGTGTGGACAAGGAACCCGGAAGGCTGGTCAACCTTGAAGCTCTAAAAGGTCAGAGCCAACCACCCCCTATCTCATTGAGACAAGGGCAGCGGAAGCAACTTTCCCACCAAACAATCATGTGAATCCTTCCTGATAAGATAATCTGCCTGTTACTGGAATTGCCTGCCTCAGGGCAATGGCCAAAGCAAAGCATGCTCCTCCCATTAGAGTTGGGCTACCACCTGGCCCCCAATATTCCCAAATTCATGCTTTTCTAGTCTCTTTTCAATTGTGTGCGGCCTTCTTCAGAACCCAAACCCTGAAACTGAACCCTGAACCATGCGGGACGTGAAAGAGGTTCCCACAGCCAAGTACAATCCAATCGTCTTCCCAGGGGACTGAGGATGGGACCGTTATCGGGCCACCCTCTGCCACACCAACAGGACCCTGACAGACCTGTTTTATAGGTGCAGCCAGGACACCTCTTCCCTGGCCCAATGATGCCAGGGCCTGCAGCTGCGGGGTCACAGGCAGTTCCCGTGCAGAAGCCAATGTAAAGCTGGCCTCTGGCTTGGGAGGCAAATGGAACAGCCCGCGGGCGGGTGAGGGGGGCTCCTGAAGCGAGGAGCGTGGTCATCGTGAAGGCACCCCCGGCCCCAGGGCTGAATCCTGTCGGCGCAGCAGCGCGGGTGACCTGGGAAGACATGCCCTGGCTTGGCCCTCAGGAGGAAAATGGCCCCACATCCCATAGGGCAGTGGTCGGCAAACTCATTAGTCAACAGAGCCAAATATCAACAGTACAGCGATTGAAATGTCTTTTGAGCCGAAACCGATGAGGCTCAGTGGATAGAGCGTCGGCCTGTGGACTGAAAGGTCCCAGGTTCGATTCCGGTCAAGGGCATGTACCTTGGTTGCGGGCACATCCTCAGTAGGGGGTGTGCTGGAGGCAACTGATGGATGTTTCTCTCTCATCGATGTTTCTGACTCTCTATCCCTCTCCCTCCTCTCTGTAAAAAATCAATAAAATATATTTTTAAAAAAAGAAAGAAAGAAATAGAGATACATACTCACCCCTAAGCCTAGGCCAGGCTGCTTCCCACTGTCCAGAACCAACACCAGCCTGGCATCCTCCCTCCCTCCCTCCCTCCCTCCTTCCCTCCTCCCTTCTTCTCTGCAATGCGCCATTTTCTTCTGGGAGGTCTTTAGGAGAGCTTCAAGGGACCCCCCTCTAATACACACCCAGCCCCTCCATTTCTGAGCCTCCCGCCCTCTGTGGAAAGAGAAGGAAGGGCAAGAAGGGTAGGAGAGGTTGGTACTCGCCCCAGGGGCCACATGCTACCCATGCCCGCTGGCTCCTGGCTGCCAGTCCTCTCCGACTGCTCAGATGGCTCCAGCTTCAATCAACCCCTGAGTGCCCTCCCCCACCCCAGGCAGTACCAGCCCGGGCGCCAGCACCTCCCCCTCCCGCCTCAGCAGCAGAACTCGGCCCTAACTCAATTGTGCAGTTAATCTCTCCAGTGCCCCGGGCAGATTAAACGGTTGCCTCCCAGACCTCAAACCCATCAGTCCTCGCCCTGGCCAGGCTGACAGGAGGCGCCAGGGGGCCGGGGCGGGGGCCTCAGACCAGGCCGAAAGGCTGATCACCAACCCCCGCCCCAGCCCAGCCGTGAAGAGGGGCGATGTGAACACAGTGATGCTGATCTGGAGTCAAAGGCCCAGCTCTAGCGATGTCAACTGGCACCTCCTAGCGGTGCGGCCTTGGACAGATTATTAAACCTCCCCAGGGCCCCAAGCTCCTCATCTATAAAACAGGGCTACTACTAACTCTCCCCACTTCGGAGTTACCACAAAATTAAATTAGGTAAAACACTGAGCAGTGGATAGAGCATCGGCCTGCAGACTGAAGGGTCCCAGGTTCGATTCTGTGTGCAGGAGGCAGCTGATCGATGTTTCTCTCGTCGATGTTTCTAACTTTCTATTCCTCTCCCTTCCTCTCTGTAGGGGATCAATAAAATATATTAAAATATATTGTTTTAAATTAATTTAAAATAAAAAAAACACTGAACAGTGAGTGCCCTCACACAGATGTGCTTATGAAATACAGGGGACAGCGGACACTGGCCTAGCAAATTCCCAGGATACCCTTGGTCTCCTAACAGGCTAGAGGGGTCTCAGCTGGCTGGGCTTCAAGCTGGAGCCACATCGACAAACTGGGAAGGAGTCCAGGGGACAGCCCTAACCTCTCTGGGCCTCACTTTTCTATCTGTAAAATGGGTATCATGATTGTGCCTACAGCCCCTCGTTGGTCTGGCTCAGTGGATAGAGCCCCCGCCTGGGGTTTTGATTCCGGTCAAGGGCACATGCCCAGGTTTCTAGCTTGATGCCCGCTGATCAATTCTCTATGCTTGAGCCAAGACCAGTTTGGCTCAGTGGATGGAGCGTCGGCCTGCGGACTGAAGGGTCCCGGGTTCGATTCCGGTCAAGGGAATGTACCTTGGCTGTGGGCACATCCCCAGTAGGGGGTGTGCAAGAGGCAGCTGATCAATGTTTCTGACTTTCTATCCCTCTCCCTTCCACTCTGTAAAAAATCAATAAAATGTATTTTTTTAATTCTCTATGCTTGATGTTTCTCTCTCTCCCTCTCCCTTCCCCTTTGAAAGCAATAAAAATATTTTTAAATATATGTTTATTAATTTTAGAGAGGACGGGAGAAGTAGAGAGGGGCAGAAATATCGAGGATGAGAGAGAATCATTGATCCATTGCCTCCTGCACGCCCCCCACTGGGGATGGAGCCCACAACCTGGGCTTGTGCCCCGACTGGAATCGAAGCCAGGAACCTTCAGTCTGCAGGCCGATGCTTTATCCACTGAGCCAAACCGGCGAGGGCAATAAAAATATTTTTTTAAATAATAATCGTGCCTACATCGTGGAGTTATGAGGATCAGATGAGACATCGCAGCAATGTGTACCACTGTTCTCCGATCTCAGGAGGAAACCGGGCGCGGGGGACCCCGCACACCCCAGCCCCAGGCCCTGGCCTCTGGCCCCGCCCCTCTGGCCCCGCCCCTCTGGCAGGGAGCCGGGCGGCCAGCAGGGGGCGCGGCGGCAGGTGCGGAGGAACGTGGGCAGTGGGCACCGCTGGCGCGGACCACCGCGAGCGCAGGCCGGGCTGTTGGCGACCTCGCAGCCCGGAAAGACGAGGGGCAGCCCCAGCCCACTCCGGATTTGCAGTGCCCGGCGGGGGAGGGGCTCAGGGGGTGCGGGGGCAGATGGGAGAAGGATCGGGGTTACGCTCCGCGCGCCCCGCCCGGCCCACTCCTCACCATCGTGGGCTGGGACCGGTCCCCACCGCGGGGGGGGCTTGAGGACAGGGCACACGCCCGCGGGGGTCGGGGGCGCCGTCAGGGGAAAGGAAGCAGATGGAGCGGGTGCGCAGTCAGAGGACCCCGGGATCGGTCCTCCTACCCCGTCCCTCCCTGGGCGCGCAGACTCCGGCCAGGAGACAGGGTCGGGGAGAAGCCTGGGATCCCGACCTCAGGCCCCGCAGCCGCCTGAAGCCCCCTCCGTCCCCCTGACTTCTCCAGCAGTTTCACATCGGGCCTAGTCCTGGGCCCGAAACTCAAAGTCGTCGCCGTGAATCCGATGTTTCGGGGTGTTGGGGGCCACAGAGATCTGAGCCGGAAGCACCTGCCTCCGTGGCCCCGACCCTTCCCTCCGCCCCGTCGCAAGTCCACGTGCGCCCCTCTCCCGGCGGTGGCAGCCGAGACCCTGCCCTCGCCGCGGGCCGGGAAACTCGGGGCTCCCTGTGGGCGCAGCTCGGCGCCGCAGCCTCTGTTCCCCGCACTCACCTCCCGCCCTGAGCACCCGCGCGCCGCGCTCCGAACCGCCAGGCCCCGCGGGCACCCAGCTCCAGCAGCCTGAACCCCCTTTCTCCTGGGAGGGGAGTGGTGCGGCTCCTGCCCCCCGCACCCCGCCTCCCCCTAAGTTCCTAGCACAGCCTGGGGGGAGGGGCGGGGGGGGCAAAGCACGGATACTGGGGGCCACTCTGGCCTGGCTTGGGAACCAGATCAGAAAACTCTATTTCTTGTCCCAAGGGCGGGGGTGGGGGTGGGGGGGGAGGGGACTCTAGCTGCAGCTTGTTTTAAGTCAAATTAACAGTCTCTCCCGGGGTGCCCCCGCGGGGGTGGGAGAGGGGAGCCAAGAAGGATGCCCGCGGGATGGCCAGCTGCCCCCTCCCTGGCTCTGAACCGGGCCACCTGGGCAGCAGCTGGGAGCTCACACCCTTCCCCACCTCCCCCCCCCCCACCCGCCAGGCCGAGGCTCAGCCAGCCGGGCGCAGGGTCCGAGGGGCGAGGAGGACCCCCCACTGGGGTCCTGGCCCGAGGCAGCAGCGCCGAGACGGCAGGCTGATCTGGGTTTGACCATGAACGCGAGTTGCAGAGAGGGCGCCCTTTGCGGGGGGGGGGGGGGGGGGGGGGTGTTCCCTCCCTCCACCCCCGCGGCCTGCAGCCCGGACCCCGGACCCCCTCCGGTTCCAGCGCTGCCCCTGCCCGGCCTCCCCACCGCAGCTGCAGGCGGCCTGGGGCGCCCGGCCGCCCCCGGGAAACCCCTGTGGATGGACCATCAGTGAAATGGGGGTGGGGACAGGGCCTCCCCCAGCGCAGCGAGGAGCACAGCCCAGAGTGAACGCGGGGTGCCTCCAGCGCAGGCACAGCCAGTGCTCCATCCAGTGACCAATGGCCACGATGGTTGATGGTTCGGCTGGCAGCCAGCGCCGGCGCCACGTGCACCCGAACCCTCCACCCGGACCTCCACCCGGACCCCCCACCCGAACTCTCCACCCGGACCTCCACCTCCACCCAGACCCCCACCTCCACCCAGACCCCCACCAGAACCCTCAACCCGAACCCTCCACCCGGACCTCCACCTCCACCCGGACCCCCCACCCGAACTCTCCACCCGGACCTCCACCTCCACCCGGACCCCCCACCAGAACCCTCAACCCGAACCCTCCACCCGGACCCCCCACCAGAACCCTCAACCCGAACCCTCCACCCGACCTCCACCTCCACCCGGACCCCCCACCCGAACCCTCCACCCGGACCTCCACCTCCACCCGGACCCCCCACCAGAACCCTCAACCCGAACCCTCCACCCGGACCTCCACCTCCACCCGGACCCCCACCAGAACCCTCAACCCGAACCCTCCACCCGGACCCCCCACCAGAACCCTCAACCCGAACCCTCCACCCGACCTCCACCTCCACCCGGACCCCCCACCCGAACCTCCACCTCCACCCGGACCCCCCACCAGAACCCTCAACCCGAACCCTCCACCCGGACCTCCACCTCCACCCGGACCACCCACCAGAACCCTCCACCCGGACCTCCACCTCCACCCGGACCCCCCACCAGAACCCTCCACCCGGACCCCCCACCAGAACCCTCCACCCAGACCTCCACCTCCACCCGGACCTCCACCTCCACCCGGACCTCCACCTCCACCCGGACCCCCCACCAGAACCCTCAACCCGAACCCTCCACCCGGACCTCCACCTCCACCCGGACCCCCCACCAGAACCCTCAACCCGAACCCTCCACCCAGACCCTCCAAGGCCGGGTCTCAGGAGCTGAGACCTCGGGAAGCCACGGGCTTGGCCAGGGCGGTCCAAGAGGGAAGGGGCAGTCCTGACCGGTGTGGCTCAGTGGACAGAGCGTTGGCCTGCGGACTGAATGGTCCCGAGTTCGATTCCGGTCAAGAGCATGTGCCTTGGCTGCGGGCACCTCCCCAGTGGGGGGTGTGCAGGAGGCAGCTGATCCATGTTTCCCTCTCATTGACGTTTCTGACTCTATCCCTCTCCCTTTCTCCCTGAAAAAGAAATCAGTAAAATATATTTTTTAAAAAGAAGGGACAGACCGAGACTCACCCAAGCCAGCTTCTCCCCCCCCCCCACCTCACTCCCACCCCCGGTGGGGAGGCTGGGAGAGGGGACCACCCCCGCTCCCTCGGGGGCTGGAGGAGGGAGACCAACAGCCCCCACCGGCCGGGTCCCCCCGCCCCGAGAGGAGCCGGAACCGGCCGAGGTCAGGGCGGCGGGGACGGGCGCTGGGGGGCGGGGGCGGGCCCCACGTGCGCCTCCCGCCGCTGCTTTTGGGGGCCCTTTGTCGCAGGCAGCGCGTGCGTGCGGCACTCGGCGGCTTAAAATAAAGACAATGTTCCCAGCCTGCCCGCGGCTAAATCCGGCGCTGCGGGGGCGGCGGGAGCTGCGCGGCCCTGCCCCCCGCCCGCCCGCCCGCCCGCCTCAGTTTCCCCATCTGGCCTCGGGGCCTAGACGGGGGGAGACCTGGGCTGCTGGGGGCGGGGGTCTCCCCTGCCTCCGCGCCTGCACGACCTGCAGGTGGAAACGCCTGGGCCCGAGAGGGGCGCCCCGGAGCGCGGGGGGGGGGGGGTGGACGCCCTCCTCTCCGCTACAAAAAAAGTGTTTTCATTTCTGCAGGGACGTGTGCAGAGGCGGAGGGAGGAGGGAAAAGGGGGGCAAGGGGCTGGGGGAGGGGGCGAGAAGCTGATTCAGACTCGGAAATGGATGTGGAACGTGGAGGCCTGACACCCCCCCCCCGCCCCGCCCCGCCCCGCCCCGCCGCGGCCACGTGGACGCGCACGGGGCTCGCAGCCGGGGCACAGCCGCCACCGGGGCGGCCGGCAGGGGGCAGCCCGAGCCCGCGCCCCGGGGCAGGGGCCGGTCCTCCCCACCCGCCCTCCCCGCGGCCTGATCGCGGTGGCACCGGGCGCCCGGGCGCCTCTCCGGGCGGCGGCACCTCCCCGGCCGCGGGGGAGCGGTGGCCCGATGCGGGCTCGGCCTCCGCAGGCTTTGAGCAGCCAAGGGGTCCCCCCATGTGGCTGCCGCGTGCACCCACCGCTGACACCCCAAGGCTGCTGCTGGCCAAGCCCCGGGGACTCCAGGTTCTGGCTCCAGCACAGGCTACCCTTAAACTGAGAGGGGTGCCTAGTGGGCAGTGGGCAGAGGGGAGGCGGTGGGGCAGGTCCCAACCCCCCGCTGGTCGCCAGAGCCCCGGGCTGAGAGCTGAGGGGCCCGCGTGGGGACACTCACCCCCCACCCTTCAGTCACCCCTGCTCCTTGGACTCCTGGTCTGCCTTCTGGGGGTCACGGATGACCCGGTCCCCCCTGCCTCCCACCCCAGGGCTTCTGCAGGGCCCACTATCCCCCCGCCCCCCAACTCTCCTCCCCCAGCTCCCCAGGAGGTCCCCGGGGCAGGTGAGGGTGGCCAGGACCCAGTCTCCATGGCACAGGCCCCCAGGGGCCCAGTCTCTGAGGAAACTCAACACAAACCCAAACCGCCCCCCCCCCTTCCGCAGAAGGCAGGGTGGCCGGCTCGCTGCGCATGGGGGGGAAGGGAGGAGGGGAGGGAGGAAGGGCAGGTTCCTGTCTCCACCTGGAGCCCGAGTGGGAGGCGGGGAGACAGTTTGACAAGCTGGGAGGAGAGCTGTCTGTCTCCTGTCTGTGTGTCTTCCAGGGGGAGCTGGGGTGGAGCGGCAGCGGGCGGGAGAGGCGGCCGCTTGTGGAATTAACCAGCTCCGCAGTCGGGCAACAGCAGACACCGCGGGGCAGACACGCGTGTGCCGCTCCCGGCTGCGGGCCAACAGGTGACAGACACCTGTATTCCCAGAGGTTGCAGGGCGACGCGCGCTCAGGGACGCCCGCGTGGGGCACTCTGCAGCGTGTGGGGCAGGCACGTGCCCCCCCACACACACTCACACACACTCACACACGCATGCACACGCACCCCCAAACCAGACACCTGTAAGCCTTGCGGGGCTCTGCGCGCGGACAGACGCGGGAGCGCACAGCCAGCCCCTGGGTCCGGTCCAAGCCCAGCCTCACATGAGCCCCAGTGTGTCACCTCCCAGCAGAAGGAACGGCTCCTTCGCCCGGGGCGGGGGAGGGGGGGTCTGGGGCCGGCGGGGGCAGAGCGCGGGGGAGGGAGGAGGCGTGTGAACCGGGGTGCGGGCTGGGGGCTGGGGGGAAGGAGCCCCGGAAACACTGTGTGTCTTTGTGAGGGTGTGCGCCGCCGAGCTGTGTGCTGTGGGTGTGGGTGTTTGTCTCCCTGTATCCGCCTTCTCTCCCGCTCTGGACTTTTAGCCTTTCTGGGCTCCTCGTCCTCATGCCCCACCCCCTCCGCCTCGGGGCTCACTTTGGGGGCCCTGGCGGAGGAGGGGGGCGCGCTCCAGGACCCAGTCCAACCCCAGACGTTGCCTGAGGCTTCCCTCCAGCTCCCCTCCCTTCCTTTCCTCCCTCCCTCTCTCTCTCTCTCTCTCTTCCTCCCTCCACCCCCCCCCCCCCAGGGCTGGCGTGCCAGGGGGTGGGACATGCCAATCACTGGCTGTGCCTCTCCGGCTGCCAGCACAGGACGCAGCTCCCCCCGGAGCCAGGTGTTTGGGTCCCTGGAGACGCCGCCGGCCGCCCCGGGAGGCAGAGGCGTGGAGGACCCCCCCTGGACCCCCGTCCAGCCCACGTGAGTGCGTTTGGAAGGTGCAGGAGGGGCCAGCAGGTGGGGCCTGGGGAAGCTGGGTCCTGGGTTCAAGGTGGGAACCAGAGCACAGGGAAATGTGGGTGGACCCCAGAGAGAGGAGGGGGCCAGGGAGGGGTGCAGAGACCAGGGGGCTGGCAGCATTGGACATTGGCCGCCCCGATGCCCTGTCCCCTGGCTTTGAGCGGACACCCCTGGTGTTTTTCTGGGGTTCAGCCGGCAGAGGAGATGGAGCCCCCCTTAAGGGAACTGGATCAGGAGCCGGAGGGATCTGGCTGCCACGCAGCAGGCACAGCCCCCAGGACCCCAGGGACGGGGGAGGGGGAGTGGAAGGGCAGGGGACACCCCTTGTCATCAGCGCCCCGAGGGAGGTCGAGCCCCCCGTTAGGGGTGCCAGTCCCAAAACCCCTCCTCTCCTCCCTCGGGGGATTCTGAGCCCCACCACCCCCTCCACCTGCAGCGCCCCCAGGATGGACTGAACCAGGCTGCGGGCCAGGTGGACGCGCCGGGTGCCAAGGTGGGTGTCAGGCCAGGAGCCAGCAGGAGGCCAGGCCAAAGCCCCGGGGCTCCCGGGCACAAATGGGCACAAATGGGCACACGGGCGGCCACGCGGCAGGGAACACGGTGCGACATGTGAGGCGGCCGGAGAGCGCTCCCTCCCCGTGGTCTCGGTCCCGGGCTTCCCCGGGGCGGGTCGCAGTGTGGCGCCCAGGTCCCCGGACCCCCCCAGATCCACAGCCTGGGCGGGCCGCCGGGGACGGGTGGTCAGCTGGCACCGGCTCTCAAGGCTGCTCAGGTGTGTGGGTGCCAGCAGACAGGGTCCACCTCTTCCCACAAAACACACCTGCGGCTCCACCGGACTGACCGGCCCTGGCCCGGGGCCGGAAGGAGCCGGCGTGCCCTGTCCCGGCTGCGCGCTGAGCTGTCAGATGGGAGCTGCTGCTCTGTAGCCACTGGACAGTGGATCGCTGCGATCTGGGGGGGGGGGGGGGGGGGCAGGGGGAGGGAGGGAGAGGGGGCTGCCACCGCTGTGACTCCGGCTCCGGGGCTGGGCCTGGGGCCTGAGCGCTGAACCCCGAAGCACAGAGAGGACTCCGGGGTGTCAGCGAGGGGTCAGGCAGAGGTCATGTCAGCCGCCCCATTGTACAGAGGAGAGACTGAGGCTGAGAGAGGGGAAGGGATATTTAGGGGCGCACTCTCCTGGCGCTCAGCCAGCACAACACTGGCCTGCCTGAGCAGGATGGCGGGGTTGGGGCGCTTCGGGGAGCGGCGAGCTCTGGGAGGCGGGAGCCCGGGCTCTGCGGGTGGCGGGTGGGGAGAGGTGGGTGAATCTCTCCCTGGTTTCTGCTGGCTGTGGTACCATGGTGATGCCTGAGGGGGGGGAGGGAGGGAGGCAGAGAGAGGAAGGAGTGGGGAGAGGAGCAGGAGGAGGAAGAGCAGGGGGAGCAGGGAGAGGACGAGGGCCCAGGCCCTGGTGATGGTCCCAGTCTCCCCGCAGCGAGGGGACCTGGGGGGTCCCGGTGCACGAGCAGCATTGACTGCCGGCTGCTGCCCTCTGGGGGGGCAGGGGGGAGACGGGGGGAGTTGGCTCTTCCAGGGGAGACCGCTGAGCCTGAAAATGGGGTCCGTTGGATCTGCTTATGCGGGGTTCCTGAGATTTGGAAACTAGGGGGGTCTAGAGGGGAAGGGTCTACGAAAGCATAGGGGCTTCATGGCTAAATCTCGTCCTTAACGCGGTAGAATATTTAAAAATGTGCACATATCATTAACATATATTTGCTTTGTGCACCTGTGATGGGGCAAGAGCCACGCTCACTGCGAAGTCCCCCAGGGGCAGAGAGCGCTCTGACAGCCGGCTTCCGGTGAAGGCCCCATCAGGTGCCCAGCCCCCGCTCCCACCCGGTACCTCCTGCTCCCCAAACTGCCCCTCTCTCCAGTCAGGGTTGCAGGCTCGCAGGCCCAGCATCACAAGATGGCTGCACTCCTCCTCCCTGAACCTTTCGGCAGCACCCCTCATCCTCGGTCCCCCCCCCCTCCACGCCTCGGCCAGGGGAAAGATCCCGGAGACCCCAGTGTTCAGGAATCCCTTCCCAGGCCATCTCCCCACCCCTCCCACCCCCCACCCACCTGGCTCTCTCCCCTCCCCCTTCCTCTCCGCATCCAGATCCCCAGCCCCCCGGGATCGGTCCAGGGCGCTGGCGGTCAATAGTCTGGCCGGCCCTGCTGGAGGCTCTGACCTCATTCCTTAACTCTTTGAGTCCAGGGTGGCTTTTCCCTCCCCGGACTCTGCCAGGCGCCATCCATGCCCACGCCTGTCTTATCTCCTCCCGCTTCGGGGCAGGCGGCGGGCGAAGCGGGCTCCCCTGGTCCAGTCCCGGCCCCCAGGTGAGGATGCCCCTGGCTGTTCTGTGCTCTCAAGCCCAGGGCACAGGGAGCTGGCAGGTGAGGACACACAGGCCCGGAGGGAACAGAGGGACCACGCTCAGGAGCCGGTCCTGCCCCCCTGCGGCCTCGTCCTCACGCCCCGGCCTGGAGCCAGGCAGGACGACTCTGTGTACCCACGCGTGTATTTGTCCCACGGATGTTTATTGAGCAGCTACTGTGTGGCACGCTCAGGTTCAGAAGCCGTGAATGAGGCAGACACGGCCCCTCCCCTGCCTCTCCGAGAGCCACCGCCGCCCCTCCCCCTTCCTGCCACACTGTCATCACACATCACACAGACAGACAACAGGCACTGTCGCACACACGCACACACGCACGCACGCCAGACCCTAACGGAGGGCTGACACCTCCCCAGTGACTGACAGCGCGGGGGGTGGGCCAAGCTCGTCCAGATGGACGAGGCGGCCGCTGGACACCCTCTCTGCACAGAGCAGGTTTTTAAAACACATTTGTCCTGATCTCAGAGAGGAAGGAAGAGGGAGAGGGAGACAGAAACATCCACGATGAGAGAGAATCATGGATGCGCGCCCCACACTGGGGGTGGAGCCCGAAACCCACGCACCGTCCCTGACCCAGAACCGGTCCGGGACCTCCTGGGTCACAGGTGGGCGCTGCACCCCTGAGCCACAGAGCAGCTCAGCGTAGAGGCTCCAGGGGAGCTGCGGGCACCCCGGTCCTGGTGGCACTGCTGACCAGCTCGCGGGGCGGGGCGTCCTCCAGTCTCTAAGCCGCAGCTGCCCCTTCAGCAAGTTGAGGACAACAGAACCTACTCCGCCAGGAGGCACAGCAGGCCGAGCAGAGCGTGCGCATAATGCCCGCAGCCACGCAGGGCGAGTACCAGTGGCTGTGGTGATATCGATGAGGTTACGTAACGCTCCCGGTTACTTCATCAGGAGGTGCGGTCCTGGACGGAGGAGCCCCTCCCCGCCTCCTCGCCCCCCAGATGTGACACCCTCGGAGGATGAGTCCCAGCCCAGCCTCACAAAGCTACTCTCACCCACCACCTCTGACCCTTCCTCACCAAGGACACGCCCTCACTCACACCCTGGTCCCCAGAAGCAGAAGGGCACCAGGTGGGAGGGGGGCCTGGCCCAAGGTCACACAGCCAGAGGAGAGCAGAGGTGGGGCCTAAAGCCAGGCAGAGGCAGCGCCCAGGACGTCTGGGGGAGTCCTCCCCGACCCCCCTGCATCCCCATCCACTAACCCCGCCCCCGGGATGTTTCACCGAACAGGCCAGCCTAACACGGCCAGCCTCCAGCCTCCCTTTCACCGAGTGGGATGGCGGGTGGCCTCTACGTCCCTCCTCTGCAGACGCTCGGGGCTGCTGGTCCCCGACCCCCTGGCTCAGCCCAGGGCTCCACCCCCAGGAACCAGCCGCAGTCGCAGAGCCTGGTCCCTTCACAACCACCGTCTCCTGACCTTCGTGGCCTCGAGCAGGCAGAGGCCTGTCGGCGGTCAAGGTTAAGGAGACCGCCCCAGGGCACACTGCCTGCCTCTGGGACTGGCCAGCCGCTCAGCTGCACCCCCGGAGCTCAGAAGCCCCAGGGGCTGGGAGAATCAGGGTTCAGTTCCCCAGGCGGGCGGCCTGGGTCCTCATAGCGGGTAGGCCGGCCGGGGCGGGGAGGGGGTGCAGACCCTGGACCCCCAGGCCGGGCCGAGTCCCCGCGTCCCCCCTCGCTCCGGCTTCCTGGAGACATCAGGGCGCCCCTTATAGTCCCGCCCAATGTCTTCCTCTACCACGCAGAGCTAGGAGCCCCCGTCGGGGTGGCCTGTGGACGAAGGGAAACGGTATGCCACAGCGGGGGCCTGGCATGCCAATGTGAAAATTAGGAAGCGGGAAGGGATGGGCGCCACCCAGGAGAGGGAGTCGGCCTCCCCGCCTGCAAGGACCCCTTCGTCCCGGGAGGCTTTTGGTGCTCCATCAGCGCCCTCGCCAGCTCCCCTGGAGCCTGGCAGTGCGGGCGGGCGGTGGTCGCCGGGCTCCCGCCTCGGGGAGACGGCAGTGGAGCCGCCAGCCTCTGCAGCCTCGCTCCCAGACTTGGGTCCTTCCTGTTCAGCGTCTTGAGATGTTAGTTTCGGGATCCTGAGCCATCCTCCCAGGTGCCCGGCTGGTCCGCCGGCCCCGCCGTGCGAACAGCAGTGTGGGCTGGGGGGGCCGTGCTGGGGGCCGGAGGGGGGCCGTGCCAGGGGCTGGAGGGGGGGGCGGAGGAGGTCTGCCCGGAAGGGCCAGGGCTGAGGGGCTGGACGCGTCGGAACGAGGAGTCGGGAAGATCAGGCCTTTGACGGAGGGGTGTTTCCGAGCTGGGGGACCAGGGCAGCCGAGCAGCGGGGTGACGCGATTACGGGTGATCACAGGGCCCGGAAGGGGCGGCTTTGAGACTCAGAGCCAGGAATGCGGGAATCGGGTGAGGCGAGCGAGGCCTCCTGCCAGAGTACAATGTAAGAGGGGCCACAGAAACCCTCCGTAACCAGATAAACACAATAATGCGACGTTTCCAGAAATCAAACAGCCAGCTACCCTCCAGGGTGGGTGGGCCGTCTGCTTTTGTAAGTTTCTTTTATACAGATATAGATATAGATATAGATGTATTTTATTGACTTTTTACAGAGAGGAAGGGAGAGGGATAGACAGTTAGAAACATCAATGAGAGAGAAACACCGATCAGCTGCCTCCTGTATACCCCCCGCTGGGGATGTGCCCGCAACCAAGGTACATGCCCTTGACCGGAATCGAACCCGGGACCCTTCAGTCCGCAGGCCGACGCTCCATCCACTGAGCCACACCGGTCAGGGCCATTTTCCGTTTTTAAATACTGCACTGACTGCCCTTTGCTTGATTCCTGAGTGTCGAGGCACTTCCGTAAGTGTCCCACCTGCTCTTGTCCTGTGAGGGGTGAGGCACGGGGTCCGGGGTGGGCCAGGTGCCGGCTGAGCGTCGCAGACGCCCCATCGAAGGAGGCACTGAAGCCGGGGAGGCGCAGCCGAAGACCTGCACCTCGGCTTCTTATCGAGCCTTTCAGGGCAGGGCCCGGGCCGCCGCTGGGGCTACGGAGCTGCTGGGGGCACCTGGGAGTTGGGGGCAGGCAGCACCCAATCTAGGAGCCAAGAGACCTGGGGCGACTGGTGCCTTCTTCCCCTGTCCTCTGGGCCTCGGTTGCTCCATGTGTGCGATGGGCGTTACCCAGCACTGAGCTCAGGCCAGAGGGCCCAGCGGTGAGCAGGGACCTGTCGGGGTTTTCCTCTCTCCTCCACGACCAGCGTGGAGAGAGGAGTAGGGTCCAGTTACTGAGTAGAGGGGCTGGGCATTGAGAAAATAATAGGGAAGAATAGACGACACAGAAGTAGAAATAAAGCTGGGGCTAGGTGGAATCTGCTCTCTGATGGAGAGACAGAGACTCCCAACCCAAACGCAGCGTGTTTCTTTATACCAAAATAGAAAGGGGTTTCACATGGAAAGACTTAAAATCAAAGGAGCTTAAGTGGGCCCAGGCCCCACTCATTCCCTCCTTCCCGGGGCTCCGCTGAATCTACATTTCAAAGGCCCTCCCCCACACACACACACACACACCTGGAGCAAGTTAAAAGTCAGTACTGCCGAGACCGGTTTGGCTCAGTGGATAGAGCGTTGGACTGGGGACTGAAGGGTCCCGGGTTCGATTCCGGTCAAGGGCATGTACCTTGGCTGCGGGCACATCCCCAGTAGGGGGTGTGCAAGAGGCAGCTGATTGATGTTTCTCTCTCATCGATGTTTCTCACTTTCTATCCCTCTCCCATCCTCTCTGTGAAAAATCAATAAAAAATATCTTAAAAAAATAAAAAAAGTCAGTACTGAGTAACGCATCAGCCTCTTTGGTGGATGCGTTTCCAAGACGTGGCTCTGCCTGGCGCCTCGGATTCAGCTGGCACTGGTTTAAAGAATGCTCAGGCACCTTCCCCGGGGCCGGCCCTCTACAGGGAACCTGTCAAGGGGGGCATCCGCCAGCTGCCTCACCGGGAAGCCCACCAGGTGCGTCTGATCCCAGCCCCCCACCCAGCGCCTGACTTGGGTTAAGGAAGGGAAATAAAGAACATTTCCACGTCATGCTTTAAACACTCAAACTGGCGACCTCTGGCCCCCCACAGGCCGAGCGCCCGTTTTTTAAAAGTTTCCCTGGAACCAGATGCTTGGGCTCAAGTCCTGGTTCCGACCTTCCTTGTGTATGTGGAGCAGATCCTCTGGCTTTTCTCAGCCTCGGCTTCCCCGTCTGTGAATCGGGGAGCAGAGCCAGGCCTGGCCACAGGCCCCCGCTGCGAAGGGCCGCTCAGTCACGCCGTGATCGCTGCGGCCGGGGGCTGCCGTCGGGGTTGGCTTGTGGTTGGGAGCCGCAGACAGGAAGCGGGTGCCCAGGCAGCAGGGAGTCCTCGCGCGGCCGGTGCTGAGTCCGCCGGCTGCTCTCGGCGTCTCACCTCTGCCTCCCCGACGCCTTGCGGCAATGCCTTGATTTGTTAACCAGGAGCTATTACCCCCGGTTTTCAGTTGGGGAAACCGAGGCACACAGCAGCCCTGTCACTAGCAGGGATCACACCCCCAGTCAGCGGAGTAGCCACTGACAGAGTCTGGGTCCTTCGCCCAGGGCAGTGGTCGGCAAACTGCGGCTCGAGAGCCACATGCAGCTTGCAAACCGTGCTTTGCCGCTCTGTTGACTAATGAGTTTGCCGACCACTGCTGTAAGGCATTACCCTTACCCAGAAGTTTGTTTTTTTTGCGGGGCGGGGGGGTTAAATATATTTTATTGATTTTTTTTCCAGAGAGGAAAGGAGAGGGATAGACAGTTAGAAACATGGAAGAGAAACATCGATCAGCTGCCTCCTGCACGCCCCCTACTGGGGATGTGCCCGCAGCCAAGGTCCATGCCCTTGACCGGAATCGAACCTGGGACCCCTGAGTCCGCAGGTTGATGCTCTATCCAGTGAGCCACACCGGTTAGGGCTTACCCAGAAGCTTTGACTTCAGGTTAAAGACATCAGTACATTATTTAAATGTTTTTTTCCCTAAGGCAGCGGTCGGCAAACTCAGTCAACAGAGCGGCAAACCGTGGCTCGCGAGCCGCAGTTTGCCGACCGCTAGCCCAGGGCGTTCGATGTGCCCTCGTGTGCACACTGGCCCGGACACACGGACAACCACAGTCCCTCTTGCTCGGGGTCACCTCTGACCTCTCCACTTGGAGTGGCCGTCGCACCGACAGTTCGCCCGGAGCTGCCACGGTGCCCGCCTCTCACGGGCCCCGCACTCCAGTCCCCGTCGCAGACCGGGTTCGGGCTGCCAGGCTCGGCGGGCCCTTGCCCAAAACCTCTCCCTTGGCGTGTTTTCGGCGGCACAGCCCCTGAAGCCACGCCGCCGGTGGGAGGAGACCTCGGTGCCGTCGATGATGGCCGGGCGGCCCCGGGGCCGGAGCGGAAGGGGAGCCGCCAGCCAGCACAGTGCGGCCACGGGCCGGCTGAGGGGCCTCCCGCCTGGACAGGAATTGCTAAGTGCCCGTCCCGGGTCTCTCCTGGACCTGCGCTCGTGCCTGAGCCGGACTCCGGGGACCCTGGCCGGGCGGCAGGTGCGCTCCCCAGTCGGGTCGCACACAAGACCCAGGCAGGGAATCCCTAAGTAAGTGGGACAACTTGATGTTTCTCTCTCTCCCTCCCCCCTCCTCTCTCTCATCGATAAATAAACCTAACACACATTTTTTAAAGCGAGAACTCTGGGAGATCTTCTTGTTCCCCTTGCTGCCCCCACTCAGCTGGAGCCTGGGAACAGAGTGGGGTGGGGGGGCCTCCCACACCCCATCTGGGGCCAGACCCCGCGTCTCGGGGCGCTGAGTACCTTGCCCCTGCTGCCTGCTTCATTGTAGATCTGCCGCCGCCACCGGGCGAGGGTCCGGGCCCAGCACAGCCTCCCCGCTGCCCTCCTCAGGGGTCTGAGCAGCTCCAAACACCTCCCTCTCCCCCCTTCCCCCCTCTCGGCCTCTCCCCTTATTCCCCTCTTCCCTCCCCTCGCCCGCACGGCACAGATACACATTCACACAGGCCCCTCTGCTCCCATCTCGTCCCCCTTGTCTGCTCAGGAGCCCTTCCCAGCCTCTCGTCTCCTTATTGGACGGAATTATCCCCCTGGAGCTCAGAGAGAGAGAGAGAGAGAGCAGTGGGTTCTAATCCCCCACTGGGTCACCCTGACCAGGCCGCCCCCCCCCCCCAGCCGCCTCTCGACCTGCGGGTCCTAAGGGACCTTCCCCGGAGGCGGAGACGCAGGGCTGGGAGATTAGATCATGCCGGGAGGTCTGGGCGCTGTCTGGTGGCGGCAGCTGCTCGGTGGACGGGGGCTTTGATGGCATTGAGGGGAGGCTCTGGACACGTGGCCGTGCTGTCAGCAAGGGCGTCTCCTGCGCCCCCCGGGGTGAGCGCGCGAGTTAGCAGCCGTTTCCCAGCGAGGGCACTGGGGCTCCGGCCCTAACGGGGGAGCTGGAGTGAAGACTGCGATCCCTGATCCCAAAGCCGCCCCACCCCCAGGCGGCCGGGAATGTGCGTGATAATGACTGTGTGTGTGTGTGTGTGTGTGTGTGCGTGTGTGCATGTAAGTGTGTGTATGTGTGTGTGCGTGTATGTGTGCGTGTGTGTGTATGTGTGTGTGAGTGTCTGTATGTGTGTGTGAGTGTGTGTATGTGTGTGTGTGTGTGTGAGTGTGTGTGTGCGTGCGTGTATGTGTGTGAGTGTGTGTATGTGTGTGTGTGTGTGAGTGTGTGTGTTGTGTGTGTATGTGTGTGTGAGTGTGTGTGTTGTGTGTGTGAGTGTGTGTGTGTGTATGTTGTGTGTGTGTGTTGTGTGTGTATGTTGTGTGTGCGTGTGTGTGTGTGTGAGTGTGGGGTATGTGTGTGTGTATGTTGTGTGTTTATGTTGTGTGTGTGTGTGTGTGAGTGTGTGTATGGTGTGTGTGTGTGAGTGTGGGGGGGTGTGAGTGTGTGTGAGTGTGTGTATGTTGTGTGTGTGTGTGTGTGTGTGAGTGTGTGTGTGTGTGAGTGTGTGTATGTTGTGTGTGTTTATGTTGTGTGTGTGTGTGTGTGAGTGTGTGTATGGTGTGTGTGTGTGTGAGTGTGGGGGGGTGTGAGTGTGTGTGTGTGAGTTTGTGTATGTTGTGTGTGAGTGTATATGTTGTGTGTGTGTGTGTGTGTGTGTGTGTATGGTGTGTGTGTGTGTGAGTGTGGGGGTGTGTGTGAGTGTGTGTGTGTGAGTGTGTGTATGTGTGTGTGTGTGTGTGTGAGTGTGTGTGTGCGTGCGTGTATGTGTGTGAGTGTGTGTATGTGTGTGTGTGTGTGAGTGTGTGTGTTGTGTGTGTATGTGTGTGTGAGTGTGTGTGTTGTGTGTGTGAGTGTGTGTGTGTGTATGTTGTGTGTGTGTGTTGTGTGTGTATGTTGTGTGTGCGTGTGTGTGTATGTGAGTGTGGGGTATGTGTGTGTGTGTGTTGTGTGTTTATGTTGTGTGTGTGTGTGTGTGAGTGTGTGTATGGTGTGTGTGTGTGAGTGTGGGGGGGTGTGAGTGTGTGTGAGTGTGTGTATGTTGTGTGTGTTTATGTTGTGTGTGTGTGTGTGAGTGTGTGTATGTTGTGTGTGTTTATGTTGTGTGTGTGTGTGTGTGAGTGTGTGTATGGTGTGTGTGTGTGTGAGTGTGGGGGGGTGTGAGTGTGTGTGTGTGAGTTTGTGTATGTTGTGTGTGAGTGTATATGTTGTGTGTGTGTGTGTGTGTGTGTGTGGCCGCCAGACAGAAAGGGCCCAGCCCGCCCGGGAGGGAGCCGATGGCGGTGGCGCTGTCTGGCCTGAAGCCCTGGGCGGGTGGGGCTGGGTTCCTAGCCCCCCTCCACTCCAGACGGTGGATGGTGTCCAGCCCCTCACCCGAACCCCACGTCCTCTCTTCCCAGGCAATGACCCCCCGCTGAGGAAGCCGCCGTGTGACCAGAGGAAGGGACTGCCCCTCCGCCCCGCCCGGCCACCATGAACACCTCGGCCCCGCCCGCCGTCAGCCCCAACATCACCGTCCTGGCGCCAGGCAAGGGTCCCTGGCAAGTGGCCTTCATCGGCATCACCACAGGCCTCCTGTCCCTGGCCACGGTGACGGGCAACCTGCTGGTGCTCATCTCCTTCAAGGTCAACACCGAGCTCAAGACCGTCAACAACTACTTCCTGCTCAGCCTGGCCTGCGCCGACCTCATCATCGGCACCTTCTCCATGAACCTGTACACCACGTACCTGCTCATGGGCCACTGGGTGCTGGGCACGCTGGCCTGCGACCTCTGGCTGGCCCTGGACTACGTGGCCAGCAACGCCTCGGTCATGAACCTGCTGCTCATCAGCTTCGACCGCTACTTCTCGGTGACCCGGCCGCTGAGCTACCGCGCCAAGCGCACGCCGCGCCGGGCGGCGCTCATGATCGGCCTGGCCTGGGTGGTGTCCTTCGTGCTGTGGGCGCCCGCCATCCTCTTCTGGCAGTACCTGGTGGGCGAGCGGACCGTGCTGGCCGGCGAGTGCTACATCCAGTTCCTCTCCCAGCCCATCATCACCTTCGGCACCGCCATGGCCGCCTTCTACCTCCCGGTCACCGTCATGTGCACGCTCTACTGGCGCATCTACCGGGAGACGGAGAACCGGGCGCGGGAGCTGGCGGCCCTGCAGGGCTCCGAGACGCCGGGGGGCAAGGGCGGCGGCAGCAGCAGCAGCTCCGAGCGGTCCCAGCCGGGGGCCGAGGGCGCGGGGGACACCCCCGCGGGGCGCTGCTGCGGCTGCTGCCGGGCCCCCAAGCTGCTGCAGACCTACAGCTGGAAGGAGGAGGAGGAGGAGGACGAAGGCTCCATGGAGTCCCTCACGTCTTCGGAAGGCGAGGAGCCGGGCCCCGAGGTGGCCATCAAGATGCCCATGGTGGACCCCGCGGCGCAGGCCCCCCCCAAGCAGCCCCCCAAGGGCTCCCCGAACACGGTCAAGAGGCCGACGCGCAAGGGCCGGGAGCGGCCGGCGGGCAAGAGCCAGAAGCCGCGCGGGAAGGACCCGCTGGCCAAGCGCAAGACCTTCTCGCTGGTCAAGGAGAAGAAGGCGGCGCGGACCCTGAGCGCCATCCTGCTGGCCTTCATCCTCACCTGGACGCCGTACAACATCATGGTGCTGGTGTCCACCTTCTGCAAGGACTGCGTGCCCGGGACCCTGTGGGAGCTGGGCTACTGGCTCTGCTACGTCAACAGCACGGTCAACCCCATGTGCTACGCGCTCTGCAACAAGGCCTTCCGGGACACCTTCCGCCTGCTGCTGCTCTGCCGCTGGGACAAGCGGCGCTGGCGCAAGATCCCCAAGCGCCCCGGCTCCGTGCACCGCACCCCCTCCCACCAGTGCTGATGGCCCCTCGCCCTGGCCCTCCGCCCCGGTCCCCGGAGCGCCCGCCCGCCCGCCCGCCCGGGGGAGCTGGCAGCAGGGGCTGTGTGACCTGAGACCCGGGGCCCCTGCTCCGTCCCTGCAGGCTTCCCAGGCCCCCAGGTCACCTTCGGGACAGCCAGAGGGACCCTGCCAAGGCCGCCGGAGCGACCCGGGGAACTGGTTTTTCCGTCCCTCGCCCGCCCGGTGGGGGGGGGGGGGGGTAGGGGGGGGGACAGTTCTTCACCAGGAAGGAGGCCGGGAGGAGGATCCGGCCCCTGGATTCCTTGTTTGCATTGGGGCAGGAAGGCTGCCTGGAGCCAGCAGGGCGGGCCAGAGAGAGGGCCCCCTGGCTGGCCTGGATTGCGGCGACGAAGGGCGCCCTCTGTGGCCACAGCGGGGAACTGGCACCAAACGCTGAGAGAAAAGCTTGGCTCAGAGGGACCAGCCCCTGGCCCAGCCTCCCTACCAGTGTCCGCAGAGCGTGCCGTGGGGTCCCCCTCCAGGCAGTGTCCCCGCATCCGCAGGGCAGTGGCCCCAGAGGGCACCAGCTCGGCTCGTCCCGAGGCGGCAGCAGGACCGGACGCTTGGTGCCCACTAGGCCATCTCCTGGGGAGTGAGGGTGCCTGCTGTCCAGCCTCACGCCCGTACCCCCCGCCCCAGAGACACCCTCCGTCCCTCCTGGCTCACAGCCGCCATGCAGATCTAGCCAGGCCTCCTGCATGCTGCCTGCCTCCATTCCGCCCCACACAGGCCCGGCCTGGCCCAAGGGTCCTCTCCTGTGAGCCCCCCAGTCCCGCCCGTGCATGGCCTCCCAGCCACCCTCACCTCCAGACCCCGCCTGGCCCCAGACTTCCTTTCCTTCCATCTCAGCAAGTGCTGAGTCTGAATAAAGCCTGGTACCCCCAAGGATGTGAAGTCCTTCCTCCCTGTGTCGGTCCCGGGCCTGGTCTTGGGTCCAGGCAGGATGGGGGGCAGGTACCTCGGGATGTGCGCCGCGGCCCTGATGGTACCCCCCCCCCCGGAGGCAGCACTGAGAGGCTGGACCTGTGACCCCCGTGGGCCCCGCACCCAGGTCCTGGCCCAGGTGAGGGGGGCTGCATGGGCAGGCCTGCCCCTGGCAGTAGGATGGGGGCTAAGGAGACTGGCCCTGCCTGCACGTTCCCCATCAGCTTTGCCATCTGCAGCTCCTCTGGGGCCCCGTCACACCCAGCGAGGACACAACTGCTCTCGGTCCCCATCGCAGACGGGGCACACAGGCCAGTGACCCGGAGGGCGTTCAGGGTCACCCCACAAAGCAGCAGCAGGCCCCCGGGCGGGAGCGCTTCCCCAATGTGCTTGTCGGCGGCGGTCAGGAGATCACCCTTAAGGTCGGTGACTCACGAGAAAAACCCAGAACTCGTCAAGCTGTTACACTCACAGTTATAGTTTACTGGGGCCCGGTGCACGAAATTCGTGCACTGGGGGCGGGTAATCTCTCAGCCCAACCTGTCCTATCACACATACTGGGAGCCCTCAGGGGATGTCCTACTGACCACTCACCCCTGGCCTGCCCCAGGCTTTAGGCCTTGGGTACCCAGCCATCGCCCTGCTTGGCTCGGCCCCAGCCTTAGCCCTGGCTGCCTACAACTGCCCACCCCCGGGAGCGGCGCACTCGCCGCTGCCACCTCAGCTCCGCCCCCCACCCATCCTTGGCCTTAGCCCTGGCTGGCTCCGCCCCAGCTCCTGATTGGCTAGTGGGCATGGCCTGTGGGTGTGGCTTGTTAGTGTAGTGAAGGTACGGTCAATTTGCATATTGCTCTTTTATTAGGACTAGAGGCCTGGTGCACGAAATCGCGCACCGGTCTGGTCCCTATGCCTAGCCTGCAATCGGGGCCATCCCACGGCCACCCACCGCCGTTCACCGTCCGGAGAAGGGAGCCTGGCGGCTGGGCAGGGACTGAGAGGTCAGCCGTTGCTGCCCGCTTGCCGGCCCCACCCCCGCCGTGGGTCACCCTCTGTGTGGGGGGCAATCGGGGGCGGGGGGCCTTGGCCTGGTGCTGCCTACATCCCTGACCCCCACCACAGTGGTTCCCGTTCGCCATCGGCAATCGCCCTGCCAGCCGGGGAAAGGAACTAAGAGGTGGTCAGTGCACCTCGTAGCGGGTCAAGCAGTCATTCTGCCATTGTGGTCGCTGGGCTTTTATTATATAGGATACGGTGAAAGGACACAAATTAAAGCCACAGAGCAGAGTGCAGTGAGGTTGGGAGCTTCCAGGGCGTCCTGGGTGGCACCTACCTCCCCAGCAATGGTGTGGCGACCGCAGGGGAGCGGGGAGCAGGGAGCTCCCCAGCAGGCTCCCCCTCCCCCCTTCCTGCAGGCTGCTCTGCTGGTGTAGGCACGGCCAGCCCCACTCTCTCGGCCTCCAGCCCCTCCAGAGGCTAAACTGCACCGCGTGGCCCGGGAGGGAGCCCTCTGGGACCCCCTGGGACCCCCTGGCCCGCAGAGCCCGGTGTGGCTGGAGGCCCGCAGCGGCTCACCGGGCAGGACGGTCAGGGCGCAGGCGCGGGCTCCGGGCCAGGCAGGGCCACGCCGTTCGGGAGGTGCAGTTTGAATGGCCCAGACTGCGCGGCCGATGGGTGCACAGCGGCCCTGACCAGGGGCACAGGGGCCTCTGGGAACTGGCCGGATCTGTGGGCTCTCGAGGTCACCCCGGATGGACTGAGCCAGAAACCCTAGAGCAGAGCCAGCCACATTTCAGCAAGTCCTCAGGGAGGAATGGGGGCCCACAGGGCTGGGCTCCAGAGCGGGGGGTGGAGTGCACCCCCACAGCTCTCAGGGTCCCAGAATCCTCTGAAAAGGGGCAGCCCATGAAGAGTGGACGGAGCAGGCTGGCCAGGGACTGTGAACAGTGACTCCAGGACACAAACCCCTCCCTCTCCTCCCAGCCCCTCTCCCTGTCCTCGGGCCCCTCCCCTGTGACTGCTCCCTCAGCCCTGAGCCCCCTTCAGAGCCGAGTGCCGCGGCAGGGGCCCAGAGCGAGCAGTGCTGGGGAGCAGGGCGCTGGCTCACACCGCTGGCACCCGGGGACCCGGAGATGGTGAGGGCACAGGTCCCGCCGGCCTGCACCCCTCCCCACCGCCTGGGGCGAGTCTCGTCTGCAGTGTCCTCCCTCTGCCGCGGGCTCCACGTCAGTCACCGCGGGACCAGGCTCTCCCAGGGGAAGGCCAGGAACAGGCCTAGTGTCAGACACACGCCTCCAGCCAAGACTCTAAGGGGTCCAGAGCCCCTCCCCCAACCCTGACCCTCATCCCACCCCAGCCAGGGGGGAAACAGCTCTGGGGGAAGGAGTACGGGGTCAGGCCCAGTGCAGGGGGCGAGGGGCCCATGCTGCTTCCTGGAGATGCACCTGTGCCTGCAAGCCTCTGAAGCAAGAGCCCAGCCCGTCCAGCTGCCGATCCAGCCCCCACTCCAGGTCCCCGTGATCCCCGGTAAGTCCATCCCCCAGTCCAGCCCCGGCTCCAGCCCCCACTCCAGGTCCCCGTGAGCCCCGGTCAGTCCAGCCCCTGGTCCAGCCCCCGGTCCAGCCCCTGGTCAGTCCAGCCCCCGGTCCAGCCCCCAGTCCAGTCCCCACTCCAGCTCCCGGTCCAGCTGCCAGTTCAGCCGCCAGAGCTGCAGGAGGCGGCTGAGCCAGACGTGCACCAATTCCCCCAACTGCACCCCTCCCACCCCAGGAGCCCTGCTTGGCCCCAGAGACCAGGGTCCTTTCGTGCCCGAACAGGAAGTTGGGGAAGAACAGGCTCTGAACACCATCCCGCCCCGGGCAGCTGGGAGGAAGCCTGAAGAGGGGCACCAGTGAGGGCTCTCTGTCCTCTCCTCTGCCCCCCACCTCTCCCGCCCCCTTCCTCCCCTTTCCTCCCCCGGTTCACAGCGTGTCACTCTGGCTCCATCTGCGGGCTGTCGGGGGAACAGTCCTCCAGGCGGGGCTGCCTCCCACACAGGACTGAGGCACCAACTACAGAGCAGAGGCCTGGCCGCCGGGGCTCCTGTGCCCCCACACACACCGCCCACCCTCCCCCACCCCCGCCTGGGCAGGGACCGAGGCCCCGAAGGACCAGCTGGCTCGGCTGCTATTCTAAACCTGCAGAGACAGCCCTCCGACCACCCCCTCCCCCCGGGCCAATCCCCCACAGACAGCCGGGCAATGGGTGAGGGGAGACCTGGTCCCCGGGCCATCTCCACGTCCCTCAGGCATCTGCCTCCCAGGCATCGGGGACCCTTGGAGCCTGGCTCTGATTGACGGAACCGACGCTGAGCCACCCGGAGATTCAGGCAGGTACCGCTCGCCCGTACGGCACAAGGGCCTTCGGGATGCCAGGCGCCCGCACCAGCCACAGCCCTAACGGGCCTGAGCGCTTAGCGGGGGTGACTCCGGGGAGAATTCCCCGCTCCTCCCTCCCGGCTCCTGAACTCCCCTCCCCAGTCCCCCTCTGGCTCTTGGCGCTCCGGGCACCCCATCCACTCAGTTCTCATCCGCAAATCTGGGCATCGTCTCAGATTCCCTGTCCTTTCAGGCCCTGGGCCCAGCCAGCCTGCCCACCGGCCGCAGAGTTCCCAGGTTCCCCCAGGGTCCTCCACCCCGTCACTGTCCCCGGCAGGCCTCTCCCTGAAACGCTGAAATGATCCCTTCTCTCAGATGTGGGCAACCCCTGTGTGTAACGGGCAGAGAGCCGATGCGTGGGGCCATTGTGTAGGTCCGTCCGCGCTAGTCTCTGCCCCGGCTCTGCCGCTCTCGCCAAAAGCAGCCGTAGAGAGTGCGTGAGTGGGTGAACCGGGCCGTGTTCCAATAAAACTTTATTTGAATTTCCCCGAGATTTCAACTTGTGTCATCTTCGTGTGTCTCGAAATATGACCCTTTTTTTTACGTGTATTTTATTGATTTTTGACACACAGAGAGAGGGATAGTCAGAAACATCGATCAGCTGCCTCTTGCACACCCCCCACTGGAGATGTGCATGCAATCAAGAGTCATGCCCTTGACCGGAATCGAACCTGGGGCCCCTCAGTCCACAGGCCGACGCTCTATCCACTGAGCCACACCGGCTCCGGCAATCTGACCCTTTTGATTTGCTTTTCAGATTCTTAGAAAGGCGAGACCCGTTCTCAGCGCACAGTGGGCACAAACCCAGGCCAGGGCGCTGGGTGCCAGCGCCCGCCTGCACGCCCGTCCCCCCTCCACGCCTCCGCCCAAGTGAGCTCCCCAAAACGCGGATCCGACGCCGGCAGTCCCTTGCGTGATTACCACTAGTCCCAAACCACGGCTCTGGAGCCACACGCGGCTCTTTCGCCCCTTGAGTGTGGCTCTTCCACAAAACAGCACGGCCTGGGCGAGTCTATGTTGAAGAAGTGGCGTTAGAAGAAGTTTAAGTTTAAAAAATGTGGCCCTCCAGCAGAGACCGGTGTGGCTCAGTGGATAGAGCGTCGGCCTGCGGACTGAAAGGTCCCGGGTTCGATTCCGGCAAGGGCATGTACCTTGGCTGCGGGCACATCCCCAGTGGGGGGTGTGCAGGAGGCAGCTGATTGATGTTTCTCTCTCATCGATGTTTCTGACTTTCTATCCCTCTCCCTTCTGCTCTGTAAAAAATCAATAGAATATATTTTAAAAAATAAAAATAAAAAATGTGGCTCTCCAAAGAAATGTCAATCGTCGTACTGTTGATTTCTGGCTCTGTGGACTGATGAGTTTGCCGACCACTGTCAATCGCTTGAGGTAAACATGGGAGCTCCTTAGCCTTCGGAGCCCTCCATTCAGCCCACTTTCTGCCTCAGCCTCGTCTCTGACCTCTGGCCCACAGCCCTGGCCCCAGCCTCAGAGCGTGTCCTGTCCAGCCTGGACCCCATGCTCACTCGGTGGTGCTTTTAACTCCTCCCAGCCCCTTTGCTTGGAATAGCCTTTCCGCACTGAAAGGAAACGCTTCTGTCGCCCTCCCTCTCTCGACTCACAAAACTCTGACACCAGATGTCTGCGCCCAGGAAGTCAGCTCATCAGAACCAAGACCCTCCTGCCCCTCTCCCAGGACACCCAGGGGCTCGGGGCGCTGCCCGGCACCGGATGGAAGACCAAACCCTGGCACAAAAGACGCTGCTAGTGCCCTAACCGGTTTGGCTCAGAGGATAGAGCGTCGGCCTGCGGACTGAAGGGTCCCAGGTTCGATTCCGGTCAAGGGCATGCACCTTGGTTGCGGGCACATCCCCAGTGGGGGGCGTGCAGGAGGCAGCTGATCGATGTCTCTCTCTCATCGATGTTTCTAACTCTCTATCCTTCTCCCTTCTTCTCTGTAAAAAATCAATAAAATAAATTTTTTTTTTAAAAGATGCTGCTAACACCCCTGTCACTCAAGAGATTAAAGGCAAGAGTTTGGGAGCCAGAATTTGTGAACTCGGACAAATTACTTCCTCATCCTAAGCCCCGGTTTCCTCACCTGTAGGAGGAAGAGAGGCAGGCTGGGCCTGTGTACACTGAACACTCCGAAAACACGGCCCGTCCTTCCTTCCTTCCTTCCTCCTGTGGTCCTCACAGTGCCTCTCCGGCCGGACTCACCAGCTGACCTGTCACTGTCCTCTCCCTCCGGCCGGACTCACCAGCTGACCTGTCACTGTCCTCTCCCTCCGGCCGGACTCACCAGCCGAGCCTGTCACTGTCCTCTCCCTCCGGCCGGACTCCCCAGCTGACCTGTCACTGTCCTCTCCCTCCGGCCGGACTCCCCAGCTGACCTGTCACTGTCCTCTCCCTCCGGCCGGACTCACCAGCCGAGCCTGTCACTGTCCTCTCCCTCCGGCCAGACTCACCAGCTGACCTGTCACTGTCCTCTCCCTCCGGCCGGACTCACCAGCTGACCTGTCACTGTCCTCTCCCTCCGCCCGGACTCACCAGCCGAGCCTGCCACTGTCCTCTCCCTCCGGCCGGACTCACCAGCCGAGCCTGTCAGTGTCCTCTCCCTCCGGCCGGACTCCCCAGCCGAGCCTGTCACTGTCCTCTCCCTCCGGCCGGACTCACCAGCCGAGCCTGTCACTGTCCTCTCCCTCCGCCCGGACTCACCAGCTGAGCCTGTCAGTGTCCTCTCCCTCCGCCCGGACTCACCAGCCGAGCCTGTCACTGTCCTCTCCCTCCGCCCGGACTCACCAGCTGAGCCTGTCACTGTCCTCTCCCTCCGCCCGGACTCACCAGCTGAGCCTGTCACTGTCCTCTCCCTCCGCCCGGACTCACCAGCTGAGCCTGTCAGTGTCCTCTCCCTCCGGCCGGACTCACCAGCCGAGCCTGTCACTGTCCTCTCCCTCCGGCCGGACTCACCAGCTGACCTGTCACTGTCCTCTCCCTCCGGCCGGACTCACCAGCTGACCTGTCACTGTCCTCTCCCTCCGGCCGGACTCACCAGCCGAGCCTGCCACTGTCCTCTCCCTCCGGCCGGACTCACCAGCCGAGCCTGTCACTGTCCTCTCCCTCCGGCCGGACTCCCCAGCCGAGCCTGTCACTGTCCTCTCCCTCCGGCCGGACTCACCAGCCGAGCCTGTCACTGTCCTCTCCCTCCGGCCGGACTCCCCAGCCGAGCCTGTCACTGTCCTCTCCCTCCGGCCGGACTCCCCAGCCGAGCCTGTCACTGTCCTCTCCCTCCGGCCGGACTCCCCAGCCGAGCCTGTCACTGTCCTCTCCCTCCGGCCGGACTCCCCAGCCGAGCCTGCCACTGTCCTCTCCCTCCGGCCGGACTCACCAGCCGAGCCTGCCACTGTCCTCTCCCTCCGGCCGGACTCACCAGCCGAGCCTGCCACTGTCCTCTCCCTCCGCCCGGACTCACCAGCCGAGCCTGCCACTGTCCTCTCCCTCCGGCCGGACTCACCAGCCGAGCCTGCCACTGTCCTCTCCCTCCGGCCGGACTCACCAGCCGAGCCTGTCAGTGTCCTCTCCCTCCGGCCGGACTCACCAGCCGAGCCTGCCACTGTCCTCTCCCTCCGGCCGGACTCACCAGCCGAGCCTGTCACTGTCCTCTCCCTCCGGCCGGACCCACCAGCCGAGCCTGTCACTGTCCTCTCCCTCCGGCCGGACTCACCAGCCGAGCCTGCCACTGTCCTCTCCCTCCGGCCGGACTCACCAGCCGAGCCTGTCAGTGTCCTCTCCCTCCGGCCGGACCCACCAGCCGAGCCTGTCAGTGTCCTCTCCCTCCGGCCGGACTCACCAGCCGAGCCTGTCACTGTCCTCTCCCTCCGGCCGGACTCACCAGCCGAGCCTGTCACTGTCCTCTCCCTCCGGCCGGACTCACCAGCCGAGCCTGTCAGTGTCCTCTCCCTCCGGCCGGACCCACCAGCCGAGCCTGTCAGTGTCCTCTCCCTCCGGCCGGACTCACCAGCCGAGCCTGTCACTGTCCTCTCCCTCTGGCCGGACCCACCAGCCGAGCCTGTCACTGTCCTCTCCCTCCGGCCGGACTCCCCAGCCGAGCCTGCCACTGTCCTCTCCCTCCGGCCGGACTCCCCAGCCGAGCCTGTCACTGTCCTCTCCCTCCGGCCGGACCCACCAGCCGAGCCTGTCAGTGTCCTCTCCCTCCGGCCGGACTCACCAGCCGAGCCTGCCACTGTCCTCTCCCTCCGGCCGGACTCACCAGCCGAGCCTGTCAGTGTCCTCTCCCTCCGGCCGGACCCACCAGCCGAGCCTGTCAGTGTCCTCTCCCTCCGGCCGGACTCACCAGCCGAGCCTGTCAGTGTCCTCTCCCTCCGGCCGGACCCACCAGCCGAGCCTGTCAGTGTCCTCTCCCTCCGGCCGGACCCACCAGCCGAGCCTGTCACTGTCCTCTCCCTCCGGCCGGACCCACCAGCCGAGCCTGTCAGTGTCCTCTCCCTCCGGCCGGACCCACCAGCCGAGCCTGTCAGTGTCCTCTCCCTCTGGCCGGACTCACCAGCCGAGCCTGTCACTGTCCTCTCCCTCCGGCCGGACTCACCAGCCGAGCCTGTCACTGTCCTCTCCCTCCGCCCGGACGCCATCCATCCCGCCTCCGTCCCACCTGTCACAGCCTCAGAGCCCAGATCCCCAGGCCCGTCTTTTCCCCCAGCCCTGTCCCTTCTCCCCTCTCTGCCCCTCCCCGCCACCGCTCTTCCTTCCCTGAGGAGCCTGAACCGAGCTATCTTTCGTCCACACCCGCACATTCACAGGCCCCAGCCCCTGCTTCCTCTGCAGCTCACCTCCCTGGTCAGCCCTCCCTCCACCTCCCCGCCCCACACAGGGCGGTACAGCTGGGGGGGGAGCCTGCTCCTGAGGATTGGCCCCGGGTCCAGGGATGGGCACAGCCAAGACGCCCGGGTGCCCTGTCACTCCCCCGGACGTGTCCTCCATCAGTGCCTCGGCTTTTCCCAAAGGAATTCCCAGCTTCCACTCTGCCCTCCTGCCCCTCCCGCCCCCTCTCACAGGTGTGCTGGCCTCCTGTGCCTTCATTTATATTTGTTTAATATATTTTATTGATTTTTTACAGAGAGGAAGGGAGAGAAATAGAGTTAGAAACATCGATGAAAGAGAAATATCAATCACCTGCCTCCTCCACACCCCAGGCTGGGGAAGTGCCCGCAACCAAGGTACATGCCCTTGATCGGAATCGAGCCTGTGACTCTTCAGTCTGCAGGCCGACGCTCTATCCACTGAGCCACACCGGTTAGGACCTGTGCCTTCATTTAAATGAGACAAGACTTGGCCAGTGCTGCCCAATTTGTTGGAGCATCTTCCCATGCATCAAAAGTTTTGGGTTCAATTCCCGGTCAGGGCACGTGCCTAGGTTGTGGGTTCAATCTCCAATCAGGAGGAGTAGGGGAGACACACGATCTCTCCCTCTCTCTCTCTCTCTCTCTCTCTCTCTCTCTGTCTCCCTACCCCCCCCCCCCCCCCCCAGTGAACACATTCCTCAGGTGAGGATTCAAAGGATTAAAATGAAAACCTTGCAGTCCCTGAGTTCATTTTCCCTCCTGCCCGTGGGAGAAGAGAGACCTGCCCATACTCCCCTTCCACTTAACAAAACCTCCCAGGTGTTTACCCCTCCGAAAACAGAGGTGTTCCTTTAAATGTTATTGCCTGGGCAACGCATTATTAAGGAAGACAAGCGATCAGAATCGCAAGCTTTTCCCCCCATTAAAGGTGACTTTCAAAAGCCAAAGCAACAGCCGCCCACATTTCATCGTCTTGACAACACTCCTTTGTCAGCAGTGACGTTTGCAGGGACGGCTTGGTGGTGCAGCAAGAATCGGCGATTAATTCTGTGGCTTCTGAAAAAAGGGAATGTTTTCCTCCTTACCTCACTGATATGAGGAGGGGGGTCCACCAACCAGAGGCATCTAGAGTTGTCAAGGTCAAGCGCTGATTGGTTACCTCCAAGAGAAGCAAAAGCCTGTCAATCAATCTGCCTGTCCCTCAAACAGGCTGTGCATTCTCCTGCATCAGGGCTGGTGCAGCCGGAGCCGCGCGGGACTTGCCTGGGATCCGCAGTCAGGCTCCGAGGCGGACCCCACCGGTCTGGGGCGGCCTGAGGGTCTGACAAGCAGGCGACGTGGTTGCCGCTCCCAGACAGACCAGGATGGTCTTCAGCGCTTATTCATACATTTTCTCCCTCTCAAACCCCCAACACTTTTTAAAAATATATATTTTATTGATTTTTTACAGAGAGGAAGGGAGAGGGATAGAAAGTCAGAAACATCGATAAGAAAGAAACATCGTTCAGCTGCCTCCCGCACACCCCCTACTGGGGACGTACCCGCAACCAAGGTACATGCCCTCGACCGGAATCGAACCTGGGGCCCTTCAGTCCACAGGCCGACGCTCTATCCACTGAGCCAAACCGGTTTTGGCAAACCTCCAACACGTTTGAGGCCCCCGTCCTCACTCTCTGTGACGGGGTCTCTCTTTTCCGCGTCCAGCACAGAAGGAGAGATGACCCGGTTCTTCAAGTAGAGGCGGCTGGGGATTGAGGAAGGAAGGAAGGAAGGAAGGAAGGAAGGAAGGAAGGAAGGAAGGAAGGAAGGAAGGGAGGGAGGGAGGGAGGGAGGGAGGGAGGGAGGGAGGGAGAGAGAGAGGGAGGGAGGGAGGGAAGGAGGAAGGAAAGAAAGAAAGAAAGAAAGAAAGAAAGAAAGAAAGAGAGAGAGAGAGAGAGAGAGAGAGAGAGAGATAAGACACACAATGGAAGGGAAAAGCTGGAGCTGGATGGGACTACTGCCCTCTTCAGCTGGAGAGACAGTGACCCAGAGCCGATACATGATGTTTATTTATTTCACCAAAAGTCAAGACAAAGGAGATTATTTTCGTTTTTGAGTATGTCGGCGAAGCATTCCTGGTGCTTGACTGGATTTTCATCTCAAAGTCCACTCCCCGACACCTGGGCTGAAATGAAGGTCAAGCTGATAACACTCCTGCCTTTTTGGCAAGATGTGTATCCAAGATGCGGCTTTGCCTGTCGCCTTGGGCTCAGCTGACAATTATGAAGGCAGAATGCCCATGTGCCTTCCCAGGTGCTCTCTACAACTCTCCACTGACGATCGGCTTCCTGTCTCACTGCCAAAGCAAAAGCAACCCGTGGGGGGGGGGGGGGGGGATTCCACAAGCTCCCACCACGTCCAGGCACCAGCTCTCCACTCACACACTCCACCTGCTCCGTGACCAGCTCCCAGAAAGGCCCACCCTGTTCCCCGATACCCTCTCCATACCAGATCCCACCCCCTCCCCCTACCTCCAGGGCATCCACCCAGCAAGGCTCCTTTCCCCACGACTGAAGCAAATATGCTGTGACTGCTGCCATCTTTAGGGGGAAGCCTCGCCCTGGCCAGTGTGCCTCAGTGGGTGGGCACCAAAAAGTTGCCCATTTGATTCCGGTCAGGGGCCTGGGTTGCAGCTCAATCCCCAGCAGAGGGCGTGAAGGAGGCAGCTGATTGATTGCTTTACTTTCACGTGTTTCTTTCTCTCCCTCTTCCTTCCTCTAAAAGTCAACAGCCCTAGCTGGTTTGGCTCAGTGGATACAGAGTCGGCCTGTGGACTGAAGGGTCCCGGATTCAGTCCCAGACAGGACACAGGCCTGGGTTTCAGGCTTGATCCCCAGTGGGGGGCGTGCCAGTCTGCACAAACACCATGTCCAGCCAGCATCCGACATTGCCACTTACATGTCCACTTGTTCTCAATGGCACCGAGCCCCAAACAGCTGCTCCCTCCCCCTCTCTTTCTTTTTTTATTAAATACTAGAGGCCCATGAACAAAATTCATGCATGGTGGGTATCTCTCAGCCCAGCCTGCACCTCTCCAATCTGGGACCCCTCAAGGGATGTCTGACTGCCTATTTAGACCCAATCCCACCGGGACTGCTGGCTCCCAACTGCTTGCCTGCCTGCCTTCCTGATTGCCCCTAACTGCTTCTTCCTGCCAGCCTGGTCACCCTCTAACCACTCCCCTGCCAGCCTAATTGATGTCTAACTGCTCCCCTGCCAGCCTGTTTGCCCCCTATTTCCCTCCTCTGCCAGCCTGGTCCCTCCCAATGGCCCTCCCCTGCTGGACATCTTGTGGCAGCCATCTTGTGTCCACACGGAGGCATGATCTTTGACCACATGGGGGCAGCCCTCTTGTGTGTTGAAGTGATGGTCAATTTGCATATTACTCTTTTATTAGATAGGATATACTCTTTTATTAGATAGGAAAGGCGAGGAAGAGATAGAAACGTCAATGATGAGACAGAATCGCCCCTCGGCTGCCCCCACTGGGGATTGTGCTCACAACTGAGGGCATGTACCTTAGTTGCGGGTACATCCCCAGTAGGAGGTATGCAAGAGGCAGCTGATTGATGTTTCTAACTCTCTATCCCTCTCCCTTCCTCTCTGTAAAAAGCAATAAAATATATTAATATATTTTTTAAAGAAAGAAAGAAAACCAAGGACTCCAACTGATACTATCTAGAAACATGTACAAGTACCACCCATCCTTGAAATCCGAAAAACCTGTTTCTCCACCGATGATCCGGTCACCAAGGCTGAAGGCTATCTGGGACAGCTCAGCTCCATCCGACCCTCCTGGTCCCCATCCTCCCCCTCGCCACCCCCATCAGAGCGCCATGCCTTCTCCACCTTCGCTGTGGGTTCATCTCCCGCTGTCTGTCCTGTAAGTGTGGCCAGTCCTGAGGGCTCCAGCCTTCTCACCCCCCACAATCACAGGCATGACCCACACTCGCAGTCTGCACCCCCACCACTCCCAGTCTGTACCCCCACCTCTAGCCTAGGGCTCCCCCTCCCCCTGCTGGAAACCTCCACCTGCAAGTCCAAGGGCGCCTGCCCCAGCACACGTACCTGGAGCCCAGCCCACCCCCTTCCACCTGCTACCCTGCTACCCCCTCCCCCATGCAGCTGCCTCCCTCCTGCCACCCCACTCAGCTGCATGCCCAGCCTGCTCCCTCACCCCCACTCAGCTGCATGCCCCAGCCTGCTCCCCCTCCCCTACTCAGCTGCATGCCCAGCCTGCTCCCTCACCCCTACTCAGCTGCATGCCCCAGCCTGCTCCCCCTCCCCCACTCAGCTGCATGCCCCAGCCTGATCCCCCTCCCCCACTCAGCTGCATGCCCTAGCCTGCTCCCCCTCCCCCACTCAGCTGCATGCCCCAGCCTGCTCCCCCTCCCCCACTCAGCTGCATGCCCCAGCCTGCTCCCCCTCCTCCACTCAGCTGCATGCCCCAGCCTGCTACCCCCTCCCCTACTCAGCTGCATGCCCCAGCCTGCTCCCACCTCCCCCACTCAGCTGCATGCCCCAGCCTGATCCCCCTCCCCCACTCAGCTGCATGCCCCAGCCTGCTCCCCCCTCCCTGGCTAGACACTCAGGTCACCATGCAGCTCTCTTGCCCCCTCACAGGCCACCCCCCTCCACCATGAGATCCTGCACCTGCTGCTCTTGAACTGGCCACCAACCTGAGCTGAATGTCCCCCGCTGAGTTTTCTGTACAGAAAAGGAATAAAAAGTCTCCTTCAAAAGGAAGAGAAGCTCCCAGGCTCACCCACCCCTTTGGAGATTCCAGTTCAGCAGGTGTTGAATGGGAGAGTTTGTTTTGTTTTTAATTCTCATCTCATTGATGAGAGAGAGAGAGAGAGAGAGAGAGAGAGAGAGAGAGAGAGAGAGGTGGGGAGGGGAGGGGAACAGCCACGTGAGGCAGAAACGTGGGTCCGTTGCCTCCAGTACGCGCCCGGACTGGGGATTGAACCCAAAACCTAGGGATGTGCTCTGCCCTGGAATCAAACCCCCCACCTTTGGGTGCAAGGGGCGATGCCCAACCCGCTGAGCCGCACCGGGCAGGGCGCTGGAGAGACTGTCCCACGGGCACCGGAACGGCCGGGTGGAGAGCCGCACAGGCAAGTGGAGCTAACGGGGGCACAGCTGTGTCCCCTCCGGCTCCAGCCTGCTTGGCTCCCCGCCTCCCCGAACTGTCCAAACCGTGCCCCCCGGTCCCTCACACTCATTGTCGCGACTCAGTGGCGGACACAGTGTCCCCTCTGCAGCAGCAGTGCCTGCTGGGGCCTCCCTCCGCTCCGATGAAGTCACAGCCGTCCCGATCTCTCCGGGTTAGACACCTCCTCTCTGTCCCCCGGGCCTGGCTCCCCGGCCTCGAATTCTTTTTGTGTGTGTGTGTGTTTTAATTGATTTCGGAGAAGAAGAGAGAGGGAGAGGGAGACTGAAACATCAATGATGAGAGACAATTACTCATCAGCTGCCTCCTGCGCCCCCTTCTGGGGAGCAAGCCCGCAACCCAGGCATGTGCCCTGGACCAGAATCGGACCCGGGACCCTTCCGTCCACAGGCCGATGCTCTATCCACTGAGCCACACCGGCTAGGGCTGCCTCACAGCCTTGATCTCAGGACTGCAAGTCCTGGCACAGCGGCTACCACCCCCCATCAACGGAGCCCGGAACGCGGGCAGGGCCGGCACCTGGACCCCTTTGTCCCGGCTCCGTGGCACGCTGGCTGCGGGATGCCAGTCCCTTCCCCGGCCCAGGCAGGTGTGGGCCCGGCCCCCGGGGGGGGGGGGGGGAGACCGCGGCAGTGCCACAGGAGCGGGCCCGGGGCCCACGGCAGCTCCGGAGTGTCCGTGCAGGAGGCCTTTCCTTCTCTGGGCCCCCAGTCTCGTCCTGGAGGACGTGGAGGGGAAAGCGAGTGTCATTAACCCCATCATCCCATTGAAAAGTGTCCTCAGGCCGCCCGAGGCCCGAGGGGCCTGCAGTGCTTAGGATGGCGAGCCCCCGGTGCTCTGGGGGCCGGGAGCCAGGCAGGCAGGGGCTTGCGCAGGGAAGGAGAGAGCAGAGGGACGGGGATCAGAGGTGTAACTCAGAAATTCGGGGTGAGTGACGGCCAGCAGAGGGCCTTTCTGGTAGGAGCCCCAGCCGCTGCCCCGGCCCGCTTCGGGGGCCTGCCCTCAGCTCAGGCTGCGCTGGGGCAGGCATCCTGGCCCCTCCCGCAGGACCCGGGGGGGGGGGGGGAGTTCCCGCTGCGCAGGGTAGCTGGGGGGGGGGCGCTAAGCCAACAGCTCTGGGGCCTCTGCTGTCTTCCTTCCATCTGTAAGGTGCGAAGTGAGGGGCAGGCGGCTCATGGAACAGCTTTTCCTTTTCTTTTTCTTTTATTTTTAAATATGTTTTATTGACTTTTTACAGAGAGGAAGGGAGAGGAATAGAAAGTCAGAAACGTCTATGAGAGAGAAACATCAATCAGCTGCCTCCTACACACACACACACACACACACACACACACACACTGGGGATGTGCCCACAACCAAGGTACATGCCGGAATCGAACCCGGGACCCTTCAGTCCGCAGGCCGACGCTCTATCCACTGAGCCACACCGGTTTCAGCAAAAATGCTGTTTTGTGATGTATATTTTACCACTTCTTATGCGTTTGGCTCAGTGGATGGAGCCTCAGCCGGCAAACTGAAGGTCCCGGTCCAATTCTGGTCAAGGCCACGTACCTAGGTTGTCTCTCCCCCGCCTCCACTCGCTCTGAAAACCACAGCAAAGTGCACAGCGACTGCGAAGCACGCAGTCCCGAGGAGGCTTCACCCACAGGGACCCCACCTGACAAACTGTGGGTCAGGGGGGCCGGGGGCCAGAAAAGCGGGGGAGCTGGGGCCCTGGGGAAGGAGAGGAGAGGGAAGGGGTGGGGAGCCTCCGGGAGAGAGGCCTGGGTTAGACAAAAGCCAGAAAGGGGGGGCTGGGGGAGAGAGCTTGGCAGGGGAGCCGTCCAGCTGGCAGGCGGGCTGGGTGTGTCTTCCCCGGAATCGTGCCGGCCCCGCAGAGCACATGCCCTCCGCCGTCCGCAGGCAGCCTCGGGCACAGATGCCAAGCGGGCGGCCCGGACCCGTTCCCTCTCCCAGGATGCCCTCCCCGGACACCCTCTCGCTCACACCCTCTCCCCCACGCCCTCTCCCCGCATGCCCTCTCCCCGCACGCCCTCTCCCCGGACACCCTCAGCGGCCCCGGCCCAGCCCCCCGGAACTAGCATTCTCCGCAGGGCGAGGGCCACACTACTCCGACCACGACAGAATCCTCACGATGACCCCGGAGGCTCCACAGCAAAGTAAATGCGGGACCCGATCACTGGGACGCCCCCCCCCCCCCCACGCCCTGTCCGTCCGTCCTCTGAGCAGGAGCAGCCACCACCCCATCAGCCCCGCTGGGAACGGGCGGCCGGGGAGCCGGCTAACGCCCGCCACCGCCATCCTGTCCCCTCAGCTGTGCGCCGAGAGCTCATCTGAGCAGCCCAGGTCAGGGTTCGGTTCCGGTCAGGGCACAGGCCCGGGGTGCGGGCTCGGTCCCGTGTGGGGCCTGAGGGAGGCAGCCCATCCATGGTTCTCTTCATCATGGATGTTTCTCTCTCTCCCTCTCCCTTCTCTCCGAAATCAATAAAATATAGATTTTGTTTAAAGGAACCAGCCCAGCCGAGGCCGGTGTGGCTCAGTGGATGAGCGTCGGCCTGCGGACTGAAGGGTCCCGGGTTCGATTCCGGTCAAGGGCATGGACCTTGGCTGCAGGCACATCCCCAGTAGGGGGCGTGCAAGAGACAGTTGATTGATGTTTCTCTCTCATCGATGTTTCTGGCTTTCTAACCCTCTCCCTTCCTCTCTGTAAAAAATCAGTAAAAAATATATATATTTTTAAAAGAACCGGCCAGCTGGTGTCTGAGAGGTTGAGCGTTGACCCATGAACCGAGCGGTCGCAGGCTCGATTCCCGGTCAGGGCACATACCCGGGGTGTACACCCGATCCCAAGGAGGGGGGTGGGCATGCAGGAGGCAACCGATGGATGTTCTCTCTCATCCATGTTTCTCCCTCTCCCTTCCTCTCTCGCAAATCAATAAACACACTTTAAAAAAAACAGAACTCATCCGGCCCGGAGGTGGGCCTTTGCCCTCAGCTCCGGGTGATCTCGGGGCCGGAAGCCGGGAGCCGGGAGCGGGGAGCGGGGAGCGGGGACTTCAGACCTGGCGCTGGTTTATGAGGCTGTGGGCACGCTATCTCGGGAGGACTGAGGTTTTGGCCTGGACGCCCGGGAGGGGCTGGGACTAAAGGTCGCCGTGGGAGCGAGCAGTGTGATGGAGGCCAAAGGCCGGGGGCCCTGCTTGGCCGGTGTTAGGCCGGGTCTGGGGTGCGGGATCCCTGGAAGGAACTTCCCCGTTGGATCCCGCCCTCGGTCAGTTCCAACAGGCCCCTCTCGCCGTGACACTAATCTCGGTGCCTCCGGAGTCCGTACCTCCTTCCTGCAAGGAGCCTGCGGTCAGTCTGGGGGAGCACGCCCTCACTGCACCTCCGCTGCAGCTGCTGTGACTGCCCCCGCCCACTAGCCCTCATCCCTCCTCTTCCCTCCTCAGGGCCAGGCACCCCCACCCAGGCCGGTGAGCTCCTTCCCCAGAAGCCTGCTGGTTATTTCAGGCCCTTTGCTCAAACGGCACTTCCTCGGTGAGGCCTCCCCAGCTCCCACCCCAAACACCCCCCTTCTCCTGCCTTACTTTTTCTTCTTTGACAACTACCACCATACTCCCAGGTTTATTCATCTTACTTCTTTTGTAAAAAAATATTTTTTTATTGATTTTGGAGGGATAAATATCAATGATGAGAATCCCTGATCAGTTGCCTCCTTCATGCCCCCCCCCCGCCCCCACTAGGGTTCAAGCCCACAACCCAGGCATGTGCCCTTGACCAGAATCGAACCTGGGACCCTTCAGTCCGCAGGCTGACGCTATCCACTGAGCCACACCCGCCAGAGCCATTTAATCTGCCTCGCCAGCATAAGCGCCAAGGCGGTAGGGATTCTTGAACTTTGTTCCCGGCTGCACCCCAGGACCCAGAACACTGTCCTGGCACATGCTGAGTGTGCAATCAGGGCCTGAGCGCGTGGCCTCCAGCACCCTTTAGTCAACAGGCCGCCCCACTCCCTCTGGCCCCTGAAAGGCTAAGTCTGCAAAAATGGGGAAACTGACCGCTTAGCCGCAGACCCATTCATTGCTGAGGGAGCGTCAGCAAAACGGAGACCCCAGGAGAGCACACCAGCGGGGGAGGCAGCCCGCCCAGCGGGGGGGGGGAGGCCGGTGCTGGGCCCAGCCCACAGCTCCCTGCTCCCTGGCAGGCCCCTTCCTGCCGGGGCTGGGGGACTCTGAAACTCTCAGCCCCTGATCACCGAGGGGGAGGTCCAGAAGGGAAGGGGAGAGGGGGGAGGGGGGAGGGGGAGGGGGAGGGGGAGAAATTCCTGCCTTCACAGAAGGGGAGGGAAGACAAGACCTCAGGAGGCAGGGTAACTTTTATTTGAAGCCAGAAAACACCCTATTGGGGGTTCATCTGTAATCTGTGACAGTAAAAAAAAAGGGGGGGGGACCAGAACCCAAAGGGCCTGGGGAGGGAGGTAGGGGGAAGAGGGGGGCAGGCCAGGGGTCAGGCCACGTAGGGGAAGCTGAGCAGCAGCCCCTCGTGGGGCTCCAACTGCAGGCGCCCCAGCTCGAGCGCCGCGCCCTCCTCGCGGCCGGGCCGGGTGCTGAGCAGCAGGCTGGCGCTGGCGGGCAGGCTGGCGCTGGCGGGCAGGCCGCTGGGGGCCCCCAGCCGGGCCGGCTGGCCCGCGTCCCTGAAGTTGAGCACCACCAGGAACCGCTCGTTCTGGTCCCAGTGGCGGACGTAGGAGAAGAGGCCGGGCGCCGAGGGCAGCGCGTGGAAGTCCCCGTGCAGCAGGGCGCGCTCCTTGCCCCGGAGGTCACTCAGCCGCCGGAACAGGGTGAGCGGGGAGCCCGCGTCTTCGCTCTGGCCCTGCAGGCGGCGCGACACGGCGGGAGGGGTGAGGACTCCGCTGGCCAACTCCCACAGGCCAACGGCCGTCAGGCCCTGTCCCCTAAAAGCCGGGCCCTCACAGCCGTGTTCCCCCTAAAAGCCGGGCCCTCACAGCCATGCTCCCCCTAAATCCCGGACCCTCACAGCCGTGCCCCCCTAAATCCCGGACCCTCACAGCCGTGTTCCCCCTAAATCCCGACCCTCACAGCCATGTTCCCCCTAAATCCCGACCCTCACAGCCATGTTCCCCCTAAATCCCGACCCTCACAGCCGTGTTCCCCCTAAATCCCGACCCTCACAGCCGTGCTCCCCCTAAATCCCGGACCCTCACAGCCGTGCCCCCCTAAATCCCGGACCCTCACAGCCATGTTCCCCTAAATCCCGGACCCTCACAGCCGTGTTCCCCCTAAATCCCGACCCTCACAGCCGTGTTCCCCCTAAATCCCGACCCTCACAGCCGTGTTCCCCCTAAATCCCGACCCTCACAGCCGTGCTCCCCCTAAATCCCGGCCCTCACAGCCGTGTTCCCCCTAAATCCCGACCCTCACAGCCATGTTCCCCCTAAATCCCGACCCTCACAGCCATGCTCCCCCTAAATCCCGTACCCTCACAGCCGTGCCCCCTAAATCCCGGCCCTCACCGCCGTGTTCCCCCTAAAACCCGGACCCTCACAGCCGTGTTCCCCCTAAATCCCGACCCTCACAGCCGTGTTCCCCCTAAATCCCGACCCTCACAGCCATGTTCCCCCTAAATCCCGGCCCTCACAGCCGTGTTCCCCCTAAATCCCGGACCCTCACAGCCATGCTCCCCCTAAATCCCGGACCCTCACAGCCATGCTCCCCCTAAATCCCGGCCCTCACAGCCGTGTTCCCCCTAAATCCCGGCCCTCACAGCCGTGTTCCCCCTAAATCCCGACCCTCACAGCCGTGTTCCCCCTAAATCCCGACCCTCACAGCCATGCTCCCCCTAAATCCCGGACCCTCACAGCCGTGCCCCCTAAATCCTGTACCCTCACAGCCGTGCCCCCTAAATCCCGGCCCTCACAGCCGTGTTCCCCCTAAATCCCGACCCTCACAGCCGTGCTCCCCCTAAATCCCGACCCTCACAGCCGTGTTCCCCCTAAATCCCGGCCCTCACAGCCGTGTTCCCCCTAAATCCCGACCCTCACAGCCGTGTTCCCCCTAAATCCCGACCCTCACAGCCGTGCCCCCCTAAATCCTGTACCTTCACGGTCATGTTGGAGCTCACGGGCCCCGTGGTGTTGAGGGAGCTGGACTCGTCCCACAGCATGACCGGGGCCCGCTCGGCCTGGAGGCAGGGAAAACGGGACTGGGGAACGCTGTCCGGTGTCCCCCCTCCTCCTCCTGTCCCGCTCCCCGCAGGCCCTCCCGCCCGCACCCCCAACGTCCACTGGAGCAGCAAGGCGGCTCCCACCCCAGCTCCTTGCACTGCCCCTCGGCCAGGGGCTCTCCCGCAGACGGCCCAAGCCAGCCTCCTCACCCCGCCTGTCAGCTGTCCCCCCAGGTCCCCCAGGGTCCCGGCCACCGGGACACGGAAGCAGCTTCCTCCTGCACCCCGGCCTGGCGCCCGGAATCACCACGGAGAACGAGGGGCCGAATGAACGACCGGCTCTAGACAGACCAGCTCGTCACCTCCACGCCCGTGGCCGGAGCTAAGTGAGTGCCTTCCGGTCTGACCCCCGCTCTCGCTCCCCCGGCCCCCACTGAACTGGGAGAGCCAGCAGAGTACCCACTGTCCAATGAATGAGTGAGTGAGTGAGTGAGTGAGTGAGTGATGGCTTCCACACTGAACACTACCTGTACGACACTGCATTTTAAAGTGGCCGTCACTCGGCCGACACCGGTGTGGCTCAGTGGAGAGCGTCAGCCTGCGGACTGAAGGGTCCCGGGTTCGATTCCGGTCAGGGGCATGTACCTTGGCTGCGGGCACATCCCCAGTGGAGGGTGTGCAGGAGGCAGCTGATCGATGTTTCTGACTCTCTATCCCTCTCCCTTCCTCTCTAAAAAAATCAATAAAATATATAGAAAAAAATAAAAAATAAAGTAGCCGTCACTCTATCCGAACCACCTACAGGAGGCAGCCTCATAGAGCCCATGGCCGGGACATGGAGACTGAAACCGCTTGTCGCGGCCACAGAGCCACGGACCAGGTGACCGACAGGGAAACAAACACAGGTTCCCCGGGAGCCCCGTCCCCACATCCACGACCATCCTCCCGGATCAACACCGCTCCCCAGGGGTCACGCCTGTCCCCACATCCACGACCATCCTGGTGGATCAACACCGCTCCCCCGGGGTCACGCCTGTCCACGGCATCAGCTACCTGTCCCGGCAGGGCAGCTGCCTTCAGGCCGATCTCGTCCCCGTAGCTGAACAGCGGGGTGCCCGGCAGGGTGAAGAGCAGCAGCTGGTAGAGCCGGAGCAGCTGGGCGGGCACGAAGGATGTCAGGAGTCCCTTCTGAGACAGCTGTGGGGACGGGCGCGCCGGTGAGCCCCAAAGCCCCCTGCCCGGCTCGCGGCACCCCTGTCCTCCGAAACACACCGGCCCTCCGCCTCCACCGCGCCACTCACACTCCAGCTGCACCAGCGGCTCTCATTGGCCGGATGCCCGCGAGTGGCATTCAGGTACCGGGTGACCAGCATCTCCGCGTGCTCCCCGGTGAAGGGGGCGGCCGACAGGTACGAGCTGGTCAGCAGCAGGTCCTTGGCGGGTTCGAGCAGGCTCTCGATGTCGTGGAGGCTGGAGGACCCGGTTCCTGCAATCAGGAGCCTGCGCGGAGCAAAGCAGAGGTCAGGTGGGCACGGGGCCAGAAAGGAAGAGGATTGAACTAGGAACTCCCCTCTTCCCAGGGCCTAGCGCTCCACTGGGGGTTGGGGGTACCCCCCCCCCCGGAGCTCAGTTGGGGACAAGGGGTCTGGCCGGCACTCACCTATCTTCACTGAAGCTCTTGGTGATGTTGAGCCACTCGGCCAACAATAGAGGCGCATTCTAGAAGGCAAAGAGCAGAGGCAGCTACTACGCGGCCCTGGCGAGGCCCGCTCGCTCCCCGAGGCCGCGTCTCTCACGTAAAGGAAACTCACCGTCAGGTTCTCCACGTCCCGAACCTGGAACCCGTCCACACCAGCCTGCAGCCAGAAACTCAGGGCATCCTACAGGGTGGAGGGGACATGGGACAACGGAGGGCAGAAAAGAGGGACACTGCTGCAGGGGCCACACAAGTCCCGCCCCCATGGAGCCGCCCGCCAGGTGCTTCCCGCGACCTGGGCAGCCACCGAGAGCCTGGAATGGCCTGGGGTTCCCACCGCGTTATGAAGGTTTAGCCCTTGGCCCCTCCCTCCTAACCGATCGCTGATTCTCGGAGTGACATTTCTCCGCTCCAGCCCATGGTTTCACCTCTGGTAACCACAGAGGAGGCCCAAGAGAGAAAGTGTGTTCAAACCGTAACCTCATTTCATACTCGGCATGTGTGGGGTGCTGCATACTCGTTTCAGAGATGGAGAAATAGTCTCAAAGCAGCAAGGAGGCATGCCCAAGGCTCAATTAAGAGAGTAGCAGTGAGCTGCACCCTGGCCGGTGTGGCTCAGTGGATAGTGTCAGCCTGCGGACTGAAAGGTCCCGGGTTCGATTCCGGTCAAGGGCATGTACCTTGGTTGCAGGCACATCCCCAGTAGGGGGTGTGCAGGAGGCAGCTGACCGATGTTTCTCTCTCACTGATGTTTCCAGCTCTCTAACCCTCTCCCTTGCTCTCTAAAAAAATCAATAAAATATATTTAAAAAGAGAGAGAGAGAGAGAGGGTAGCAGTGACAGGGCTCAAACACCAGTCCAAATCCCAAGACAAATGCAGGCTCCTTTCCCGATGTCCTGAGGCCGAGGTGTGGTCAAAGGGCTAGGGGTTGGGGCAGAGCTGCCCAAGGATGAAAGACTGAAATGCAAAGCATCCCCCCCAGGCAGTTTCTGGGAAGACTGGGACAAAGAGCCGGTTCTGTAGGACAGGCCCAGGCCTGAAGCCCTGCGTGGGAGGCACAGAACACAAGCCCCATCCCCACTGCCCGGTCCCCTTTCTCCCTGTGCCCAGTGCTCCCTCCTCGCGCCTCCGTTGTCATCTGAGCTACCATCTTCATCTCAACACCACCCGAAAACCCCCGCATCGGTAACGGTTACAGGCTCTCTCAGCAGCCTGCTGACCGGGTGACCTCCTACAGAAATTCCGGGAGAACAGAATCCTGCCCCAGAACCAGGCTGCCAGCCAAGTGAGGGGCTGCCTCCATTTCTGTTCTGCCCGTTGTCCCACAGCGCAGGCGTTAGGAGCCTGGATGACATTCACAGCCCCTCCCCCAGCCTGTTGGCTACAGGGCTTGAGCCTCCACCTTCAGGGAAGTAGTTAAATAAGGTCACTTGGACCTCAAATCCCAGCACATGGCACCCTCCTCGCCTTAGTGCCCTCGTGCAGTTTGGGGATGGTGACAGGGGCGCTGTGTGGGAACACAGGGGATCAGAAAACATCTAGAAAACGCTTGGCACAGCCTCAGACACAGGAAGATCTCATGCTTAGAATTCCAGGCGGGACTGGACTGCAAACATCAAACAAGGGCTGGAAACTGGTCAGGACAGACTCCCACTGAGAAGCTTTCCTCTCCCCAAAGAAAAGTCAAACCCAGATCTACATCTGAGAAGGCCCCTTGCTGGCACAGTCACCACCACTGCCGGCCGCTGGAGGGGGGGCGTTGGGAGGGGGCTGTGGGGGGAGCATCCCGAGCCAGGGCCCCTGCGGGAGGGGGGCTGGGTTTAGAGCGTGCAGGAACCCCACAGGCAACACTCACGGTCATCTTGGTGGCCACGGCGTTCAGCTGAGCGGGGAGGAACCATGAGGCCTGGCCCCTGTAGTTGGGAGTGAGGTCCAAAATGACCCGGATGCCTGCAACAATGGAGGGAGAGGCAGGTGTTGAGAAAGGAGATCCACAAATACCCGTGGGTAGGGTAATTCCTTGGTATTACTTGCTACAGAAGCTTAGAAACAGAGACAGCAAGGGCTCTGAAATCTCACAGGGGAGAAGGTGAACAGTATCAACACAGAAAGGGGATCTGTAGGGTCCTGGGCTCCCCACCCCAAAGGGAACCCTTTTAAAGTGAGACGGGATTTTATCTGGGGTTTCTTTCCAAAACGATCCACTCTTTCCGAGTTTAAACACCACCAACTTGGCAGAAGCCCATTTGGAAACAAGGGCGCTAAAGCCCCGCGGGGAGAGGCCCGCTCGGGCAGGTGGAGTCCTGACCGCTGGGAAACCGGATTTGGGCCGAGGCCTCACAACCTCCTGGGTGCCTGTGAGGAGCCAGGAGCCAGCAGGACGAGGCAGGCAAAAGCCCTCTCCTGCCTCTCCCCTGGCCAGAGGGCCCAGCCTCTCCTAGCTGCTCCCCTGCCAACCCCCAAGGTTCTCCAGGGACCCTAACAAAGGCACCCACTCTTTTTCTTAGCCGACTGCAGGAGGCTCTCGAAATCCTCCTGGGAGCCGAACATGGGGTCGATCTGTTCCAAGTTGGTCCCATCGACGTCGTCTCTCTGGGTTTTGTGAACGGGGCCCAGCACCAAGCCCTTGACCTTCAGGGAGCTCAAGTAGTCCAGGCGCCCCTTCAGGCCTGCCGGGGGAGGGGAGGTCAGAGCGGGCGGATCTGGGACCATCCCCCTCCCCCCTCCCCCCGGGGCACGGTGGGGAAGGGCGAGCAGCTGATGCAAAGAGCCAAGCACGTTGCTTAGGGGGAAGGGAAGAGGCTGAGTCAACGTCCCACGTGCGAGAGGGAAGGAGAGGAAGGGAAACTCTGAAGAAAGGCAGGAGGCCTACGTCCCAGGCAGCGGCCGATGCCAGGTGGGGTGGAGAGCCGTCGGAGTCCGTGGGGGGCCTAGGGGCAGGGTGCGAGCGGCTCATCAGTTAAACCGGGGGCGCGAGGGTCAGGGACGGGTGCTCACCGGCCAGGCCGCCCGCGCCGGGGCCCTGGAAGGCCTGCGGGTCGCCGATGCGGTAGAGGGCCCCCTTCTGCCACCAGGTCTGCGCCGGGAGGTCGCGGCAGCGCGGGGCGCGCACGATGATCACCACGGCACCCGCCAGCATGCCCAGCCAGCCGAGCCAGAAGAGCAGCAGCAGCGCCCAGCGGGTGCGCACCCAGCCGGGGCTGCCCGCCACCTTGAGCAGCTCCTCCTTGGACAGGCCCGTGAACTTGGCGGCCGCCGCCTCCGCCTCGTCGTCGGCCACCTTGATCTTCACCAGCCCGTTCTTCTCGGCGCCGCCCGCCATGACCGCGGCCACGGCCGCTCCAGAGGCCGCGTTCATCGGCTGCTTCTCGGGCTCCATCTCGTTCAGCTCCACCTCCTTCATGTCCACCTCGGCGTCCTGGCTCATGGTGCCTGCGGGGCCGGCGACACGGGCAGTCTGCGATCGGGGGCGACCGGACAAGGGTCTCTACCTCCGGCACCGGGACGCTCTGCCCGGCTGTGGCTCCGAGCGCCTGATTGAGTCTGCGCCGGAGGGGCGGGGTTGGGCAGGGCGATCTCCGGGAGGGGCGCCGGGAACCCCGCCTCCCAGGGTGCTCTGTGCCGACTGTGCGCTCCGCACCGCTCCCTCCAGCCCTACGCTCAGGAGCCACCTTGGCGGAAGGTGTCCTGCAGGTGGGCGGACTGTGGTCCCCTCGCCCGGTTCCCACAGGGCACCAGCCGACACCCAGCAGCAGCACAGCCAGCACAGCCAGCACTCCCAGCAGCAGCACTCCCAGCAGCAGCACTCCCAGCAGCAGCACTCCCAGCAGCACTCCCAGCAGCAGCACTCCCAGCAGCAGCACTCCCAGCAGCAGCACACCCAGCAGCAGCACTCCCAGATGCAGCACTCCCAGCAGCAGCACTCCCAGATGCAGCACTCCCAGCAGCAGCACTCCCAGCAGCAGCACTCCCAGATGCAGCACTCCCAGCAGCAGCACTCCCAGCAGCAGCACTCCCAGCAGCAGCACTCCCAGATGCAGCACTCCCAGCAGCAGCACTCCCAGCAGCAGCACTCCCAGCAGCAGCACTCCCAGCAGCAGCACACCCAGCAGCAGCACTCCCAGCAGCAGCACTCCCAGCAGCAGCACACCCAGCAGCAGCACTCCCAGCAGCAGCACTCCCAGATGCAGCACTCCCAGCAGCAGCACTCCCAGATGCAGCACTCCCAGCAGCAGCACTCCCAGATGCAGCACTCCCAGCAGCAGCACTCCCAGCAGCAGCACTCCCAGATGCAGCACTCCCAGCAGCAGCACTCCCAGCAGCAGCACTCCCAGCAGCAGCACTCCCAGCAGCAGCACTCCCAGCAGCAGCACTCCCAGCAGCACTCCCAGATGCAGCACTCCCAGCAGCACTCCCAGCAGCAGCACACCCAGCAGCAGCACTCCCAGCAGCAGCACTCCCAGCAGCACTCCCAGATGCAGCACTCCCAGCAGCAGCACACCCAGCAGCAGCACACCCAGCTGCACACCCAGCAGCAGCACTCCCAGCAGCAGCACTCCCAGCAGCAGCACTCCCAGCAGCAGCACTCCCAGCAGCAGCACACCCAGCAGCAGCACTCCCAGCAGCAGCACTCCCAGCAGCAGCACTCCCAGCAGCACTCCCAGATGCAGCACTCGATGCAGCACTCCCAGCAGCAGCACTCCCAGCAGCAGCACACCCAGCAGCAGCACTCCCAGCAGCAGCACTCCCAGATGCAGCACTCCCAGCAGCACTCCCAGCAGCAGCACTCCCAGCAGCAGCACACCCAGCAGCAGCACTCCCAGCAGCAGCACTCCCAGCAGCAGCACTCCCAGCAGCAGCACACCCAGCAGCAGCACTCCCAGCAGCAGCACTCCCAGCAGCACTCCCAGCAGGTGCAGTCCCCGGGCCTCTCTTGGGAGCCCACAGGAAGGCTATTGACTGCCCCACACCACAGGACTTACTTGCCCGGTGAAGGACTCAGCCACAGCCTGCCTCTCCTTCCCCACCTGCGGGCGACCTAAGGCCCAGAGCTCACCCACCATGCGCCCTTTCCGCCCAGGCCTTGGCTCAGACCTGGGGGGCACTGGGAGTCCCCGCTCCCCGCAGGGCTTAGCCCACTCCCGCAGCCTCACCCTGCCCTCTGTTCAGCGCACTCGGGCAGTGGGTCTGTATGGAGCACCGCTGCAATGCTTTGCTCTATTAACTCCATTGAACTGACTCCAGTCCCGGCTTCTCGGGCTGCTTATGGGTGACTCTGGTCTCCCCCTGCCCTCCTCCGGGGTCTGGCGCCAGGATGGCGAACAGCTAGGTACTGGGCACGCTCAAGAGACAGTCGGGCAACCTCTGGGCTGTAGCCACACCCCAGGGCTGGGCCTCAGTGAGAGGCATCTGGGCATTTCCTACCCCAGATCAGAAGATCCAGGGTCAGACCCTTCCCCACCTCGCAGGTCCCCCCAGAGCCCCAGCCTTCCCAGCTGGCCTCGCCCGCCCCCCACCTCTGCCCTATGGAGGCCCGCAGCTCTGCTCAGAGGCCTGAAGACCACCCCGCTTCCCAACAGCAGGTCCCTGGGCGGAGGGAGAGAAGCGCAGCACAAGAGGTGCCAACCCCCCCCCAGGAACTCCCTGTTCCCGGGCAGTGCCAGCTGGGCCGGTTCAGACGTCTTTCCCCTCCCTCAGCCGGGCTGGAGGCCAAGATGGCTGTGTTTGGAAGAGAGCAGAAACAAGATCTGCAGCAGCAGACAAGACGGGGAGGCAAAGGGGAACCAAGGGTGTGAAAAGCTTACCCTCTGCCATCCCCTCCTTCACCCCAGAGCCCACCCCCTCCCAAGCCCGGTGAAGCCGGAACCGGTTCGAAAGGGAGGCAGCCGGGGTAGAGTTGGGGTTCAGGCCAGTGTTCAGTGATGATAAGAGGCCAAGGCCCCCAAGCGTGCAATGAGCGCCAGCCGGGCTCTGCCCTCACTCAGCCCCAGCACAAAAGCTCGAGGCTGAAACTGGGGGCTCAGACTCTCTCCTTGAGATGGTCCAACATGACCACCCCCCCACCCCAGGAACACAGCATCTCCCTCCATCCCTGGGGGCTCCGGACAGAGCCAACCCCTTCTGCCTGGGATAGGATAGCCACAACTTACCTCCATTTATCACCAGCACCCCCCCCACAGAGACCACCTACCACCCCCTCACCCCCCACCCGACCCCCACAGGGACCACCACACCCCCCACAGGGACCACCCTCCACCATACCCCCGACAGAGACCACCCACCACCCCCTCACCCTCCACCACACCCGACACAGGGACCATCCCCCAGCACACCCTCCACCACACCCCCCACAGAGACCACCTACCACCCCCTCACCTCCCACCCGACCCCCACAGGGACCACCACACCCCCCACAGGGACCACCCTCCACCATACCCCCCTGACAGAGACCACCCACCACCCCCTCACCCTTCACTACACCCGACACAGGGACCATCCCCCACCACACCCCCCAGAGACTACCCCCCCACAATCCCCCACAGGGACCACAACCCTCACAGAGACCACCCTCAGCCCCTCAGCTTCCAGCCCCGGCCGGCCTCCCCATCTTTTTGCTCAGACCATCATCCCCTCTGTTTTGCCCTTCCCATTCTGCCAGTTCTGCCTCATAAACTCCCACTCATTCAAGACTCAGCTCAAATGACAGCCTTCCTCAGCTCCCCCAAAAGAACTGCTTCCCCTCCACTGGGCACCCCTCTGCTACCATTCACGTCCCCTTGTTCCTTCCATTTCCTGTGGGAGCGCCTGTTTGCACTGAAACGCCGGGGCCCTGAGCGACTGTCAGCGGGCTGCCAGCTCAGAGCAGGGCTCGTTGGGTAAAGGAGTGGATGAACCGCATCCATCAGCCCACGTGATTCCTTTCTTCAACAACAGTGGTGTGAGGAGAGAGAGAGAAGTGAAAAGGAGTTAAACCGTTAAGGTAAAAAACCACTGACACCTGTAAAGAGTCTGTGTGAGTGTATTTGAGCCAAACTGTCAACGTGGCGGGAAGCAGAACCTCAAGGAACTGAGACGATGCTCGGAGAATGGGGGGGCTACGTCTGTATCGACACATCGCAGTCAAAGGAGGAACGGAGGTGGGCTGCATGAAACCCGTCGGTGATGGATTAGGGGGCGGGAGAACGCCAAGAGGGGAAACCCCTGGGACTGGCTGAAAAGCGAAATGACGGACGGCACTGAGGTGGGCGCAGGAGCAATGAACGGCACCAGGAGGAACTTGTGGTCCCTGCCCCAGCTCCCAGCACTGGGTCGTGCCTGAGGGGTCCAGAGAAAGGGAAAAGACAGAAAGGGCCCCAGCTGGTTTGGCTCAGTGGATGGCGCTGAAAGGTCTCAGGTTCAAACCCGGTCAAGGGCACGTACCCTGGTTGCGGGCACATCCCCGGTAGGAGGTGTGCAGGAGGCAGCTGATTGGTGTTTCTCTCTCATCGATGTTTCTGACTCTCCATCCTTCTCCCTTCCTCTCTGTAAAAAAATCAATAATATATATGTTAACGACAGACAGGCTCAGTTAAGGTAAAGGTTGGCCTTGACAATGAAGATACCGGCCTAGGATGTAACTACCCACCATCACTGCGTTTAGTTAAAGTTTAATTGCAGACCATCTTGTGGTGACTCTAGGTCTCTGAGTTTGCAGGACCGCCATGCAGGCCTCCCCTGAGCTGTCAGGTCAGCGTGTGGCCCCTCTCGTCCACAAAACAGTATTTATAAAGTCGAGGCTGTTTATGCAGGGGACAGGACTCGAGCTGTTCGGCCAAAACAGCACCAAGCCTGGGGGAGGGGGGGACAGAAAAACAACAGCGCAAGAAGAGGCCAGGAGGTGGCCAGAGAGCCTTCGATTTGACAATGTATGTTGACAAATAAAAAATTTAAAAAATATATATATTTTATTGATTTTTCACAGAGAGGAAGGGAGAGGGAGAGGGAGTTAGAAACATCAATCAGCTGCCTCCTGCACACACCCCCCACCCCAATGGGGATGTGCCGGCCAACCAAGGTACATGCCCTTGACTGGAATCGAACCCAGGACCCTTTAGTCCAAAGGCCGGCGCTCTATCCACTGAGCCAAAGCGGTTTCGGTGACAAATATAAAATGTAATATTTAACACAGGAATGCAGAGTATAGAATTTGTCAGGAAGAATGTAGCCTTCAAGAGAAAATGAGACAAAGCAAAGAAAAGCAGTCCAATGTCCAGGGGCCAACGGGACCACAGGCATCGAGGGGTCCTCCCTAGTCACACTCAGGCCTCAGGAGCAGGTGGAGGCGGGGCCCTGAGATCTTCCAATTCTGCTGCAAAGGTTCCTGTCTCTGGTGCCCCCCAGAGGAGGGTAACAGAGGAGGGTTACTTGATCTTGGCAGAAAGATAAGGACATTATCCTCACCCCCCACCCCCGCCCCAAGTATCAAAAAGGATTCCCAAAGAGAGAACAAAGATGGGAGGATAGAAACAGGAGAGGGTTTCCCAAGCCCAGGCAGGACATTGTTCCAAAGACCAGGAAAAAGCACCCGGGCTCCGCCTCCGGAACACCCATCACCCCAGCAGTTCAGCCACCCGAAAAGAGGTGTCACCTGAGACCAGCATTGGGCAGTCCAAGTGCAGCTGAAATGCAGCGAAGGAGGACTGAGTAGGCCGCTGTGACGGGCAGAATGGTGTTGGGACAGTATTGCAAATCCTGCAGCAGGGACGCTGGCTCCCACAGAGGAGAGATTCTTGGGGAAGGGTGAGGCGTGGGAGGGGGCGAGAACCAGAGAGAGTAAAGGAAATGCAACGAAAAGCACCTCTTAGGCAAAGAGAAATGGACACGGGCATGCCAAATGGCTCACTGCTCCCAGAGCTTTCCAACAGGGCAAAGACATCACGAGAATTGGGAGCGTGGATTTCAACATGGTGTGAGGTTCGAGGCGCAGACCGCGGCACGTTAAAGAGGAGGCTTATTCCGCACTGACAAGCGAGGTTCATCACCGAGGAGGTGGAAAGACCAGGATTAGAGGAGGAGAAGGGGGAGGGGGAGGGAGGAGGGTGGGAGGAGGAGCACCCAGCCAGGCTGACGGGCAGACTGGGGGACAGGAACACGAGCGGCGGTGAAGACGCCTTTTGAGGGAGGAACAGGAAGGGGTGGGACCAAGGGCACTCAGCACACGCTGATTGGTGGCTAAATGTCTCCGGAATGTACAGGCGGCAGACACCGGTTATGTCATGCTCCGCCCACCAGCTGGGGGAAGGGAGGGCCTGTCATATGGAATCTCAGATGAAGTCACCACCAGGACAGGGACTAAAGGATTCCACCTGTTACATGGTTATCACAGCCCCAATGTCACACATTTTCTAACCCTGTGAGGCCCCCGGCGCACATGTTCCCCGAGATGCTGCAATGCCAGGTGTGACACCGGGATATAAGACACACAGATGCTCCCTGACTTTCGATGAGGTTACAGCCCAAGAAATCCATGGTAAGCTGAAAATACTGTAGGTCGAAATGTATTTAATACAGCTACCATCATAGCTTAGCCCAGCCCTTCTCCTGGATTCTTGCTGCTTTCACACCATCCTGCGCTGGGAACCGTCTGTGTACATATTTGATCTTCATCCCCGTTTCCTGGCACGAGAGCTATAACCCCTTGTACTTCCTGAACAACAGAAGTGACGGGCCATCTTTTCTTCTAATATTTGGTCTTATTCCTCCCGGACCCTTGGAGTCTAGTGTAGTAAGAGTGCCATTTTGTTATGTGAAGGAGATGCGGGGGGGAGGTGGAGGCCTAAATAGTCCCAGGACAGGGGGTGGTTTCCAGAGCAATTAGCAGTGATCAGTAGGTTACAGCTTTCAGCCCCACCCCCTGGACCTCCAGAGAGGGAGAGGCTGAATACGGAGCTAATCACCAGCGGCCGTGGACGTGCCTGCCCAATGGCACCTCCGTAAAAGCTGACACACAGGGTTTGGAGAGCTTCCAGGTGGTGAACACACCGTGTGCCAGGAAGATAACACACCCCAAGCTCCTGTGCTTGGGACTCCTCCAGACCTCTTCCTGTGGGCCTCTCTTCTGGCTGTTCCTCTATGTCATCCTTTACTCGAGGCCCAGTGCTCGAAATTCTGTGCACTGGTAGGGTCCCTGGTGGCTGCTGGCAGGGTGCTCCCTCCCTTCCCCCAGTCGCCTGCTGCCGCCGCTGCCACCGGCCAGGGCCTCTCTCCCTTCCCCTGGCCAGCCCAGCCCCTGGTTGAACTAGAAGAACTCCGGGTCAATGGGACAATACGCATGCTATGCTTTTACTATCCTACATAACGAAAGGGCAATATGCAAATTTACAAGGAGCTGCCCCCTGGTGGTCAGTGCACTCCCAGGGGGGCAGGGAGCGAGCCTAAGCCATCAGTCAAACATCCCCCAAGGACTCTGGATTGCTAAAGGGTGCAGGCCAGGCTGAAGGAACCCCCCACCAAGTGCACAAAAGTCATGCACCAGGCCTCTAGTATCCTATTTAATAAAAGAATAATTTGCAGATTGACCATCACTCTAACACACAAGAGGGCTGCCCCCATGTGGACAAAGATCCTGCCCCCATGTGGACACAAGATGGCCACCACAAGATGGCCAGCAGGGGAGGGCCATTGGGAGGTTCCAGGCCCTACAAGGAAGGGCAGTTTTGGGCGATCAGGCCAGCAGGGGAGGCCAGTTGGGAGGGACCAGGCCAGCAGAGGAGGGAAGTTGGGGGCAAACAGGCTGGCAGGGGAGCAGTTAGACATCAATCAGGCTGGCAGGGTAGTGGTTAGTGGGTGATCATGCTGGCAGGCAGAAGTGGTTAGGGGCAATCAGGGAGACAGGCAGGTGAGCAGTTTGGAGCCAGCAGTCCTGGATTGTGAGAAGGATGCCCGATTGTCCTGGTAGGATCGGGCCTAAATGAACAGTTGGACATCCCTCAAGGGGTCCCAGATTGAAGAGGGTGCAGATTGGGCTGAAGGGACACCCCCCCGGCCCCCCAGTGCACAAATGTCGTGCACTGGGCCTCTAGTATAGGATAATAAACTGGTCATAGTAAGTAAAGGGTTACCCTGAGTTCTATGAGCTGTTACAGCAAATTTGAATCTGAGGAGGGGGGAGTAGGAACCCCGATTTGTAGCCAGCTCAGAAAGAAGTGTGAGTAACCCGGGAACAAATTACTTGAGATTGGCGTCTGCAGTCGGGGATAGTATGTAAAACTGAGGCCTTAACCTCTGGGGTGTGAACAATCCCCAGGTGTTAGTTTCAGAACTGAATAAACTGCAGGACATCCAGCTGGGGTCTTCACAGAGGGGAGAAGGACTTGGTATGGAAAACCCAGACACTTGGTGTCAGAAGTATGCTGAACTGGAAACAGATCATAGTGGATGATGGTAGGCAACAGGTCTTAACAACATTCTTCTCTAGACCCTTGGTCGAATGCACTCAAATATGGAAATGTTATTTAAGAAAGTTTTTTCTTATTCATTACACTACACAGAGGAGGTACGAAATATATATGGAGATGCAGGCATTTAGTAAGACATTATGAAATAGCAGAAATCTAGATTCTAACTAATACTCTTCCACTGAAAGGTACAGTGGAATGGCAACCGTCTGCACGTTAACTGGCCTCTGTCCCAAAGGGAGACCCACCATTCCGGGAGGTCCTGCGATATCAGGCTGGATTGTGGAATGGATGGAGCAGGTCATTTTTCAATCTCCCGGTGCCAAAAATCTACTTCCTAAAGAGCCCTCTGGGAGGCAGTTTAACAGACGTCAAATGGTAACCACAGCCCTAGTCGGTTCGGCTCAGGGGCTAGAGCGCTGGCCTGCGGACTAAAGAGTCTTGGGTTCGACTCCAGATAAGTGCACATGCCCAGGTTGCAGGCTCAGTCCTCAGGAGGGGGCGTGCAGGAGACAGCCAATCAATGACTGATTCTCTGTCATCACTGATGTTTCTTTCTCTCCCTCTCTTTTCCTCTCCAAAATCAATAAAAATATACATTAAAAATCCACACTAATAAAAGAGAAAGATGCAAATTGACCATACCTTTGCGACACCCAGCTGCCAATCAGGAGTGAGTATACAAATTAACCCAACAAAGATGGCGGGTTAATTTGCATACACAGGCGCTGAGCGGCCAGGGGTGGGACGCCATGTGGAAGACACAGGTGTTCTGCGCCCCAGCCGCTCCGGCCTCTGGGCAGGGTGGGCGGGCAGAAGGGCGGCTCCAGGCCAGGGTGAAGCCAATGCTGGCAGCCAGGGGAAGGAAGGCCCAATCTTGCACGAATCTTCATGCATCGGGCCTCTAGTAAATAAAAATCAATGGTAAGAGCAGACATCTCTCTTTATCTTGGGCCAAAAAAACAAAGAAATGACCTACAATTAAAAGTCCTAGGGGGCCTTGCTTAAATAAATTTCACTCAAGGTTACAGAAGCAGCCTGAGCCTCAACAGTTTGGCTCAGTGGACAGAGTGTCAGCCTACGGACTCCATGGTTTGATTCCGGTCAAGGGCATAAGCTCGGGTTGCAGACTCAATTCCCACTAGGGGTCATGTAGGAAGCAGCCGATCAATGATTCTCTCTCATCATTGATGTTTCTTTTTTTTTCCTTTTTTATATTTTATTGATTTTTTTTACAGAGAGGAAGGGAGAGGGATAGAGAGTTAGAAACATCGATCAGCTGCCTCCTGCACACCTCCTACTGGGGATGTGCCCACAACCAAAGTACATGCCCTTGACTGGAATAGAACCCGGGACTGTTCAGTCTGCAGGCCAACACTCTATCCACTGAGCCAGACCGGTTTCGGCTCATCACTGATGTTTCCATCTCTCTGGCTCCCTTCCTCTACATCAATAAAAATATATTTAAGAAAACAAAAGCAGCCTGAAAGCTGTTCCTTATATAAAATTCTGTATTTTCAATTCTCCCCCCAAAACCAGCCTTATCCTTCCCGTGGAGAGCTCCCAATGGCACATTCCTGGGCAGTTCGGCGGGGGGGGGGGGGGGGGGGGAGAATAAGGAAATTCTGTTCTCACATTGAATTTTTACCACTGAGGTGAATGTCCTACTCCCAGCTCCCCGCTGAGCACTGCGCTTTTGCATATCCCTCCTCCTCTAGGAATCCTGGCAGTGCTTCTTGCTGCCAGCAGGGGGCAGCTTGCATCCTCCAAGACAGCCATTTTCAGCCCTTTTCATCTCGTGGCACACATAAACCAATTACCAAAATCCTGCGGCACACCAAAAAATAGATATTTCTGCTGATCTGACAAAAAATATGTACGGTTTTGATTCATTTACACTAGATGGCTATTGTCATGTCGGCTGTTGTAATTTTTTAAACGATGCGTTTTTATTGGTTTCAGAGAGAGGGAACTGAAAAACATCAACGATGAGAATCACTGATCAGCTGCCTCCTGCGTGCCCCCTACTGGGGATTGAGTGGGAAACCCAGGCATGTGTCAACCTGGAATCACGCCACGATCCTCTGATTCCCGGGTCCGAGCCACAGAGACCCGGCTTGGCGCACCGTTCGTTTTGTTCCTCTGAGCCTATCCGCCAGAATGTAAACTCCAAGGCGCATAAAGGTACTGCCTGCTTTGTCCCCTGTTGTATCTCCTGGCTTAGTGTCAACAAGTACCGGTGGAATAACTGTCAAATGAAAGTCACCTTACTCCCCAACTGCCAAGAACACTGGTTTTGGTTGGCACTTATTCCCTTCACCCCCTGTACAGCTTACAAAAAGAGCATCCCGTGTTTGACAGTCCCTCTTTACCTTCCCCCTTTCTAGTGGATTCTATGTCGCTACAAAAGAGGCTGCAAACTCAGGCTAACCACCTTTGGCTCACAGGCATTTTAAAAAATATATTTAATTGATTTTTCTTACAGAGAGGAAGGGAGAAGGATAGAAAGTCAGAAACATCGATGAGAAACATCGATCACCTGCCTCCTGCACACCCCCTACTGGGAATGTGCCCGCAACCAAGGTATATGCCCTTGACCGGAATCGAACCCGGGACCTTTCAGTCCACAGGTTGACGCTCTATCCACTGAACCAAACCGGTTTTGGCTCACAGGCATATTTTGGTTGGCTCACAGAATATGCTTTAAAAAAAAAAACGGATGTTTGCCCTAGCTGGTTGGTTCAGTGGGTAGAGCAATTGGCCTGTGAACTTGAAAGGCCCCAGGTTCGATCCTGGTCAAGGGCACTTGCCTGGGTTGTGGGCTCGATCCCCAATTGGGTACTTGCAGGAGGCATCCCGTCCATGATTCTCTTTCATCATGGATGTTTCTATCTCCCTCTCCCTTCCTCAATAAAATATATATATATATATATATACATAGATGTATATTAAATTTTTTTTTCAACCCGAAACCGGTGTGGCTCAGTGGATAGAGCGTCAGCCTGCGGACTGGAGGGTCCTGGGTTTGATTTCAGTCAAGGGCATGTACCTTGGCTGTGGACACATCCCCAGTAGGGGGTGTGCAGGAGGCGGCTGATGGATGTTTCTCTCTCATCCATGATTCTGACTTTCTACTCCTCTTCCTTCCTCTCTGTAAAAAAAAAAAATCAGCCGAGACCGGTTTGGCTCAGTGGATAGAGCGTTGGACTGCGGACTGTGGGGCCCCGGGTTCGATTCCGGCAAGGGCATGTACCTTGGCTGCGGGCACATCCCCAGTGGGGGGCGTGCAGGAGGCAGCTGATCGATGTCTCTCTCTCATCGATGTTTCTGACTTTCTATCCCTCTCCCTTCCACTCTGTGAAAAAATCAATAAAATATATTTTTAAAAAATTAAAGATATAAAAAAATTTTTTTTCAGGGGGTGGAAAAGTGGAGGGGAAAGTGTCTTTTTAAGGCGCCTGTGGAGCGATAATGATGAGGGAAGGCTGAGAAACAGCAGCCATTTGTTTCCTGTGTATGCGTCCCCGATTGCCTGGAGAACAGGGTGTGACGACGGCGTCAGGCATGGCTGTCGGAGGGCACGGTCTGGGGTCAGGCGGCCTGGACTTGGCCGTTGGTTCTCCAATTTCTCGGCTGGATAACACACCTAACGACCTCTCTGGGTCGGGTTCCTCCTCTGTAACCGTACCTGAACCCCTCCCCTGGGGTGGACACTGAGGTCGCTCCGCAGAGCGCACCCCAAGGCTCCGTGCATGTTGGGTGTTCCCCACCGACTGGAGGCCTAACGGGGCCGGTCTCAGTAACGAGCCTCCCGGTGACAGGAGCCCTGGCCACCAGGCGGAGCTGCAGGGGGCCTCACCTATGGAAGGGGGTGGTAAGCGTACCCGCCATTGGGATCTGGGGGTTCATCAACGCATGCGCGGTGCTTACAACGGTGTCCCTACCGGGAGCCGGGCTGCCAGTCAGGATCCCAGCCACACGGACCACCCGCAGGCCGCGGGGGGGCAGCCGGGAAACCAGACCCCGTCCTGAGACTCCGCCCCGGTTCACTCCCGAAAGGCTGCATGCAGGGGCCTGCCGCTGAGCGCCGCCCAGCCCGGCCTCAGTACCTGAGTCGCCTCCCGCGCCGGCACCCTGCGCACCAGGCCCGGTGGAGGGCTCAGGAGGGTCGGGATCCATGGTGGTGTGCGGGTTTAGGGTGTGTGGGGGCGAGGGGAGCTCAGGGGAGGGTTTGGGGGTGGGCGGCGCTGACCCAGACGTAGCGACAACCCGCGGGAAACCGCCCAGCCTCACGACTCAGCCCACTGAGCGCGGCGGTGGAGACCCCGCTGCAGCGCCCAAGGCGAGCCTGCGCGTGGCTCTAAGGCGCCTGCGCGCGGCGTGTCTGCGCGCGGCCCTAAAGCGCCTACGCACCTTTTCCCGCCGCTGGGGGGCGCGCGCTCTCGTCCTCTTTGTTTGGAAATCCCTACCCACAACTCCGCGGGCTCGCACGCGCTCTCTCCATGCGCGTGCGCCCGCCACAGCCCCGCCCTCCAATCCCGTGGGCCCCTGCGGGAGGGTATTTAAGTGCCTCGCTGAGAGCTTTAAGTCTTGATTTTTCGCTGCTCCTCTGGTGAGTGTCGTTTTTCGGAAAGCATGGCCGCCTGCCGGTGGCGTGCCTCAGGGCGTCTTCTGTGTTACCTCTGTTTGGCGGGAGGGCGGCGGGGAGAAATAGGGCGACCTGGCCACGGTCTCCAGGCTCCCAAGCTGCCGCAGGGCTTTGTGAAGGACAAAATGGCGGTGGCGGGCGGTGCCGGCGGCCTCGGTGATGAGCCTTTCACAGACCTGTACTGAGTTCCGTGAGGATAAGAACCTCTGAGACTGGCCGTGCACAGCCGGTGCCGTCGTCGTCCCGGCAGACAAAGCGTTGGGGCGATGTTTAACGCCGACCTAATGTCCTTTTTGTCCGCAGGGTTCGGGCGCACGTGTGGACGGACGCTCGGGGACCCGGAAACTGCCTCTGGTTCGGGTAAGTGCCGAGGGCCACCCTTGGCGGCTACTCCGCCGCTACTGAGGGCATGGAAGTCCTGTGTGATGTGCTACGGGGATGATAAAAACCGAACTCTCTCTTTCTGATGGATCGGTGGAGAAGCAGAAATTCTGAGTAGCGCCACCCGCAGCAAAAGCTGGGGTGTTTTTTTCATGCTTGGGTCTGAGCTCTGAATTGTTAAGGCATGAACTCAAGACATGGCTGCATGATAGGAAACTCAAGTGAAGGTGCTCTTCGATTTTCCCCAGGGATGGCTGCGTCCCGAGGAGCTTACAGGCTGCAGGATGGGACAGGACCGAACCCTGTGCAGATCGGGCCTCGCAGCGATGCTCCGGTGGGTACGCGGTGGTTGTGCCCCTGTGGGTAGGAGCACAGTGTGTAGATGGATGTCCAGTCGGGCTGGCCACTCTGTGATGAACATTCAACGACAAGCATATGACTGAACTTGAAAGTGATGTCATTAAAGCCCTGAGAAATCGGCCGGGAGTATTGACGGGTCTTGGGGTGGCTGTTACTGGGGAAATCTAATGCCTCCTCTTTCGCTCCCTAGCATCTCCTCCGGCCTGAGGAGCCTGAGGGATCCCGCCGCCGCCCGCGGTGACTGCAGGTAATTGTTACGTGAGGGATTGAGGTGTTCTCTCCGGTGCTCCCCACAACCAGGAGAGCAGATGGTCCTTCGGGCTTGTTTCTCTCGGAGTGGTTTTGCTGGGGAGGGAGAGAACAGCCCAGCCGTCCATCTGGTTCTGGAGGGTGTGGGTCCGCCCTCCCCCACGCGCCACTGTCAGATGATTTGAATTGTCCCGCTGACGCTCTGTGAGGTGCACAGGTAATAGCATGTTAGAGTTCTGATGGCAGTTCCTGTTCCGTGAGGGGATCTGGCTCCGTTCTGACATTTCTAGTAACGATTTGCTCCTCGTTGACAGGTTGTCCTGAAGATGATCTGCCTGTTCATCTACCTAAACGGTGAGTGGTTTCTCCCAGGACTCCCGCTGCTGTGGTGGACTAGCAGGTGCCAGTGAGGAGCAAGCATCCCGTCTTACCCCAGGACTAGCCCCAGAGCCAGAAATGGTGAACCCACTGGGGCTAGCTGGGAGAGAGGATGAGAACGTGTTCCGTAAGGAACTGTCTGAGGTGCGACAGACGGACAGGATTGGCCTGGTTTTTTCTGATCTGCCCGTTAACCGTAATGAACCCCTTTGGGCGTTTCAGGTGCTTTGCTGATGGCGTGATCTCACCGAGGAGCAGCTGGGCCCCGGGAGCTTTGGGAAACTCCGGAGGGAGCAGGTGAGTTGATGCCCAGGCTCGGGCCACCAAGCAGCCGGTTTCGGTGATGAAGCGAACTAGCTCACTGTGACGCGGTAATGAACACACCCGAACACCTGAGAAACTGGGGGAGGCGGCGGCGGCGGGGCACCGAGTGGGGGTTTTATCAAACACAGCCTTGTCTTTCTAGGTGCCGTTCACCGACCCTGCTTGCTGGTGCGCTCGGAGGTGAGCGATTTCCAGGTGTGTGGGTGCGTGCAGCATGCGGGTAGGAAACGCTGTAGCCCTGTGTGTGTATATATATATATATGATGACTGACATGGAATCTCGTTCGGCTGATGACTTGCTGTTGAGACTCGGAAATCTGATTTTTCTGGCAACTGGCTGAGGCGGGAACAGCTCTTAGGGCAGGAAGTGCATGCTGACCGCCATGTCTCTTTCAGGTCCAGCACCTTCTCGGGGGCCCACGGAGGAGTTGAGGTAAGTATCTGTAACTGTCTGGCTGCTGCGTGAAACGTGCCCGTTCGCACTGGGGCCGCTCACCAGTGATGAGGTTAATACCGCCCCAGTCTGAGTTCTGTGACTGAAAGGTATTTCTGAGTGTGAGCTTGCGGGACAGTCTGCGGGCTGCCTCGTTTCTGTCAAGTCCGCGTGTTAAAACACCAAAACCTCTGCAGGGTGGGGGTGCCTGTCCTCCACGCGATAGGGGCTCCAGGGCCACTTGACTCAGTTCCAATCCTCTCTGCAGGGGAAGCGGAAGCTGTTTCGGCTCAGCCTCGGGCTGCCGTCAGAGGTGAGTGATGCCGAGGGGAGGGAAGCACACGCCCAGCCTCTATGTCCCAGTGAGGAGACACGCACACGTCCTACCCCCTGTCCTTGTCCCAGAGCCTGCAAAGGTGAACCCACTGGGGCCGGCTGGGGGAGAAGAGGCCAGTTTGTTCCAGAAGGAACCGTCTGAGGGATCACAGGGGATAAACATGGGAAAGCAGCAAACAAGTTCCTTGTTGAAAAAATTGCTTTTTTTTTTTTCAGGTCTAAAGAAAGAACAAAGCATGTGTAATGGTAGGTATCTGCCTATCTTCTGGTGTGTGACCAAAGTTACCGACACACAACCTAGAGGTGTGACTGCATACTTCCCATCCAAAAAAAAACAAAAAAAACACCATTTTTTTCTTCTACAGGAATCCGGCTCTCGGAAGACAAGAAAATCTTCAAGCAATTAATTGCTTGTATAATCTGGCTGTTTAAATTTTCAAATAATTTCCATCCTTAAAAATAAAGGTTTTTTTTACCCTTCACTCTGGTGGTGGGTGTGTTTGAGTGCACCTAGTTTGTGTCAATAGGTTAAGCTTCTGGGGCATCTGGCTGGGAGGGGTGCTTGGGTGAAAATGGTTGAATGGATAATGATTGATCGCCGTAATCCACTGCATCTGAGCAGGTGCAAATGACTCCTCCAGAAGTCAGTCTCGTCCGGATGGGTTGCCCGTGTCCGCATGTACCCAGTGTTTTCAAATCTTTGGTCGTGGGCGAGCTGGCTCTGGTTTTGGTATGGCACACAGCATGGGTGGGGGGTGGGAGTATATGGTTAGGTCTGCAGTACATAGTTTTCCAAGCCCCGAGGCTCAAGTCGCCATGGCTACCATGCACGCAGGCGCACACCTCACTGGGCACTTAAGCTCTTCCCTCTCCTGGCGTGCTGCTTCCAGGGTCCTCCGGCACCAAAATTCGAGGGGGCTCAACCCTTAATGAAATCTGGGTTCAGTTGGAGTGGCAGCCTGTTCCACCCAGAGAAAGACACTTGAGAACCAGTCAGAAGCCTCAGCTGATGGTCCCCAGTAATTTAGTCCATGTGTGGGACTAGATATTGCAGGGCCAACTGCATTTTGGATAAAAGATTAATGCGGGGTTTTTTGGGTTTTTTTTTGCTCAAGTGGTAAGCCTCACAGTTGTCAACAGTAATAGAATGAGAGGGTTGGCCCTCAAAATGGGTCAAATAAGACCCACACCAGGGTCCTGGGGGGTGGGGGCAGTGGGAGATGCAGCAGAGGGGAAGCCCGGAAAGGACCTGCAGGGCTGAAGCGGGAAACGGGAGGGCCCACAACACCTGGTGAAGGCTGTCCGCATCCGAGGTCGGGACAGACTGCACGCAGGTGTGTGGAGCTCTAGCTACAGGCTGGTCGTGAGGACGCGCAGTACCACAACTGAGGAAGGCAGGAAAGCGTGATTGAATTGCCCATTGTCACAACCGGGAGGAGGGTGGTTGTCTGGGGCCCAGCGGTGTAGCCATTAGACCAGGCTATTTATTGGCTCTAGCGGTGTGGTGTCACCTGCTGCAGGTCTCGGGGATGCAGCAAGGAGGTGGAGCCAAAGGGAAGTGGGCTGGCGTGGGGGCAGGCAGGCCCCACTGGAAGAGTTTGACCATTTGACAAATGAATTCAAACTCAAGCCCAAGTCGATGGCTGCTTGGGCTCAGAAATGAAAAAACGGGCACCTACCTTGGTTGGGGGCACATCCCCAGTAGGGAGTGTGCAAGAGGCAGCTGATCGGTGTTTCTAACTTTCTATCCCTCTCCCTTCCTCTCTGTAAAAAAACTAACAAAATATATTTTTGAAAGAAATTATCCAGCTGAAACGACAGTGCTGTTTTTTTTTATTTTTTAATATATTTTATTGATTTTTCACAGAGCGGAAGGGAGAGGGATCGAAAGTCAGAAACATCGATGAGAGAGAAACATCGATCAGCCGCCTCTTGCACGCCCCCTACTGGGGATGTGCCTGCAGCCAAGGTACATGCCCTTGCTGGAATCGAACCTGGGACCCTTCAGTCCGCAGTCCAACGCTCTATCCACTGAGCCAAACCGGTCTCAGTGACAGTGCTATTTTACACACCCTGAGGTTCGTGGTAAATGCCACCAAGCCCCAGCCGGTGTGTCTCCGTGGTTACAGCGTCAGCCCGCACACCTAAGGGCCTCAGGTTTGATTCCCAGTCAAGGGCACAGACCGGGGTTGCAGGTCCGATTGCCCCGTCAAGGTGCTTATGGGAAGGAGGCTACCAATGTTTGTGTCTCTCTCTCGTTGATGTTTCTCTTTCCCTCTCTCTCAAGAGTCCATGAAAACGCATCCTCAGATGAGGATTTAAAAAGAAAGTAGCATTAATGACAGTCTCTGCCATAATGCATCCTCCAAAGCCTTCACCACCTCTACAGAGGGGCTCTTTCCATGTGAGATCAGACATTCAGAGGTTCTCAGAACTGGAACACAGGCACCTTTGTGGGGACATTCTACCCACCACACCCCCCTTAAGGCAGCCCCTCGCTGGAAGCCCTGGTTTTACGCTTCTCTTTGTTAACATCGCGGACACAGTGCTGAGAACCTTGACCTTGTTCTCTACAATCATGGCTTTTCAGAAAGCTTGCCAGTTGAAATTACATTAGAAAATGGAATGACCTACTCTTGCCTCAAGGGTCTCAGCCATGCCTGTGCCTTTGACACAGAGCTGAGGCCTCTGCTTTCCAAAGAAATAGGACCTCAGGTCCCTTCTCAGACAGGGCCGGATCTAGAATCTTCCTATATAATAAAAGAGAAACATGCAAATTTGATTGGCTATGCTACCAGCCAATCAGGAGCGGGGGCGGGGCCAAGTGGCATGAGTGTGAGGCCCAGGGGTGGAGATGAAATGGCAGTGGCCGTGAGTGCCCAGTCCCCGGGCCGGGTGGTTGCAGGCAGCTGGGGCTGAGCTGAGCAGGGTGATGGCTGGGTGCCCAAGGCCTGGCTGGGGGTGAGCCATCAGTTGGACAGGCTGGGGGTGAGCCATCAGTTGGACATCCCCTGAGGGCTCCCAGTATGAGAGGGGGCAGGTTGGGTTGAGGGACCACCTATCCCCACTGCACGGATTTCATGCACCGAGCCCCTAGTATCTAATACTAGCATATAATAAAAGCCTAATATGCAAATCAAACAAACAGTGGAATGACTGGTCATTATGACATGCATTGACTGCCAGGGAGCAGATGCTCAATGCAGGAGCTGCCCTCAACAGGCAGGCCCGAGGCCAGCCAAACCTGGTGCCAGTAAAGGCCATTCCCCATCGTCCCGTCCCTCTGGTCGCCCCACAGACTGGCCCTGATCACTGGCTAGGCCTAGGGACCCTACTTATGCAGGAATTTCATGCATTGGGCCTCTAGTCCTATATACTAAAACCCTGACATGCAAAGCAACCGAAAGGTAGAACCACAGGTCATGACATCCGAGGAGCACCAGGGGGCAGATGCTCAACCCAGGAGCTGGCCCCTGGGGGCCCACCAATCACCCAGAGGCTCAACTTCGGCTCAAGACTGGCAATCCCAAGGGTGGTGGCGGGCGCCTCTCCCCTCTCCGCTGCAGGTGAGCGGTAAAGAGCAAGGGGACCTAGACTGTGAGAGGGTGCAGGCCGGGCTGAGGGACTCCCCGCCCCAGTGCACAAATGCTGTGCACTGGGCCTCTAGTCCCTTCATAAAGCCTTTGCTTTGACCCTATAAAATAATTGCTCACTAAAATTGGACCTACACTGGCACCACCGCCTCTCCCAGCGCCGGATCAGGGTGCTGGAATCAGAAACCTCTGAGAGGCCTTGTTGCTTCATGGGGTGCATGTGACAAGCCAGGGAGGAGGACAGGAAAGGGCCAGGATGTGAGGAGAACTCATTCTAAAGTCTGCCCTTCCCGCCGAGACCGGTTTGGCTCAGTGGTAGAGCCTCAGCCTTTGGACTGAAAGGTCCCGGGTTCGATTCCAGTCAAGGGCATGTACCTTGGTTGCGGGCACATTCCCAGTAGGAGTTGTGCAAGAGGCAGCTGATCGATGTTTCTGACTTTCTATCCCTCTCTCTTCCTCTCTGTAAAAAATCAATAAAATATATATTTTAAAAAAATAATAAAAAATAATAAAGTCTGCCCTTCCTGTGTCCCAACTTCTCAGGATCAGCGCCCAAGCGAGGTGCGATTTCCCGCTTTAACGGGAGGAGACAGGACCCGCGGCTAGTGGAGCAGCAATGGTGCAGGGATTCCAACCAAGACCCGGGCCGGCCCATATGTCCACCGTCCAGGTATCATTGCTGACTTGGACACATAAGGAACTATTTGACATTGAAACTGGGACTCAGAACTGAGACATTGAAACCGAGACTCAAACGTTTTTTGTTCTTATATGTTTAGTTCCAGTATGCAGATGCAAGTTTTTTTTAAAGGAAAGAAATGGGGGTGGGGGGAATAGATATAGAGGCAAAGAAGCATTGAACACACTGTCAAACTACAGCCGGAAGCCAGGGAAGGGTGGGGTGGGGGGGGGGCTGAAAGAGATCAACCAAAGGACTTGTATGCATGCATATAGGCATAACCAATGGATTCAAGACACTGGGGGGGGGGGGTGGTAGGTGAGGGCATGTGCTGGGGGGTAGAGGAGGCTGTGGGGAGGTCAATGGGAAGGGAAAAAAGGAAACATATGTACTACTATTTGTAATACTTTAAAGAAAAGAAAAAAAAAAAGACCCGGGCTCGGAACCACGGCCTTTTCAAACGTGTCCCGCAAAGGGAGCCACCGCCACCCGCCGCACCTTCAACCCACGGGTCCCCAGAGAGCCTTCAGGACGCGAGACTAAGCCGCCATCTGGGAGAAAAAGGGACCAAGCGGGCACTGAAATGACTTGTATGTGAACCAATCCCAAATTGTCACAAAGAGGAGGGGCGGGTTTATGCAAAACACACCCAGCAGGGAGCGCGGTGGGAAAGGCAATAAAGAATTCCATTTAAATCTGTTTCTACAACCTGCTACTATTTTTAAGAAAGAGAATAATAAAAACAACTGGGTGTAAGAAACATGACATATTGAAGACAACCCAATTTTTAATGCCAGAAAAGTAACCACAAGCGGAAAAGCTACAGGAAGGGTAAGCCTGGCGCGGCGGCAGAGACGACGGTATCGCTTCTCGGCCTTTTGGCTAAGATCAAGTGTAGTATCTGTTCTTATCAGTTTAATATCTGATACGTCCTCTATCCGAGGACAATATATTAAATGGATTTTTGGAGCTGGGAGATGGAATAGGAGCTTGCTCCGTCCACTCCACGCATCGACCCGGTATTGCAGTACCTCCGGGAACGGTGCACCCCCTCGGGGGAACAATGGCGGTTCAAAAAAAGACTTAACTTGCTTCCCTTAAGCAGCGGGTAGTTAGCTACAGCCTGTTACTTCCTACGGGATTTAAGGAACAGAAAGTGCAGGAGACTGAGGCGCAGCCAACTCTTAACCAGAAGACAGACTGGTCTTTTTTTGAGAAGTGTCTGTTTTAGGTCCTTTGCCCATTTTTTTTATTGGATTGTTAATCTCCCTTTTATTTAGTTGTATGCATAGGACCAATTTTTGAAAATGACTTATGAAAGCCAGAAATGAAAAATAGAACCTTCAGGTTATTTACAATTTGTTCTCCAGATCACAAACAAGCAATGACGTTATTGAAGATGTAGAAAAATGAACGTTCCTGTGCTGATAGCAGGCTTATAGATTTATTCTTATTTGGTTGTTTGACAACATAGTCAAAATGTTATAAGTACGTACCCTTTGACCCGGAAATACAAACTCGAGGGAGCTGGCCTTGAGAGCCGAGCTAGCCTTTCTGTGTGGGGGCGGGCCTCCAGCCAGCTGCACCTCCCCGGCCCGGGGGAAGCCCGTCTGCCTTTAGAAATGGGGTGGAAGGAAAAGAAGAAACGGGCAAGCACACACACTCTGCTCGAGGCACGCGCAAGCCCTGTTTCTCTTTCTCCCCCTCCCTCTAATATCAGTAAAAAGCTACAATAAAAAATACGTTATGACACTGCAGCTTATCCTGGGGGGGAGGGCTGTGTCTGTGCCCTTTGCAGATTTTTACTCTGAGCTCGTTTTTACCGTCACCAAACCTCACTGTGAGGAAAGAAAAATGGCGCCTGTCCCCCCACCTTTCCGAAACAGAGATCTGTTTTAAGGTCGTCGGTTTCATCGCTCCCGTCTTTCTGGGTTTTGCGTCTTTTATACTGGAGTTTGCGATCATGCGTCACCACAGTGGTTTGAATGGTGTCTGCAGCGGAAAAGAACCAGCCGCGGTGTTTGGGGGCGGAGGTAGGGGGCGGCCTGGGGCGGCTCGCCGGCCTCGCGGTCCACTTGGACGAGATCCGCTGCGCGTGGAACCTGGTCACGTGGCTCTCCAGATCCCCCGCAAGCGTCTCTACGTTCCGACTCCGTGTCGCGCTGCCGCAGGGAGCAGGCGGGCGGCTAACACGCCGCGGGCCCTTTAAGCGCCCAGAGGCCGCGGGGGTCCGGATCCCACGCGGCGCGCGCTGATGACGCAAACGCTGCGCCGGAAGTGCGGCTGTCGGCCGGCTCCGTGATGGCTGCTGCCGGGGCGCGCTGGAACCATGTGTGGGTCGGCACCGATACCGGGATCCTGAAAGGTGGGTGGCAGCAGCCGGCTTCGGGAAGTGGGGGACGGGGCCGCCCGCTCGGGACCCGGCGTGACTGACGCCCGCGTCCCGCAGGGGTGAACCTTCAGCGCAAACAGGCGGCGAACTTCACGGCGGCGGGGCAGCCCCGGCGCGAGGAGGCGGTGAGCGCCCTGTGCTGGGGCGCGGGCGGGGAGACCCAGGTGAGCGGCCGCGGCCGGGCCGGTGCTGGGGGTCCGCTGGCCTCGCGCTCCTCGCCATCCTGCCCTCCTGCCTCCTCCGCCCGCAGATCCTGGTGGGCTGCGCCGACAGGACCGTGAGGCACTTCAGCACCGAGGAGGGCGCATTCCAGGGCCAGAGGCACTGCCCCGGCGGCGAGGGCACGTTCCGAGGCCTCGCCCAGGTCGATGGGTAAGACCGAGCCCCTCGCTGCACGCTTAGGGAGAGCGTCGCGGCACCCCGAGGACGGCCCAATAACGGCGATCGATCCCTAGGTGACTCGGACCTGGACTCGGGGACAGGGACGTGTATCTGCCTTCTTTCGTTCATTCCTGCAACAAACCTTTAGTGGGCACCTGCTGAGTTACAGGCATTGAGCAGAGCGCAAGGGCCGCAGGTGAACCAGACACGCACGCAGTGCCTACTGCTTCCCAGTTGGCACCCCCCAGGGATTTCCTCCCGATTCCACGACCTGTGCGTGACCCTGAGCAAGTCATTTCATGGTTTACTAGTCGAGGGTGCCTTTAAAGGGGGGCTAACAACCACTCACAACGTGACGAAGCTCCCACAGGAGAGGGCAGGAGGAAAGTGCCGGTGGTCAGTTGCTGGCCAGCTTTCTTCCTAAATGAAGAGGGGAGGTTGTGGGCAGGCCCCGTGGGTTTGGTCATTCCGGCAGGTGAGGTCTGCGAGGCTCTGGGGCAGAGAGAAGTTTAAAGTAGGCCTTGAAGGATCGGTAAAATGTTGACAGGTGGAGAACCGGGTAAGGGCATTTTAGAAAGAGGCTACTTCCTGGGCAGAGGCCACGCGTTGGTGTCGGGCCACAGGGTACCTTTCCGGGGAGATAAATTGCATTTGGGGGGTGGACGCTGAGGAAGCAATTTATTTTATTTTTAAAACATATTTTATTGATTTTTTAAATTTTTTTTTTACAGAGAGGAAGGGAGAGGGACAGAAAGTCAGAAACACTGATGAGAGAGAAACATCCATCAGCTGCCTCTTGCACACCCCCCTCTGGGGACGTGCCCGCAACCAAGGTACATGCCCTTGACCAGAGTCGAACCTGGGACCCTTCAGTCTGCAGGCTGACGCTCTATCCACGGAGCCAAACTGGTGAAGGCTGAGGAAGCCTTTTAATACAAGGCGGGCAGGGTCGGTTGGGGTTGACTGTAAAGGGCTGTCAGTGCCAGGCTGAGAGACTGGCATTTCTGTTCCGGAGGCGGTGGGCGGTCCTGGTTTCTGAGCAGCAGTGCTGTGGTGCTAGCTGCGAGCCGGTAGGATGAGGATGGAGGGCGAGCTGGGGAGCGGGCAGCTGGGAGACTATCGCCGCAGGCGAGGCAGGCGATACAGACCCTGGACCAAGGTGGAGAGGCTGGGCAGATGTGAGGAGCATAGGCTCGGGCTGGGCAGCCTCTAGGGAGAGACCGGCTGGGGCTTCTTGGGAGGAGTACGCGGTGGGGGAGCAGGGGGTTGGCAATTAGCACTGGAACCCACCTAGACAGGGAACTCAAGAGAAGAAGCCGGTGTTTGACGTTGGCCAAACCCTAAATTAAGCCCAACCAGTCCCAGTGCAGTCCTCTCAGTGACTGATCTGACCCCTGGTGACTGAAGACAGACCCAGAGAGGCCTGCAGAGCCAGCTCGCCCTCCATCCGCATCCCACCGGCTCGCAGCTAGCACCCCAGCACTGCTGCTCAGAAACCAGGACCGCCCACCGCCGCCGGACACAAATGCCAGTCTCTCAGCCCGGCACCGACAGCCCTTACAGTCAACCCCAACCGACCCTGCCCGCCTTGCATTCAAATGCTTCCTCGGCGTCCACCCCCCCCCCCCCAATGCAATTTATCTTCCCTGAAAGGTACCCTGTGCCCCTCGATGTAGCTGTGGACTACAGAGGCGCTTCGCTTTGGAGAATCATGGACTTGGCATTTGCCAAGTGGGCAAACCTTGTCATTGCTCAGAGCCTCTGTTTCTTCACTTATAAAACCTGTCGATTAAATACTGTACTACTACACTGGAGCCAAAAATTGTCCAGCCCCACTTTACCTGGATGCTTTCTTAGGAAGAGGGCTGGTTAGAGTCTAGTTAATGTGTGTGTGTGTGTGTGTGTGTGTGTGTGTGTGTGTGTGTGTGTGAGAGAGAGTGTGTGTGTTTGTGTGTGTGTGTGTGAGAGAGAGTGTGTGTGTTTGTGTGTGTGTGTGAGAGAGAGTGTGTGTGAGAGTGTGTGTGTGTGTGTGAGAGAGTGTGTGTGTGTGTGTGTGAGAGTGTGTGAGTGTGTGTGTTTGTGTGAGTGTGTGTGTAAGGGGGGTGGGGGGTCGACTGGGGCTTAGAGAATATTTCCATACTTTTCTTTTTTATTGATTTTTCACAGAGAGGAAGGGAGAGGGAGAGAGAGTCAGAAACATCGATGAGAGAGAAACATCCATCAGCTGCCTCCTGCACACCCCCACTGGGCATGTGCCGGCAACCAAGGTACCTGTCCTTGACCAGAATCGAACCTGGGACCCTTGAGTCCGCAGGCCGGCGCTCTATCCACTGAGCCAAACCGGTTTCCACACTTTTTTTTTTTTTTTTTAATGTATTTTATTGGTTTTTTACAGAGCGGAAGGGAAAGGGATAGAAAGTCAGAAACATCCATGAGAGAGAGACATCGATCAGCTGCCTCTTGCACGCCCCCTACTGGGGATGTGCCCGCAGCCAAGGCACATGCCCTTGCCAGAATCGAACCCGGGACCCTTCAGTCCGCAGTCCGACGCTCTATCCACTGAGCCAAACCGGTCTCGGCTCCACACTTTTTTTTTTAAATATATTTTTTTTTATTGATTTTTTTTTTTTTACAGAGAGGAAGGGAGAGGGATAGAAAGTCAGAAACATCGATGAGAGAGAGGCATCGATCAGCTGCCTCCTGCACACCCCCCACTGGAGATGTGCCCGCAGCCAAGGCACATGCCCTTGCCAGAATCGAACCCGGGACCCTTCAGTCCGCAGTCCGACGCTCTATCCACTGAGCCAAACCGGTCTCGGCTCCACACTTTTCTTTTTTAAACCTAACTCTCTCCTTCCTCTCCCTGCAGCACCCTCATCACGTGTGTGGACTCGGGGATTCTCCGGGTCTGGCGTGACAGTGACAAGGCGTCCTCCTCTGACCCGGTGAGGCTCCCCTCCCCTGGCCCTCTTGGTTGGGGAAGGTGGGAGCCAGGGGAGGAGTGGAATGAGGGCTTTGGGGGAGGCTGATCAGAGATTCAGGAATGGACGCCCATTTCCCCCTCTCATCTCTCATTCTTTTCAGCTCCTGGAACTGAGGGTGGGCCCCGGGGTGTGTAGGATGCGCCAAGACCCAGTGCACCCCCATGTAGTGGCCACAGGGGGGAAGGAGAATGCTTTGAAGGTGTGGGACCTGCAGGGGTCCGAGGAGCCTGTGTTCAGAGCCAAGAACGTGAGTGACGGAGAGGGAGGAACTGGGTCTGGGGTCCAGGGAGGCTGGGGCAGAGACCAGATGGGCTTTCGGGATGATGGCGGGGGGCACACTAGCTCCCCACAGCCTGTCCCCCACTGACCCGCTCCGCCAGGTACGGAATGACTGGCTTGACCTGCGAGTTCCCATCTGGGACCAGGACATACAGTTCCTCCCTGAGTCACGGAAGCTGGTCACCTGCACAGGGTACCACCAGGTGAGGCACCACCCCACCCTTACCTCCCACTGGCTTCGGCAGCCTCTTAAAGAAACAGCTCCCCCCGAGGCTCTGCCCCCGGCCTTCCTCCCAGCCGTCCTTCCCACCACCCTCCCACCCCGAGCTCCCAGAGGAGGGAGCCCGCCTTTGCCCGTCTCAGCCCCGGAGCCTTCTCGTACTGTGTTCTAGGAGGGAGTTTGCCGACCCATGACTCTTCACGCTCCCGAATCTGGGGGAGGGGAGGGGAGGGGGGGAGGGGAGGGGAGGAGGGAGCGTTTCCTTCCCAGTAGGTTTACAGGGGGGCGGTGTCACCAGAGGGCATCGGGCCGCATGTCGGGAGAGCAGGTTTCCGGTCCTGATGCAGCCTCTTTTTTTTTTTTAATATATTTTATTGATTTTTTTACAGAGAGGAAGGGAGAGGGATAGAAAGTCAGAAACATCGATGAGAGAGAGACATCGATCAGCTGCCTCTTGCACACCCCCCATTGGGGATGTGCCCGCAGCCAAGGTCCATGCCCCTGACCGGAATCGAACCCGGGACCTTTCAGTCTGCAGGCCGACGCTCTATCCACTGAGCCACACCGGTTTCGGCTTGATGCAGCCTCTGATTGGCCGCGGGCCCGGCTCGCCTCTCCTCTGGCCGCAGCTCCTCAGCGCCACGGGAAGGGCCGGGCGGGGCCGGGTCCCTGGGTTCCCGTTTCCTCGGCTCTGCACACTGAAGTCTGAGCTTGGTGATACGCTCCTGCCGCAAACACACTGGAGGACTTCCCCGCCCTCCCTCGTTCAGGCCACACCCCGCGGCTTGAAACTGGGCATCCGCTGACAATTGCACTGCCTTGCTTTTCCACGCCAGGAGGGGAGGATGGGGGGGAAGGTGGGGTCACACATGAAGATGAGGGGTGCTGCCACTTGCCAACCTGGGGGACCACTCCCCTGGGCCCTGTCCATTTATGCTGCTAAGCAGGCCTCCCCCACCCCCAACACTCGGAGAACAGGGCTCCATTCCCAATGAGAAAGTTTCTCTAAGAGTGGGTCAGAAACGGGAAAGCAGTATATGAAGGAGACGTGGGGGTGTTCCCTGGCCGGTGTGGCTCAGTGGACAGAGCGTCGGCCTGCGGACTCAAGGGTCCCAGGTTCGATTCCGGTCAAGGGCACGTACCTTGGCTGCAGGCACATTCCCAGTGGGGGGTGTACAGGAGGCAGCTGATCGATGTTTCTCTCTCATTGATGTTTCTAACTCTCTATCCCTCTCCCTGCCTCTCTGTAAAAAAAATCAATAAAAAAAATATTTTAAAAATAATGTGGGGGTTTGGGGAGAGGGTGCCCTTGTGATAGTGACGTTTCCTTCCAGGTCCGTGTCTATGATCCAGCCTCCCCCCAGCGCCGGCCAGTCCTAGAGGCCACCTATGGAGAGTACCCCCTGACAGCTATGACCCTCACTCCCGGGGGCAAGTGAGTGCGTAGAGGGCAGAGAGAGGGGTCAGGAGGGACTTCAGGGGCTCCCGCTGACCCCACTGCCTCTGGTCTGCTCCTCAGCTCGGTGATTGTGGGAAACACTCATGGGCAGCTGGCAGAAATTGACCTTCGGCAAGGTAGTGGCCTGGGGAGCCGTGGGGGGTCCGGGGAGGGGGCAGGATTCCCTGAGGCAGTACCTGGGGTAGTCGAACCGTCACTTAGGTATCAGTTCGGGTTCAAATCCTGCTTTCAAAGGCTGTATGAGCCCTAACTGGTGTGGCTCAGTGGATAGAGTGCCGGCCTACGGACCGAAAGGACCCAGGTTTGATTCCGGTCAAGGGCATGTGCCTTGGTTGCGGGCACATCCCCAGTGCAAAGAGGCAGCCGATCGATGTTTCTCTCTCACTGATGTTTCTAACTCTCTATCCTTCTTCCTTCCTCTCTATTTAAAAAAAAAAAATCAAAATATATTTTAAAAAATCAGTAAAATATGCTTTTAAAGAGAAAAAGCTGTATGAGTTTGGACAGCTCCCTGTGCCTTAGTTGACCTGTAAAATGCATTTAAGGCTAACTCCTATCTCAGCATTGAGGATTAAATCCCGAGGTGAAAAATGATTCTAACAGTAAACACTCAGCTCTGGCGGTTTGGCTCGCCTAATGCCCCCCCCCCCCCCTTTCTCCAGGGCGCCTGCTGGGCTGCCTGAAGGGGCTGGCGGGCAGCGTCCGAGGGTTGCAGTGCCACCCTTCCAAGCCTCTCCTAGCCTCCTGTGGCCTGGACAGAGTCCTGAGAGTGCACAGGATCCGGAGCCCCCGGGGCCTGGAGCACAAGGTGAGCTGCTGTCTCCGGTGCCCCCCCTCTTCTTCCCGCGCACGTCACCGGCGTGACTCTGAAGGTCCCGGATCTCTTGCAGGTTTACCTGAAGTCTCAGCTGAACTGCCTGCTCCTGTCAGGCCGGGATGACTGGGAGGTGAGTGGTTGGGTCTGGGGAGGCTGGAACCAAGAGCACAGATGTGAGAATGGATGTCCCGTGTGGGGAGAAGGAAGCAGCTGGGACAGACCGGAGCTGTCCCTCTCCCTGCAACATGGCTTCTTTTTTTGTGAGGAGTGTGCATAGCTACAGTCCTGACAGGCTCCCTGCCCAGAGTGACACAGGAGCGTGGAAGGGCATGGTTTCCCAGAGCAGGAAAGAAAGGGGGGGGGTACCTGGCAAGATCACTTTTCTGGGGGGTCTCCGGTGCCCCTGACTCCTATGCCTTTCTCCACTCACTAGGATGAGCCGCAAGAGCCTCAAGAGCCCAGGAAGCTGTCCTCGGAAGACGCAGAGGCAGACGAGCTCTGGGCCTCTTTGGAGGCAGCTGCCAAGCGCAAGCTCCCCGATTTGGAGCAGGCGTCGGGGGTCCAGCAAACCAGGAGGAAGAAGAAGCGGCCCGGCTCCACCAGCCCCTGAAGGGCCCGATCCCACTTTGTAAATAAACAGCTGACACCTGGCCTTTTGTGATGGGAGAAGTTAAAGGGGTGGCTGCTCTGGGAGCTGGGGCGGCGGGATATCTGACGTCACAAAAGCTTGCGGGAGCCCTGTGGGCTGGAGCGGTGGCACCGAGTGCCGGGCGAGCCGGGCCCTAGCGGGCCATGGGCTGCTGCCAAGGCAGGGTCTCGAATACTAATGCGAAGCCCAAGGAGCCCAGATCGGAGGAAGTCGAGGAAGGTGGGAACAGAAACACAGCTGGGGCGTCCAGGGAGCGGGAGCGGGAGCGGGGTCAGGGTCAGGAGGGGGGATGGGGGAGTGGAGTTCAGCGGCCGCTTCCTCCTCGCAGACAACGAGGAGGTCGATGCGGAGAAGACGAACCACCGGAATCGCAAGTCTAGCGATAGCCTTTTGATCACCGTGCTGTGGCGGCGGCTGTCCTTGTTTAGCCGTCGGGGCTCGCGGTCAGCCAAGAGGCAGTCAATCAGGCATGGGTCTACGTTCCAGGAAAGCAACCAGCAGGATATCCGGGAGGAGCCGGAGAAGGGATGACCCCAGCCCTGCTCGCAGTCCTCCCCAGCTTCCAGAGAATAAAGTTTCTAACGCGTACTAGCTGGAGCGCTCGTGCCTATGCTGCTCCGCTGCCCGCACCAGCCGTGCTGCGGTCTCTTTAAGGGTCCTCCCCAGAGGCTGGCCCCGCCCAATGGGCCCCTGCTCTAGTTCCTAGGGGCGGGGTCACGACAGCGGCCTAGCCAATGGGAGAGCGGAGTCCCTCTTGTATTCGGGTGGGGGCGTGTCCCCCGGGTTGCCCGGCACGAATAGGCGTGTACCGCCCTGTAGTCGCTGGGGGCGGGGCTACATGTGGGTGACGTGGCGGCTTCTAGTCTTTGGTCGAGTTTCGGAGGCTTCCGCGCCCGGGGAGTAGGCGGTGACGGCCCAGGAGATTGTGGCAGCGGCGGCGGCGGCAGGCGGCGGAGAGGAGGTAGGACTTGTGCGAAGAGTGGCCAGGCCGCCGAGTCAGCTCGGGGCCGCGGCTTCCCGGAGGCGATGACGGGTGGGGGGCGGGGGGGAGGGAAGGAAACCAGGGGCGAGCGGACAAGTCTTGCCGGCCGGACTCCGGCTGAGCGAATGCCTCGGCGTCCAATCAGGAAAGCCGCTATTAAGAAAGACGTCGGCATTAACTAATCATTAGTTGCAGTCCCCTAGAAGGCGGAGTTTGAGTGGGGGGCGGGACTTCCTGTTTCAAATAAACACCCAGAGATTTCTCCCCCTCCGCCCACCGAAGTGTGTCCCCCCCTCGGAGGGTCCGTTACCCTTTCTCCCTGAGGCGGGGAAGGGACCCGTGGATCCAAGAGGGCCCAGTTGGGGCCTGGGGGCAGTCGCACGGGCTGAGCTGGAGCTCTGGGGCCGCGGGTCCTGCCTTTGGCCCTGTCTCTGCTTCAGGGCCCCCAGCCCGCGCTCCGGCTGCCCGAGCCAAGTTGGAAGAAGAGTGAGGAGGGGAGCGGCTTAGGCCGGAGAGGAAGTGGGGCCCCGCCTGTTGCCGGCCGGCACCAGGATCTGCGGTTGGCTTTGGGGCACAAGGATCTGCTGATTGAGGGCAGGGGGGTGATTTCTGGGGAAGAGGCCTGAGAATGACACTCTCCCCTCCACGACAGTCCGAGGTTATGCGTCTCAATGATCCCGCGGAAACGCTACGGGACTAAGAACACGGATCAGGGTGTCTACCTGGGGCTCTCAAAGACACAGGTCCTGTCCCCTGCAACTGCTGGCAATAGCAGCAGCGACATCGCCCCTCCGCCCCCCCCAGTGGCCCTGGCGCCTCCCCCTCCCGACACCATGTCCTGCCGGGATCGGACCCAGGAGTTCTTGTCCGCCTGCAAATTCCTGCAGAGCCGCCAGGTAAGCACCAGGAGTGGGAAAGAGGGGCAGGGGGCGCTCCGCTCCGAGCTGGGAGAGGCAGTGTCCAGCACTGCTGGTTGAGGGCATTCTTGGGGGAGCCAGATGGGGAGCTGACCAGGCTTGGGGTGGGGTGGGGCGGTGGGATCAGGAAGAGGTGGGCTCGCTACCTGCAGCCAAGCAGACAGGCCTTTTCCTGTGAGGAGTCTGTAGGGTAGGGATGCTGGCCCTGAAGGAATATCTCGGGATGAGAGGTGGCTACGATCTATTTACTGGGTTTGCATAAGGAGACAGCCACTTTGGATTCTAGTTCTGAGATAGGCCTGCCACAGGTCTGCTCTGTCTTTCTCTGTAAACTGAAGGAAGTTTCCTAGAAGAGGAACTTTTATCAGAATCCATTTAGGGTGCTTTTTAAAAGGCTGCCTTCTCTTGTCTTGATTCAGACTCTGTGAATGTAGGTGGGACCCCAGCGACTGTCATTTCAAACGCTTTCTCCGCTCGGCCCTGTTAACACCTGCTCTCCCAAATGCTCTCCACGAGCTTTCCAGTTATCCCCTCTGAGTCCCAGATCGGGAGACCAGAGCAATAATCCGAGCTGTTTATCTAGTCTTTACGGGGTACCGGCTGTTTCGCTGAAACACTTTCACAACCCCGTGTCCTTTAATCTCAGCAGCAGCAGTAAGCAGTGTGAGGATGGTCTTCCTTTTATAGGAGGGGAAATACAGGTTCGGAATGGATGAGGGTCCCTTGCCCTAAACACCCCGGCTGCTCAGTGACGGAATCAAGATTTGAACCCGGGTCTCTGTCTTCAAATCGGGGCCCTCTTCTGCTACTACGACCAGTTATACCCTCCGGTCAGGAATCCCATCAGTCCTAGAGAGAGTTTAGGGAGCAGCTGAGAACAGTGAAAGCTGGTGATGGGGAAGGAGGGAGGATTCAACTTCCACCTGTTGCCATTGCTTTGCAGAACGGCATACAGACAAACAAACCAGCTCTCCGCGCTGTCCGGCAGCGCAGTGAATTCTCCCTCATGGCCAAGTGAGTGGAGAGGGATGCGGGCTGATGCGGTGGCAGAGGAGAAGCGGGCGGGCTGGGATGGGTTGGGTGGAGCTGAGGGGGGGTTGGCTCTCTCCTGCTCTTCCCCACGGTGTTCTCCCTGACGCTCGCTCTCTCGCTCGCTCGCTCGCAGGCGCATTGGGAAAGACCTCAGCAACACGTTTGCCAAGCTGGAGAAGCTGACGATCTGTGAGTGTTCTTGGGGTGCTTCAGGGCTGGGGCCGCGGACCCGGGGGGGGGGGGGGGGAACCGGACTCCCTGAGCTCCTCTGTGACTCACCGCCGTCCATGGCTTGTCTCTGCAGTGGCAAAGCGCAAGTCCCTCTTCGACGATAAAGCGGTGGAGATCGAGGAGCTCACTTACATCATCAAACAGGTGAGCGGCGAGCGGGCACGAGAGCCCGGGTTTCCAGTCGGAGCACCTCCGTCCTTTTCCATTGCCAGGGCGCCCCAGAGCGGGGTCTGGAGCCAGCCCCAAACTTCTTGCTCACCCACTGACTCTCTAAATATTGTGGGTTTATATATATACACACGCACACACACACACACACACACAATTTTTTTACAGAAAGGAAGGGAGAGGGAGAGAGAGTTAGAAACGTCGATGAGAGAGAAATGTCAATCAGCTGCCTTTTGCACACCTCCCACTGGGGATATAAATGCCTGCAACCAAGGTACATGCCCTTGACTGGAATCGAATCTGGGACCCCTGAATCCACAGGCCGGCGCTCTAGCCACTGAGCCACACCGGTCAGGGCTCTAGACATTGTTTTATTACCTGCTGTGGACAGAACACGGGCACTTGTCTCCCCAAACGAGACAAGAGTCTGCCTTCAAGCGTTCACTGTCCAGAACAGCGCCCAGCGCCCCAACACGAGCAGGAGGTGAGCGTGTGGGAAGCATTTTAGGAAACGGTGAAGGAAAGGGGGGGCGTGTGTTACACTGTCAACAACGACGATTTTAAAAAATGCACGGAACAGTCTGGAACACTGGGAACGGTTTTTTAGAGGGGGTCAGATCTGAGCTAGTTTTAAAGCTTGTGTAGAGCCCTCGAAGAACATTCCAGACACAGCAGACGGAGTGCAGAGGTATGGCTCTCCAGAGGGAAAGCTCAGAGGCCTGCGCTGCTTGTGCTGTTTAATAAACCCAGCCCCCAAAGCTCTGTGCTCTCTTTCCTCGCTCTGTTCTTTGTATTTATTTATTTAGTCACTAGAGGCCCGATGCAGCGGGGGCCCGTCTTCCCCCGGCCACCGGCACCCGGCCCAGCTTCCCTCGCAGCCCCGCCTTCATCCCCAAGGATGCCGGGTCTAATTAGCATATTAGGCTTTTATTACTATAGATTACTTTTTTAACTGATTGATTTTAGCGAGGAAAGGGGAGAGCAATACTGGTTTGTTCCACTTATTTTTGCATCAGCGGGTGATTCTTGTAGGTGCCCTGACCGGGGATCAAACCCGCAGCCTTGGTCTCTGATCCAGTGGTCGGCAGACTGCGCCCCCGTTGACTAATGAGTTTGCCGACCTCTGCGCTACCCGCCTGAGCGGCCTGGCCCGGCTGTTTGCTTCTTCACAGCACTCGAGTCACTTCAGCGTTCTGTGTGGTCAGCTCGTTATGTGTACTGTCTGTCTTTGTTCTCCCAACTCCCTCATTTCCCTCAACAATGGGAAAAAAGGAAGTGCCCCAAGACTGGAGATCTTTTTCCTCCCTGCCTGTTCACGGATGAACCCCAGATGCCTGTGGCAGGTCTGGCATGTAGAGGCGCTGGCAGGAGATGGATGAGGCTTGAGAAGATGCTAGATTTATACGGTCTGGAGGGGAACCAGAGCGTGGCTGAGGCTTGAAAGGGAGCCTGGCGGCCGCTGGGAAGACGGGGGTGGACTTTTGAGGGAGTGTGGACCCACCCCGAATGCCACGGGCTGTGAGGACGGTTCGAACCCGGATCCCAGTTCTGTCTGAGACGCCGGTCTAGCCCAGGTCTCCACCAGGATTCCTTGCTTTCCCAGCACAGCGCACTGAGAGTAAACTGTGAGGCGGAAGGACCGTGGGAGGGGGGCGGGGAAACACGAGCATGGGTGGGCAGGGAGGCCAGGAAGGACCCTGCTGCCGTTCCTGCAGTTACTCAGGGCCGTGGTCGGCAAACTGCGGCTCTTTGGCCCTTGAGGGTGGCTCTTCCACAAAACGCCACGGCCTGGGCGAGTCTGTGCTGAAGAAGTGGCGCTAGAAGAAGTTTAAGTTTAAAACATTTGGCTCTCCAGAGAAATTCCAATCATCGCACTGTTGGTATTTGGCTCTGCTGACTAAGGGGTTTGCCGACCGCTGACCCAGGGCAGAGATGCTTCTGGCAGAGGCCGAAGGGCAGGCGCATTCCAGAGCTGCTGGGCTGGGGAGAAAGGGGGTTCACTACCTGTTGCAGCGTCACTGCAGAGGCGTTCGGGAACCACACCTGACTCAGGCAGGTGGGCTCACACCGCAAGGCCAGCCCTTTGCTCGCTTGGGAGAGAACAGAGGCCCGAGCACCGGAATGCCTGAGCTTCAGTCCCTTAGAAATGAGGAGCTGGTGACAGTCCCCACCTCATGGGGCGACTGTCAGGCTCCCTGGCTTATTCCCAGTCCCTCTCGTCACTGAGTGTGGCTGCCTTGATCTGGGGTGGGCAGCGGACAAGACAGGCGTGTGCTTTCTGTCTTTGGGAAACTCCTTTCTGCGTGGGCAAACTAGGCACTACGCCAGCCAACCGAACAGGCAATTTCAGGCGATGGTAAATTTTTAAAAAATATATATATATTTTAATGATTTTTTACAGAGAGGAAGGGAGAGGGATAGACACTCAGAAACATTGATCAGCTGCCTCCCGCACAACCCCCACTGGGGATGTGCCCGCAGCCAAGGTACATGCCCTTGATCGGAATCGAACCCGGGACCTTTCAGCCCGCAGGCCGACGCTCTATCCACTGAGCCACACCGGCTTCAGCCGGGCTGGATTTTAAATGTCGTGGGAGGAGTGTAAGCAGAGGGGTGTGTGGCCCACTTTGGGTTGCTGTGGGGAGAGGGGTTGCAGCGGGACAGCCCTAGGAGGAAGCCCTAGGAGGCCGGGGAGCTTCTTAGAACAGACGTGGGGGAGGACGGGCTCCGTAGGGGAGGGGAGGGGGCAGGTTCAGCTGGGCTCGGTTCTTTCTAGGTTCCATGTGGGTCACGGGGAAAGAGGAATTGATCTGAACAACTGGTGAAACGCCTTTTGCCAAAATGGAAAGGAAGGGAGACGGGGGAACAGCTCTGAGGGGGATTCAACGTCGTTTTCTGAGTTGAGTTTAAGCAGGAGGGAGGGTGCCAGCTGCCTCGCAGGGTGCACGGCACGCGGTGAACCAGCCCGCGGTTGCTGCTGTGTCTGCCCGGAGCGAGCGCACGGCCGTGCTCGACGGAGCGGGGCTGTGTGGGGCATGAGGGTGGGTGGCTTGGGGGGGAGCGAGAACGGGGTTTAGGAGCTTCTAGCTCGGACGCCGCGGCGGGACGTGGAGAGGAGGCTCTACGGGGGAACCTGGAATGCGGGCTTGGACCCATGACTGAGGGGCTGCACCGGCTCCCGGAGGGACAGACCCGCAGTCCGAGAGCGGCCGAGAGCCTGGAGGGGGTTGGGGCGAGGCTACTGTTTGGGGAGATACAAACGGGGGGTGGGGGGGACTTCGGAGTGGGAGACGGTGTCCCACCTCGTTTTCCCATCCAGCTGAGTCTCCTGTTGTGGTTAGTCCCCCCGATGCTGTGTTCCCATGATCAGAACAGAACCCAAAAGGCACCACCGTTCACCAGTTGTTCAGATCAATTCCTCTTTCCCCGTGACCCACACGGAACCTAGAAAGAACCGAGCCCCGCTGACCCTGCCCCCTCGCCTCCCCTACTGAGCAGCCAGTCAGGACCCCGCTATTGCCTGAACTTGCTATTCCCCTTCCCTTTTCTCCTTCCCCTTCCCTTTTCTCCTTCCTCTGCTTCCTCTCGGCTGGCCGCCCTGGGCCGCACTTTCCTCGGCCATTCTCTGGCGGCCTCCGGCTCCTTTATCAGCGTGGCCCGGGGCAGGCTGTGTGGGGAGTGGATGCGGCTCTGGGCTGGTGTAGAGAGCCGGGCTGTGCTCCTCCTCTTGCGTGTGACCTTCAACAAGTCACAGCTATCATTTTGGCGATGTTCTTTATTTATTTAGTCTCCATCTGAGGACATTCTTCCATTGAGTCTGAGAGAGAGTGGAAGGGAGGGAGAGATAGAGAGAAACATCGATGTGAGAGAGACATGATCGATTGGGAGCCCCCTGCACGTACCCCAGTTTGTAGGCTGGGGATCAAGCCTACCAACAAGGCATGTGCCCTTGACCGGAATTGAACCCAGGACCCTTCAGTCCGTGGGCCAACACTCTGCCCATTGAGCCAAACTGGCTGGGGCTAATTTTTTTTTAAAAATATATTTTATTGATTTTTTACAGAGAGGAAGGGAGAGGGATAGAGAGTCAGAAACATCCATGAAAGAGAAACATCGATCAGCTGCCTCCTGCACGCCCCCTACTGGGGATGTGCCCGCAGCCAAGGCACATGCCCTTGACCGGAATCGAACCTGGGACCTTTCAGTCCACAGGCCGACGCTCTATCCACTGAGCCAAACCGGTTTCGGCTAGGGCTAATTTTTTAAAAAATTGATTTTAGAGAGAGGAAGGAAGAGAGAGAGAGAGAGAGGGAGAGAGAGAGAGAGAGGGAGAGACAGAGACAGAGACAGAGGGAGAGAGAGAGAGAGAGACATCACTTTGTTGTTCAACTCATTGATGCATTTCATTCGTTGGCTGTTGCCTGTATGTGCCCCGGCCGCGGAGCTGACCCACAGCCGTGCCGTATTGGGGTGATGCTCCAAACAGCAGCTATCCGGACGGGGCGCAGTGACACTCTTTTCTTAAGAGCTGTGACGTCGTCGTGTCTTCTGCGAACCCAGACGCGCGAGCCTCCCACGGCGCCAGCCTGAGAGGACTTCTGTGCACAGCAAGTGTGTCATCGGTGCTTCTGGAAAACCACGTCGCCTTTGACTCCCCGTGCTCCCGAGCACCACATAACGCGCTGTTGGTCCACGTGCTCTAGGTTGAGGATTTGGCCGTGACCATGAACTCGGCATCGTGGTGTGAAGTAGGGCAGTGGGGTGGAGGAGCAAACAAGTCATTTACTGACACATTCGCGATGCCATATTTCCCCTCTTCGTTTCTCCTGCGCAGGGACTGAGCCTGACACCACTGCAGAGCTTGGAAAACCCCAGCGGGCCCTTCTGGGGTGCCTTGCAACTGCTAGTGACCCCTCCTCTGTCTTCCGTGCCAGGCGTGTCCACGCGGGAGAGGCGCTGGCCGGGGACCCCTTGGCTGATCCTGTTCTCCCGTCGGCTCTCTCCCCAGGACATCAACAGCCTCAACAAGCAGATCGCCCAGCTTCAGGACTTCGTGAGGGCCAAGGGCAGCCAGAGCGGCCGGCACCTGCAGACCCATTCCAACACCATCGTGGTCTCCCTGCAGGTGGGCCTGGGGGCGGGGCCGGGACACGAAAGGGAAGAGGATCTTGTCTTCCCCTGCTGACTCTTTCTCGTGTTCTCCCAGTCAAAGCTGGCTTCCATGTCCAACGACTTCAAGTCCGTGTTAGAAGTGAGGACAGAGGTGAGTGGCATCTGTGCAGGAGGGCTGGGAGTCGGGGGATAAGGGGCCAAGAGGGAAATGGGAGAGAGACGGGTGGAAGGCAAGGGAAGGGGGACAGGGTCATGGGCCCCCAGGAAGGGGGCGCCTCGCATACCTGCTTTCCAGAAGCCTCAGGACCTCTGTGTTTCTTCCCCAAACCCCAGAACCTGAAGCAGCAGAGGAGCCGGCGGGAGCAGTTCTCGCGGGCGCCTGTGTCAGCACTGCCCCTGGCCCCCAACCACCTGGGTGAGTCACAGGCCACGCAGGAGCCCCCAGGGGCGCAGCTGATTACTCTGGTGGTGTCGGCATCCTCTAAGGGCCGGGGTTGGGTGAGAATACGGAGGCAAGGAAGTCGCTAAGCTTCGCTCTCAGAGGCCAACTTCACTGACGGTGTTCGTGGCACAAACTTGGTTTCCCACGTTCTCATGTTCAGAGGAATAGCAGTTACTGGTATTTTTTGTGCGTTCACTTTATTCACTTTACTTAACGACTTGTCCAGGGTTACAAGGCTGTCAGTGGAACTCGAATTGAGAGCATGCGGGCTTTGAAACTGCTTTTTTATATATGTATGTATATATTTTATTATTGATTTTTTTACAGACAGGAAGGGAGAGGCGGGATAGAGAGTTAGAAACATCGATGAGAGAGAAATATCAATCAGCTGCCTCCTGCACACCCCCCACTGGGGATGTGCCCGCAGCCAAGGTACATGCCCCCGACCAGAATCGAACCTGGGACCTTTCAGTCTGCAGGCCGACGCTCTATCCACTGAGCCAGACCGGTTTCAGCTTGAAACTGCTTTTAACAAATAAAAAAAAGTACTTTGTAAAAAAACACACACACAGCTGACACCGGTGTGGCCCAGTGAATAGGGGCGGTGGCCTGCGGACTGAAGGATCTCGGGTTCGATTCTGGTCGGGGGCATGTACCTTGGCTGCGGGCACGTCCCCAGTGGGGGGTGTGCAGGAGGCGGCTGATCGATGTTTCTAATGGATGTTTCTAACTCTCTATCCCTCTCCCTTTCTCTCTGTAAGAAAAGTCAATGAAATATATTTAAAAACACACACACACAAAACACACGCCCTGTCTTCTCCCGTCAGGAGGCGGTGCTGTGGTGTTGGGGTCCGAGCCCCGGGCCTCCGGGGATGTGGCCATCGACATGATGGACTCTCGGACCAGCCAGCAGCTGCAGCTCATTGACGAGCAGGTAGGCGGCTCTGAGCTGGGGAGGAGCTGGCCCTGGTCTCTGGGGAAGGTGCCCCGGGGCCTGGCCAGCCGGGCGGGGCTCCCAGCTCACGCTCGCCCTCCGCTCTGAAGGACTCCTACATCCAGAGCCGCGCCGACACCATGCAGAACATCGAGTCCACCATCGTGGAGCTGGGCTCCATCTTCCAGCAGCTGGCGCACATGGTGAAGGAACAGGAAGAAACCATTCAGAGGTGAGCCCCCCCCCCCCCTAAACAAGTGCTTTCTCCCCCCGCGGGTGGTGGGCACCCTAACGGTGCCCAGGGACAGCTGTTGGGACAGTAGGGCCCTGCCCACCCCCGACACCGCTCACCGGCTTCCGTGGGGCACCCGTTCCCTGCCAGGCGCCGTGCCAGGCGCGGGGCACGGCGGTGAGGAGGGAAGCAGAGCCCCGCTCTGGCGGAGCCGGGCTTTTGTGAGTGCGTGTGGAATGCGTCGCAGCCGCTGGAAGGAAGGGACAGGGCCCCGCCAGACGGTGGAAGCGCGGGGCGGAGTCAGAGCGGGCGATGTGTTAGCAAAGCGGCTGACCGGGAGGCACGTCGGAGGGGGGGGCAGAGAGGGTCGTTCGGAAGGCCGTGATGTTGGTTAAAGCAGAGACCTGGATGGCAGGAGGGATCCGGCCACGCAGACAGAGGGTGTTCTAGCAGTGCGCGCAGCTGAGGCTCTAAGACGGGACGTTCTTACTGTTTTTAAGAATCAAAGACCACACCTACCGGGGTGGCTCATTGGATGGAGCGTCGGCCTGCGGACTGAAAGGTCCCAGGTTCGATTCCGGTCACGGGCACATACCTTGGTTGCGGGCACATCCCCAGTGGGAGGTGTGCAGGAGGCAGCTGATCGATGTTTCCCTCTCATCGATGTTCCTACTCTATCCCTCTCATTTTGTAAAAAAAAGATAAAGAAAATATATATAAAAAATAAAAAAAAGAATCAAAGGTCAGCATGGCCTGAAAGTAATGAGCAGGGACAGAGAGGGACAGGATGGGGGAGGGGGAGAGCCCACCATGAGAGGGGCCTCTCTGCTCCCCTGGTGCCACCTGCTGCTGTAAGAGGCATTTAAAAACACAGACGTGTGTGCATATTCTCACTGACTTCAGGGAGGAAGGAGAGGGAGAGAGAGAAACATCAGACATCAACCTGGACCTTACAGTCAGCAGGCGGACTTTCTGTCCACTGAGCCGAACCAGTGGGGGCTGGGAGGCATTTTTTCAGCTCTTCCTCTGGCACGGTTATAGCAGCAATTTCAACCCGGGTGCAGCAAAACAGCTCAAAATACACGACATCTGACTCTTAAGTGGGGGACACGGACCTCTCTTCCCCTTAGATTGTCAGATGAAAAAGCGACAGCGGAGCTCCGGCTAGTGTTCTCAGTGGATAGAGCATCCGCCCACCCCCGAAGGGCCGTGGGTTGGCTTCCCAGTCCAGGGCAGGGCAGGGGCATGTACCGGGGCTGCAGGTTGCATTCCTGGCCCCGTTGGGGGCTGGGGCAAGCGGCAACCAATCTACGTGTCTGTCACACGGCTAAAAAGCAACGGAGACAATGTCTTCAGGTGAGGGTTAAGAAAAAGGACAACAGCCAACACAACAATAGCCTGCCTGTGTGAATGAATCAAAATTTTGTTTATCAGATTGGCGAAAAAGATAGTCCATGTTTTGTAGTTGCGTGTGCTGTGAGATGAATAAGGTTGAAAATCACTGGGTTTTAGAGATGTGGGTACAGCGTCGGACCAAGGAGATGCACAGTCCTGCAGTTGCAGACCTGGAAGCGTAGAGGGGAGATTTATTATTAAAAGTACACGCACGGCCGGCCGGTGTGGCTCAGTGGTGGGGCGCTGACCGCCGCACCTGGAGGTCACGGTTTGCTTCCGAGTCAGGGCACGCGCCCACGTTGCAGGCTTGCTCCCTGCAGGGGGCGTGCAGGAGGCGGCCAGCGGATAATTCTCTCATCACTGATGCTCCTCTCTCCCCGCCTCTCCCTTCCTCTCTGAAATCAACACAACTCTACTTTTAAAAATATCTGTTTAAAAAACTTAACGCAAGAGAAGTAGTCTTTTATATTTACTCATGCTTTCACCATTTCCAGTGCTCTTCATTCCTTCCTGAAGACCCACTTTCTTTTTTTTTTTTTTTTTAATGTTTTATTGATTTTTTACAGAGAGGAAGAGGGAGAAGGATAGAAAGTCAGAAACATCAATGAGAGAGAAACATCCATCAGCTGCCTCTTGTGCACCCCCTACTGGGGATGTGCCCGCAGCCAAGGTACGTGCCCTTGACCGGAATCGAACCTGGGACCCTTCAGTCCAAAGACCGATGCTCTATCCACTGAGCCACACCGGTTTTGGCCTGAATACCCACTTTCAATCAGGTATCACTTTCCTTTAACCTGAAGCACTTCAGCATTTTGTGGGGTTTTTTGTTCATCCTTACCCGAGGATATTTTTTTTATTTTGTTTTGTTTTTGTTTTTTGTTTGTTTGTTTTTTTCTTTTTTTCTCTTTATTTATTTACAATGTAACTTATATTTAACTGAGGATATTTTTTAAAATTGATTTTTAGAGAGAGTGTAAGAGAGAGGGAAAGACAGGGAGAAACATTGGTGTGAGAGAGAAACATCGATTGGTTTCCTCCTGCACGCACCCTGACCGGGGCCTGGGCCACGGAGGAGCCTGCAACCAAGGTACGTGCCCTTGACCAAAATCGAACCGGGGACCCTTTGGTCCACAGGCCATGCTCTGTCCACTGAGCCAGCCTGGCTAGGGCAGAACGTCAGCATTTTTTGTAGTGCAGATCTGCTAACACGTTCTTTTACTTTTCTTTTATTTGGAAAATATCTCTTTCGCTTTCTTTTTTTTTTGGTTTTGTATTGATGTTAGAGAAAGAGGAAGGAAGAGAGAGAAACATTGATGTGACAGAGAAACATCAGTAGGCTTCCTCCTGCATGTACCAGTGACTGAACCCCAAACCCGGGCATCTGCCCTCACCAGGAGATAGTCCAGGAGCCGCTTCAGTGCACAGGATGGCACTCAGCCAACGGAGCCACACCAGCCAGGGACCCCATTCTTTAAAATATTGTTAAATTTTTTAAATTATAGTTTACGTTCAGTATTATTTTGTAGCAGTCCCGGTTATACAGCACAGTTGTCACCTTCATTCTCTTTTTTTAAACTTTTATTTCTTACTGGTTTCAGAGAGGGAGGGAGAGACAGACAGAAACACCACGGATGAGAATTATGGATCAGCTGCCTCCTGCATGCCCCACACGGGGGATTGAACCCACAACCCAGATATGTCCCTGTCTGGGAAGCAAACCCTTGACCTCCTGATTCATGGTTCGACGCTGTAACTATTGAGCCAGACATTCTTTTGTCCTCCTCCCCATGGAAACCTTTTTCTTTTCCATTTTCCTTAGCCCTCTCCTTCCCAAGCCATTAGTTTTTGCCCCATTTTTGTTTTATAACTCCCTTGCTATTTCCTATTAATTTGTAGTTTTGTTTTTTTTTTTACCACCTGTGTTCCCTTTTATTAGTGTCATTCATGGACTTCCATTTTTAATCTTTTATATGCCAGATTGCATTTATTATTTCTCTGTCTTTGTTTAAAGCCAATGTGAGCTTGACTGAATGCTAGTGACCCAGTGCACGGATTTGTGCACATGGAAAGGAGATTAATTAGAAGGTGGCCGGCAGGGTGGGACTGGGGAAGATGGGCCGGACACGCCCGGGAGCCAACCTCCTGTGGTCCCTTCCCAGCGTCTGCGGAGTGAGCGGGGTCCCTCTGGCAGGTGGGGTCCCTAGGTCTGGCCTGTGGGCATCAGGCCGAAACCAGCTCTCCAACATCCCCTGAGGGGGCCCGGAGTGCCAGAGAGCACTCTGCAAAGTTGCTGTTGCACAGCATGTGGGATGCAAACACAAGTGCGCAGTAAACCAGATTTAGGGCCGACAGTGTGCCAGCAACAACATAGCCCACGGCCGAAGGTGGAATTGCACGGCCCCATGAGAGATCGGGCTCCCTCCTGCCTGGTTTCTGGATGTGTCACCCGGAAACCTTTGCTGCCAAGTCACTGCAGCTCAGCAGCTCCTGCATTGAGCATCTACCCCCTGGTGGTCAGTGCACATCATAGCAATGAGTTGGACACTTAGCATATTAGCCTTTTATATACATACTAGGGGCCTGGTGCACGAAATTCGTGCATGGGGGAGGGGTGGTCCCTCAGCCCAACCTGCCCCCTCTCACATACTGGGAGCCCTTTTGGGATGTCCAACTGATGGCTCACCCCCAGCCTGCCCAAGGCCAAAAGCCTCTGGCTGGGGGTGAGCCATCAGTTGGACAATTAAAAAAAAATCTCTAAAGCACAGTGTAGTTAAGGAGTTTTTCATTACGGATTGGGTTCACCAGGAAGACCATGTTGCAGTGTAAAGCGGAGAAGCTTGGTGGAAGTGCAAGCGCCCCTGTAGGTAGCCAGCGTGGGCTCAGGCTGTCAGGGCTCCCAAACCTGTTGCCTAATAGAGCTGCTTTGTCTACTAAAGAAAACACTCTTCTCTTGTAGTCCTTTCTACATTTTTTTTCATAAGCATCCCTTTAGAGAAGACTTCTTTAATGTGTCCCTTCCTTTCCCCCAAAAGAGGGATGGTCGATTATTTCAAGAAGCAGCAGAGGGTGGGGGAGGAGGCAATGAGGACCTAGGTCCTTGCAGTCACCAGAGAACTCTGAACTCGCTGTGTCAGAAGACAATCCTGTGGAGGGAAGAGCAGAGCAAATGGAAAAGTCTGTCCTTTTAAGCTTCCGGATGCAAAGGCTTTGATCCTGTGATGTGTCTGACGGTAATTTTCTGGGTGAGATAGGATGTGAGTGAACAGATTCAGGGAGCTGTTGTTCCTTGGTGAGTTTTTCTGTCCCATTTTCACCGAATTGACCAATAGTCTGAGCTCTGTGGTGAACATGTTGGGGCTGTGACCTGGGTTTAGGCGAAACATCTATTGAAGCTGTGAACTCCCCCTGGCTGCTTCCGAACTCAAGCGAAAGAACTACATTTCCCAGAATTCCTGGCGCTCCCAATACCCTGCACGAACCAAGAGCACTGTGAATTTTCTCCACCCGGTGGTGGCCACTGGGGTCTCCGCACACCCCAGAGACTGGCAGCAGCCCCCCCACTCCCATTGTGGGTGCTGGGCTAGGGGACATGCAGGGACCCCGGGTGCTCATTTGCATGTGATTCAGGCACCATAAGTGTGAGGGCCGGCCCTTAAGTACCTTGTGGGCCATGTGGTGATTGCTTTCACTGCACTGCAGCCACGCCCTGCCGGCCTCACCCCCTGTGTGCTGGCCACGCCCCTGCTCTGCCCCATCCCCTGCCCCGATTGGCTGGTAGCATAGCAGAGGTACGGTCAATTTGCATGTTACTCTTTTATTAGATAGGACTAGAGATTGGTTGCAGGAAGATTCCTGGAATAGAGCTTCCTACGGCCTGAGAAAAGCTCCCATCTCTGCTGCCTCGCTTGTTCCTGTCTCCTCTGCCTTGCTCCCTCCCTTCTCCCCCTCCCCGCTTGCTTCTCCGCAGCTTTGCTTCCTTCTGCAGTGCTTGGCTTCCTTCAACACCATCTCTGCCTACGGATATGCAAATTAACTGCCATCTTGTTTGGGTTAATTTGCATTCTATCTCTGATTGGCTTGTGGGCATGGCTTGATCAGAGGTACAGTCAATTTGCGTATTACTCTTTTATTAGGTAGATGAGGTGACAGATGCACCCACACTGAGGAATGTAATTATAGCCAAAAGCTAGAAAACCTGATACTTTCGTTAGCCTTTCTGACATAGAGAGGAAATCAAGCACAATCCAGGCTCCTGTACTTGGACAGAGATTAGCTCACAGTCTTCATGACCCAGGACCTGGGGCTTGCAGCTGCGGCCTCGCCTTTCCTCTCACTCCGCAGCTGGACCGCCTGCCTCCCTGACTCTCCTGTCCTCACCCCTTGGAAAAGCCTCGGCGCCCAGCGCCTCTTGCTGCAAAGGCCGGGGTTGTGTTTCTCTCAGGATCTCGTGTGCAGGCTGGCTGGGAGCCGTTTCCTTTTCCTCAGCAATTTCCCAGACTGCCTTGCCTTCGAAGACTTCTCTAGACCCTGGCGAGCCATGGTCTTCTCGCGTGGGGCTTTTCTTACCCCCTGACTTCCTGTTCCTATGACTCAGTTTCTCCTTCTGTTACACTTAGAACCAGGATTTCCTGACTGGGATGGCCTGTGAACTTTTTTTATTTTAATATTTTTTTATTGATTTCAGAGAGGGAGAGAAACATCAATGATGAGAGAGAATCATGGATTGGCTGCTTCCTGCACACCCCACACTGGGGATGGAGCCCACAGTGCAGGCACGTGACCTAATTAAGAACCGAACTATGACCTGATTCGTAGGTTGATGCTCAACCCTGAGCCTGGCCAGTCAGACTGCAGAGCTTTTACACACACACACACACAGACACACACTCACACAGACACACACACACACACACACACACACACACACACACGCGCGCGGGATCGTATTGCATATGAACACTTTGTTTCAAAGTGTTTCTATAAGAGAAAGTTGATTTGGAGAGTCACAGAGGTGCAGTGGAAGTGAGCCAGCTGGACTGCATGGGCAGGAAACAAGTTATGGAGGCAGAAGAGGAGCCCTTATAGCTTAGGAGAGAGCAAGGTGAAGGTAACGCTGGGGGAACAGCGGGAAGGGAAAGACACAGTTTTTACTCCTACGCACTGTGACCGTCCTTCCGTCACTAAACCTGTAGCGTCCTCACTAAATCTGCAGCATGTCCTGTTTCTCTCCTCCTTGCCCGTCTGCAGGATTGATGAGAACGTGATGGGAGCCCAGCTGGATGTTGAGGCCGCCCATTCAGAGATCCTCAAGTACTTTCAGTCCGTCACCTCCAACCGGTGGCTCATGGTGAAGATCTTCCTCATCCTCATTGTCTTCTTCATCATCTTTGTGGTCTTCCTTGCCTGAACCTTCTCCACTCGAAGGCACTCCGTGGGGGTTTGGAACCCACCGGGGAGGGCAGGTGGCCAGTGCTGCCGCTGAGCCTGTGCAGGGTGCTTGGGAGAAAGGCCCTGTTTTCCTGGAACTGCTGAGAACGGCCACTGCCCCTGGGCCCCCACCCCTTGCCTCTAGCCAGCCACCCTGCCCTCCCCTCACCACCCTCGGGTCCTGAAACACGGTTCTGGATTTGGTTTCTGTGCGAAGTGGCTGGACAGGAGCAGTGGCCACCTAGGGGCCAGTGGAGGAGGAGGTGTCCACTAGGAGATTTTTATAACACCCCCCCCCCCCCCAGCCTCTCCCAAAGGGAACTCTGGCAGCAAGGGGAGATGATGCCCTTTCTCGAGTCCTGAGAGTGCGGAGAGGAAGCGGAACTGCCCCGGGACCAACTTTCCCCTCTGGGTTAAAATCTGACCTCTCTCTCCCTCTCTTCACTGTGTGAGGCAGGGGCCCTGAGCACCTCAGCTGCCCGCACAACCCCAACTTTGGCTGCTGGTGACTCAGTCTGCCAAATGAGCTGCAGCTGTGTTCTCCCAATTACAGCAAGACTGACAGCCTCACTAGCCATGTCGTCATTTCTGGGTGGGGGCGGCGAGGGGCCCGGGCAGCCAGTGGCGTGAGCCCATATCCAGTTCGGGAACCGAAAGGGCTGGGTCAGTGGCCGAGGGGCCAGGCCTGGGGCTCTGTGCACAGCAGCCTCCGGGCGGGAGCAGCACGTACACCAGCACTTCATTACCGTCCATGGCAGCTCCCCTTCAGAGGGGCAAGCAGGACCTCGGTGCCTACCTGCTTGGTGGTAGCGTCTAGGACCATCTCCAGTAGTTTCTGGACCTGTTTTATCTGCATCGAAGCGGTTGGTCCCAGTTTTTCCTGGAGCTGGATGAAGCAGGAGCCCCAAGAGTGGAAGATGAAGAATTCATTCCCGGCTCTGCTGAGGCTCTTCTCTTGGCTCCCTCCACCCCTGTCACAGGAGGATGCGCCTGCCTGGAACACCCACCCACGACGGAGGTCAGGTGCTTTGTCATTCCTGACCCGGACCCACAACCACAAGCACTGTGAGGTCATTGGAGTCCTCTCATCTCAACAGGAAGGAAGCTCAAGCCGTAGACAACAGTCACCATACCCCGTCCTGGCCCTGGTGCTTTGGGGGTCTAGGAAAGCCCACGCCTCGCCTAGCCCTGGCATTTTAGTATGTCCTCTCCCCTGGCCTCGTTCAGCAGGTGGTCTTGCGAGGCTCCCCCGTGCCCAGTTGACACGCAGCGTGGCCTGGCATAGCACACCTGTGGCAGATGGGGAGGTTTGTGAAGACAATCGCTCACTAAAGCCTGACAAATCAATCGTTTGACTCTGCAACGCTTCGTGGAGGGGGTGCATCGGTCAGAAATTCATTTCACAAATACTGTGAATTCCTGCCCTGTGCCAAGCGTGGTACCGAACCAGCTACTAAAAAAATAGCCATGAATTAGTCGAGAGCCCTGCTCTTTTAGAGCTTATATTTAGTTTTCTGTTTCTTGACAATTTTTAAAAATTGATTTCAGGAAGGGGGAGGATGAGAGAAACGTCTGTGAGAGACTCACCGATCGGCCGCCGCGGCAGGCCACACTGGGCACTGAGGCCACAAAGCGCATGCCCAGACTGCAAATCAAACTGATCTCCGGGCTCATAGGTTGATGCTCAGCGCCACGCTGGCTGGGCTGATTTCATTTTATTGTTAGTGTTTTCACTGGTTTTAGAAAAGAGGGAGAGGAAATGGGAAACAGGCTGCACACCACTTACTGGGAATCCAGCCGCAACTCGGGCATCCTACGTGGATGCTCAACCACTGAGCCACAATGCCGGGCTTGATAGTCCAATTTATAGGCAAGAAAAGCGAAGTATAGATCCGCCGCTGGCAGAGGGCTGAGCTGAGACAAACCCAGGCTGGATCCCTCCAGGGATCTGAGAGCGGTCACTCGGATCTCCCTTTCCCCGGAAGCCCTTCGTGTGGCCCCGGTTCCCTGTTCCTTTCGGGGTCCTGGGCTCCTCCAGCCTTCTCGCTGCTCCAGCGATTACCCTGGAGGCGCGGGCGTAGCAGCGGGCGGATAAAAACAGGCGCCGAGCAAATAAGCCACTTCCCTGCTGTCGGCGACCTCTTGTCTGGAGAAGGGCGTGCGGCGGAAGCCCCGCCCCTGGTCTGAGGCCCCGCCCCTGGTCTGAGGCCCCGCCCCTAGCCACCTGGAGGGCAGTGCGCACGCGCGGTGGGCGGTGCTGCTGGCGGCACCACCCACCATCGGTACGTCGACGGCGCGCCGAGCGCTTGGCCTCAAATGCGGTGACGCCGGGCGTAGGGGCGCTGCGACCCTCTGGTACCTGGGCATTCTGACGTCTGGTGGCGTCGCACCCGCGCCGGAGCCCGTCCCGCTTCTCGCTGTGCCATGGCGGACGGGGGGAAGTCTTACAACGGTGAGTGCTGGCCCGGCTCCGGGGCGGGGCGGGGCGCTCGGGCCGGTGGGCGGCGTCGGCCTAGGCCGCGGCCCGGGGGCGGGAGGCCGCGAGGGGCCAGCGGCCGCGGGGAACGGTGGCGGCGCGGGGCGGGGGCGGGGGGGGGGGGCGAGGCAGCCCGGGCGGCCTGGCCGGACTCGAGTGGGGGGGGCGATTTGTGGCCTCGGGAATCCCGGCGTTGCGAGCCCCGCGGCTCCGGCGGGTGGCCCGGCTGCGCTGACGGGATTCCCGTGAGCTCCGTGGGAGGGGATCCCGGTCCTGTCAGCCGGCGGCAGACTCTGTGAGTCAGACCTGCTTGCTACCTGCGCCCCATTATCTGCCGCGTCCAGTCGGCCTTGCCCACTTCCTGTGGCTTTGTCTTTGGCAAACTATTTTAGACTTCACACACCAACTCGACGTCCCGCCGAACGTGTCCTGGGCCCGGGGGTGGCCCGGGGCGCCCGCGCGGCTCTGCGGCTCACTGACAGCCCAGGGGCCGGCCTGCCTGGCTTCCCCGAACTGGAGAGTTAAACTCGGGCCGCGTTCTCACCCCCTAGTGCAGGTGGAAACAGCCTGGACCCCCTGAGTGTGTGTGTGTGTGTGTGTGTGTTGGGGGGTGGGGGTGAAAATGAGACCATATGTGGCCGTCGCATCCCCGCTGGCACTGGAGGAGTTCTTAGCTGGGTCTTCACTTACTTCTTTTTCTGGGGTCTCTTCTTGAAGTTCATTGTTAGCAGAGTGAGCCCCTTTTGGGGAGTCCTGGGTCCTTTTTTCAGGAACCATCCCTACACCCCAGGGCTGGGGAGGGGGTGCCCTGGGAGGACAGTGTCAGGACCCGGTTAAGCACCAGCCGCCCTGAGCCGTCTTCTGAGTAAAAGAGCTTCTGGCCAAAGGAGCGAAGAGCCCCCCCCCCCTCCCCACACTCCCAGTGGCAGTTTGAGAACCAGGCCGTGAACGAAGTCTCGCGTGGGTCCTACCTGTCGGTGATGGGCCTGGCTAGGGGTGGGTGTCCGGGTTGTGGCTGATGGGTGACCGGCATCCATGACCGAGAGGGGAAGTAGGTGTGGGGGCTGGGGGGAAGCAGGTCCAGGTGACTTGCAGAGGTCTGCGTGGGGTCTTCCACTCTGCGTCACACCCTTCTGCGTCTGCGCCTCTTCTCTGGCTCCAGCTTCTGCTCCAGCTTTCACTTTTCAAAAGCCCTGCCGTTTCCCAGTGGTTTTCCCCCCAAGGCAGTCATCCCCCAGAGGGGGTTCTCCCTCTGGACGGCTTCCCCCCAAGGCAGTCATCCCCCAGAGGGGGTGCTCCCTCTGGACGGCGAGGGGTGTGCGTAGGGCGAGGCCGCTGTGTGGCTGGACCAGTGATGCATCTCCCAACTTCTGTCCCCACCCCAGAGCACGATGACCGAGTTAGCTTCCCTCAAAGAAGAAAGAAAGGCCGGGGTCCTTTCCGGTGGAAGTGTACCGAGGGGACCCGCAGGTCCGGGCGAGGAGGCCCTGCCCTGCGGACGGCCCGCCTCGAGGACGATGACAGAGACGTGGCGATGAGCGACGCCCAGGATGTCCCCCGAGTCCGATAGTAAGTCACCTGCTTTCATCAGCCTCCCGGGTCTGCTTCTGCCACTGCCTGGACGGTGACCTCTGTCCTCCCCCCACACCCGTCAGTCAGTCCCCGCGGCTGTCTGTGCCCGGCGCCGCTGTGGCCTGTACACTTGTTCTGGTTTGACTTTGGTGACTCCGTTTCCACAGCCATCTCTCTTCCTGCCCACGGGCTGAGAGATGCCAGGGCCAGCCTGACGGTTGGGTATTTGCGGGCGTCTGATTCTTGGTTTGCCCACAGCAACCCCTATGCTGCGCGACCCAACCGTCGGGTTGATAATTGGCATGATCGAGACCGGATTCACGTGACCGTGCGGAGAGACAGAGTCCCTCCCCAGAGAGGGGGCGCTGGCAGCAGCCAGGATGGGACGGCGAAGAACTGGTTTAAGATTACAGTGAGTGTCTCTGAAGTCGGGGGTGCGGGGAGTGGGGGTGGGGGCTGGTCTCATAGCGAAGGTGCTCACTCTTCACACCACAAAGCCGGTCTTCTCAGCTGTTGACCGCACGGGCAGGCGCCCATCCTTTCTCCTAAGGATCAGTATCTTAGAGCCGTGGTCGGCAAACTGCGGCTCGAGAGCCACGTGCGGCTCTTTGCCCCTCGAGTGTGTGGCTTTTCCACAAAATACCATGGCCTGGACGAGTCTGTTTTGAAGAAGTGGCGTTAGAAAAGAAGTTTAAGTAAAAAAATGTGGCTCTCAAAAGAAATTTCAGTCGTTGTCCTGTTGGTATTTGGCTCTGCGGACTAGTGAGTTTGCCGACCGCTGTCGTAGAGCCCCTGGTTCAGAAAAGGAGAAGGGATTGGCAGGATTGCAAGGAAAGCAGAGGCATCTCAAGGGATGGGAGGTGGTGGAATAACTCCTGGATGTCTCCAATTGGCTCAAGCTAAGTTGTGGGGTTTGGGGTCCCTTGACTTCTCTGTGGGGCAGACACGTTACAGATAATCTCTTGGGACTTTTAGAATCAAACCATTTGATTCTTTTAAAAATATATACTTTTTTATTGATGACAGAGAGGAAGGGAGAAGAGAGAGAGAGAAACATCAGTGATGAGAGAGAGTCATTGATCGGCTGCCTCTTGCAGCCCCCACTGGGGACGGAGCCCACACCCCGGGCCTGTGCCCCGACCGGGAATCAAACCGTGACCTGGTTCCTAGGTCGATGCTCAACCCCTGAGCCCCGCTGGCCGGGCAGCAGTTTGATTCTTCTGATGAATAATAAGTATAAACAGATAGGAGGGAGGTTGAGGAATTCATGTCTGGCTTGAGTTAGAAAGCCTTTAACTGGCGTGTTCTTTTTATTGTTTTTGTTTATTTGTTTTTTTGGTGTTTTCTGTCATTCTAAAAACGTCTTTATTGATTTCAGAGAGGTAGGAGGAGGAGAGAGAGAACCATTGATCGGCTGCCTCCTGCACGCCCCCGCTGGGATTAAGCCCACAGCCTGATCACACGCCCTGACCGGAAATCGAACCTTGATCTGATCAGTCACTGACTCACACCAGACGGGCTAAATGGTGTTTTCTTTGGACGGTCTTCTCAAGCGGGGCAGACTATATGAGGGAGCGCTAGACTGGACCTGCTCTCTAGCCTTAGTTACATATTGTTCCCTTCTCTTTCTCTCACGTAGATTCCTTATGGCAGGAAATACGACAAGGCATGGCTCCTAAATGTGATTCAGAGCAAATGCAGTGTCCCTTTCACGCCCATTGAGGTAAGATACGGGGGAGTGGCCGTCGGAGGGGCCAGGTGGGCCCGGGGCTGGACTCCAAGTCCACTGCTCTTTCCTCTCGCAGTTTCACTATGAAAACACGCGCGCCCAGTTTTTTGTCGAGGACGCCAGTACCGCCTCCGCACTGAAGGCCATCAACTATAAGATCCTGGATCAGGACAACAGACGGGTGTGTGAAGGGCTGGCCGGCTGGAGGCGGGGACTGGTCCTCGGGGTGCTGGGTGTTCGTCCTGGGACTTAGGCTTCCCTAGAGTCCACCTCCCTTTATGTCTTCCCTGCAGATATCTATCGTCATCAACTCCTCTCCTCCGCCCCTTACTGTACAGAACGAACTGAAGCCAGAGCAAGTAGAGCACCTAAAGGTGAGGCAGGTGCAAGTCACGTTGTTTGCTCCCCGTCCCTGGCGGTTCTCATATCCCCGTGCCCCTCCCCTCAAACCCACAGCCCCCGTAACCACCGGAGCCTCTCTCTTCCTCTGCAGCTGATCATGAGCAAACGATACGATGGCTCCCAACAAGCACTTGACCTCAAGGCCCTCCGTTTAGACCCAGGTATTGTTGGCGGCCCTTCTCGGTTAGGTGGCTCTGAGAGTGGTTTGGTGCTGCTGCTGGCCTAGGCAGACCCTCTCACGCTTGCCTTTCCCTCCTGAAGATTTGGTGGCCCAGAACATCGATGTTGTCCTGAATCGTAGAAGCTGCATGATGGCCGCCCTGCGAATCATTGAGGAGAATATCCCCGAGGTGAGGCCTTGGCCCCGTTACTAGGCAGGAGGGAGCAGGCGGGATGGATAGTGGTTCGGAGACAGGTTCGTCTTTGATCCCCTCTCTGGTGATGCTTCCTCTAAACTCTTCTCTCCCCACAGCTGTTGTCCTTGAACTTGAGCAATAACAAGCTATATAGGCTGGACGACGTGTCCAGCCTTGTACAGAAAGCACCCCACCTGAAGATCCTAAACCTCTCTGAAAACGAGGTGAGAACTGAGACCTGCATGCATTGTGTTTGGGACAGGCGGGGCGAGGGGGACTGCCTGGTGGTGGCAAGCAGCAGAGGAAGGCATTTAAGAGACGGGGGGGGGAGGCTGCGGTGTGGGCGTCTGCCTGGCTCTCTTCACTGGGGTCTCTCCTGCCCTTTGCAGTTGAAATCTGAGCGGGAACTGGACAAGTTAAAAGGGCTGAAGCTAGAAGAGCTGTGGCTGGAAGGAAACACGCTGTGTGACACCTTCCGAGACCAGTCCACCTACATCAGGTCAGTCGTGGCCTCTGTCTCCCTCCTGGGGACCGTCACCCCTGGGAGGCCGAGTTAGCGCACCTGAGCAGTGCCCGTCGACAGCAGCCGTGCAGCCCTGAGCTGGAGCCACTGTCCACTGGGAGGACCACGTGCCTCCTTTAGTCTGTCGTGTGTCCCAGCTTTGCCACACATCTCTGCTCTCCTCTCCTCTCCTCTCCTCTCTCCTCTCCTCTCCTCTCCTCTCCTCTCCTTTCTTTTTTAACCTGACTACTCGTTCGCTGGTTCTATGGTCTTTCTCCTTCTCTCCTGAACACAGCCTTTTCTAGAATCTCCCTACCCTGCTGTTCCAGGAAGGGCACCCCCCTTTTCTGCCGTGACTGGGGGTGTTTGGTATATGCCTCATACGTGGAGTTGTCTTGTGCCAAGAGCCTGACATCCTGGGCGAGAAAGCCTGTCCCCGGGCCTACATGCCGATAGGCCGTTCCTCCTTTGTCCTCTGTTGGCCCCTCTTGCGCTTTTGCCAAGAGGGACCCTCTTCCCACAATCCATCTGCCCACAGCTGTTGCCTGGCTTTCTGTTCATGCCGAGGCTGAGGCCTCGTGGTGGCCGGCACCACGGATCTGTCTGTCGCCCAGTCGTGTGAGCTGGGCCCTCCCTGGAGAAGACACCTGGGTCCCCTGAGATATCTGATCAGTGCCGGGGCCCCGCCAGCAGGCGAGGGGACCCCAAGGCAGGTGCTGGGCGTGGAGGCCACGGGGGCCTAGGCTACCAAGGAGACAGGACGGAACCTCTTGCAGAGGGAGGCGCTGCCCCTCCCTCATTCGCACACCGCACGTCACCCTGCATGGCCCCGGAGGATGGCTGGTTAGCCAGAGACGGGTAAGATTCCTCAGGGAAGGAACAACCTAAGACAGGCACAGTCGCAGAGGGGCCATCAGGAGAGAACTTGGGGGCCAACAGAGGTGGGGCATAGAACCTCACCCCCCCAGCATTGCAGAGGCCTGACCCCTCACTCCATCTGAGGGAGGTCTCCTGCCCCCATGGCTGCTTCGCTTCCCACGCCCAGCTCAGATCGGGACCCAGGTGACAGACAGACTCGGCCGGCAGCAGCTGCCCTCACTGCAGCAGAACTTGTTTCCCTCTCCTGCCTTGGGCCGCGGGGAAAGGCGCAGCTGAAGGAAGGGGCTGTGTCAGGCCGCTGCCTTCTTCCCTCTTCTTCCTCTTTTTTCTCAACGCTTCCTTGCCTCGTAGTTCTTTTGCTTTCTGTTTTCTCTTTCTCTGTCCTCCCCTGTGTCTCCCCATCTCTCCCTTGGCCCTGTCCCATCCTGCCTTCCTCTCTCCCCTTCCCTCACTTCTCCCTTGGCCTTGGCCTTCCCTCTTGATCCCACCCGCTCATCCCCGCGCCCCCGCCCCCGCCCCCTGCGCCATCCCTGCGGTGTGTTCTGGTCTTGGCCACAGCCAGACCTGGCAGAAGTGATGGATACCTGTTGAGTCAGCGGCGCCCCTGGGCTCCCACCCCATTCCCTCCTCCCGGGGCTGCACAGGTGAGTAGGTAGAAGGTAAGGGGGCAGGGAGGGAAAGGAGGGCCCGGGCTTCAAGCCTGGGCGGAGAGCGCTGCTCTGCGGCTCTCGGGGTCAGGCAGCGGAGAGAGTCAGCCTGCAAGGAGTCATTTCTGGGCGCCCCGGGCGGGGAGTGGGGCCCTGGTTCCTGGAGCTCAGAGGCTGGGAGGAGAGGGGAGTGGCGCGGGCGGGCTGTTCTCGGGCTTTGGCGTGTTTGCTCCTAGAGCAGCGCAGGAGGCACGGTGGTTCTGAAGCGTCACTGACTTCTGTCCGTTCTTGACAGCGCCATTCGCGAACGATTCCCCAAATTACTGCGTTTGGTAAGTTTCTAGCCTTTCTTATGCTTTTCGAACAAGCAGAGTACCTCCCGGCAGTGTCTTGCCTAACGTGGTGGTGTGACCATGACCTCGTGCAGCCCTTTGAAAATTCCAACAAAACCTAGTAGAATCCTCCTTTCTGGAAAAAATGCTTCTTGACAAAATGGCACCTGTCAGGATTCCCTGTCCCTTTGACACTTGGTGTCTGTCCCCGTACTCTTAGTTTTCCCACTTTGTCACTCCCAGCCTTTGTTCTCCATCGCACACTCCCGCCTCACTTCCTTCCCGTAGGATGGCCACGAGTTACCCCCACCGATTGCCTTTGACGTTGAAGCCCCCACGATGTTGCCGCCCTGCAAGGTGAGAAGAGGGGCGGGAGCTGGGCCTGTGGGGGGCGAGGGTCGGTCGCGTAGTCCTAATGCCTGTTTGACGCCAGGGGAGCTACTTCGGCACCGAGGCCCTGAAGAGCCTGGTCCTGCACTTCCTGCAGCAGTGCGTATCCGCCCGGGTTTTGGGGGGGGGGGGGCAGCAGTGCGTATCCGCCCGGGTTTGGGGGGGGGGGCAGCAGTGCGTATCCGCCCGGGTTTGGGGGGGGGGCAGCAGTGCGTATCCGCCCGGGTTGGGGGGGGGCAGCAGTGCGTATCCGCCTGGGTTTGGGGGGGGGGCAGCAGTGCGTATATCTGCCCGGGTTTTTGGGGGGGGGGCGCGAGGCTCAGCACAGCTCGCTCTTGAGAGCTACGGGGTCCTTTTGTGAATGCACACTATGGAGCCCAGACCGCCCCTCTTGCCTTCCCCACAGGTACTATGCCATTTACGACTCCGGAAACCGGCAGCGGCTCCTGGATGCCTACCATGACGGAGCCTGCTGCTCCCTGAGCATCCCCTTCACGCCCCAGAACCCTGCCCGGTGAGAATCACATCTCAGAACCTGCCCTGCACCAGAGTTTCCCGTAAATCTAGGCTGGCACCTGTGAGCGCCCACACTGCTCTGACCACCACCTCCTTTTCCTCTTATTTCCCAGAAGCAACCTGAGCGAGTACTTCAAGGATAGCAGGAACGTGAAGAAGCTGAAAGACCCGAGTAAGTGTGTGATGTGACCAAAGCAGGATGGGAGGAGGGCATGGGAAGGAGGCATGGAGCTGCGGAATGTATGGTGGCCCTGACCTTGGCCTCTCCTCCCCACGAGGCCCTGACCTTGCCCCCCTCCCGCAGCCCTGACCTTGACCTCTTCCCCCTGCAGCCCTGACCTTGACCTCTCCTCCCCACGAGGCCCTGACCTTGGCCTTCCCCCCCCTCCCCACGGCCCTGACCTTGGCCCCTCCCCTGCAGCCCTGCGGTTCCGGCTACTGAAGCATACGCGGCTCAACGTTGTCGCCTTCCTCAACGAGCTGCCCAAGACGCAGCACGACGTCACGTCCTTCGTGGTGGACATCAGCGCCCAGACGGTGAGCCGCGTGTCTCCCGACACGGAACCGGGAAGGGGCTCTGGCTGGAGCCGGCGTGGTAACTGCCGCTTCTCTTTCAGAACACGCTACTGTGCTTTTCTGTCAACGGAGTCTTCAAGGAAGGTGAGCATCGTGGGGGTCCTGTCCTCGAAGCAGGCCTTCCCCAGCTGGACTTTCTCAGAGTCTCCGCTGTCTCCTCCCTGACCTTCCCCTGCTCTGCCCCACGCACCTTCATGGGCCTGGCCGCTCTTCCTATCTTTTCTGCCCGGGAGAAGGGGGAGGCCTGAGGATTCAGAGGGCACAGGCAGCCATAGCCAGTTCGGCTCAGTGGATAGTGTTGGCGTGCGGACTGAAGGGTCCCGGGCTCGATTCTGGTCAAGGGCATGTACCTTGGTTGTGGGCACATCCCCAGAGGGGCGTGTGCAAGAGGCACCTGATCGATGTTTCTTTCTCTCTATCCCTCTCCCTTTCTCTCTGTAAAAATCAATAAAATATAATAAAAAAGTCTTTTAGAAAATTAGAGGACACAGGCAGGTCCTGAGCTTCTGTCCCAACCTTGGTCCCGTGTGTGAGCCATTCCCATCGCTGATGAGCCTCAGACTCTATTTGCAAAAGGCCGTTAGTAATAGGCGTCTCCTGGTGGTGCTGTGGAGGGGCTCAGAGCGCTTGTCACACACAGGCTGTCAGTGGGGCAGCGGTGGTTATTGCTGTCCTTTCTGACTTCTCACACCTCAGCTCCGCACAACCATAACCACTCCCTTCTGGCCACTGAGGGCTCTTTGCATCAAATGCAACAGTGTTTTGTCAACAAAGTGTGAGCAGCTCTCAGGGCATCGGCTTTGTCGTTGCAGTGGATGGGAAGTCCCGGGATTCTTTGCGAGCCTTCACCCGGACGTTTGTCGCCGTTCCAGCCAGCAACGTAGGGTGAGTGCTGTGGGAATCAGAGGGGTGGGAGAGGAGTCGGTCCTCGGGGTGTTTCCAGAATGTCAGGAAGGCAAGGAGGAATCGGAGTTGAGGCTCACGGAGTGGCCAAGAGCTCGCTCTGGAGTTTCCGGCCTGCTCTGCCACTTCGCTAGAGGCCAGGTTCCTCATCTGAGGATCGGTGTAACTGTTCACTTCCTGAATCTGGTGAAGACAGGTGGGCGGCAATAACTGTGGTTTGGGCACACTGTGTATAATTCCGTGTTTGGTGGACGAGTTCGTCTGTGGAGTCCACGGGAAAGCCCACGTCAATAAAATGAAAGAAGGTGACAGCTGAGGGTGAGAGGAGGCCCTGCGGGTTTCGGAATCAGTGAAATGTCAGCGAGAACAGGGGTGAGGTTGGGAGGGCGAGGCTGTCTGCGCTTGTTCAACTCTCGAAGGCGTTTTGTCCCCAAGGCTGTGCATCGTCAATGACGAGCTGTTTGTGCGGAACGCCAGCCCCGACGAGGTCCAGAGAGCTTTCGCCATGCCTGCGCCCACACCCTCCTCCAGCCCCGTGCCCACCCTGTCCCCAGAGCAGCAGGAGATGCTGCAGGCGTTCTCCACGCAGTCTGGCATGAACCTCGAGTGGTCCCAGAAGTGAGTGCAAATAGGAGTAAGCTGAGGTAGAGCGAGCAGTGAGTAATGAGTGCGCCTGACGTTCTAAAAGTCAAATTATTTTATTGCTTTAAAAAAAAATAAGAGCCTTGGCTGGTGTGGTTCAGTTGGCTGAGCTTTGTCCCCGGTTCGGCTCCCAGCGGAGCACACGCTCGGCTGCAGGTTCAGTCCCCGACAGGGGCATGAAGGGAACAGCCTGTTGATGTTTCTCTCTCATTAACTCCCCTCCCCCCCTTCGTGTCCCTTTTTCCCTTCCTCTCTCTCTCTCTCTCTCTCAAATCAGTAAAAAAACATTTAAAAAACTATTGTAATCTGAAAAAGTTTCCCGTGGTTACAAACTAACAAAACTTAAAGCCAAAATGAAGTCCCTTCATGTGTACTGTTGTCAACTTCCCCCCCATCCCATGAACATCTTCCCCCATCAGTACGAAAGTCACCTTAGTCTTTCTTTGTTAATATTCAGAGAGGAAGTGAGAGAGAAACATCAATGAGAGAGAAATACAGATCGGTTGCCCCCTGCCCACGCCCCCAACCAGGAATCGAACCCGCCACCCTTCAGCGTATGGGAAGGTGCTGCAGCCACCAGGCCACACCAGCCCGAGCGTGGGCGCCACAGCTGGCTCACGTGTTCCTCGGTGTTCGGTAGACCACCGGCAAACTTCGTTTGTTAGCTGTGCAGGCTTGCACCGCGTTTTCCGGCCTATAAGACCACCGGAACTGATGTCGTAGGAGGAAGATCACAATAGAGAGCAAGTGCCGGGCGAGTCCCTGGCGAGTTAGCAACGCCCATCATAACTGCACGCTCCGGTGTTTTCCACCGGCGTGTAAGAGCCCCGGCTTCTGACATCTTCCTGGGCTAGAAGGTCCTCGTACGCCGGGAGTACGGACCGCGATTGCTGGGGACAGGCGGTGTTTGTGTCGGATGGGCTCCGAAGTGGCGGTTAGCGGTGAGGCCGCGTCCCGTTCTAACGGTGCCTTCCTGTCGCCCAGGTGCCTGCAGGACAACAACTGGGACTACGCCCAGTCCGCCCAAGCCTTTACTCATCTCAAGGTGAGGACTGGGGCACCGGCGAGAAAGCGGGGCGGGCTCCTCACCAGGGGGAGGCGTGACTGCGGGGAGCCTGGCTCCGCTGACCTTTCCTCTTCCTCTTCCTCCCAGGCCAAGGGTGAAATCCCGGAAGTGGCGTTCATGAAGTGACCCCTGGCCAGGCCGGAGCCCCTGTAAATAGCCCTGGATCGCGATGTCTCCTCGCCGTGGTGGTCGTCTCTTCCTCCCCGGCCTGGCCGAGGCCGGGACCGGGACCGCGACCGGAGGGAGGAGGGAGGCTGCCCACCCGCCCTCGCCTGCGGAAGGCCCTGCAAGATTTACTTTCGGAGAGCTGAGCCTCAACGGGCGCCAGGAAGCCAAAGGCTCCGTTGTAGAACTGACACTAAACGACCGAAGGACTGAGGTGCTTTGTGCCCTTGACCCCAGGACCCGCCCCGACTTTTTAAGATAAAGGATGGTTGTATTTGGTCCCGCGGCTGCATTGTTGGGCCTGGTCTGTGGGTGAAGGGGGAAAGTGGGCTGGGACCGAGGCCGCCTGCCTCGGGGAGCCAATGGAGAGGCTGGAGGTGGGGCCCCGCCGACAGGAAGTCCCGCCCCGGAAGCTGGCTGCGCTTCCATGGCGGCCCCCGGGCGGCGGCGGCTGGTTCGGCTGCTGGTGGCGGTGCGGGACGTGCCCGCGCGCCGGCCCCTGCACGAGTGGGCCCCGCCGCGGGATGTGCTGCTCTTCGAGCACGAGAGGGGCCGCTTCTTCACGGTCCTCGGGCTCTTCTGCGCCGGCCAGGGCGTCTTCTGGGCCTCCCTGGCCGGGGCGGCCCTGGCGCGACCCCCCGGCCCGGCGCGGCCTCCGGACGCGGAGATCCCAGACCCCGGCCTGCGCGCTGCGCTCTGGCGCTACGGCCTGGCCGTGGGCTGCGGCGCCATCGGTAAGGCGGGGCTGACTTCCCACCAACGAGCTGGGCCGACCCTCCAGGATGAGCAGGTGGGGGGGCAGGCCACCCCCAGTACAAGTGAGGGGCACCAAGCCCTCGGACAGACAGGCTGGGCGGTGGCCAGCCCCTCACTGTGTGATCTTGAGCGAGTCACTTCGCCCTGCACCCGTTTCTCACCGACATGGGCATCTGTTAGTGATGTTGGGAGGAGCGAGTAACCCCAGGATCTGGGGACCAGAAATGCCCGTCATCAGTCATGCCTTCTGTTCAGAGGGCACCAGGCTGCTGCTTGGCGCTCTGGTGAAACCTTCCCCCCACCCCGCCCTTCCTGCAGGTACCCTGGTGCTGGCCGCCGGACTTCTGTTCTCCCTGCGCTCCGTGCGGTCGGTGATCCTGCAGGCTGGCGGGCAGCAGGTGACCCTCACCACTCACGCCCCCTTCGGCTTGGGTGCTCAGCTCACCGTGCCCTTGAACCAAGTGTCCTGCATGGCCCACCGGGGTGAAGTCCCTGCCATGTTGCCTCTCAAGATCAAAGGCCGCCGCTTCTACTTCCTCTTGGACAAAGCTGGCTATTTCCCCAACACAAAACTCTTTGACAACACTGTGGGCGCTTACCGGAGCCTGTGAGCAGACCGCCTCCGAGAGGGGGATGAAAACTGAACCGTTCGTGAGCTGTTTGGCTCAGCCGGCCTGCGGACGGAAAGGCCCCGGGTTCGATTCCGGTCAAGGGCATGGACCTTGGTTGCAGGCACGTCCCCAGTGGGGGGTGTGCAGGAGGCAGCTGGTGGATGTTTCTGACTCTGTCCCTTTCCCTTCCTCTCTGTAAGAAATCAATAAAGTATTTTTTCTCTGAAACTTTAGGTTCTGCCCAGCGTGGCTGGGTGGAAGCACTGTCCCAGGACATCGAAAGGTCTTGGGCACGGTGTGGCTCAGTGGTTAACCATCAGCCTAGGAACCAGGAGGTCACAGTTCAATCCCCGCCAGGGTCCGTGTCCGGCCTGCAGGCTCCGCCCCAGATGGTGCAGGAGGCAGCCAGTCAGGATTCTCATCATTGGTGTCTCTCTCCCTGAGATCAAATCAATAAGAACATTTTTTTAAAAATATATTTTAGTGATTTTTTACAGAGGGAGAGGGATAGAAAGTTAGAAACATCGATGAGAGAGAGACCCATCAGCTGCCTCTTGCACGCCCCCCACTGGGGATGTGCCCGCAGCCAGGTACATGCCCTTGCCGGAATCGAACCCGGGACCCTTCAGTCCGCAGTCCGATGCTCTATCCACTGAACCAAACCAGTCTCAGCAATAAGAAATTTTTAAAAAGGAAGGATCTTGGGTTCAATTCTAGTCACAGCACATGCCCAGGTGTGGGTCCCATCCCTGGTTGGGGTGCATATGGGAAGCAACTGAGACTTCTCTCACACTGATGTTTCTCTCCCTTGCCCCTTCCCTAAAATCAAACACAAATCCCCGGGTGACAACTAGAAAAGCACACAACTGAGCCCTAGGGTGGGGGGACAACGGAGGAATGCCCGGAGCCCGAGATCACATGACCGCACACGAACGCAGTCCCGCCGAGGGCAGACATCTGAATGCACTCGATCTGTTCAGCCCGTGCTCTTTCTTTTTCCTTTAATACATTGATTTTTTAGAGAGGAAGGGAGAGGGATATAGAGTCAGGAACACGGGTCAGCTGCCTCCTGCACGCCCCCCACTGGGGATGTGCCTGCAGCCAAGGTCCATGCCCTTGACCGGAATCAAACCCGGGACCTTTCAGTCCGCAGGCCGACGCTCTATCCACTGAGCCACACCGGTTTCGGCGCCTTTGCTCTTTCCTCCCATCCATCTGCCTGCTGTGCTTTGATACTAAGGACTCAGACCAAGATGAAGGAAGGACGTCATATAATATTCCGGTACAAAAACGGCCGTAGAAGAGAGGTGGAGGAGGGCCTGTCTTCCTGTTTCCCGCTGCGGGGGGACTGAGGTCCCCCTTACACAGGGCCCGGGGCAGGAGGGCTGCAGGCCCTTGTGCAGGGAGCCGCTGGCCGCAGGAAGCGCCCTGCTTACTCAGGAATGGGCAGGGCGTGGCCCCACCAGGACATCGGTCTCAGCGCTCCATTCGGGGTCCCCCCTCTCCAGAAGCCGGTATGGGGTGGCTTCCGACTTCAGCTGCACGACCTGGAGCACCAGGACCGCACACCACAGCACCAGATGGACCCAAGAGGCGTTCTGTGGGAGACAGGGCCAGGCGTGAGGGGCGGGTCCCCTCCATCCGGCTCCGCCCACACCGCCCTCCACTGCCTGCTCAGCCTCCGGGTGGGCACCCTTCAAACTACAGGTGCCACCTGCGTGTCCCTGGGCCTCACTTCCGCATTGTGCAGGTTGGAGTAAAAATGCAGAGCGGTGCCAGGGGGTGTCCATGGAATTTTCTGGGCTTCGGAGCAGCTGTGAGGTCAAAAAGAGAGTTGTGAGAAAGGGGGGGGTGCGCGGGACAGAACCCCAATACTCTTGTGCCTGAGTGCCCTCTGAGATGAGAATTGACTGGAGTAAAACGGGGCGTCCAGGACCCCCTCTGCAGGTGGGGGCCAGGCTCCCCGGCTCCGTTACCTCATCGTAATGTTCTGGGAGAGGATGGAGCTGCAGAGAGCGCTGGTGCCAAAGCGGAAGACACAGGCCGACACCAGGGCCAGGAAGACGGCCGCCGCCGAGACGGCCAGCGCGAAGCGGAGCCCGATCCGGCCTCTAGGAGGAGGGAGACCGACAAGCCGTGTGGCCGAGTGGGACTCCTCCCGCCTCGCCCCCCGCCCTCGGGGGGAGGGGGCAGTCACCTCTGGGTGTCCTCGATGCAGCTGCTGTAGACCCAGAAGAGCAGGAGCAGGAGGCAGTAGAGGGCCAGGAGCCCCGAGGCCCCGGCCACAAAGTAGCAGAGGGAGGGGGCCGCACCCCTGGACAGGGCCAGGGAGGAGCGGTTCAGGGCCGCCTCGCCGTACAGGGGGCAGCGGCCACCGAAGGAGCCCTGCGGAGAGAAGCCGGGTCCTGAGCGCCGCGGGGGTGCGGGGGTGCGGGGCACACTGGCGGCCGTTGGCACCCAGTTCCTTACTGGGCCCGTCACCAGCTCAGTGTGTGTGTGGAGGGTGCCTTGCAGGGAGTTTAGAATCCGAGTGTGAGATTTCAGAACAGGGTGCTGTTGGGGGATCCCCTCTCTCCTGAGCCCCCGGGGCGGTCACACCTGCGTGGCCAGACCACACTGAGCCCAATCCCTGCAAGCCGGGCCTGGGGCTTCCTAACCTGGACCCAGTGCCGGCTTCATGGGGTGCCAGCGGCCTGTCCCCCAGCGAGACCTCCCGCCTGGGATGGTGGGGGGGGCCGGGCCAACCGCCGGCTGCTCTCTGGGGCCCTGGCCCGTCGCTGTCACGCACCACACGCCCCGTGCAGCCACGCGGCCCCGGTCGCCTCCCCACTCCCTGCGGGGCTCCGGGCGCGGCTCGGCACCGCCTCCCGTGCGGCCGCGGCAGAGCCTCGCCGACCCGCCCCAAACCCGGGGGGTTGGGGGGGGCGCCGGGGTCGGGCTGTGCTGGCACCGAGGACACCCCCGCGGGCGGCCCCTTCGGCGAGAGGAGGACGGAATCGCGACCTGTGGGAGCCGCCGAGCAGCTCGGGGCAGATGCTCTGGGCGGCGGACCCGACGGCGCCGGGCCCCACGCAGAGCCGAGTCGGGGTCCCGACGTCGGAGCGGCCCGCCCCGCCCCGCGCCCAAACCGCCCGCCGCCGCCGCACCTGGGTCCGGGTCAGCGCCGCGGCCGCCAGGGCCCCGCACAGGAAGGCGGCGGCGAACAGCACGAGCTCGACGCGCTGCAGGCAGGGCAGCGCCATGGCTCCCCGGGACCCCGGAAGCGGGGCGGCCGCGAACCCGCCCAAGCCCCGCCCCATCCGGCGCGACCACGAGCGGAGGCTGAGCGGGCTGCGGGCTTTATTGCGGGGGCGCCGCCTAGAGCGGCAGGGACAGCGAGTAGTCGGAGCGCGCCCAGCGGCGGGCCGGGCGGCCGGGCCGGCCGATCATCGGCAGCTTCTGCGCGTAGCGGGACGCGGGGCCCGGGCCGCACGGCGCGGGGAAGGCGGTCTGGAAGCGGCGCCCGCGGCAGCGCCGGCCCGCCTGCCGCCCCGCGATGATGAACCGGAAGTGGGGCGCGCCGCGCGGCGCGAAACGGCTCCGCTGGAAGACATCGCGGGGCCCCGCGCCCGGGCCCTGCTGCTGCCGGGGCGCCCCCCGCGCCCGGTGCACGCGCGGCAGCGGCCGGCTGTCGGGGGCGGCGGCGGCGGAGGCCGCGGGGAGCCCCCCGCCCCGGGGGCTGTCGTCGCCCGGCGGGCTGACCGCGGCGCTGGCCGTCAGCTGCGGCATCTTCCGCACCGAGTCCGCGGCCGCCGCCGGCTCCTTCTTGTCCCCGGGCGGCCGCGGGGCGGCGGGCGAGGCCTGCCCGGTGCCGAAGCGGGTTGCCAGGCTGTCCCCGAAGAAGGCGTACAGCTCCCGGTAGACGGCGGCCAGGGTCACCGGAGGGGAGGGTTCCGACGGCCCCGCGGCGCCGCCCGGCGGCAACGGGAGGCCGGACCCGAAGCCGGGCTCCGCGCCGCCCCCCGAGGGCGACTCCTGCAGCAGGAGGCTGTCCCAGGGCAGGTCGTCGGGGCGCCGGCACCCCCGGCCGCCCGGCCCGCTCCCGGGGGGCTCCGCCGCCTGGGCCTTCATCTTGAGCAGCCGCTCCACGGCCACCTGCGGGAAAGGACATGCTGGGCCGGGGGCCGGGGGCCTGAAGGGCCGGGGCGGCCAGAATTTGGGGGAAGCCCGCCGCTCACGGTGGGAGGGCCGGCACTCACCAGAATGGCGCCGTAGACCTTGTGCCCGTCCGCCTTCACCTGGGCGTTGGACACGGAGTAGTCGTCCAGCACGGCCTGCAGGTTGGTCCAGTAGGTGGACAGGTGCGGGTACAGGACTCGCTCCACGGCCTGGGGGAGACAGGGCGCAGGGAGGGCCTCCGGTGGGTATCGCCTCAACTGCCCTCTCCCGGGCAAGGCCTCCTTTTGTCCCTGATCCTGCCCAGAGCGGCTCCGTCCCCCGAACTCCCCTGCTCGGCACCCCCAGCCGGCATCTCTGGAGCCCACTGTAGGCACCAGCCTCACGGAGCCGGACGTTCAGCCTGGGGACGGACCCACCATAAAGCGACCCGCTGCGATCGGCATGTGGCCCGTCACTGACCAAGGGCTCAGAGGGTACAGTGATGCCCAGCGCCCACAGCAGGCGTTAGGCTGCCAACTGCTCGGCTACAGAAAGCGCTGTGCTCGCCAACCGCAAAAACACCAATGGACGCTTGATGGTAGACTTTTAAAATCCTGATGTCAGATCGGGGAAAGCAACGAAGACTTCGCAGGGGAGGTTCAGCGAGCCTGAGGGTCTGGGAATTCTGACAGGACTGACAGGCTCCGGGGACACGGGACTTGCTGCATCTACGAAAGCTTCAGTGATTCTGTTCCCGCAGTGATGGAAAACCTAACGGCGGAGCTCCACGCCAGATTTGACGGTCTACCCACATTCAAGAAAAACAGCCTCTCCATCTCATCAAACCAGATATGAAAACGGGATACTCCCCCACCTCATTCTGTGAAGTTAATACAAACCTGACCTTAAAGCCGCACAAGGACAGCACATGAGGGAACATGTGACTCATTTATCATGAATATAGGCAATCCTTCAAAAGGTTCGAAAACTCAGTATACAGAAAACGCACTACAGTCTAATCCAGTTTTGGATCTTTTTGAAGACTAGACCGTGACCAAATTGAGTATATCCCGGAAATGTACAAACTTGACTGAGAAACTCAGTCCTCCCCCCCCCCCCCCCATAACTCGGCAGCCACTGAGCAGGTCAGCTCCTCACACCTCACTCCCCTGGCTCTGCAACCGCATCTGACAAGCCCACTGTGGCCGAGACAGAAATCTGAGTTGAAATTGAAGACAGAAATGCAAGAGAAAAATCCACTGCCTTCGAAAGAACAGAACTGACCAGAAAGGCTGCACCTGCCTCTCCGTCTGCCTGGCTGGCTGGCAGGGAAGGGAAAGAACTTGCATGTTGGCAAAGGAAGAAGCTGGGTGGGACCACGGTCAAGTTTAGAGGAAAAGCAAAAACATGCAGGCCCAGGTGTTTCTCTCTCAAACTGTGACCTCTTGCTTTATAGGTCAGTGCTTAACCACTGCACCACACCAGCTGGCCTGCCAGGCAGGACTTTTGAAAGGATAAGACATTTATATACAGAAGATCAGGGAACCAATGTCACCCCAGTCTATATATATAAAAGGCTAAGTGGCCGGCCGGCCGGTACGTATGACCCTCCCTGGCAATTTAAAAATGAACATTGACTTGCACATGCGTGATACATATAAAGCTCTCACTTGTGCCAATCACACGTGTGTTTCGATCTGTCGCCGTCGATCGCGAATTTGGTTGACACTTCAATTATAAAGGGTGAATGGCAATATTAAAATACTAGTGGCCCGGTGCACGAATTCATGCACATTGAAAGGAAATTACAAGAAACGTTTTAATATGGCTATTTGCCCTTTCTCTATAATAGAAGTGTCAACCAAGTTGATGATCGACAATGACAGACGGAAACACATGCGGGCAGCTGGCGCTAGTGTAAGACAACTAGCCTTTTATAGAGAATAAATCTGCCTACTCAGACTTGCTTTCTGATGTAGCTAAACTTTTTCCAGCCCAGTGAAGTACCCCAACTTCTCTTTCAGATAACTGTCAGCAACGGAACCGTAAATATCAACATGAAGCAGATTATTATTGTAGATCACACAGGGAGAACAAAGGGTAAAATACGTAACTGCAGCAGTGTTTGACTATATTCTGCGCAGTGAGAAAAAAGTCATTTTCAAGGTCCACTGTTTTTTTAAAAAAATATATTTTATCGATTTTTTACAGAGAGGAAGGGAGATAGAAAGTCAGAAACATCGATGAGAGAGAAACATCGATCAGCTGCCTCTTGTACACCCCCTACTGGGATTGTGCCCGCAGCCAAGGTACAGAATCGGGATCAAACCTGGGACCTTCCAGTCCACAGGCTGACACTCTATCCACTGAACCACACCGGTTTCAGCAAGGACCACTTCTTTTCCGTCAGTCAAGTTTCTAGACTTCCTAAAGCTCCATTTTCCAGGTAAAGAAAAGAAAACAGGATTCTACTGAGTCTCCTATGTACCTACCCCAGGACTTCTGTCAAGATCCAATGAGATGAGGCCCGGAAAAACACATTTGGTTACAGTGTAAAATGTTTGCACCTGGCTATAAAGCAAGTCATGTTCCTGGGCTGAAGAAAGTCCAAGGAGGATAGTCATCGGCAGGGAGAGGAAGCTGGGCACTGCGACATGACCTCATTACCCAGATGGTCAGACACTTATCATTTCAGCTTTTTACGTGTACAGGTTTCTCCTAATTCACTTCCTTTCAATAAGCATGAATCAGCACCAGGCCACTAGTAAATTCAATAAAAAAGAAACAGCTCTGCCTGCTGTGGCTCAGTGGCTGAGCATCGGCCTGCGGGCTGAGGGGTCCCAGGTTCTATGCCAGGCACGGGCGCAGGCCCAGGCTGCAGGCTCGATCCCCAGTGTGGGGCGTGCAGGAGGCAGCCGATCGATGATGCTCTCTCATCATTGATGTTTCTCTCCCCCTCTCCCTTCCTCTCTGAAATCAATAAGAACATGTATTTTTTTTCAAATAAAATAAATAAGCACTGGTCTGTGTTGCTTGGTTGGGGCATCCGTCCTGTACATGGAAAGGCTGTGAGTTTGATCCTCAGTCTGCGCACGAGCCAATTTGTGGGTTGATCCCCAGTAGTTCTCTCATCGATGTCTCCCTCCCACCCTTCCTCTCTAAACAAAAATAAATCAGTAAAAAAATATTTTTTTAAAAAAACAAAAATATAAGTAGAAAAGCCGAGACCGGTGTGGCTCAGTGGGTAAGGTGTCAGCCTGCGGACTGAAGGGTCCCGGGTTCGATTCCGGCAAGGGCATGGACCTTGGCTGAGGGCACATCCCCAGTGGGGGGTGTGCAGGAGGCAGCTGATCGATGTTTCTGACTTTCTATTCCTCTCCCTTCCTCTCTGTAAAAAATCAATAAATTTAAATATATATATATATATATATATATATATATATATATATATGTATATGTAGAAAAAAAATAGAAGTAGCTAATACACATGGACATAAGCATAAAAAAATAAAAGGCTGCCACTGAGCCTGGCCTGAGGCCAGCCCTCGGTGCAGAGCAGCAAGCACGCACCATTTTTGTGATCAGACACGAACACCGCTTTCCTGATTACAAACACCCCCCCCCAGGCCCCGGGCGGAGGCCGGTCCTCACCTTCCAGCCAAGGGCGTGCAGCCCCACGACGGCCCCGTAGTGAGAGCAGAGAGGCCGCACGGGGTCTGCCAGCACCTTCTGCAGGGACAGCAGGATCTGCTGGTAGAGGCCACTGACCAGGTCCCCGTGGGTCCTGTGGGGGCAGCACGCGGTCAGAGGGGCTGAGGCAGCGCCTGCCCAGCACGATCCACGTCACCTGCACGGACAGCACTGGGGGGGCGAACGAGGGGCCGGGGGGACCAAATCCTCGGTGTGTCTGTCACCCGTGGCACCACCTGGTGCACCCCGGCACGCCGAGTGGGAAGCTCCGAGGGAAGAGGCTCCCCACCTCTCCACACAGGGCCTCCAGGGCGGGATGTAGCCCCACCTCCTCCCGCACCCCCCAGCTCCGCAGCCGCGCCCGTCCGCAGCCCGGGCCCGGGGCTACCAGAAGATGTGGCTGAGCAGGAGGGCGGCCCCGTCCCGCAGAGTCCAGTGGTCGTTGAGCGGGTTGATGGAGGCGGCCAGGGGCTCCAGGACGCAGTAGAGGACGCTGCCCACCAGGGAGCGCACGTAGGGCCGCAGGCAGAGGTGCGGGTTCCGGACCAGGCTGCGCGCCACCTGCAGGAGCCGGTGCAGCTGCTCCAGGTCGTGGCTGACGGATTTCACCTGTTGGAGGACGAGGGCCGCTCAGGGCGGTGGTCGGCAAACTCCTTTGTCCACGGAGCCAAACAGCAGCAGTACGACCGGAATTTCCTTGGAGAGCCACATTTTTAACTTAAACTTCTTCTAGCGCCACTTCTTCAACATAGACTCGCCCAGGCCGCGGAAGAGCCACACTCAAGAGGCCAAAGAGCCGCAGGTGGCTCGCGAGCCGCAGTTTGCCGACCACTGGCTTAGGGGCACACAGCAGCCTGCATGCTGACGGCACCGTCCACCGAGCGTTCCCCCCGCCCCCCCGCCCCGCCACTCACCCCGCTGACCACATAAACGAAGTAGGGCAGCAGCGCTGCGATCTTGGAGTTGGTCTGCAGGTCCTGGAGAGCCGCCTGGAAAGGAAGGGCAGCCTCATGGAGCCACCAGCCCCGGGCTGGTTTTAAATACATTCTCCTGATTTCAGAGAGGACGGGAGAGGGAGAGAGAAACATCCCTGACGGGAGAGAATCCGTGACTGGCTGCCTCCTGGACACCCCATCCCGGGGAGCGAACCTGCAACCAGGGCAGGTGCCCTTGACCGGAATCGAACCTGGGACCTTTCTGTCCACAGGCCGGCGCTCCGCCCACTGAGCCACACCGGCCAGCGCTCATTTCACATCTGCTGTTGATGTTAATTCCCACGGGTTTTCAGGGAGAGCGGGAGAGAGAGGGAAAGACGGAAATATCGACGCGAGAGGAACTCACCGGCTGGCTGTTTCCTCACTGCGCCCTGGACCGGATCGAACCCGGGACCCTTCGGTCCGCAGGCCGACGCTCTATCCACTGAGCCAGACTGGCCGGAGCTCCATGTCACTTTTCTAAGTTAGATGTACTGGGGCGACGCTGACAAATGAAACTCTACAGACTCTGAGTTCACATCGTCTGTGATCCGCCGCGTGGGGTCCCCACCGAGTCAGATCGTCCCCCCCCACGTTTAACTGAGAAAAGCAGTTGTAAAGCCAGGTGTTCTAACAGCGCCCGCGGGTTTCCACTGGAGGAACCGCTGTTTGTACACAGACAAAAGGTGGGTGGCTGGAACTGCTCTGGCCCAGGAGACAGGGCGTCGGCCTGCGGACTGAAGGGTCCCGGGTTCGATTCCGGCCAAGGGCATGTGCTGTGGCTGCGGGCACATCCCCAGCTGATCGATGTTTCTAACTCTCTATCCCTCGCCCTCCCTCTCTGTAAAAAAGTGATTTTTAAAAAAGAACAACGGTGGGTGGTTCGACAGGCGACTTTCACTTCCTACTGTCTGTGTCTGTCACAGACTTTTCTCCAAAGACACCTGCTGCGCCACTTTCATAAGCAGAAAAACACGTTAAAGAAAGTGAAAAGCCGAGACCGGTGTGGCTCAGTGGATAGGGCGTCGGCCTGCGGACTGAAGGGTCCCGGGTTCGATTCTGATTCCGGTCAAGGGCATGGACCTTGGTTGGGGGCACATCCCTGGTGGGGGGGGGGGTGCAGGAGGCAGCTGATGGATGTTTCTCTCTCATCCATGTTTCTAGCTCTCTATCCCTCTCCCTCCCTCTCGGTAAAAATCAATAAAATATATTTTTTAAAAGAGCGGGCCTGGGACTGAGGGGTGGGAGGCTCACAGGACCCGTCCCCTAAGGATCAGGGCCCCTCGGGAGGCAGGCCGGGCTCAGAGCAGACCCCCCACCAACAGCTCCCACACATGGCAGCCGGGACTGTGCAGAGGCCAGGAAGTGGGCATCTGAAAAAATTCCAGGCTGGACTTAGGGTCCCAAATGGGGGCCCCTCAGTACCTTCATCAGCTGGGGGTCGTCGCCCAGCACAGCGCGCGTCACTTGCTGGTAGTACTTGAGCAGGTCGTCGGTCAGCGAAGACACGGCGCTGGGCACTGCGAGGCGACGGGCAGGAGGGGGGCAGAGTGAGAGCCCAGCCCTCTCCCTCCCTCGCCTGCACCCCCACAACCCCACCCCCACCCCCACCCCCAGGAGTCTGCTCAGACAGGACCCCCGGAGCACAGGCCACAGGCCCTCGGAGCAGCCTGACCCCGGGCCTCCCAGCCCCTCCGCCAGGCGACTCCGCTCAGTCCTGGAGCCCAGCTCTGCTCACAGACCCTGGACGCAGGCACACCCCTCCGGCACCCAGCGTGCTGCCCGGCATCCGTGCCAGCACCCGACACGCAGCAGACTGATGGGGTGCAGGTCTGAGCCCATCTCCAGCTCTGAGCCCCAATCTCCAGCTCTGAGCCCCAATCTCCAGCTCTGAGCCCCAATCTCCAGCTCTGAGCCCCAATCTCCAGCTCTGAGCCCAATCTCCAGCTCTGAGCCCAATCTCCAGCTCGGAGCCCAATCTCCAGCGCTGAGCCCCAATCTCCAGCTCTGAGCCCAATCTCCAGCGCTGAGCCCCAATCTCCAGCTCTGAGCCCAATCTCCAGCGCTGAGCCCCAATCTCCAGCTCGGAGCCCAATCTCCAGCTCGGAGCCCAATCTCCAGCTCTGAGCCCAATCTCCAGCGCTGAGCCCAATCTCCAGCTCTGAGCCCAATCTCCAGCTCTGAGCCCAATCTCCAGCTCTGAGCCCCAATCTCCAGCTCTGAGCCCCAATCTCCAGCTCTGAGCCCAATCTCCAGCTCTGAGCCCCAATCTCCAGCTCTGAGCCCCAATCTCCAGCGCTGAGCCCCAATCTCCAGCTCTGAGCCCGTCTCCAGCTCTGAGCCCCAATCTCCAGCTCTGAGCCCGTCTCCAGCTCTGAGCCCAATCTCCAGCTCTGAGCCCGTCTCCAGCTCTGAGCCCCGATCTCCAGCTCTGAGCCCCAATCTCCAGCTCTGAGCCCCAATCTCCAGCTCTGAGCCCGTCTCCAGCTCTGAGCCCCAATCTCCAGCTCTGAGCCCATCTCCATCTCTGAGCCCCAATCTCCAGCTCTGAGCCCGTCTCCAGCTCTGAGCCCCGATCTCCAGCTCTGAGCCGGCTGGCACAGCCCGGTGCCCCCTCAGAACACGGTGTCGCTAAATATTTGTCAGGTGAAGTCTCGGGGTGCAGAGGCACCACCTGCAGCTCCTCCGGGAGGAGGGTTCAGCCCGGGGCCCGCCCCCCACCGCGCGCTTACCTGAGCCTTGGGGCGCCAGGTTGCCTTTGCCGTCCAGGTAGGAGACGTGAACTGGAACCGGAGCAGAGAGCGGGCTCAGCCTGGCTCTCCCCTCGTCATGCCACAACCCCCCAGCCGTGCTCCATCTACCAGCCGCCCAGCACCCCCCCCTGACAGCCCAGCTCTGTCCCCTCAACAGAGCAGTCACTTCCCCCCCCCCGCCCCGCTGTCCTCCATCTACCCGCCCGCCCAGCACCCCCCCCGACAGCCCAGCTCTGTCCCCTCCACAGAGCAGTCACTTCCCCCCCCGCCCCGCTGTCCTCCATCTACCCGCCCGCCCAGCACCCCCCCCTGACAGCCCAGCCTGTCCCCTCCACGAGGACGCAGCCAGTCACCTCTCACGGCCGTCTCGGCACAGCCTTTGGGGATGCTGGTGGCCAGGGCCAGCTCCACCAGGTTCACCTCGCGGTCCTCGGGGAGGTAGAGCTCACCCTCCCTGACGGGGCGCAGGGGCAGCGGCTCCTGGGCTCCGTACCCACACACGGCCTGGCAGAGAGAGCGGGCTGACCCCGAGCGAAGCTCTCCGCCGGGCAGGCAGCCGCCCCGGGCAAGTCCAGAAGTCCTGAGAAAGGTGCGGGTCCCGCAGGGGAGGGGGCCGGGGCTCTAGGCCCGTCACTGGGAGCTGAGCTGAAGGACCCCGTGCTCACTGGTCAAGATGTACAACAGGGTCCTCCTCCCACAGCCACAGGGGCTCGGAGTGCCCCCCGCCCCCCCGTCCTCCTCCTCACATCACCCGCCTGTGAACATACCACTGGCTTCTACACAGACCGCCCCACTCCCTGGCCCCGAACAGCTATCAGATGCGCCCCACGCTGCCCCAGGCTCCCCCGCCCCTGACTCTGGCCCCGAACAGCTATCAGATGCGCCCCACGCTGCCCAGGCTCCCCCGCCCCTGACTCTGGCCCCGAACAGCTATCAGATGCGCCCCACGCTGCCCAGGCTCCCCCGCACCAGAATGCCCCTCTCCTCCCAGCCAGTCCACTCCAGCCTCCTCGGAAGGCCCAGCTCACGTCCCTCTGCCCAGAAGCCTCCCTACACCCTGCCCCATGCCCACTCCTCTTTCGACCCCAGAGGCCAGGGGCCTGCGCCCAGCCCGTCCTGCAGTGTGACCTGCCACTCACCCGCACGCTGACCCGCCACTCACCCGCACGCTGACCCGCCACTCACCCGCACGCTGACCCGCCACTCACCCGCACGCTGACCCTCCACTCACCCGCACGCTGACCCTCTCCACTCACCCGCACGCTGACCCTCCACTCACCCGCACGCTGACCCTCTCCACTCACCCGCACGCTGACCCTCCACTCACCCGCACGCTGACCCGCCACTCACCCGCACGCTGACCCGCCACTCACCCGCACGCTGACCCTCTCCACTCACCCGCACGCTGACCCTCCACTCACCCGCACGCTGACCCTCCACTCACCCGCACGCTGACCCTCCACTCACCCGCACGCTGACCCTCCACTCACCTGCACGCTGACCCTCCACTCACCCGCACGCTGACCCTCTCCACACACCCGCACGCTGACCCTCTCCACTCACCTGCACGCTGACCCTCTCCACTCACCCGCACGCTGACCCTCTCCACTCACCCGCACGCTGACCCTCCACTCACCCGCACGCTGACCCTCCACTCACCTGCACGCTGACCCTCCACTCACCTGCACGCTGACCCTCCACTCACCCGCACGCTGCTCCAGCGGAGGGCCCTGTTGAAGTCCTCCACGGTCAGCTTCCGCCGTTTGGTGTGTTTCATGAACTGAGAGCTGTTCTGGGAAGGGAGAGGAGGGGAAGGACAGAGTCAGGGTTGAGCGGGAGAAGGGGGGCTTCGGATGCACCGAGGCTGCCCCGCGGGACGAAAGGACAAACGGATGCCAGGCCAGCCATTCCGAAGCCGGTATCCGCTCAGTCATCCGCCGTCCCCCCCTACTCCTCCACAACGACCGACTATCAGGTCCTGGGCACCCCCCCCCATAGTCGTCGCCTTGTTCCTCACACGCAGAGCACGCACAGGAACAGAGCACGCACAGGAGCAGAACAGGCACAGGAGCAGAGCACGCACAGAAGCAGAGCACGCACAGGAGCAGAACAGGCACAGGAGCAGAACAGGCACAGGAGCAGAGCAGGCACAGGAGCAGAACAGGCACAGGAGCAGAGCACGCACAGGAGCAGAGCACGCACAGGAGCAGAGCAGGCACAGGAGCAGAGCAGGCACAGGAGCAGAGCAGGCACAGGAGCAGAGCACGCACAGGAGCAGAGCACGCACAGGAGCAGAGCAGGCACAGGAGCAGAGCAGGCACAGGAGCAGAGCACGCACAGGAGCAGAGCAGGCACAGGAGCAGAGCACGCACAGGAGCAGAGCACGCACAGGAGCAGAGCACGCACAGGAGCAGAGCAGGCACAGGAGCAGAGCAGGCACAGGAGCAGAGCACGCACAGGAGCAGAGCAGGCACAGGAGCACAGCAGGCACAGGAGCAGAGCACGCACAGGAGCAGAGCACAGGAGCAGAGCAGGCACAGGAGCAGAGCAGGCACAGGAGCAGAGCACGCACAGGAGCAGAGCAGGCACAGGAGCAGAGCAGGCACAGGAGCAGAGCAGGCACAGGAGCAGAGCAGGCACAGGAGCAGAGCAGGCACAGGAGCAGAGCACGCACAGGAGCAGAGCACGCACAGGAGCAGAGCAGGCACAGGAGCAGAGCACGCACAGGAGCAGAGCAGGCACAGGAGCAGAGCAGGCACAGGAGCAGAGCAGGCACAGGAGCAGAGCAGGCACAGGAGCAGAGCAGGCACAGGAGCAGAGCACGCACAGGAGCAGAGCAGGCACAGGAGCAGAGCAGCACAGGAGCAGAGCAGGCACAGGAGCAGAGCACGGCACAGGAGCAGAGCACGCACAGGAGCAGAGCAGGCACAGGAGCAGAGCAGGCACAGGAGCAGAGCAGGCACAGGAGCCAGAGCACGCACAGGAGCAGAGCACGGCACAGGAGCACAGCAGGCACAGGAGCAGAGCACGCACAGGAGCAGAGCACGCACAGGAGCAGAGCACGCACAGGAGCAGAGCAGGCACAGGAGCAGAGCAGGCACAGGAGCAGAGCAGGCACAGGAGCAGCGCACGCACAGGAGCAGCGCACGCACAGGAGCAGAGCAGGCACAGGAGCAGAGCAGGCACAGTAGCAGAGCAGGCACAGGAGCAGAGCAGGCACAGGAGCAGAGCAGGCACAGGAGCAGAGCAGGCACAGGAGCAGCGCACGCACAGGAGCAGCGCACGCACAGGAGCAGCGCACGCACAGGAGCAGAGCAGGCACAGGAGCAGAGCAGGCACAGGAGCAGAGCAGGCACAGGAGCAGAGCAGGCACAGGAGCAGAGCAGGCACAGGAGCAGAGCACGCACAGGAGCAGAGCACGCACAGGAGCAGAGCAGGCACAGGAGCAGAGCAGCACAGGAGCAGAGCACGCACAGGAGCAGAACAGGCACAGGAGCAGAGCACGCACAGGAGCAGAGCAGGCACAGGAGCAGCAGCAGGCACAGGAGCACAGCAGGCACAGGAGCAGAGCACGCACAGGAGCAGAACAGGCACAGGAGCAGAACAGGCACAGGAGCAGAGCACGCACAGGAGCAGAGCACGCACAGACACCAATCTGGGCTGCCCCCGGGGCTGTGCCCAGGTGCGTGTGAGAAGATGCCCAGCAGCTGCCGGAAGCCCAGGCAGTTAGGAGGGGACCCCTGGGAAGGGCAGGCCTCCCTCAAAGCACAGGGCAGCGCCCGGTCCGTTTGGAGAATAAACCCGTGTGTGAGTGTGAGTGTGGGGGGGTCCGGGGGGGGGGGGGGTGCGGACCTGGGTGGCCTCTCGGAGACGGTAGCACACGTCCTCTGCCAGCAGGGCCGCCACCTCATCACTCAGCTCCAGGCCCGTGCTCTCCGCCATGAGCCGCACCGACTACCGTGAGGGATCTCCACGAACCGCCGCTCCTCTCGCTCCGACATGGCCCCGGCGGAGCTGGGGGAGGGGAGGCGAGGGGAGGGGTGAAAAGCCCCCCATCCCCCTGAGCAGCCGGGAGCCTGCCTCCAGGCCTCTCCCCGGGGTCCTGCAGCTCCGGCTCCAGATCCCCCAGCCCCAGCGCGCCCAGGGGAGGAACTCTGGGTCCCAGAGCAGCAGACAGGGCCGGCCCGAGGGGCAGATGGCAGTGCCGCCTGGGGACCGTCTGGCCTCGGGATCCAGGGACCTGGCGCCCAGCCCAGCCCTCCCACTTCCTGTGGATTCGATCAAGACCCTCGTCACTCTGAGCAAACTGGTGCTCGAACCTGTAATCAGGCCGAAACCGGTGTGGCTCAGTGGATAGAGCGTCAGCCTGGGGACTGAAAGGTCCCGGGTTTGTTTCTGGTCAAGGGCATGTACCTTGGCTGCGGGCACGTCCCCAGTGGGGGGTGTGCAGGAGGCGGCTGATCGATGTCTCTCTCATCGATGTTTCTGACTCTCTATCCCTCTCCCTTCCTCTCTGTGAAAAATCAATAAGATATATTTTTAAAAAATTAAAAAATAAACCGCTCTCCTTCGCCTTCTCCACCCCCAATCCCTTTGCCTAGCAGTGGTTGGCAAACTGCGGCTGGTGAGCCACATGCGGCTCTTTGGCCCCTTGAGTGTGGCTCTTCCACAAAGTACCACGGCCTGGGCGAGTCTATGTTGAAGAAGTGGCGTTAGAAGAAGTTTAAGTTTAAAAAATGTGGCTCTCCAAAGACATTTCAATCGTTGTCGTGTTGGTATTTGGCTCTGCTGACTAATGAGTTTGCCGACCGCTGGCCTAGTGGATGCCTCCTTCGGATCTCAATTCAAATGTCACTGGCTCAGGGAAGTCCTCTCAGACCGTCTCAGTCACTGCCTTCAAAGTTACCAGTTTGTAAGGACACGTTTGTGCCACTGTTTGATCAGCACCGACCTCCCCACTACATTGTACCCTCCGTGCCAGCAGGGACCATGCTGTTCGCTCACCTTTGCATCCCCGGCGTCCAGCGGTGTCAGCACATAGTCTGCCCTCAATACACACCAGCTGAAAAAGATGAAGAAAAGCTATTTTTCCTAAGCACATGCCATGCCGGAGGCACTAAGTGCATATAGGCTTTTAGTGTCTATTTCACAGCCCAGGAAGTCACCGCTCAGAGAGGGAAAAGTCACATGACTTGTCCAAGATCATCTGCGAGCACCCAGTAGGGAAGCAGGGACTCGAACCCTTGTCCCTAATCCTCAGGACTAGGAACAGCGCTTGTTCCCAGCGCTCAGACCTGGCGTTGGAGGCCCGCCCACAGGTGACTGTTAGGTCTCTGTTTCGCCGTCTGAGAAATGGGAGCGTGAGGTCCAGCCCCGTGAAGGCGCGGAGGGAGTGTCCCTATGATGCGCCCCCATTCAGACCCACAACGTCCGGTCTTGGATCGACATCTCCCGCCCCTCGGCCTCCCCTGGGCACCCGCGGCCGCCAGCCAGGCAGGCAGGGAGGCGTGGGGACTGACCGCCACCGGCCTCCGCGCTGCGCATCTCCCCGCCAGCTGCACGCAGCCCAGATCCAGAGGTGGTGGGTGCGGTGCAGGAGGTCAAGGGTTACCGAACGCGGGTCACGTGGTCAGCGAAGGGGGCGGGATCCCCGGCGGAGGGGGCCTCTAGGCGGGACCGAGTGCGCAGCCCGCAGCCGGGCGGCGGGAGCTGGGGTCCGCGAGGGCTTGCTCACCGGAGGGCCCCGGCAGACGACGGCGGCTCCCGAGACCGCGGCGGCGGCGGCGGCGCCCGCACCAATTCCCTCTCAGCGCTCAGGCCCCGCCCTCCGCGAGCACAGCCAATCCGCGAGCACCTCGCGAAGTTCCCGCCCTCCAGGCTTCCAGCCACGCAATTGGTCACTGGGAAAGGGCTGTGAAAGCCCGGGCGCAGGGGCCACGTGACGTGAAAGACTAGCTCCTCTTAAAGCGACAGCTCCTGAGATGTTGCGGAGTCGTTGTGCATGACTTGGTGTACTTTTTAGCAGCCATGCTTTCTAGGAAAGCGTCCCCAGGCCTTGGGCTTGTCTGCTCCCCGGTTTCCGAGCACTTGCATTTACGCGACGGCACAAACTTAAGACTGGCTTCGTTTTCCTGCCCTCTTAGTGCAGCTCAGCTTCCCTCTCCACCCTCCCCTGCCCCTTGCCCTTCCAAAACAATGAGGGCTCCTGGTAGGTACTCTCTGCGGCCAGAGGGTCTTCTGTCTGTCGGGGCCAAACCCACGTGCAAGTTGCAAACTCCAGCCCTCTGCTCATCCGGGCACCCTGCCTCGCACCTTCCCCGTTCCCGCCAAAAACAAACCCTCACCTACCTCCCAGACTTCCTTGACCAGTGACACACACAATCCTCAATTGAGAAGCCAGTGGGCTGATGGACTAAGAGATGGCGTTTGGAATCTGACCAACCGGGGTTCAAATTCGAACACTGCTTTTGGGCGAATTACCTGCCCACATTTCCCCCAGCTGCAGAATGGGTCATAACACCCACCTCACAGTTACTGAAGGTGGAGAGGTTTGTGAAAGCGCTTTGCAGGGTTGGTGGTTGAACTTGCTTTCACTCACACATCATGAGGCAGACAGTAAATTCATTCCTTTATGCTTATCCAAGAAGGGGCAGTTTGCATGAGTGATTCTAGCATGGAGTTTTCTGCAGGGGAACGAACACGGATGTAACATCCTCTCTCCCTCCCTCTTGGGGTAGGTGCTGCTGCTTCTAGAAAAGATCCGGAGACTAGAGCTGGGAGAGCCAGGTGGATGCGAGTGGTGTTGCCATGGCAACGCGGCCTAAGGGGACTGCGACCCCCCCAGAGTTTCCCTCTGGCCACTTTCAGGATGGCATCAGCATTGGGAATAGTTTCCGTATTGCGCCTGGACACTGGCGTGTCTGCCCCCCTGTGCGTGAAGGGGACAGGTCCTGAGTCTGAGATCAGCCCAGCAGAACCTGGGCCCCTGGCAGATCTTGCTAAGACCCTGGTCTGGACAGTCATTGGCAACCCTGGAGGCATGAGACAATCAGGAGGAAGGCTCAGGGGCCTGTGGGGTGTTGGGAAACCATCCAAGCTGTCAGGGACTCATCTGCCCCCAACCTAAGGGGGGACAAAGGCCAGGCAAAGCCATCATTACAGGAAGCGTGGCCACAGGCCCAGCACAGTAACTCCCCGGGTTTAACAAACCTGGACAAGCTGGCAGTGCTGAGCTGGAGATGCAGAAAAGCCAGGGATGCACGTGAATCCACAATTCTCTCAGTAAGATCATTGCAACTTGACAGAAAAGATGAAAAGGGAGCCAACAGCAAAGTAATGTTTCTGCCCCACCAGAGGCCGGGATGGAACCGCGAACGGCAGCCCAGGGGCTGGGAAGGCAAGGGGAGAACCACATCCTGCCCATGTTCCAGGCCTTATTCTGGATGCTTCCGATCGGGGTTCCTGGACCTAGGCACACTGACAGTTGAGGCTAAATAACTCTGTTGAGGGGCTATGCTATTTACCCTGCAGGATGTTTAGCCTCACTCTTGGCCTCTACCTCCTAGGAGGCAGTAACCCCACCCACCCACTTGCAACATCCAAAAATGTCCATTGCCACATATCCCCTGGCGGCCAGTCACCTCGGAGGGCAGCCACTGCATTGTGCAGTCACGACGATTAAGCTGAATGCCTCTCCCGGGCCAGGCTCTATGCCAGCCCCTTGCACATGCAGTAACTCCTCACCGGCTGCTGCTGCTAAGTCCTGCAACTTTAAACAAAATGACACATTGCCAAGACCGGTGTGGCTCAGTGGATAGAGCATCGGCCTGCGGACTGAAGGGTCCCGGGTTCGATTCCGGTCAAGGGCATGTACCTTGGTTGCAGGCATATCCCCAGTAGGGGGTGTGCAAGAGGCAGCTGATGGATGTTTCTCTCTCTCAATGTTTCTGACTTTCTGTCCCCCTCCCTTCCTCTCTGTGAAAAATCAATAAAAAATATTTTTAAAAGTAAAAATAGACAAAATGACACATGAGGGGAGAGATCAACCAAAGGACTTGTCTGCATGCATATAAGCCTAACCAATGGACACGCAACAGGGAGGTGAGGGCATTGGGGGGGGGGGGAGGGTTATGAGGGGAGAATAAGGAAAAAATTTAAAAAATAATTTTAAAAAGATCTATAAGGAAACCAAGTTCATGAGACTAATTGACACAAGCGAGAGGCAGGTTACAGCGCAGCCGGTGTGGCTCAGTGGCGGGCGTGGATCTGAACCAGGTCACCGTTCTGTCCTGGGTCCGAGCACCTGCCGGGGTTGCAGGCTGGACCCCCACTAGAGGGCAGGCAGGAGGCAGCTGGTCAATGATTCTGCAGTCACCGACGTGTCTCTCTCTCTCTCTCTCCCTTCCTCTCTGAAATCACTAAAAATACAGTTAAAAGTAAAATTTAAAAGATATATATTTTAAAAAGTTAAGTTGCTAAGGAATCTTACCAACGTTATAAAGACACGTTACTCCAGGACCTGCAGTGGAGCCATCCAGAGGGCGGGGTGCCGTCCCACAGTGAGGCCGGTCCCGAGCCGGGCCGAGCCGGGCGGCACCGCTCCAATCCGGCTCTCTGCGGCCCAGCTCTGCTCCCGGGCGGTGGGAACACCGCCGAGACTGGCCAGGTTAGTGGGCAGCAGGCCGGCAGGCCGGGAGAGGGCGCTCCAGAGGAGGCCCAGGCATTGCAGAGGGAGGGAGGAGGGCGGGTTTAATCTGCAGGCCCCTCACGGGATCGTGTGTGGCTCTAAGGTGCAGGAGCCCTTTCTCGCTTCGGCTCAGGTTAGCACAGTGACTGCTCAGCCCATCAAGGCCTCGGTTGCTGCCCGCAGCCCAGGAAGGGCTGTCTGTGTTCTTACCGTCCCCTTGCGCACCTCTCCTTGCTTGCTGTCTGCTCTCCCAGCTCTGCTTAGGAATTTTTTAAAAATATTTTTATTGATTTTTTACAGAGAGGAAAGAAGGATAGAGTTAGAAAATTCGATGAGAGAGAAACATCGATCAGCTGCCTCCTGCACACCCCCCACTGGGGATGTGCCCGCAACCAAGGTCCATGCCCTCAATGGGAATTCAACCTGGGACCCTTCAGTCCACAGGCCGATGCTCTACCCACTGAGCCACACCGGTTAGGGCCCTCTTAGTAATTCTTAAGGGTGAGGGACGGGGAAGTATTAGGAAACTAGACTGGTATTCAGAGCGGCTCTACATTATACCTTCCCTTCAATTGGGGCAGCTGTAGGCTTTGGCGAAAGGGTTACCAGTCAGGTGCCCCGGGGCAGAGGCTAGGTGAAGCATCAGGCCAAGAAACGAGGGGCACGCAGCAGCTGCAGTTTAAAAAGGAGCCGTTTTACCAAAGGATAGCACTCCCATGAGAGCGGAAGGCCAGTTAGGGTCAGAACACAATCAGAATCTGGGGGGGCTGCCAGGCCGGAAGGAGAGGCGGGTGTCTTCTGGAACAAGGGGCCTTCCTTGCCACCCCCACAGCAGCCAGCCTGGGCGTCTCGACATCATGGGAGGCGTGACCATCACGCTCCCTAGAAACGGGTCAAGCGAGGGAGGAGGCGCCCGTGTTCAGCTCACGAGCCCTGGGAGAGGAGAAGCAGGGGGTTAGACCCAGGGCCTGGGGCAGCGGGACCTGCACTTCCCATCCCAAGGGCACACGTCCCGGGTCTGCCAAGCAGACAGCAAGGCAGTTTCCTTCCTCTGTCGCTCAAGCATTAAATCCCGCCTCCACCCCATCCCCACACACCCCTTCCCCGGGCAGCACCCGGTCAGGCAGGACCCGACACTCACCCAAGTAATCATCCATCAAAGAGCCGATGGCGAACTGCAGGGGGGAACGTAGAGCGGGAATGAAGCCTAAGCCAGCACAGACCTATCCCCTAAGCCCCACCCCAGACTGTCAGACACCCCGCCCCCCGGAAGTCTGGGGGTGGGAGACCAAGAGCTCCGGCTCTGCCTGGCACGGGGAGGGAGGCAGACCGGGGACTCACAATGTCGTTCTTATCCACGCGGGTCCCCACAATCTTCAAGCGGATCTCATCGTCCTGCTGAATCACAATGTCCTGGGAGGAGGGAACGGAACACTCAGACGCCCCCCCGCCCCAGCCAATCGTCCCCCTCAGCGGGGCTCACACCCGCCCCTCTCGGACTTCTCCCTCCCCACTCACCTCATCCATTGTCTTGTAACACGGGGGGTTGGAGTTCGGGTCAAACTCCATCTCAGACGGGATGGACTGGAAGGAAAGTGAGACTGGCTGAGCCCTGTATTTATTTTGGGGTTTTTTTTCTAGGCTGAGCACTTTATTTTTAAAAAATATATTTCATTGATTTTTTACAGGATAGAAAGTCAGAAACATCGATGAGAGAGAAACATCCATCTGCTGCCTCTTGCACACCCCCTACTGGGGATGTGCCTGCAGCCCAGGCACATGCCCTTGACCGGAATCGAACCCGGGACCTTGCAGACCTTTCAATCCGAAGGCCGATGCTCTATCCACTGAGCCACACCAGTTTCGGCGAGGCTGAGCACGTTAAATGGATCAGTAGACAGTCCCCAATGGGTGTCTCTCCCCAGCCCCACCCGGGGTGCCCCTCAGCAGCCCCTCCCCCTCGTGCCCAGACTCACATGTCGGGAGATGAAGCAGGACATGGGTCCGATTTCTGTGAAGAGCCCAACCTAGAAGCAAGACGAACGGCCCTTGCTTTCTCTTTTGTGCCCCGTCCCCCAGCTTCTCATCTCCCTCCGACTCCTGCTAAACTCTCCACGACTGAGAGCACACCAACCGTAACGTTTTCACTTCTCTTTTCCCAAGCTCCCGTTGTAAGGCAAGCAAATACAGGGTAGTAGCCGAGAGCCGAGGCCCGGGACTTGTCTGTCCAGGATTTCCACACTTGTTGGTCACGTGACCTGGGCCACTAGACTTCAGCTTAAGCGTCTACAAAAAGGGGATAAAAGTGCCCGGCCGTGTGGCTCAGTGGTTGAGCGCCAACCTGGGAACCAGGAAGTCACGGTTCGATTCCCAGTCAGGGCACACACCTCGATCCCCAGTGGGGGATGTGCAGGAGGATTTTCTCTCTCTCTCTCCCTCTCTCTCTCTCCCTCCTCCCTCTTCCTTCCTCTCTGAAACCAATGAAGATATATTTTAAAAAGAAAAAAGGGATAAAAGCACCACCTGGCAGTCACTGGGAGGCCGCACACATTACCTGGCTCACAGTAACTCCTCCATCGGCAAATGTTACTACCATCACGACTATTAATGCTGACTTACACGCCCGAGACGGGACCGTTTGACAGGTGGGAAAACTGAAGCACACAGAAGTGACGTGACCAAGGACGCACAGGTAACCAGGGGAGCTGGGACCCGCCCTACATCCTCTGGGGGACCATCACACTTCCTCCCCACGTGGGGCCTCACCTTGTTGACCTGAGTGACGACAGCATCCACCACTTCCCCTTTAAAGGGCCGGAAAACAATGGCCTTGTACTTGACAGGATAAAGGACAAAGCCCCTGCCCGGCTGGATCACACCTGCACCGATATTGTCGATGGTGGTGACGGCGATGACAAAGCCATACCTGCAGGGAGGGCGACAAAGAGAAAGGCAGTGTGTGTGGAGGAGCCTCCAGAACCACCTGCGACAAGAATCAGAGACAGCACAAGGAGGCCCTGGCTGGTGTTGCTCCGTGGGTAGAGCATCGGCCTGGGGAAGGAAGGGTCCCTGGTTTGATTCTGGTCAAGGGCACACACCCAAGTTGCAGGGCTGGATCCCCAGTAGGGGGTGTGCAGGAGGCAGCCAATCAATGATCCTCTCTCATCATCGATGTTTTTATCTTTCTCTCCCTCCCCCTTCCTCTCTGAAATCAATAAAAATATTTTTCAAAAAGAGACAGCACAAAGAACAGGAGATGGCACCCCTGCCCCAGGGCTTAGTGGCCAAGAACGACAGGACACGGATCAGTATCTGTGACCCCAAACATCGTTCTCATAATTTCACAAAAAGCTGTCCCAGAAGCTGCAGTCCTTGAGCCCAGAGACCCTCAGAACCGCTGGGAGGAGCCTATTAAAATGCAGATTTCCAGCCCGGGCTTGAGGCTTGAGTTCTGTAGAGACAGGGTGAGGCTCAGGAACCCGCATGTTCAAAAATGCCCCACGTCGAAACCGGTTTGGCTCAGTGGACACAGCGTCTGCCTGCGGACTGGAGGGTCCCAGGTTCAATTCCGGTCAAGGACATGTACCTTGGTTGCGGGCACATCCCCAGTGGGGGGGGGGGGGGGTGCAGGAGGCAGCTGATTGATGTTTCTCTCTCATTTATGTTTCTAACCCTCTATCCCTCTCCCTTCCTCTCTGTGAAAAATCAATAAAATATATAGTTTTTAAAATGCCCCAGGTGATTTTAATGACGGAGGCCAAGTGCTCCACGGTGCTGGGCTCCTCCCAGCTCAGGCACACATGTGAGTTCTCTCTGTGCACGCCCCAGGGAGGCGCCATGCAGGGGGTCCCTGGGATGGGCGGCAGGGAAACCAGCAGAATCAAAGGGCGGGCAGGTGATGAGAGTGTGAGCTCCCCCAGGGCGGGCCTCCCTCTAACTCGGAGGTCATTGCTCCCAGCGACCAACACAGGCCCTGGCACCCAAGGGGGCTTCAGAAACGCTGGCGGAGTGGATGCATGGCCAGCTCAGCTGAGGGGGAAAGTCCTGCGATCCAGCTCTGCAGAAGGCGCCCTGGGAACCCGAGGCAGGAAGCCACTGACTGCCTGGGCGCCTAGGACTGTGCGAGAGGGCTCCCCAGAGCGGGGGCGGGTCCTTGCAGGAGGAGGAGCTGGGGACAGGGCTGCGGGCGGCCCGCGGAGCGCGGCACTCACTTGCCGGTGCAGGTGCCCTCCACCTCGGTGAAGAGCTTCTGCTTCACCGTGTTGAGCAGGTTGGGGCCGAAGTAGCGCGGGTGCAGCAGGATCTCGTGCTCCAAGGAGATCTGCGGGGAGAGCGGGATGGAGACCCGGCGAGGCTCAGCGGGAAGACGGGGCGGGAAGCGGCCGCTGGTGCCGGCGCCCCGCCCCGCCGCTGCCCTCGGGCTGCCCTCGCCGCCCGGTGCCCGCTCACGTGGTAGAACATGTTCCTCCGGGAGGGCAACCGCGTCCAGACCTTTCCCGGCCGCGCTCCGCAGGCACGACCGGAAGCACACGCAGCCGCCCCGATACCGCTTCCGGGCCTCCGCAGCCCCGATTGGCCCTCGCTGTTGTGGGCGGGGAAACCCACGAAGCCCCGCCCACAAGCGGCTCCCTTATATTCAGGGCCCGGCATAGATAGATGCTCAATAAAGAATTTCTTTTCGTTTTCTTTTTCTGAACAAAGAATTCTAAACGGGGTTAATTGATCAATGAGTGAAAGATGGAGAGAATGAAACGCTGTCACAGAGGACATCCGGTTAGCACTCCGGGCAGATGGTGTCGGAATGGGGTTCAATTGTAGGAGACCCACCGCTGGCGTCTGGCAATCGCTTGGACGTGGGGGGCTGGAGGGGAGGTAGAGGAGGTGCAGGGAACGTATTGTAATTGGAGCCGGAATCATTAGGAATAAAGGGTTGAAACTCATCGCCTCCTTTCTCCCATCAGGTTTGCTTCCGAAACACAGGTGTGTCGGGGAAACCACCACTGAATCAAACGCAACATGGGAAAGGCAGATCCATGTCAACATCGTCATTATTGGACCCATAGGTTCCGGTGAATCCCCCACTCCTGGGCACCTGACCTACAGATGTGGTCGGATTCACAAGAGAACCACCGAAAGTTCTGAGAAGGAGGCTGCTGAGAAGGGAAGGGCGCCTTCAAGTATGCCTGGGTCTTGGGTAAAGGGAAAGCTGACGGTGAGCGTGCTATCTCCATTGGTGCCTCCTGGTGGAAATTCAAGACCAGCAAGTATTATGTGACCATCGCTGGCCCCAGGACACAGAGACTTTATATCAAAAACATGGTTACAGCCCTGACAGTTTGGCTCAGTGGATAGAGCATCGGCCTGGGGACTGAAAGGTCCCAGGTTCGATTCCGGTCAAGGGCATGTGCCTTGGTTGCGGGCACATCCCCAGTGGGGGGTGTGCAGGAGGCAGCTGATGGATGTCTCTCTCATCGATGTTTCTGACTCTCTATCCCTCGCCCTTCCTCTCTGAAAAATCAATAAAATGTATTTTTAATAAACATGATTACAGGCACTGTGCTGACTGTGCTGTCCTGATTGTTGCTGCTGGTGTTGGTGAATTTGAATCCAGGATCTCCAAGAATGGCCAGACCAGTGAGCATGGCCTCTGGCTTACACACTGGGTGTGAAACGGCTGGCTGTTGGTGTTAAAAGATGGGTTCCACTGAGCCGCCTGCAGCCGGAAGAGATCGAGGATATTGTTAAGGAAGTCGGCACTTAGCCTTGGGTGATGTGGCTCGGTTCACTGGACATCATCCCCTGCACCAAAGGGTTGCTGGTTGGATTCCCAGCCGGAGCACGTGCCCGAGTTTCCGCCTCAGTCCCTGGTGTGGGACTTGCAGGAGGCATCTGATGGATATTCATTCTCACATCAATGTTTCTCTATCTCTCCTTGTCTCTCTCTCTCTCTCTCTCTCTCTCTCTCTCTCTCTCTCTCTCAAAATCAGTACAAAATATTAAAAAAGAGAAGTCAGCACCAGCATGAAGAAAATTGGCTACAATCCTAGCACCGCGGCTGTGGCTGTGGCTGAAACACATGTGGCCTCGGAGCGGCCTGGGTTTCCTCACAGCATTGTGGTAGGTTCTCGGAGCAGTTACCCCAAGAAGACCAGCCAGAAGCTGTATCCTCTTTAAATTGTTTTTTCATTGATCACAGACAGGAAGGAAGAGGGAGAGAGAGAGAAACAGCAATGATGAGAATCCTCCGCCAGGGCCCTCGTCTCCTATCTTAATTTTGGCAAAGTCTGTTGACGCTGCACTTCGCTCTAGCTCCACTACCACCATCCTGTGTAGCCACTAGCATTTCCTGCTCCCATTCTTTTTTAAAAAATATATATTTTATTGATTTTTCACAGAGAGGAAGGGAGAGGGATAGAAAGTCAGAAACATCAATGAGAGAGAAACATCGATCAGCTGCCTCTTGCACACTCCCAACTGGGGATGTGCCCGCAGCCAAGGTACATACCCTTGACTGGTATTGAACCCAGGACCCTTCAGTCTGCAGGCCGACACTCTACCCACTGAGCCAAACTGGTTTCGGCTTCTGCTCCCACTCTTATCCTCTTTGGTCATTTACCACAGAGTAGCCAGGGTAAGCCTTTAAAAACAAGAATCATATAAAAATACTTTCCTGCTTAAAACCTGCTAATATGTTCCCATTCCACGCAGAATACTCCTCACAGTGGCCAATGAAATCCCATGCCACCCAGCTGTGTGATGGCAGATTTTCTTCATATAATCAAAACAACATTTCATAATGGCTTGGAGCAGATGTGTGAACCCAGCTGTCTTCGATTAAGCCAGACATTAAAGAAATTTGGAAAAATGCACAGCAATGCCACTATTTTCACTACGCGATTTTGGTTTGGGAAAATATGGTACTTTACACACACACAAAATGTTACTTAATGATAGTTTTAACTGCTATGCAATAAATACTGTATGGCTTGGAAGCATATCTTGGAGAGGTGGGGTCTCAAGCTGAGGCCAGTGAGGCCTGCAGGTCTCCAACACAAGGATGGAGGGTGGATGAACTGACCCTGGTTCTGACTGGCATTGATCGGAGGGTTTGGCTACAGAACCAAGTGGAGATGCTAGTGTGGGGGAAGAAGGGAGTGGTGGGTTACAGGCACGGAATTAACCCTCTGGCAGCCCTGTCAACATATTGCTCTGGTCAGAAAAGAGGCAAGTGTCACTCATTCCCAACGCAGAAGACCAGAGAAAACCAAAGACGATTCAAAGAAGAGGAGGGACACTGTTTAATACGCCAGCGGGCTCAGGGGCTCAGGGAACAGCCTTCCCAATCTGAGTGAAGGAACATGCATGGGGCCCTCCCCTATATCTCCCTGTGGTCCTCGTCCCACAAACATGGATTATGCTTCCTGTCCTTTTCACAGGCCTTGCAAGAAGGCCCCTAGGTGTTGGGGGTCTCCAAGCCATACCTGATGGTCTGGCCTGGCTCCAGCATTAATAACCCTCCCTCTGGGGCAGTGCGCTGTTCACCGTAACGGATTCTGCAAGACCAGTCTCTGGGAGGGGAGAGAGACTTATTGTAGGTTATCAGGAGTGTGCTCTGAGCTTGCTGGCTTGGATTCAGAGCACTGCCCCCAATATCAGGGTTACATCGGCATTAGCCCTTTCCTTGTCTAAGGACTTCTCCAAGATTTCTTCAAAAGCAGCCATGCTTTTTAAAAAAATATATATTTTACTTTAAATATATATATATATTTGATTGATATTTTACAGAGAGGGAGAGGGATAGAAAATTAAAAACATCAATGAGAGAGAAACATCGATCAGCTGCCTCTTGCACACCCCCCACCGGGGATGTGCCCGCAGCCAAGGTACATGCCCTTGACCGGAATCAAAACCCAGGACCTTTCAGTCCTCAGGCCGACGCTCTATCCACTGAGCCACACCTGTTTCGGCTGTTTTATTGATTATTTACAGAGAAGGAAAGGGATAAAAAGCCAGAAACATCCATCAGCTGCCTCCTGCCCCCCACCCCCACCCCCCATCCCCCGGATGTGCCCACAACCAAGGTGCATGTCCCTGACCAGAATCAAACCTGGGACCTTTCAGTCCGCAGGCCGATGCTCTGTCCACTGAGTAAAATGGGTTTCGGCAGCAGGCATGTTCTTAATGCTCCTGTCCTGGGGTGCTGCGGGGCCCTGAGCCCGCCGTGGGCACCTGCCCAGACAGAGGCCACTAGCGTCTGCCTTGGAAGTTGCCAACGGAGTTCAGGGAAGGACTGCAACGGCACGCACACCCTGTTGTCCTCTGACACCGCCATTACTGAGTCAGGAGCCCGGGCCCTCCGATGGAGGGGAGCGAGGCAGTGGCGCACTTTGGAAACGTTGTGAAGGTGTGAGGAACCTTCCAGAAGTTCGCAGAGGTGTGGCTGCTGCCCACGGCAGAGCCGGGTGTAAAACCAGGGCCTCCTGGGTCCCACACCAGCTCGTTCGCTCTCCTCTCTGGTCAGCCTGCAGCTGACGCAACACTCTACGCGGCGGAGGGCCTCCCCACCTTCCCAGCCCGCCGCCAGGTGGACGCGCTCCGCAACCCAGAGCGGGGTCCCCGCTTCAGGTAGATGGAGAAGCTCAGCCAATCAGAAGACTCTGAGGCGAAGAAGGCGGGACCAGGGAGAAAAGGTTAGGACAGCAACGCCAGCCAATCCGACGCCTCGCTGCCTGAGCGACGGCCAGCAGCACCCACTTGAAAACGCCGCTCCGGAGGGCGGTGCTTAGTGGACAGTGAGCCAATCCGTGAGCAGGGAAGGCAGAGTTGAGCCCGTTGCATCCGAGGAGGTGGGAAGGGGCGGAGTCCGCCCAGTGGCTGCTCGGTGGAGGGTGAGGGACCAGCTTCCTCCGCTAGTTCGCACCCCGGGACTTCTTAGCCCCTGGAATGCGACAGAGGCTCAGGGAGTTCCCGGAGTGGGGCGCAGAGGTATCGCCGGGAAGGCCTGGAAGCGAGAGAGACGTCCAGTTGGAGGAGGTGCTGAAACCCACCGGGTGGCCATAGAGGAAGCGGGGGCTGGCGAGGGGGAGGGACTTCCGGGGGCGGGGTTTGTTGGCTGGGTGGGGCCTGCTGCTAAGGTTGTCGAGGGGGCGGAGCTAAAAGACCACTAGTTGTGACCTAAGAGCAAAGGATGGTCATTGAAGCGAGCGTTTGGGGGTCCGGACAGTGTTGCCAGAGGTACGTTGGCGGCAGCTCAGGGCTGACATGCCGGTTTCTGGGGAGGTTACCAGCCCTAACCCACTGTCCTCTCTTTCCCAGGGAACCACTGGTGGGGACCTTTCCAGGGGCCTGCCCCTCGTGGGGGTGCTATGGAGTTTCCAGAACACAGCCAGCAGCTGCTGCAGAGCCTCCGAGAGCAGCGGTCCCAGGGTTTTCTGTGCGACTGCACCGTGATGGTGGGTAGCACCCAGTTCCTGGCCCATCGGGCCGTGCTCGCCTCCTGCAGCCCGTTCTTCCAGCTTTTCTACAAAGAGCGGGAACTGGACAAGAGGGACCTGGTGTGTATCCACAATGAGATCGTCACAGCCCCGGCCTTTGGGCTGCTTCTGGATTTCATGTACGCCGGCCAGCTGGTCCTGAGGGGGGACACCCCCGTGGAAGACGTGCTGGCAGCTGCCAGTTACTTGCACATGAATGACATCGTCAAGGTGTGTAAGCGGCGCCTCCAAGCCCGGGCCCTGGCCGAGGCAGACAGCACCAAGAAGGAGGAGGAAACCAGCTCCCAGCCGCTCAGTCTGGATTTCTTGTCCAGTGCTTCCCGTGGCCCTCAGCCTTCCTTGGCACCCGCGGAGCTGTCGGGCCACTGGGGCAAAGGGGACTGGAAAGGCCCCGCTGCACCCTCACCTGCCGTCTGTGTTCCGGATGAGCCGCCCGTGCCCCCCGGGGCCGACACTACCCAGCCTGGCGTGGAGGTGGACTCGCTGCACCTGCGGGGCCCCCCTCCACCAGTGGCGGATGTCTCCCTTGCCAGTCCCAGCAGCTCCACAGAGACCATTCCTGCAAACTACTACTCTTCTGGCCTTCCAGCAGTTTCCGTGGAGCCACTGGCTCCCCTCGACATGGGTTCTGAGAGTCTGAGGGCGGTGGAACCCAGGGGCCCTGGGGCACCACTGCAGGGTTTCTATAGCCCGCCTTCCATTGCAGCCCCCGGCCCAGCCCCAGCTCCCTCCCAGGCTCCAACCCCAGCGGAAGCGGAGCTGGTCCAGGTGAAAGTAGAAGCGATCGTGATTTCTGATGAGGAGCCCGAGGCGGCAGAGAACCAGCCTCAGGGGCCCGAGGGATTGTTCCCACCTGGCGAGGCCATGTACGGGGCTCAGCCTCCCCAGCCGGAGGCCTTTGAGGAGCCGAGGCCGGCGGGATTGGAGGAGGTGGGGCCGAGCGAGCAGTTTCTGTCCTCCGATTCCCACCTGCCCTACCATCTGCTGCCAGGTCCCGGGCAGTATCCCCGCGGCCTGGTGACCTCCCCCCTGCCTGCACCCCCAGCCCTGCATGAGCCACTTTACCTGCCTTCGGACTACGAAGCCGCCCCGGGGAGCTTTGGCGTGTTCACTGAGGATGTGCCCACTTGCAAGACGTGCGGGAAGACCTTCTCGTGCTCTTACACGCTGCGGCGCCACGCCACCGTGCACACGCGGGAGCGGCCCTACGAGTGCCGCTACTGCCTGCGCAGCTACACGCAGTCCGGGGACCTGTACCGCCACGTCCGCAAGGCCCACAACGAGGACCTGGCCAAACGCAGCAAACCCGACCCGGAGGCGGGCCCCCTCCTGGGCGTGCAGCCCCTCCCCGGCTCCCCCACAGCAGACAGGCAGAACTCTGGCGGAGGGCCCCCCAAAGACTTTGTACTGGGCCCCAAAAACTGACCTCCGGGGGGCGCACGAACCGATGCTAGGCCTCCTCCCGCAGCCTGGAAGGCCGGCAGCATCCGATCGCCCCGCTGAGTGACAGAATGGACGCTGCCCGGACTGACGGCCCCTCCCTCCCGCCCTTGCCTCTCCCCAGCGGGTTCCCCTCCAAGGGCGCTGGGCATTTTCCTGGGTGTAACCACTTCTCACTCCGAGTTCTGAACCATAAAGCTAACGGAAGGGATCTTACCGAACTGGTGGTGGCTGGTTTCTTCCCCAAACCTGCACGGCACGCCTGACGCTTTCCCCCTCTCCTCTAGAGCGCTGGAGAAAAAGACCTCTGTCCTTGGGGTAGCGTGAGGGGCAGGGTGCTTTTGAGGGAAGAAGCGGCGTAGGCAGAGGGCAATGGAGACTCGGGAGAAGTCGATCCATTAGGCGTCGCACACAGTCACGGCAGGTGACTGGACAGCTCCTGTGTACTGAGCTGTGTTGGGGACCTCGTGCGAATGCCGAGTCCGCAGTTACTCTCTGAGGAATTAGCCCGCCCCTCTTTCCCCACCCACAAGGGAACTGCAAGTTCAAAAATGAACGGTCACTGGTTCAAGGTCACAGAGGTGGTTTGGGGGCGAGCTGGAATCTGAACCACGGCTTGTGACTGAAAACACCAGGTTAAAAACCTGTTGAAAATAGTTTCCTGAGAACTATGAGCTGTTTTCTCTCCTTTGGACTGTTGGGCTTTGCCTCTGTACCCCTTCACCCCCGTTTTCAGCGTCGAAAGACCTTTGGTTGGCTGTTTGAACCATATGGACTGTTGATGACCTGACATTGTTGCTTACGTGTCATAAATAGGAAAATAAGAAATGAGAGGCAGCCCTAACCGGTGTGGCCCAGTGGATAGAGCATAGGCCTGCGGATTGAAGGGTCCCAAGTTCGATTCCGGTCAAGGGCATGGACCTTGGTTGCAGGCACATCCCCAGTGGGTAAGGGGGGGTGTGCAGGAGGCAGCTGATCGATGTTTCTAATGCTCTATCCCTCTCCCTTTCTCTCTGTGAAAAGGCAATAAAATATATTAAAAAAAGAAAAGAAAAAGAAATGGAGAGGCAGACAGCACTAAGCCCTGTGGGATAGGTGGGGGGGGGGCAGTGGAGGGCTTTTGGTGTGGAAATGATGGGTGCACGGGAAAACAAACTCCAGATGAGAGAATCCCACTTAAAAAGTGTTGACAGCAGCCCCGAGGTGAGATGACGCCTGTGCGGTCACACAGGTGGCCGCTAGTGACAGAAGAGAGCAGAGAAATGGGAGTTTCGGGTGTTGGTGTCGGATGGGGGAAAGTTCTAGAAGACCAAGGAAAGGGTCCGCCCCTGTGCTGCTGTAGGATGGACTAGAGGGCTCCCTAGAAACCCTCCTCTGTGGCGGAGGAGGGACCGGTGCAAGGAAAGCAGGAGGGGAATTTGGAAGGTGAAACTATGCGTACCTTTTCGGAATTTCTTTGATCTTTTTTGGATTTGACTGTCCGAATCAGCTACTCGTTTTGAGTTTGGGAAGGAGGCAGAGCTAAGCACGGAAGTTGGGCCCAGAAAGCTCCTACCGGGGACGTTACGGGAAACAAAAGTTGATGCTTATGTTCTTGGCTGAAAAGAGTGAATTCTCACCTTGCACTTTCTTGTGTTGGAGTAACCATGTAGTCCTCTTTCAAAAGGCTAACTTTGTTCATGCGAATACATGACTGCCCGAACGCCTTGTTATTATTTTTCCTTGACATCTGATTACCAACAGAGTCATCTTCATATAATACTTTCTTTGTTTTATTTTTTAAAATATATTTGATTTTTTTTCCAGAGAGGGATAGAAAGTCAGAAACATCGATGAGAAACATTGATCAGCTGTCTTCTGCACACCTACTGGGGTTATGCCCACAACCAGGCTACATGCCCTTGACTGGAATCGAACCCGGGACCTTTCAGTCCGCAGGCCGATGCTTTATCCACTGAGCCAAACCAGTTTTCGGCTGAAATCAATTTTTAAAAATAATGTTTTCTCCAAAGCTGATGCTTGTAATATGGTTTGACATATACTAATACTTTTTTATTGTAAAAAATTATTTTTATTTATTTTTAATAAATGGTATGATGTGCTCTGAAGGTCCTTCCCAGTTGTATCAGTAAGCAATTTCAGTTTGAGCTTCTAAAAGGAATCTTGGGGGAAAAAGACCAAATATATTATCATGCTCAACAAAACTGACAATAACTATTGTTTAAATGTCCTTGATTGGGGGGAAAAAAAGTTTATGAGACAATCAAAATTCCCAGGTTTTTAGGAGCCAAGGAGAAACCAGTATATACATATTTTTCTTATTACTTCAGTCTCATAAACTTTTAGTGACTTTTTTTTTTCCAGATCAGAATCCAAAGCAGAGTCACCTTTGTTTGGTGGGCTGATTTCTCTTAAGACTTTTACTCTATAGGTTCCCTCTCTTTTCATTGCAATTTGCTATTGAAATCGAGTTACTTGTCTTAGGGTTTCCGTTTGGAGTTTGCTATTAGCACCCCAATAATACCATCTATCATGTTCCTCTGTCCAAAGGTGCCCTTAAAAAACACATGTTTAAATAACACACATAAGTGGCAATATAGATAGTAATGTGCTTTTGGCAAAATTGTAAAGGGGGTGGTATGAGTTTGGAAAACACTATTCGCAACGGTCCCGTGTGCCAGAGCATACGCCGCCACAGCCTCCCTGACCGGTTTCTCTCCAGCCGAGCCCTGGGATCCCCTCGGAAACCTGTAAGGACGGAAGGTGGGCTTCCCGGACCTCCAGACCAACCAGACTGCCTGCCTTGGTCCCTCTTCCTGTTCACTAAATCTCCACTACATCCCGGCCGGTGTGGCTCAGTGGATAGAGCGCCGGCCTGCAGACTCAAGGGTCCCGGGTCCGATTCCGGTCAAGGGCATGTACCTTGGTTGCAGCCACATCCCTAGTGGGGGGGGGGTGTGCAGGAGGCAGCTGATCGATGTTTCTCATCGATGTTTCTGACTTTCCCTCTCTGTAAAAAATCAATAAAACATATTTTTAAAAAATAAAATATATTTTAAAAAATAAATATATTTTTTAAAAAAACACACATCTCCACAAGCAGCTGGCCTCGGGAATGAAGACAGAAACGGGAGCCTGACCGCTGTGTCTCGGCAGCGTGAATGAAGGGGTGAGTTCATGTTTAAACGTCAGTTTTATTTTTCCCGCATCGACACAGATGATAGCGCCCTGTAACATCGTCTTGGAAAAAACAAACCACAAACAAGAAGAAATCAGGAAGCACCAACAGCCCAAAACAAACAAAACGGGCACCCATGACGAAACGTTGTCAACAATCTAGACTGAGCAACGCAAAGGCTTGGGGAAGGAATGGGAGAGTCTACTTGTGTCAGTTCCATCCTTGGGTTCACGAAGAGGATTTGGGAGCGGGTTCTCCTGTCAGCTGATGGCTGCATTATTGGGGGGACCAGGGAGACACGGAGAGGAGCCTGTCTGATGGGGAGACGGGGAGTTACTGATGAAGGCAGAAGAACTTACACGTTTGGCAAGACTAAGGGGTCCTTCCTGCAGTCGGTGGCTGTGTGGTGGCTGATGGCACAAGCTTATTGTCACCTCCACTCACAAAGGCGGAGGCAGTGCGAGACAGTCTCCTCCGCTCTGTACAACTCCTGCATCCTGGACGATATTCACAACAAGGGACGGACGGACGGACGGGCGGACACAGGAGCTCCCGGCTGATGGAGCCTCCTCCCGAGCCATGGCTGCATCTGATCCGCGGCCCCCAGGAAGAACGGGAAAGGCAGTAGGAAGGGGGGCCTTCCCCACTGCTTCCCTCCGCTGCGGGGAGCTAGAAAGCGGCAGGAAAGGAGAGCGCGTGTTCGTGTCCTCTCTCCTGGAACTGTTTCTAGAGGCAGTCATCTGCCTTTCTCCCGGTTTCAGAGGAACGAGCACACGGAGGCAGCGCCGTCGTTAAAAACAAAACTGCTGGCGTGGGTGTTTTTGTAGCATGAGGCTAGAAGGATTATTAAATAAAGACGTGAGTGCTTGAGCCCAGAGATCTTAAAATAGAAGAGTTTCATGGAAAATTAAATAAGTCTGCTCTAATGATCTCAATAAAAACAACAGCAACGACTGGAAATTATCCAAACAACAGGAGGCAGATACTTTTTTTGGGGGGGGGGGGGGGAGAAGAATCTGAACATATGTGGAATGTTAAAAATAAGGAATTCGCTTCATTCGAAACCTTTCATTTTAAGACACGCGGGTCCGATTTATAATCGTCTGGTTTCGCAAAAGAAATACACTGCCCAGTCTGTGGCGAACTCTGGCTTCAGGCGTCTGAGAAGACAAAGGAAGAAACTCCTGTCTGTCTGTCGTCACCCCCGCTCTGCCGAACCCCTCCTCTGTGTCTGAACGCTGCTAACAACACCCACCACTAGGGTCCATGCTGCGGATGCGGTTAATCCCACACACGGGTGACAAGGATGCTCTGGTTGGAATCCTCAGGGCAAGTGCCCCTCAGAATGCCACGTGTTAAATAAAAGCTGTACACACAGACAGATGGACAGACAGACAACAAACGAAAGTGAAGGCAGACGGCGTCAGCGGTTAAGAGTTCGTGCAGAACGAGGAACGAGACAGGAGGACACCTGGCGCAGAGGTGCGGGCTCGTGTCTCCTGCGAGGCTCCGGGGTCCCTGGAGGAGGCTCCCCCGCTCCCCGCTCACCAGAGTTCGGTGGGGAAGCGTCCTTCCGCTCCGTCAGCCGAACATGCCCACGTAGAGCTGCTTCTCCTTCTGATGGTAGCTGCTGAGCTCGGCCTGCGTCAGCCGCAGGTACCGCCGGACGTTGGCGTCTAACGAGGGGGCGGAGAGGCGATTAGAGACGCACCATCATCCGCCTCCGGGAAGGAGGAGATTTATTAACATACTTCCTTTTTTTTAATTTTTGAAAATGTATTTTATTGATTTTTTTTTACAGAGAGGAAGGGAGACGGATAGAGATTTAGAAACATCGATGGGAGAGAAACATCGATGAGAGAGCAACATCGATCTGCTGCCTCCTGCACGCCCCCTACTGGGGATGTGCCCGCAGCCAAGGGACAACAAGCCCTTGCCTGGAATCGAACCCGGGACACGTCAGTCCACAGGCCGATGCCTTACCCACTGAGCCAAATCGGTTAGGGCACACACCTCCAGTTTTAAAAGTCATTCTGAGATCTGAAAACATCATTGCTATTCCGTGTAATAGTAAACGTCATTAATATCACTTTGGGTTAAAAAAGAAAAATCTCGCACACGTCCGGCTGGTTGCTAATTTTGCAATGACAGGGGCGGTTAAAGACACAGTTGTTGGCACCGCAGAGCCGCTAACGACACTACACCTGGTGGCAGTTAGCCTATATTCTCGAAGGTAAGAAACACGAATAAGCAGCTTATATTTTATATCTTTATTCACTCACAGTGGCTGGGGACCACGGCCACTGAGACGTGTGACCCTGACCAGGAATCAAACTGCTCTAACCACTGAGCCAAACTGGCCAGGGCCAAAAACAATGCCTACGATCCGTTCTACTGGGGGAGGACGAGGAATTGTGTGTGTGTGCCCGCTTAAGCATAGAGGTTTCCGGAGGATATGCACACAATATTGCTTTTCGGTGGAGACAAGAATGGAAGAGTAGAAAGCCTGTTCATTGTATACTTGCATAGTGTTTGAACTTTGAAACCATGTGACTATATTACTACCTATCCGAGAAGTTGAAAAAATGAAGTAAAACAAGTGCTAGCCAGTTTGGCTCAGTGGGTGGAGCACCAGCCCACAAACCGAAGGGTCCCAGGCTCGACTGCCGTCAAGGGCGCGTGCCGGCAGGTGGGGGCTCTGTCTGCAGGTGGGGGCTCTGTCTGCAGGTGGGGGCTCTGCCGGCAGGTGGGGGCTCTGCCGGCAGGTGGGGGCTCTGTCTGCAGGTGGGGGCTCTGTCTGCAGGTGGGGGCTCTGTCTGCAGGTGGGGGCTCTGTCTGCAGGTGGGGGCTCTGCCGGCAGGTGGGGGCTCTGTCTGCAGGTGGGGGCGTGCAGGAGGCAGCCGGCCCGTGCTTCTCTCTCACCACTGATGTCTCTCTCTCTCCCTCTCCCCTCCCTCCTCTCTGAAGTCAATAAACATATACTAAACAAACACCACGAAAACCCCTTCCGCAGCCACCCCTTAACCGGACCAGGGCGTTTGTCCTCCCCGCTCCACCCCGGGCCCTCACCTTTCGGCTGCCTGCTGACGGCGGCCAGGAGGTGGCGCCGAGCCTGGTCGTAGTCCTGCAGGTGGAAGGCGGCCACGCCGGCCCGGTACAGGGCCTTGGCGTTCTCCGGCTGTCGCTGCAGGACTTTCTGGCTGTACTCTCTCACTCGTTCGTAGTTGACGGGCTGCATCTGCAGGAGGCAGGCTGACGGGGAGAGAGAAGGGGGACAGAGGCCTTGTGACACTAAACGCCACTGATCGGCCCCAGGCGGCCCCAAACATGGACCGACAACACTCACTTATCCAACAACGACGTGTCTGCCGCGCGCCGGGCCTTCTCGGGGGGCCGCGGCGGCGGACGGCGGTTTGCATAGCTGCCCTCCACTTCCCCACCTGCCGGCGCCTGCGCTGAGCCTAACGCTGAGTGAGGCGCAGCCACAAAACGGGTAAGGCTGTGCTTCAAAATGTGTTCAGCCGTCTTCCTGTGTCTCTCCTTCTTTGTCTCCCCCGCCCAGGGCTCAGGGAGTCTCCGTTCCACAAGAGAGCACCGCTGCGTGCTGGCTGGACCGCACCCGCCCCAGGGCACCGGTGGCCGGTGGCTGTCACTGCCTCATCGGAGCGAAGAAAGCAAGGCTCCGGGGGGTTAGCTAACTTGTCCAGGATGCCACGGCTTCCGGGGGGAATGAGAAAGGAACTGGTACCAGGGACTCTCACGCCCAGACCATCCTCTCTCTCGCTGCTATTACTTTACAAGTCCCTTGGCTGCTTTAATGGCACCTCAAAATACACATCTGTTCAGGAGGCAAGTGACCACGTCAGCCTTCTGCCTTTTCATTAAGAGGGGAAACGCGGCCCAGCGGACTGAGCGCTGTCCCCTGCACCAAGGGATCTGGATTTCGGGCTTGATCCCCAGTAGGGGGTGCGCAGGAGGCAGCTGGTCCATATTTTCATCTTCTCTTCCTTCCTCTCTCTGGGAAAAAAGCCAATAAAAACAGCCCTACCCGGTTTGGCTCAGTTGAGAGGAATCTCAGCGCCCGGACTGAAAGGTCCTGGGTTCGATTCCCAAGGGCTGGCTCTCAGTCTCTTCCCCTCACTTCCAGTCTTTCTAAAAAAAAAAATCAATGGAGCAATATCCTCGGATGAGGATTAACAACAAAATAAACAACAACAAAAAAATAAGTAACATCTTTTTTTTTTAATTGAAATGTTCCTCTATTTCATAAATGTTTCCCTATTAAATTCCTTAAACTTGCCTCAAAGGATTGTGGGAGTTAAATGTAGTATGACATCACAGGGCTGAGAGCCAAGAATGAGGGCGATGAGAGCACTAGACGCCTGATGTCGCGTTCCTCTCCAACACCCCCTCCAAGTGGCCATATTGGATCCCCAGTAGGGGCTGTGCAGGAGGCAGCCGAGCAATGAGTCATGATTTTTTACTTTTTCTATTTGTCATTGATTTCAGAGAGGAAAGGAGAGAAACATCAATGATGAGAGAATCGCCCGGCTGCCTCCTGCGCCCCCTATTGGGGAGGGTAAAACCTGCAGCCCAGGCACGTGCCCTTGGCTGGAGTGGAACCGGGGACCCTTCAGTCCCGGCCGATGCTCTATCCAAACCGCCTGGGGCTCGTCATGGATGTTTCTTCCTTTTTTCTTTTTTAAAAATACATTTTACTGATTTTCTACAGAGAGGAAGGGGGAGGGATAGAGTCAGAAACATGGATGACAGAGAAACACCCATCACCTGCTTCCTGCACACCTGCTGAGGACGTGCCCACAGCCAAGACACATGCCCCTGACTGGCATCGAACCCGGGACCTTTCAATCCACAGGCTGTCGCTCTATCCACTGAGCACACCGGTTAGGGCTCATCATGAATGTTTCTCTCTCTCGCCCTCCCTTCCTCTCTGAGATCAATAAAAGTACATATATTTTTTAAATAATAAAAGAGCCCTGGTTGGCGCGGCTCAGCGGACGGAGCGTCCGTCCGCCTGCGGATTGAAGGGTCCCAGGTTCGGTTCCGGTTAAGGGCGCATGCCCGGGTTGTGGGCTTGATCCCCAAGTTGGGGGCGTGTAAGGGGCATCCAACTGATGATTCTCTCTCGTCACTGATGTTTCTCTCTCTCTCACCCTCTCTTTTCCTCTCTGAAATCGATAAAATAAAATGAAAAATGGCCTAGGTTTAATTTTAGCTCTACCACTTATAGCTGTTTGTTCCCTAAATTTACCTCAAAGGGCACGACTCTTCACTAGGTTCATATGTGAAGGGCTTAAACAGTGCCTGCCCCCGGCATTTCGTAAAAGTCACCTCAATGGACCCCCCCCCCACACACACACACGCACTCTTTAAAGTGGCACTCACGATCCCCATTTTCTGCTTTATTTTCCACAGTTCTTGCCACTTTCTAAAAATTACGTGTGTCACTTTTTTGCCCATTGTCTGTCTCCCTTACTTGAATGCATGTCAGTGAGAGCAGGGATCCTGGGCACCCAGTAAGGAATTGCTGAGCTGACACATTAGCTACCTTAATTCCCATTTTTGTTCCCAAGGCTAGCACTGAACATGCGCTGTAAAAACAAGCTAGATTTTCACCAATCATAGCTGAGTGTTATAGTAAAAAAAAAAAGAAAGAAAGAAAGAAAGAAAAAAGAAAAGAAAGAAAAAATCACTTTTAAACAACCATTACAAAGTATGAAAACTACTCCCAATAATTTCTATGGCCTGAACTTGGAGTGTTAGAATATTTTTGCCTGCTGAAACCGGTTTGGCTCAGTGGATAGAGCGTCGGCCTGCGGACTGAAAGGTCCTAGGTTCGATTCCGGTCAAGGGCATGTACCTTGGCTGCAGGCACATCCCCAGTAGGGGGCGTGCAAGAGGCAGCTGATCGAAGTTTCTCTCTCATCGATGTTGGACTTTCTGTCCCTCTCCCTTCCTCTCTGTAAAAAAAAAATCAATAAAAATATATTTTTTAAAAAAGGAATGTTTTAATACTAGAGGCCTGGTGCACAAAAATTGTGCACTTGGGGCAGGGATGGAGGGTTGGGGGGGTCCCTCAGCCTGGCCTATGCCCTCTCGTAGTCCGGGAGCCCTCGGGGATGTCCAACCGATGGCTTAGGCCCACTCCCTCTGGTAGTAGGACATCCTGTGGAGGTGGGAGAGGCTCTCACCGCCACCGCTGCACTCGCCAGTGTGAGCCTGGCTCAGGGCTCCTGGCTGAGCGGCACGCCCCCTGTGGGAGCACACTGACCACCAGGGCCAGCTCCTGCATTGAGCATCTGCCCCCTGGTGGTCAGTGTGCATCACAGTGACCAGTGGCTCTTCAGTTGATTTGCATACTAGCCTTTCATTATATAGAATGCCTCAGAGTTTCATTAGCTCCATGGTTACTCTGCCTTCCATAGAACAGACTGAAAAGTCCCCCTGGGCCCAGCCGGCATGGTTCTGGGGTTGCCCGTCGACCCGGGAACCAGGTAACGGTTCCATTCCTGGGTTTCCCACTCGATCCCCAGAGGGACCTGCAGGAGGCAACAGATATGTAATTCTCTCTCTTCACTGGTTTCTAACTCTCTCTCTCCCTCTCCCAGAAATCAATAAAAACATGTTTTTTCAAAAATGCCTTCCCTTCTAGTAAACTCGGTATTTTCTCCACTGCGGGCGAAATTTCCTAATCAGCATCACCAGAGACTCGGTTAGAAAATGCAAACGAATGGCAGGCACCATCTGGGACCCATTAAATCCGAATCTCTGGGGGTGGCACTCTGGAGCTGTGTTTAACAAACCCTCCAGGTGATGTTTGAGAACGACGGCTCCACAGACAACCAATCAGAGCCCTACAAATCGGGGGAGATATATGTATACTAGGGGCCCGGTGCACGAAATTCGTGCACTGGGGGTGGGTGATCCCTCAGCCCAGCCTGCTAACCACTCACCCAGCCATCACCCTACAACGGAGCCGATGGCTGGCTCCGCCCCAGCCACATACCCCCTCACCCCGCCTCGCCCAGGCCTTCTCCCTGGACAGCACGCACTGGCTGCCTCAGCCCCACCCCCCTACCCGGCCCAGGCCACTTCGGCCCTGCCCCCGCTCCTGATTGGCTGGTGGGTGTAGTGAAGGTATGGTCAATTTGCATATTACTCTTTTATTAGATAGTATATTTGATAAAGGATTTTTAACTTTTATTTACTTTAAAAAGAGAGGGAGAGAGAGAGGGAGGGAAAGGAGGGGGATGGATTTGTTATCCACTTATTTATGCACTATCGGTTACGTTGGTTACTTCTTTTTTTTAAATATATTTTATGGATTTTTTACAGAGAGGAAGGGGGAGGGATAGAGAGTTAGAAACATAGATCAGCTGCCTCCTGCACACTCCCCACAGGAGATGTGCCCACAACCAAGGTACATGCCCTTGACCGGAATCGAACCTGGGACGCTTGAGTCTGCAGGCCGACGCTCTATCCACTGAGCCACACCGGTTTCGGCAATGTTGGTTACTTCTCGCATGTGTCCTGTCCTGGCATCGAACCTGCCACCGTGGCTCATCAGGAACACGCCCTAACCAACTGAGCTGCCCGGCCAGGGGACATGTATTCCCAATCTTGGCAGGATAACCGGATGAGAGCAGGAAAGCCCGGCGTGTTTTTCTCCACGTTCACAGAGTTCCGTGTGCCTGCCTGGCTGCCCTGCCCGCCCCCGGCCCTGTCCTTACCCGCCAGGTTGTTGTAGCAGTCTGTCTGCGTGCTGTGCAGCATGCTTTCCTGTGCGGGGGTGAGGGCCGGGCCCTCGTGCCCCAGGTCGGGGATCGGGGAAGGCAGACTTGGGTCCAGACCCCGCAGCTGAAGCAGAGCTCGGTGGTACCGACTCACAGCATCTCGGTACTTGCCTTCTCGGTACCGCTGGTTCCCTTCCTCCTTGTACAGCTGAGCCTCCTGCAGGCGCTTGTCCATACTCTGGCGCCCAGGGGTCTCGCGGAACTGGGGAGGGAAAGAGCAACTGAGGCTCTGCGGGTGGGAGAGCAACCTCTCTGGTTTGGTGGCCGGCAGGAAACTGCCCTTCTGCCGGGGCCTCCGGGGAGCGGCTCTGCAGGTTTCCACCCCAGCCCCTCCCTTCCTCCCGCCGTATTTCCGGCCTCCAGCAGCGCAGGGAACTGACCAGGGAGAGGACGTGGGAACAGTACAGCCAGAAACTGATTTTCCTGGAGTGAGGGGACCCCGAAATCGCACGGTGGCAGGCGTGCGGACGCCGGCGCAATTGGCTTCCTCCCCTCTTAGGGACACACCTCCCGACCCGGAAGTGGAAGGAAGTAGGCGGGGACCATTGCGGGGAGCAGTTTAAAGGACTTGCCTCCGTCCTCGCACGTATTATTCAAGAAGCATTCGTTGGTGTCTGTGCCCGGGGCTGGGGAACCCAGGCGAATTCGGCCCGTGCACCGCAGCCCAAAGGCCGAGACGGACCCGGCCGCAGAGCAGCCGCTGCCAAGTCCTCCGAGCCACGCGGCCAGCCCCTTGCCCTCTGCCGGGGCCCCAGCCCGGAAGTCGACCCCTGGGCTTCCGATTACGGGTGGGAGCGCCCAGCGGTCGGGGTCCGGTCCCTTGACAGTTTGTTGTGTAAAGGGTCGCGCGCCTCGTACCGCGCCGCCCAATCAGGGGCGGCCCCAGAAAAGTAATCCCACAGAAACGACCCCGCCTTTCCAGCCTCCTCTGCGGATCAAAGAGGGGGAGTCGGGAGGGGAGGAGCCCGAGGCAGCCTCGCCAATTGGAAAAATTCGGACTATCACGGGTGACCAATCAAAATTGCAGGTGACGATTCAAGTTGGCCAATAGGCTGACTCCAAGGCCAGGTTCCGTCATCTGTTGCTAGGTCGAAACAGGGTTGGGGCGGAGTAAGAGGTTACTGTATTTCTCGGTTTTGGAGAGCCCTTCGGTTTACTTGTCAGAAAGACGATCACCAGGAGGCTTTCACGTTGCAACAACTTCCCTTCTGGCTTTTTTTTTGTTAACTCCGAAGAAGCTGCTGCATGCTTAGACAGGAAGAGGGAGTCGTGAGCAAGCCCCAAGACGAAAGCGCGATTGGAAGTCAGACCGCGTGAAGGTGGTGGCGGGGTGGGAGGGGCGTGCGGGCGGGGAGGCCCGGGCGGCTGCGCGATTCCCGGCTGGAAGTACGGAAAGAAGGGCGCGCACACGCCTCCATGCTACGAGGCACTTGAGCGGCAGCCAGTCTCTCCCGTCTCGGGCTCCGGTGCGGCTGCGCAGTGAAACACGGGCGGCGATTGGCCAGCACGTAAGAGGGGGGCGGGAGGCAAAGGGAGGGAAGTCCGTCGTCCTCGGCGCGCGCCCGCCCGCGGCTGGTAACAGAGGGACGAGGCTGCAGGAAGGGCGACATTTCCCCGCTCCGTTGTTTGGGGCTCCCGGGGCTGCGAAGGGGAGGGGAGCCGAAAGGAGAACCGTCGCAGAGGCTGCGCGCGGCCCTCGCCGCCTGCGTGCGTCCGTGCGTGCGCTCGCCCGCGCGGGCTCAGTGCTGGCGCGTGAAGCGGAGGCGGGCGGCGGCGGCGCCTGCGCGGTCGTGCTCGGTCGTCGGTTCGCAGGGGAGGAGGCAGCGGGAGGCGGAGGAGGCGGCGGCGGCAATGGAGGTGAAGCGGCTGAAAGTGACCGAGCTGCGGTCGGAGCTGCAGCGGCGGGGCCTGGACTCGCGCGGCCTCAAGGTGGATCTGGCGCAGCGGCTGCAGGAGGCGCTGGACGCCGAGATGCTCGAGGACGAGGCCGGTGGTGGCGGGGCCGTGCCCGGCGGGGCCTGCAAGGCGGAGCCTCGGCCTGTGGCCGCGTCGGGCGGCGGCCCGGGCGGGGACGAAGAGGAGGACGAAGAGGAGGAGGAGGACGAGGAGGCGCTGCTTGAAGACGAGGACGAGGAGCCACCTCCTGCCCAGGCCTCGGACCAGGCCTCGCAGCCGCCGCCGGAGCCCCCGGAGGAGGCAGCCGTGGAGGCCGCGGCCGAGGCCGAGCCTGAGCCCGAGGCCGAGCCCGAGGCCGAGCCTGAGCCCGAGCCCGAGGCCGAGCCTGAGCCCGAGGCCGAGCCCGATGCTTCCGAGAAGCCGGCCGAGGAGGCCATGGCCGAGTCAGGTGGCGTCAATGGTGGCGAAGAGCAGGGCACCGGCAAAGGGGAAGAAGACGAGCCGGAGGAGCGGAGCGGGGACGAGACGCCGGGATCGGAGGCGCCGGGTGACAAGGCCGCAGAGGAACAGGGTGAGGTGCTGGCGGCGGAGCCCGGCCCCGACCTGCCGGGTGCGCCCTCGTCCCAAGCGCCCAGCCTTGCACCCCGGGGTCCGATCCCTTGTTCCTTCTCACTTGCCTGAAGTGCAAGATCCCCTTCGCCACTGGGTGGGATTCCCCAGGGGAGGCGGCTCTTATTCCCTCCGCACCTTCCCGGGAGGCTTGGCCGCCTCGGGTGGCCCGGCTGCAGGAGGGGGGCTCCGGCCTGGCTCGGCCGGTTGGCGGCGGTGGATGGGAGTGAGCGGTGTTGCATGCGAACGGCGTGTGAGCGACCTGTGGAGCAGCCCCCCGCGCTGCTGGCTCCCGTTCCCCAAACCGAGGGTGCACCGGGGCAGTGGCAGGCCCGCGGGCAGCCAGACCGACTGTCGGGGGCTTTGGTCTTTGGGCTGGCTGTTGGCTTGTTCGCCATAAAAATATGAAGCGGTAACGCATTGCCTCCGAGGTCGATCCATCAGGCTGTGCACAGGGGCATGGCCCGGGCCACACAGAACCCGGCGAGCTAACCTTAGCTGGCAGCAGCGGGCGCAGCCCGTGGCGTGACGGGGTCGAGTTTAATAGTTAACTAGTGAAGAGAGGTCTTATCGACTGCGTTTGGAATAAGTCGGTTAAGTGGCGGGGCTTTAACCCAGCCTGTATTTGATTAAAATGTAACCTTCCCTCGGAGTTGATGGGTGGGCACAAGAGGCCTTTTACATTTCAGGGCCCCCGATTCACTGCATTGAAATGGTTAGGGTGTTGGGGAAGAGAATGTGTAAAGTTGCCCCCCCCCGGGGGGGGGGGAGTTAGTCACCTGCCTTCCTTTGAAGTAATTGGGTGGTTAAGCTGATCCCTAACTATCTGTCAGAATGAGGAGGAAAGCTAGAGCCGCTTCTAAGTCTTACTATGAAGCGAGTTGCCACCTTAGTTATTTTCTTAATACATTGTTTAGGCTGCTACTTAGTATCGCGGTATTCATCTGGAACCCCTGCTACAGTCGTCACGTGCAACTGGAAGATTGTTTGCCTACGGCCTGGGGCAACAATCCCATTGCATAACTTTTGACACAATGTGTCCCCCAAGTAGCAGATAAAAAAAAGGTGGAGGAAGAGGTAGGGGGAGGTGGAGGAGGGCATAGAGGGGATCCACGGTGATGGGGAAAAATGAAATAAAAAGGTTAAAGGATAAAAGACGGCCTTACGTTATTAAGAACATTTGTATTGAAAACTATAGAGGCTTAAAAGGTTAAAGAATAAAAGGCTGCCTTAAATTATTATTTAAAAACCTTTGTGCTGAAAGCTTCCTTTCGGAAAAACTCCTGGTAGAGAATGTTGCTAAATATCTGACAGCACCTTCCTGCCCCCCAATTATGTGCAGTAAAGATGCAGCACCAAAGGATGTGTCTCTGGTGAATGAATGGTTTTGCTCTCGCAACTTTCAGTAAAGATGCATGATCAAAATACAGGTCTGTGCCATGCACCTGTATCCACTTGCGATGGAAGTAAATCCGCGGGTGGCTGTGCATTTTAAAGCTGGAGAGGCAAACTCTGTGTTTTTCTAAGTTGAGGCTCTGTATCCTGAAGCTGTGGAAAAAGTGTTGGAAGATACGGTTTGTGTCTAGCTTAAATCTAAATCTGACCATTAGGAATCAAAATTAAATGAACCCGTGAAGTTGTTTTTAATGTCATCTTGGTAGGGAAAGCTGCATGCAAGCTTGACCTGATTTAAGCAGATGCATTTAGAATGCGAAAATGGTCCCATGTATGTCTGCTGCTTGTCTGTAAGTAGCCCGTAGTATACTTGACAAAAAATAAATAAATGCGATTTCAGCCAATGTAGGAAGATGATCTTTGGGGATGAAACGTTCTGTTGGATGCAGCGGGGTTACCTTGGATGTCCCGATGAGACAGATAACTCAGATCCCCCTCCAGGTTCTGTTGGTTCTGAGCCTATTCTACACTCCAGTCTGAAAACTGCTGACTTTCTTGCCCTCCTTTTGCAGGAGACGACCAGGACAGCGAAAAGTCAAAGCCAGCAGGCTCCGATGGTGAGCGGCGGGGGGTAAAGAGACAGCGGGACGAGAAGGATGAGCATGGCCGAGCTTACTATGAATTCCGAGAGGAGGCTTACCACAGCCGGTGAGGGGACAGACCCTTTCGTTGAAGGGCGTGTCTGCTCTGATGTTGGTGTACCTGGTGTTGATTGGAGAGTCGGAAAGAGGGGTGGAGTGAAAACGGAATAGGTTCTTATAGGCGTACGTTTTAGATCGAATCTGCCCTGGAAGCGCCTGTGGCCCTTTTCTCCTTGATTGAAAGAAGCGGTCTGCTGGGGTTTTATATTCGCTCAGAGTTTAAAACAGACATCATGTCCTGCAGACACCCCTGCAAGCAGAGGGCTGCGGCTACATTGTATCTGCTTTTCTCTCCCGTGTGTAGCTCCAAGTCTCCCCCGCCCCCCGAAGAAGAGGCAAAGGAGGAGGAGGAGGATGACACGCTGGTGAACCTGGACACGTGTACGTATGAGGCAGACAGGGCGGGGTTTTTTTAACCGATCAGAAGTGATTTTGGAGATTAAAATGTCATGGCCTGCAATTTTTGATAGATTTTGTATTCATTCTTGGCAGCGGAGTATCCTTGGGTGCTGTTGGTGGCTTGCACGTGTTAACAGATTGCTTCTTGCTTAACAGATACCTCTGATCTCCATTTTCAAGTGAGCAAAGACCGCTACGGAGGACAGCCGCTGTTCTCCGAGAAGTTCCCCACCCTGTGGTCCGGGGCGAGGAGTACTTACGGAGTGACAAAGGGGAAAGTCTGCTTTGAGGCCAAGGTAGTATGTCCAGCTCGCTAAGACCGTCCACTAATTAAATTTTATTCATTAAACTCCTATGGCCTGGACTCCTGCCCACCAGAATTTTATTAGTGGAGGAAAAGGCCCCACACTTCAGCGATAACCTTAGCTCCAGGAGTCGAGAACTTGTCTCTTCCCAGGGCTTTGGTTGAAGTTCACTGGCAGTTATTACTCTGAGTTGTGACGGTTGTCCGTTTCCGTTTGTATAAAATCTGCTCTGGCTCTGGCCTTGTTTGCCCAGGTGGGGGCGTGATCCTGTACACGGGTGTGCAGGGCTGATTTCTAGTCCGGGCACACACCTGGGCTGACTCCTGGCCATGTGTACATGAGAGGTGACTGGTGTTTCTCTCCCTCTCCCGCCCTCTCTCCAAACACAATAAAAACATGCCTCCAGGTGAAGGTGGCATAAATAAATAACTTTTGTTGCGTGTTTGTTGTTTTTAACAAACTTTGCTTCTGAGTTGGCCAGAGTATCTGAGAGGCGTTTCTCTGACCTGCCCAGGTAACCCAGAACCTCCCAATGAAAGAAGGCTGCACCGAGGTTTCTCTCCTTCGAGTGGGATGGTCTGTTGACTTTTCCCATCCGCAGCTGGGTAAGGTTACTTCAGCTTCGTCGTTCATGCGTGTACCATCTTGCTTACGCCATGGGGAGTTTGGGTGTAGGTGACTAGTTTGTTCGCTGCTCTAGGTGAGGATGAATTCTCTTACGGTTTTGACGGACGAGGGCTCAAGGCAGAGAATGGGCAATTCGAGGAATTTGGCCAAACTTTCGGGGAGAATGATGTCATCGGCTGCTTTGCGGTAAGTGCTCCTGCGAGTTGTGGCTTCCCCGCAGGGAGAGGGGCGAGGGCCTGTCTTCGATGCGTTGCTTAAAGAGGAAATCGTAAGATTCCTTCCGCCTCAAACGCTGTAAGCGCCTAAGCGCTCTCGTCTCCCGTCGCTGCAGAACTTCGAGGCTGAAGAAGTAGAACTCTCCTTTTCCAAGAACGGGGAAGACCTCGGGGTGGCATTCCGGATCAACAAGGAGTCCCTGGCGGAGCGGGCGCTGCTCCCCCACGTCCTCTGCAAAAATTGCGTGGTCGAGTTAAACTTCGGGCAGAAGGAGGAGCCCTTCTTCCCGCCGCCAGAAGAGTTTGTGTTCATGCATGCTGTGCCTGTGGAGGAGCGCGTGCGCACTGCCGTCCCCCCGAAGACCGTGGAGGAGTGTGAGGTAGGCAGCGCGGTGTGCAGGAGGCTCAGTGCTCGTGTGCGGGGATGGGGGGTGGGGGGCTTTCCTTAAAGTACTGACCTGGGGCCCGGGGCGGGGTATTACTAACGTGGGCTCTTACACATGGCCCTGGCTCATCTTTTACGGCATTTTACGGCGGTTGTTTGCAGGTGATCCTCATGGTGGGACTGCCCGGATCTGGAAAGACTCAGTGGGCGCTGAAATACTCAAAAGAAAACCCTGAGAAGAGATACAATGTCCTGGGAGCTGAGACTGTCCTCAGTCAAATGAGGGTGAGTCGCTGCAAGAGATGAGGCAACTGGGCATCTGCTCTGAAGGCATCAGATGCTCCTACAACCCTTTCCCGGCGGAGTTAGTCTTTCAAGTGTCTGACACACACACAGAGAAAGGATTTCTTCTCCGTACATGTTAGAGGGAGGGCTTTTTTCTTCTTGGCTGTGTTGTCCTGTTTCTGAAAGATGATGCAATCCAGAATGTGCTCAGATTAAGACCAGAAGGGACTCGCGCATAAAATGGACAACATTCCTGGCACTGAGGAACGGGAATGAACCCCTGTGACAGCTTTGGGGGCATTAAGGAAGTGACAGTTACCTGTGACTCTTGGGCTTTAACTTGCTGTATAACTTGTCGCGTTTCTCTTCCTTTCCTCTCAAACTCGTCAGATGAAGGGGCTTGAGGAGCCAGAAATGGACCCCAAAAGCCGAGACCTTTTAGTCCAGCAAGCTTCCCAGTGCCTTAGTAAACTGGTCCAGATTGCTTCCCGGACCAAGAGGAACTTCATTCTTGATCAGGTATTTTTCAGACACTCGAGAGAAACCTCGCTTTACAGGAAATCTGAAGGTGAACATATTGGCATCCATTTAGTCTGACACAATTGCCTAGAGTCAAAATGGGGTGCTGAGTTAAGGAACCGAATCGGTTTACTGAACTATGACCAAAAGGTTGTGTGTTATAGCGGTAATGTCTTTTCAACTCAGAGAGTCTTCTGCTAGTGTTTTACCAGCGATAGATGAGCCCAGACTATAGGCCAGGGAGAGAGCGTTAGAGCTGCTTGGGGTTCCTGGCTCCCCCACTTACTAGGTTTGTTACCTCGGAGAAGTCTTGGCCTCAACGAGTCTCCATTTTCCTGATGTGCAAAACCCAATAATATCTGTCAGAGAGAGTTTAAAGAATCTCAGGAGATTGCATGTAGCAGACTCCTAATCTGGGGCCTCGTTTGTAAAGGATGCTCAGGAAGCGTTTTGGTTGAATGTGATGGTTTTTATTCCTAAAACATCTGTCACTCCTCCTGTCCCCAGTGTAACGTGTACAACTCCGGCCAGCGGCGGAAACTGTTGCTGTTCAAGGCGTTCTCTCGGAAAGTAGTGGTGGTGGTCCCGAGCGAGGAGGACTGGCAGCAGAGGCTGGCGTGGAGGAAGGAAGTGGAGGGGGATGACGTGCCCGAGTCCATCATGCTGGAGATGAAAGGTGGGCGGGCACTGTACAAGTCAGGCACCTGCCCTCGGTCAGCGTACACCGCCCTGTGCTCTCGGCCCCGGAGGGAGTCTCCCCACCGGAAGTGTCAACCCGGAGAGCACATTAATGGGTGTGAGTGCGTGTAGGGGAAGGAGTAGGCAGAGCGGAGGGAGAAGCACTGACCTTGGTCATTCTGGATAAGATACGATCGTGACTGACCACAGGGTCATTAAAACTCAAGGCAGAGGCTTCCTTGAGTCAGTTACTCATGGAATCGGTACTTCAAACTCTCTACTTGCCTAGCACTGTTCTAGATGTAGGGCAATTGTGAACGAAAGGAGGCCTATTTCGTTAAATTTATATTCGGGGGCGGGGGGTATTATGATTCAAATGAAAATGCAGTGGTTGGATTGAATGGGCTCATCATTATGTCTTGGTTTCTGATGACGCATCGGGCTTGCTTGCTTAGGTTTTTGATAGGAGCCTGAAATCTTGAATGCAACACAAAGCCTCATAGCAAAGTCCCCGTGAGGCGGGATCAGCTGTCCTGATTGTCCCCGCACCCTGCCATTCCCTTCGGAGTGTGACCACCCCCAGCGGTGGCAGCTGGTTACACATCTGAGAGCCAGACTGCCCGCGTTCGGACGGAATGAACGACGCCGGTCTCTAACCGCTAGGCAGCTGCAGGAACTCAGTTCAGGCGGGTTAACCGAATTCATCCGAGCATGGAGAGAGCCCCGCCGAACTGCACTGCACTGGGACTCGGCCTCTGAAGTTGCATTTCTTCGTGTCTTATCTAACCAGCACCAAAACTTACTCAGTTACCCTGAGCCTCCGGCTACCTGCTTCTGTCCTGATAAGAAACCTTAACCCAGTTGACTCCTAATTTATTATGGGTCACTTGAGAACTTGTACATCTGCCACTTACAGGAGCCCTCTGCCTGTGGCTGTTACAGCTTAGGGACAGCCTGTGGTAGATGAAGTACCAGAACTTCTTTGTGTGTTTAGTGGAGGAGCTTAGCAAGTCTTGCTCTTCCCGTGATGGTTCTGACAATGAGATCTGACCCTTCTGTGCGCGCTTCAGGCCCGCAAGCTTCTCCCTTTCTCTTGCAGCCAACTTCTCTTTGCCTGAAAAATGCGACTACATGGACGAGGTGGCCTATGGGGAGCTGGAGAAGGAGGAAGCTCAGCCTCTTGTCACCAAGTACAAGGAGGAGGCAAGGAAGCTGCTGCCCCCCTCTGAGAAACGGACGAACCGCCGGAACAATCGAAACAAGCGCAACCGGCAGAACCGAAGCCGAGGCCAAGGCCAAGGCCAAGGCTATGGTGAGTCCTGGGGGCCGGCCAGCCCCTGGCCCCAGTCTGTGCTCTGTGCTGAGCAGGATCCATAAGGAAACCAAGGCAAGTCACCAACCAGGAAGAGGGAAGTGACTTCTTTGCGGAGTGTGTTTCTTCCTGCCCGCCTCACCCCGGCCTCGGTGCCTCTCCCGCAGCCCCTCAGGAAAAGGCCGTTCTTTCTCAACGCAAACATTTGCTTCTGAAAAGCAATGCTGCGCCTTCTCACGTGTCTAGTTTTTGCTCGTATGTAAGCTTCCCACTTCCCTGCGGCCCTGTCGGAAGGATTTGTGCCGTGAAATTGGGTCCGCACTTTATAAGTTTGCTCAACGCCCTGTCTGTCTAGTGGATCCACCCCGCCATGTGGACCCGAAAGGGGCCGCGCTCTTCAGTCGTTTGGGGGTGACAGGAACTTAGGCCACTGGCGGAGTTATACCCTCTTGAATGGCCGGCTTGTCAGTTAACCTTCCGCTGTGCATTCACTGCCCCTTAAAAACGTACAAATGTGTGTGTGTGTGTGCAAGTCAACAAGATGTTTGCATGCCTGTTACACGCCAGGCTCTGGCGTACCAGCAGTGCCCGCCCGGAGGAGCTGGGCACTTAGACTTGGAGGCGGTGGGCGGGCTGTGTCGCCTCTGAGACCCCGTCAGGACTGGCAGTCAGGGGTTCTGTGAATGGCAGTAGTCACTGTTTCCGGCTCTGCCCAGGAGGTGTTGGCGTCTGAAGTATTTCGCAGGGATTGGGGAGCTTCACAAGCGAGGTGGCTTGGTTTTCTTGTGTCGCTATTCCTCTGCCCCCCCCCCCCCCCAGACTTTCTAAGAGACCCTGCCTAGTGCTTCGGTTCACATGGCGTGAGCCTGCCGGAAGCAGGCCTCCTGCTCTCCCAGAACGGCCTTGGGCTCCAGCCTTTGGGCTCCGCTCAGCCAGGAGCCAGGCCCCCGCTCGGCAGCTGTCTGAGCGCGCTCTCCCGTTTCTCTTCCAGTGGGCGGGCAGCGCCGAGGCTACTACGGGCAGCAGTCCTGGGGGCAGTCTGGAAACAGAGGGGTGAGTGCAGCCCTCCTGCTCCTCCTCGGGCCGTGCTAGCCTTCCTGTTGGCTTGGGGGAGCAGAGGGGTCTGGGCTGTTTTCGGGCCGAGCCGGGGCCCGGTTCACGAGTTCCTCTGGAGGCATTTGCCCTGGGAAGCTTAAGTCTGTTGTCAACTCCAGCTGCGGTGTGTTTCATTTAAGACGGGGGATAGCAGTGGCTCGGGATCCCGGAAACCCCTAAGTCTTCACTCGTCTTTCTCCTTTCTCAGGGCTACCGTAACTTCTACGACCGATACCGGGGAGACTATGACCGGTTCTACAGCCGAGACTATGAGTACAACAGATACAGAGACTATTACAGACAGTACAACCGGGATGTGAGTATCGGTCGGGCACAGGGCGACGGGGGGCAGGGCCAGAGGGCCGAGTGCCACGCCTCTCGGTCCTCAGCCAGCTGTGGCCTCAGGTGACGGGGTTCCCCCTCTCTTCTAGTGGCAGAATTACTACTACCACCACCCCCAGGACAGAGACCGATACTACCGGAACTACTACGGTTACCAAGGGTATCGGTGAAGCCTCTGCCCTTGTCACCTGTCAGCCGTGAAGCTGAGTCTCTGGGGGTGCCAGCCATCCCCCAAAACACAACCAAGGAAAACAGGGGCTGTCGGGGAGGGGCTGAGCTGTCGGGGAGGGGTGGTGGGAGGGAGGGTGCGCAAGCAGGGGTGGGGGGGGGGGGAGGTGGAAACAAACAACAAAACTGTACATTTTTTTTAAAAGTTTGTTGAAAAGAATATTGTCTTATTCTATAAAACATTTCAAACCTGGTTAGATATTTGTAATCAAACAAACATTGGCTCAGAAAGCAGCACTTAGGGCTGCCTGTCCTCTACCCTGCAGTCGGACAGGAAAGGGACCGAAATGTCACCCTTTAGCGCTGTGTGACAGCAGGACCCCAGCCACGTGAGGGCGAGCGAGGAGGGCGAGCGGGCGTGCGAGGGCACTGGCTCTCCGGAGCAGGCAGGAGGGGGAGGGAGAGCTTGTGACGGGCAGTGAAATAAACGATTGGCTCTTCTCGATCACTTGCACCAACTAACCGTTTGTATTTTCTTTACCAACCTTCCCCTCCTGGGAGACGGGCTGGGAGGCCAGAGCGGCGTGGTCTCCACGCTCCCGGGCCTTCGTGCTGTTTGGCCGAGGCCTGGAGACTGCAAGGACGTAGTATACAGGGTCCCCCAGCTCAGGAGACAGGGGCTGTGCTTATTCGCAGAGCAGAATGGCGGGCACCCTCTGTGCAGCCATTAATGAGTTCCCATCAAGTCTGGGGGGGGATGGGCTGGCAGGCCTCAGCCTGAAGATGGTGATGGTCAGTCTGTCTGTCTTCCGAGGCTGAGATGGGCCTGAAGTGTCTGAAATCATCTGTTAGAGTATCTGTCCTCACAGTGGAGAGAAGGAGCGTTTCTCAGGGTTTCCGCTCACAGAAATGAAGCAGGATTCTTTCCACGGCAGCAGGCCGAGTACATAGTGGATCCTGGGGTGCGGGCTGCCAGGCCCAGGTGCTGAGAATAGCGACTATTTTATACGGTATGGAGGGCACAGCCCCCTGGTCTTTTTGATACACAGGTAGAAAGAGAATGGGGATGGGGGGTGGGGGGAGGCAGCTCAGTGGGGCTGCTGCAACTGGGGAAGAGTATGGATGTGTGTGTAATGTGTGCATGAAAGGGGGCGCCCCCTCCTGACCTCCTGAAACAGGATTCCTACTGGGGTGCTTCACGGGCTTGCCCCCCCAGAGAGGCCGCTAGCCAAGGGACTTCCGTCGGGATGGTCTTTGCAACTTGACCAACACCCTCCCAGTTCTTAGCAGCTCCCGGGCTCAAGGCTCTGGGTGGGCGATGGGGTTGCTCTCAGTGTGTAGCTTCAGTTTTAACTCATCTCCCTGCTCAGCAGCTCAGCATGGAGTCCACCAAGAGCTTACCCCGCAAATGCCACGCGCTGCAGCGCTTCCTGCTGAGGCAAGACCCTCGGTTGTGTGACTAGAGAAAGCCTCGCTTCCATTTCCGCACCGGGGCAGTTCCGTGTTTCCAATCCTGTGCCGAGATTTGATCTCTCGCCCTCCCCCACTGTGACCACCACGCAGCCCTTCCCGAGGTCTGCAGGCTCTCGTCTGTGACGCCCTTTCTGTCCCCCAAATGCCTCTGACCCCCAGGCTGGAATGGGGGGCTGGGAGGAAGCGACTTTGCTTGCTCACGATGTGTTCTCTGGACACTGCTTTTCTTGTGGTGCCGTCGAATGATCTGTGTGTGGCGGCGGGTGAATGATTGCATGAACTTTTCTGTAACCCACTAACTTTTTGTTATCATCGAGGGAGTTTTTGAGAAGCTTTGCTCATAGTATCAAGCCAAGGAGGTGAAAACTGGAGCCCAGAGACATTCTCTTAGGGCCCGATCATGTTAGAACAGAAAATTAAATCAGGCAGAAACTGCACCCCCTTTTAAATATCTAGGCCTCCAGCGAATGGCATCCTTTTGTAGTCTGTGACATAGTCTGTGGATGCTAGGCCCTCACAGGGGGCCAGACTCTGCCCCTTTGGGTTTCGGGGGAGGGGGGAGGATTAGGGGAGGTACCTGCTGTTAAATTTTGACACGAGAAAGTCACCTTTACAAAAACAAAGCTGTTTGTCTAGGTGGGTGGAAAGTGAAACTGCCACGTCCTTGTTGGTCTAATCCGCGCATTCACAGCAGCACTGGATGTCTGGGTTTTGTTTCTGTCTTTTTATGAAAAAAGCAATGTTAAGGGGGCAAATGTGGATTAACGGGAGGGACCCCTGGCCCGGTTCCCGTAGAAGCTGTCAGTGTTTTATCAGACCGCTGTTGTAGTTGTAGATGGAGACGCCTGTGAGAAAAACAGCAGCACAAACGGAGCCTGTAATGTGTTTGCACAACCTGTAAAGATGCTTGGGAGTGGCCAGTAAAAAAGGGTTTTACCGTTTTTAAAAAATGTAACTGTGTCATTGTTTACATCTGTAACTTCTTCCTCCCCTGTTCATTACAACATTCTGGCGACTATGTAGGCACAGTAGCTTCCAGTTTTAGAATAAATAACCATTTGGATTGAATCGAATTCACTCTCTGTTCTGTGGCCGCTCTGGCGGGGGGAGTGTCATCTGGGGGGTGGATTTACTTCGGCCGCTGCTTCCGGTTGCACGGGGGCCAGCCGAAGATGGCTCTCCTCCCACCGGGATGGCCCATTCCTTCCCGCTTGGCCGTGGCTTCCCTGGGTGCCAGCCATGCCTTCCCTCCGGGCTGCTGGCCTACTCAGTGCTTGCTCTTGCTAAGCGCTTGAGCCAATGGAATAGAAAATCAATTATTTCACATCTCTGTATTTGGCCTATACTAAAACCTGCTGGATGCTTGAAGTTAAAGCTCAGGTTCCATTTATGGCCAAATTAGTTTATTCATGAGTAATTGCCACTTAAGAGTAAAAGCCTCCTCATTCAACAGAGGGTGCTGGATTATTTCCTAGTGAACTTGGAGAACGAGACAGTCCGTTCTCAGAGGGACTTACCCAGGCTGGGGGTGCCGGCGCAGGGAGAGCCGGTGTTCGCAGGAGCCCTGATCCGTCTAGTACCGCCCGGCTTCTGGCTACAGGACCTACAGGACGGATTCGGACCCGGGCCCACCGCGTACCGAGGCTCCCCTCCATGCCAGGGCCCGCCCGTTCTGCACGGTAGTTACTCAGGGCCACCGCCTGTGATCAAACTTCCTAGGCCTGTCTCTGCCGCAGCATCGCCCCTGGTACCAGGCTATGAAAATTCGTGCGCAGAAAAGTTGGGCAAAGGTTTTTTAAAAGTATCACGGTCACATTTATGGAGCACGCCCGGCTTTTACCGGGCTGAGCTGAGCGGGGCTTCGCTGCTTGGAATTCGCCAAGCGCGGAGGCAGGAGGAGAGGAAGGTTCCTGGCGGCGCCCCCGCCCTGCCCCCCATTCTGGGGGCGCAGCGCCATCCTCTGTGGCACTCGGTGCCCCCCATTCTGGGGGCGCAGCGCCATCCTCTGTGGCACTCGGTGCCCCCCAATCTGGGGGCGCAGCGCCATCCTCTGTGCCACTCGGTGCCCCCCAATCTGGGGGCGCAGCGCATCCTCTGTGGCACTCGGTGCCCAGGCGCCAGGCCTCGGGCGCAGGTTCCCAGCGGCTCCCGGGGAAGCCGGCTGCGAGCAGGAAAAGGGCTGGGTCTCCGCCTCGGGAGGGCGGCCAGTTTCCTGCGCCCCCCCCCCCCCCCGCGCGCTTCCTGTGTGCAAGCTGGGGGCCGGGGGGGACGGCTGCCCACGATAAGGTCACCCTCCCATCCCGTGACCTGCCCGCCCCCCCAAAAATCATCTTGGCCCCAAACGTGACCTGGCTTAGGCTCCCCCGAGGGGTGCAAGCTTGTATTGGGGGAGCCCTGACAGTCCACGGGGCGCCGGCATCCTGGCCCCGGGCCCCCCTCAATCAGCCCTGAGGGAAAAGGTTTGGAGAAGGGCCGGCGGGGGGACAGCGGAGCGACTGCCAGTTCCCCCGGGAAATGGCCACTGCGGCCGGGCCTGGGCGGGACACGGGCGCCCCGCGGGCCGCCATTCGGCGGGAGGCCTCGACTGCCTCGCGGGCCCCACGCGGCCCGGGCCTGGGCGCAGTGCTCGCCGGCCCCGCGGCTGCGGCCTCCGCCCGCCTTTCCCTCCCCGGGCCGGGGGATGTGGGCCGCCAGCCCCCGGGGTGGGCCCGCGCGGCTCTCCGGCGGCGGGGACGGGGCAGCCATTTTGAGAGCAGATGAGCGCGGGAGGGACCATATTGAGGACTCCAGCCGCCCGGGGCCGCCATTTTAAGAAGTGGGCCGGCCGAGGAGCGCCGAGCCGAGCGACGCGGTGACGTGGACCCGCCGGCCGCCCGGGCCCCTGGCGGCGGCCATCTTGGAGAGGGCCCGGTGGGCGCGGCCATCTTAGAGGCAAGGCCGGCCTCTCCGCGGGAACTGGCGGCGAGCTCCTCCTCCCTCCCCGGTCCCTCCCGCCGGTGGCCGCCCTCCCGACCCTCCCCAAACCCTCTGGTTCGTCTCTTTTCCGTTTCACTCGCCTTCGCGGTCCACGGCCCCGCTTGCACCTCCCGCAGCCGCCGAGTGGCCGCTGTGACTTGGGATGCCCTCGCCCTGACCCTCCAACCTCACCCCGACCCCCCGATCTCCGGGCCCCGACGGAGTCTGACCCGCTGCACGGGCCCCGGTCCAGGCCTCGCAGCCTCCCAAGCCGCGCTTCCCGCCCCCCCGCCATGGCTGGGCCTCTCCCCAAAGACCGCGTCTCAGGACTCAGCCTCGGAGGCCGTGGGTGACTTTATTCTGCAAATGGCTCCCCGCTTCCCACAGCTCCAGGTGCGGGGGGGCCGGCTCCCGGCTCGCCCCTCTCTCCATGGTCAGCGGGTCACAGAGGGGCGCGGGCGGGGCCAGCGGCCTGCGGGGAGGCGGGGCCGGGCGCGCGGTGGGCGTGGAAACGGGCGGGGGCGGGGCCGGGCGCGCTATGGGCGTGGAAACGGGGTGACCGACAAGCGGGGGCGGGGCCGGGCGCGCGGTGGGCGTGGAAACGGGGCGGCCCGCGGGCGGGGGAGGGGCTTATGCTTCGGGGAACCTCCCTGGTGCGGGCAGAGCGAGGAGGGGTTCTGGGCAGCGGGGCGGCGAGAGGCTGAGCAGACGGCAGCTCAGAGGAGGGCGCAGAAGAACTTCTTCTCCCGGAAGGGGTTCTCCGAGGTGGGCACGGGGGTGATGAGGGGGTCCTCGCAGGCGTGGGTATCGCAGTAGGACATCAGGTCCGCGGCCGCCTTGGACACCTGGGCACCGGGAGGCGCTGTAGCCGCGGGGCCCGGAGCTGTCCGCCCCGCCCGAGGCCCCCAGACCGCCTCCCGCCTCGCCCCCCGCAAAGAGCCTGGGGACCCCACTTGGCCCAGAGCCGGTCCCGCCGGGCGCAGGGAGGCCAGGGGGACCACATCCCTGACCCTGCGGGGCGGGCCCCAGCATCCCGCCCACCTTGATCCGGCAAAGGCTGGCCTCGATCTTCAGCTGCTCCACCATCTTGCGGGCTTGCCCGATGCTCATCGTGCTGTTCACAGGGGTCTCCCCTTTCATCCTGGAGGGAGGGGGCCCCTCCATGCTGGCTCACCCTCCCTCATAGGGCACATGACCCCAGCCCTATATGTACCCCAATATCTTGTTCTCCCCCATCCCTATCCGCCCTGTCATCCTCCGCAGAGGAAATGAAGTTGGGGGGAGATGCTTCCCAGACCCCCACATGGCCTGGGCCACACCGACCTCCCCACACGCAGGATTTCAGGCGTTGCAGCCCCTGGAGCCATGGTTTCCTGCTCAGAAAGCCTCAGCCAGAGGGAGCCCCGCCCGGATGGGCAGGGTCCCCAGTCCCCACCTGACCCCCTGGGCCCCAAGCGGGAGGGGGAAGCAAGATGCTTCCGACTCACCTGAGGCCACAGGCGGCGGCGGCCTGCGGAGCGGGGTCCGTGGGGGGCACCGGAGCCTTGGGCCGGGGGTGGGCGCCCCACCTTGCAGGGAGCTGCAGCAGAAAACGTCAGGCGCAGAGGCTGCTAATGCAGAGGCACCTGGGGTGGGCAGCTCAGTGCGGCTCGGAGGGCCGGTCCGGGGTCCTGAGCTCGGGCACTGCCCCGACAGCTGGTACCTGCGGGACGGAGGATGCGGGAAGGAGCGGTTTGGTCCTGGAGCGTACCAAGTGCTGGACCCGCGGGGGAGCCCGACTCTGCCCGCAGCCCCTACGCATCCTCCCCCCACCCCCGCCCCGCTCCTGTCTCAGCACCGGCCCCTCCCCCCGGGTAGGCATCCAGAGTCCGGCCCGGAGCCCGCCCCGGGAGCCGCAGCCCAGGCCGACTCCCCCCGCAAATGGGTGGTCTGGGCCTGCGACAGCCCCTGCGGTGGAGCGGGCACCGGCTGCGGGGGGACCCTGCTCATTTGGAAATCTGACATCAGCTGGGCCGTCGCCCCATCCTCCGCTCCTCCCTCCACTCTGACCAGCGTTTGTGACGTGAGGCTTCGTGTCTCTCCCAGGAACCCCGTCCCCGTCTCCAGCAAGATGTGATGAGCCACAGGTATTAGCGTCTGGGTCGCCCCTTCGTGCTCCAGCCACAAGTGACTGGAGCGGGAAACCTGGGAGCAGCGAGGAGCCTCGGGAAACCGTCTGAAGAAATGGCAGACCCAAGAGAAGGCTCTGCAGGGAAAGAGGCGTGCGGAGACCGGCTCAGAGCGGAGGTACGGGGCCTTGTGGGGGAGTCCTGGCTGTTTCTGGAAACAGAGGAGGCTTTGGGGTGCGGTGGGGGCTGTTGGTCTGAGACCTTACATCGTTGTGCTTGGTGCTGTGGGGGATGCAGAGATCCCACAACTCTGACCTTACCCTCCGAGCGCTCTCATTTGGGGTGAACAGACACAAAATAGAAGGTGCCGCGTCCCGAGGCCTAGCCTGCCTGATGCGCGGTGGGGGCCCTGCGGGAGTCAGTCAGGGTCAGAGGAGGTCGTTCACGCATCTTGAACGCTTGGGGCAAAACACGGGACCAAAACGCTACCTACCACTCTGTGGGTTCGGGCCGCCAGAACGCGGGGCGCGCACCGGACGCGCAGGTCCCTGCAGACTGCGGCTCCGGCGAGTGCTCTCTGCCTCGGGCACCTCCGGGCTCGGGAGCTGTGGACTGGCGACCAGAGTCAACGCCAGCGGGGTGCTGCCTCGCCCACTTTGGGGAGTTAAAGGGCCCGGGCGAAGGTGTGGGCGCAGGGCCGTGATTGCGGCCTGGAGGGGCGGGCCCAGGGGCTGCTGCTGACTCACAACATGCCCGGGGCTGTCGTGGGGCGGGAGGGAGGCGCCTGTCCCCTTAAGCCCGGTAACCGGAGGATGGCGGACTGCGGGGAGGAAGAGCGCGGAGCGCGCGGAGGTGGGAGCCCCGCAGCTCGGACAGCTGTCTCCGCGCCTAGCCCCGCCCCGCGCTCCTCCCCCGGGCTAGGCCCCGCCCCGCGCTCCTCCCCCGGGCGAGGCCCCGCCCCCGGACAGCATTGGCCGTCGGCGGAAGGGGGCGGGGCGTGCCCGGGAGGCGGAAGTCCCTCTCGCCGTTGCCCAGGCAGCGCGCGATGCTGGTGAGTCCGCTGAGCAGTGGCATCCCGCGAGTTGCTGTGTTCAACCGCGGCGGGTTACGTGGGGGCTGGGGCCGCCGCGCCCCCGGGCGAGAGGGAGGGGGCTGGCGGGGAGCGGCCGCAGTCTGCAGGACGCCCTGCCGGGCCTGGGGCGCGGGCCCGTCCGGGGGCGAGCGCAGCTCCAGGAAAGGAGAAACTCGGGGAGGCAATTGTGACTGCGCTCCGGCTGCTTCTGGAGTCGGGCTTTGCGGCTTTGGGCGCGTCGCACCTCCTCTCGGGCAGCCACCCCGCGGTGTGGATTCAGTGTCACCGTGTGTGTAAAAGCGCCTTAGCAATCGTAAGGTGCTCACTGGGCTGTGTGTTGCTGTGAATGAGTATGAAGCGGTCTGTCCGGAATCGGGAGGCGGGAGGACCAGTTGGGGCAGCCCTGGCACTGGGTGCGAACAGCGCAGTGGAGGAAAGGGGAGGGATGTTGGCTGGAAAACAGTCATTTGGAGAAAGGCCACGTGAAACAAAGACTGCTATGCCCTGCTCTGTCTGGTTCTTCAAAGCCAGCCCAGTAACCTTGTCGCGTTGTCCCCACCTCCGTCCGAAAGAAGCAATTTTTTTTTTTCCTCCTCTCTGTCTTTTTCCAGGAACCACCAGCTGCTTCACCCCATGGCCAGGGGTGGCGTCCTGGGGGCAGGACAGCTAGAAACGCAAAGCCTGAGCCCGGGGCCAGACCCACTGCACCCCTCACCATGGTCAGTGACCCACCAGTCCCCGCCTTGCTATGGGCCCAAGAGGTGGGCCATGTCCTGGCCGGCCGTGCCCGCAAGCTGCTGCTGCAGTTTGGGGTGCTCTTCTGCACCGTCCTCCTCCTGCTCTGGGTGTCTGTCTTCCTCTATGGCTCCTTCTACTATTCCTACATGCCGACCGTCAGCCACCACAGCCCCGTGCACTTCCATTACAGGTGAGGGGGGTCGTGTCAGAGAGGAGCCCTGTGTGGGGGATCGCCGCAGGCCCCTGAGGGCTCTCTCAGTTCCATCCCCTCATCTGCAGAGGGGGAGACTCTGGCCAGTGTGCTCACATGGCCGCTTACCTATCCCCGCCCAAAGCTAGAAAGCAGAGCAGGTCTGATGGGGGTCTGGATTCCTAGTTGTACCTCTGGTTAAAAAGGCTTAAAACGCCGAAACCGGTGTGGCTCAGTGGCTAGATCATCGGCCTGTGGACTCAAGGGTTCGATTCCGGTCAAGGGCATGTACCGTGGCTGCGGGCACATCCCCAGCAGGGAGTGTGCAAGAGGCAGCTGATCGATGTTTCTCTCTCATCGATGTTTCTGATTCTCTATTCCTCTCTGTGAAAAATCAATAAAATCTATTTTTTAAAAAAAAGGTTTAAAACAACAGCGACCTTCTAGATTGTCTCTGAGTGTCATTAGGATTCAGTTGTATCCGACCATCTGGGCCACAGTAGGCTTCTGTAACAAGCCAGCCGCTTGGGACACCTCCCAGCTGGCCTGGCCTTTACTAGAGGAAGTATTAGGGAAGCAGCCTCCTGCCTTTTACGTCACTTCCGTTCCCAGCAGTCTGCTGTACGGTAGAGATTATGGAGACACGGGGGGCTGGATAGGTAAACCCCCAGTCATGCTCCTTCCCATTTCACAGACTCTGCCAGATCCTCTCCCCTTGTCTTAACGATGGCCAGTCCAGAGGTGCTGGTAAGGGCATTATTGTCAATGGTCCAAAATCTTTTTTTTCCTGTCTGCGTCCCTGATTATAAGCCATAATTTCTAAGGAGCTATGTATATCGTGAAACCTGTAGCTCTTCTTTTTTTAAAACTATATTTTATTGATTTTTTACAGAGAGGAAGGGAGAGGGATAGAATCAGAAACATCGATGAGAGAGAAACATCGATCAGCTGCCTCCTGCCCACCGCCCACTGGGGATGTGCCCACAGCCAAGGTCCACGCCCTTGACCGGAATCGGACCCTTGAGTCCACAGGCCGATGCTCTAGCCACTGAGCCAAACTGGTTAGGACTCATCTTTTTTTTTATTATTATTATTTCAAAGAGGAAGAGAAATAGAAACATCAATGATGAGAGAGAATCGTGGATTGGCTGCCTCCTGCACACCCCACACTGGGGATCGAGCCTGCAGCCCCGGGATGTGCTCTGACCGGGAATCAAACGGTGGGGGACCTCCCGGTTCACAGGCCAGTGCCCAACCCCTGAGCCGCGCCGACTGGTCGCGATGGCTCTCCTTGCCATAGAAACGTACCGACGTGCCCGCCACGTCCTGCCCGCGCGTGCCCCACGTGCAATTGGCTTACAGCTTGGGGACTGGGGTGGTCAGGAGCCTCTTAAGAAGGAGTTTTCCCAAACGGCCCCAGACCAGAACGGCTGAACCGGAGTGTGGCGGTGGGAATGGAGCTCTCCATGTGAGCAACGCTTAAATCTGAAACTTTTCAGTGAAGGGTGCGTGGAGTCCCACTTGCGCATGTCTGCTCTCTGGGGGGAAATAAGCTGACGCAGCGGAGAGAGAGTGAAAGAAACACTTGAATGTGTTGGCTGCATCTCCCCCCCCCCCCCAGCTCTAACAGAGAGGGGTACCTGTTCTGGGAGAAGGGGCGGGGGGGGACAGGAGGGAGCACTAGGGGACCACGGGGTGCAGACAGGGAGGGCAGACTCCGTAACTTAGCAGTGTCATCCTGGTTCTCATTTAGGACCGACTGTGACTCCTCTTCCTCCTTCCTCTGCTCCTTCCCGGTGGCCAACGTGTCCCTAGTGAAGGGCGGGCGCGACCGGGTGAGTGTGGACGCTGACGAGGAGGGGCCGTGAGGGCTTTGATGACCTGAAATCCAAAGGGAGGCTTGAGGAAGAGCTGAGAACCGGGGTTGAGTAACAGAGACTCGGAAAGAAAGGCTCTCGACAATAGGGAAGGTCATAACCAGTGTCGCCCAAATAAATCCAATTCCAAAAAAGGAAAGGGAAGTTAAAGCAAAGTTAGAGTAAAAATAAACGTTAGGGATTGTTCTTTCCTGCAAGTGTTAGCGATGTCCTCCTTAGACTGTTCCAGCCAGTCCGTACGTGTACGCGAGGCGCGTTTTAAATCGAAATGAACCGAAATGGTCAAACCAGCCGTGTCACTGGACCGGAGTGTGGAAAGCTTGTGCGTAAAATGATGAAACTGTTGGCAAGTTTGTGCAAGCTGCCATTACAGAGGGTACTGTGCCATAGGACTGGCCGGGTGCCAGTGTGACTTCAGCTGCCCCGGGCGCCCCAAGAAACGAAGGACGGGAACACCTCCTTCTTTATTTGTATTTTTTAAAACATGTTTATTGATTTCAGAGAAGAAGGGAGAGGGAAACATCACCGATGAGTGAGAATCACTGATGGGCTGCCTTCTGCATGCCCCCCGCTGGGGACTGAGCCCGCTCCCTGGGCATGCGCCCTGACCGGGGCTGCTAATGACTGGACTGTACAGAGCAGATGATAAAGAAAGCCTCAGGCCCTGGCCAGCTTGGCCCAGTGGACAGGGCATCGGGCCTGCGGACTGGAGAGTCCCGGGTCCTAGGCCCCGTTTAAATAAACGAGGCATGCGAGTTTGACATTTACAGCAAACAGTTTTGAATGAGTGACTGTATTGGGCGGGGGAAGTAATGTGTCCACTCTCTGCTTCCCACCTTGCTAAAATAGAAGGTGTGGTCCTGCTTTCAGAGGACCCGAAGGATGGGTAGGATTTTATACATTGTGTTCAGTAGCTAGTAGTGTAAGATGCAGGTTCTGCGTTTCAGAAGAATTTGTGGAGACTTGGAGAGATCAGTGTGAGACATGGACCTTTTATTTTTTTAATATATTTTATTGATTTTTTTACAGCGAGGAAGGGAAGAGGGATAGAAAGTCAGAAACATCCATGAGAGAGAAACATCGGTCACCTGCCTCTTGCACACACCCCACTGGGGATGTGCCCGCAACTAAGGTACATGCCCTTGGCCGGAATCGAACCTGGGACCTTTCAGTCCGCAGCTGACGCTCTACCCACTGAGCCACACCGGTTTCGGCCAAAGTGGACGGTTTAAAGAAGGGTGGACACGGGGAACAGGAGGGAAGGGGAGAGTCTGCCTGCCAGACACATGACATGGGCATGGAGTCGGTCGCAGGTTCTGGTATTGGATTCTGTGGATCTCCTCAGAGATAACAGTTACTTATTTATTTTTTGGGGAGAACGCTTGTTTAGACGGTACACGTACACATGCATTCACACACACACAGCTTCACTGATGCATGCTTCACAGGACAAGCAGTGCACTCACTGAAAACGGACGGCTCAGGCGTTTCAGTCTGCAGACTTGGGCGGCCGTCCCCACAGCCAGATCCAGAACATTCTCATCGCCCCAAAAAGACACCCAGGCCCGTTAGCCGGCAGTCACTGTCCGTTCCCTCCAGCCCACCCGGAGAGCTGTTTTAATACCCAGAGCGTTCGGTGAAGCCCCCGGTTGACACTCTGTGACCTCTACAGGGGTTAGGAGCCTCTTGGCATCCATTTTTTTCAGAAGACACTTCGGACGGAAATAAGAATCTGTAGACTTCCATCAGCGGCTTCTGCCTTCTGCTCTGTGATAACGTGCTCAGAGCCCCCTCAGAGCCCTCCGGCTTCCGCAGCCGCTTTATGCGGAAATCCATTCCCTCATTGGCCACAGACCGGCTTCACTCACCCCGTGGAGGGCACGCCGTACCGGCCCAGAGGCTAGGAATGGTCAGGAAACACTTAGGCTGAAGCCGGTGTGGCTCAGTGGGTAGAGCGTCGGCCTGCGGACTGAAAGGTCCCCAGTTCCATTCTGGTCAAGGGCATGGACCTTGGCTGCGGGCACATCCCCAGCGGGGGGTGTGCAAGAGGCAGCTGGTGGATGTTTCCCTCTCATCGATGTTTCTGACTTTCTATCCTTCTCCCTTCCTCTCTGTAAAAAATCAATTATATATATATATATATATATATATATATAAATATATATATGTATACAATTTTTTTTAAAGGAAACAGGATGTGTTTGGTGGCAAGTCTGACATTTTGAGGTTAATCCCCGAGAAGCCTTTCCACTCACATGGTCTCGGGGTTCTGCCGACCAAGATAGGGCCCGAGTGACAACTAGAGTGAGGACAGCTGGCTGGGGAGATGCGGCTCTGGCACTCGGTTAATTAATCGCGGGAGCGCCGGCAGGATGGGCCGTGGGGGGGAGGGGGCGGTGGCCTATGGGGACAGGCTGAGTCACAGGTGGCCCAGTTGGCAACACACTGGTTCCCTTTTGGAAAAGAAACGGGACAGCCTTTTCCAGGAGCAGAGGATTGCGATCACAGGGGTGAGGAGGGCTCGGCTGCCAGCAGGGGGCAGCACGGCGTTGCAGGAGATGGCGAGCCGGTGACTGCCAGCCAGGGCGGGAGGGGGAGGAGGAGGGGAAGGGACCACGCAATTTAAAATAGATATTTTATTGATTTTTCACAGAGAGGGAGGGAGAGGGATAGAGAGTCAGAAACATCGATGAGAGAGAGACCGATCAGCTGCCTCCTGCACGCCCCCCAATGGGGATGTGCCCGCAGCCAAGGTCCATGCCCCTGACCGGAATCGAACCCGGGACCCTTCAGTCCGCAGGCCGATGCTCTATGCACTGGGCCACACCGGTCTCGGCGGGACCGCGCCTTTAGAAAACCGTGGTTTGAGAGATGGGGCTCCTGGGCAGGTGCTGATGTACGGGCAGCCGTACCGCGTCACCCTGGAGCTCGAGCTGCCCGAGTCCCCCGTGAACCAAGATCTGGGCATGTTCCTGGTCACCATCTCCTGCTACACCCGGGGCGGCCGGACCGTCTCCACGTCTTCGCGCTCCGTGAGTGCCGGGCCGGGCCGGGCGGGAGGGGGTCTGGGTGGGCCTTCAGGGGCCAGCGCCTCGCCCGAGGTCACAGGCACAGCGGGGGGGGGGGGGGGGGGGGGGGGGGGGGGGGTGGCCCGGGGAAATTGTCCGGCTTCGGGAGAGAATCTGAAGAGAAGGGGTCTCCATACGGGCCTCCTTGGAGCCAGACACGGGGCCCACATCCTCACTCAGAAGCCCACCAGCCGGGACAGGGTGGCCGAGGGCGTGGGAAGCATTGTCACCCTATTCGGGTGACTCCTCACAGCAAGACTGTGAGGGTGCAGCGAGGAAATGTAAGGTGCTTGTTAGCACATAGTAGGTGTTCAGTAAGTGTACATGGCCGAAACCGGTGTGGCTCAGTGGATAGAGCGTCGGCTTGCGGACCGAGAGGTTCTAGGTTCGGTTCCGGTCAAGGGCACGTAGCTTGGTTGTGGACACATCCCTGGTGAGGGGTGCGCAGGAGGCGGCTGATCGATGTTTCTCTCTCATCGATGTTTCTAGCTTTCTGTCCCTCCCTTCCTCTCTGAAAACTCAATAAAATATATACATATTTTTAAAAGACTGTGAGGGTTCAACGAGGAAATGTAAAATGCTTGTTAGCACATAGTAGGTGTTCAGTAAATGTCCGACTCAATTCTTTTTTTTATGTTTTTTTCCCTTGATTTCAGAGAGGAAGGGAGAAATAGAAACATCGATGATGAGAGAGAATCATTGATCGACTGCTTCCTGCACGCCCCTCGCTGGGGATCGAGCCTGAAACCGGGAGCATGTGCCCCTGATTAGACTCAAACCTGGGACCTTCCAGTGCACAGGCCAATGCTCTATCCACTGAGCCACCCCGGCTAGGGCACAACTCCATTCTTTTTCCCCCTTTTCTTTAATATGGTTTTACTGCTTTATAGAGTGAGGAAGGGAGATAGAAACATCGACGAGAGACAAACAGCGTCAGTCGGCTGCCTCCTGCTGGGGACGAGCCCGAAACCTGGCATGTGCCCTTGCCTGGAATCGAACCTGGGACCGTTTAGTCCTCAGGCTGACCCTCTGTCCCCTGAGCCACAGCGAGGGCCCGGGGGACGGGGGTGGGCAGCACAGGGGATGGGAGTGGGCGGCGCCCGGGGGGCGGGGGTGGGCGGCCTGGGGGAACAGGAGTGGGCGGCCCAGGGGAACCGGGTGGGCAGCCCGGGGGGACGGGGTGGGCGGCCCGGGGGGACCGGGTGGGCGGCCCGGGGGGACGGGGGTGGGCGGCACAGGGGATGGGAGTGGGCGGCACAGGGGGACCGGGTGGGCAGCCCGGGGGGACGGGAGTGGGCGGCCCGGGGGGATGGGAGTGGGCGGCACAGGCGGCCAGGAGAACGGGCTCTGACTGCCTGTCGCCTCCGGCCCGCAGGTGATGCTGCACTACCGCTCGGACCTGCTGCAGATGCTGGACACGCTGGTCTTCTCCAGCCTGCTGCTCTTCGGCTTCGCCGAGCAGAAGCAGCTGCTGGAGGTGGAGCTGTACCCGGAGTACAGGGAGAACTCGGTGAGGGGGGCAGGGGGGCGGGACACGGCCGCCGGAGTTCTCCCCTGGAGCCGGGCTAGGTCAGGGGCACAGCCATCGGCGGGGACAGCGGCCGGGAGGCTGGAAGCGGGCGGGCCTCGGATTGACGGCGGCCGGAGCCTGGCCTGACGGCCCCCGACCCCGCAGTATGTGCCGACCACCGGAGCCATCATCGAGGTCCACAGCAAGCGCATCCAGCTGTACGGGGCCGCCCTGCGCATCCACGCCCACTTCTCGGGGCTCAGGTGAGGGCCGGGGGGCGGAGGCTCGAGGGGGGCCGCCCTCAGTGGGCAGGGGGTCCCGGGTCTCCGCCCGGCTGCACAGATCAGCTCCCTGGGGGCCTTTCCTCCTTTTTTTAAAAAAAATATATTTTATTGATTTTTTACAGAGAGGAAGGGAGAGGGAAAGTCAGAAACATGGATGAATGAGAAACATCGGTCAGCTGCCTCCGGCACACCCCCCACAGGGGATGTGCCCGCAGCCAAGGTCCATGCCCTTGACCGGAATCCAACCTGGGACCCTTGAGTCCACAGGCTGACGCTCAACCCACTGAGCCACACCACTTTCGGCCCTTTCTTCCTTTTTGGGGGGCTGTGGGTTTTTGAGGTGATGTTGGCGCCTGGCATGTAATTCAGCAGCTGTATACACAGATGTCACCACCAGAGGGCGCACCTTCCTCACCGCACCGCCGGCCCGTGGCCCATCTGCCCCCCCACCCCCACCCCGTCCCCCGGCCCTCCCCGCCCCGGCCCTCCGGTGGTCCGCACTGTGTTGTCTGCCTCTATGAGTTCACTTCGTTTTGCTTTGTTTGGTCCCTGGGGAACTTTTTTTTTTTTTAATATGTTTTATTGATTTTTTACAGAGCGGAAGGGAGAAAGTTGAAAACATCGGAGAGAGAGAAACATCAATCAGCTGCCTCCTGCACACCCCCCACTGGGGATGTGCCCGCAACCAAGGTCCATGCCCTTGACCGGAATCGAACCCGGGACCCTTCAGTCCGCAAGCCAATGCTCTATCCACTGAGCCACACCGGTCTCGGCCCTTTCCTCCTTTTGGGGGTGTGGGTTTTTCACGTGGTGCTGTGCCTAACGTTCCAAGTGCACAACATGTAATTCAGCAGCCGTATGAGCAGATGTCCCCACCAGAGTGCATTTCTGCCCCCACCGCACAGCTGGGCCCCCTTGCTCTTTCTGCCCCCCGACCCCCAGCTCAACCCTCCCCACCCCCGGCCTCCAGTGGTGGGCAGTGTGTTGTCTGCCTCTATGAGTTTGCTCTGTTTTGCTTTGTTCTCTGGGAAACTTTTTTAAAATGCCGATGCCGCCCTGACCGGTGTGGCTTAGTGGACAGAACATCGGCCTGCGGACTGAAGGGTCCCGGGTTCGATTCCGGTCAAGGGCATGTACCTTGGTTGCGGGCACATCCCCAGTGGGGGGTGTGCAGAGGAGGCATCTGATTGATGACTCTCTCTCATTGATGTTTGTAATTCTCTATCCCTCTCCCTTCCTCTCTATAAAAAAATCAATAAAATATCCTATTTAATAAGAGAGTAATATGCAAATTTACCATCATTCCAGTACACAAGATTGCTCCCCCCATGTGGCCAAAGGATGGCTGCCCCCATGTGCACACAAGATGGCCACCACAAGATGGCCAGTAGAGAAGGGCAGTTGGGAGGTTCCAGGCCTGCATGAGAGGGACGTTGTGAGTGACCAGGCCAGCAGGGGAGGGCAGTTGGGGGCAATCAGGCTGGCAGGGGAGTGGTTAGGGGCAATCAGGAAGGCAGGCAGGGGAGTAGTTGGGAGCCAGCAGTCCTGGACTGTGAGAGAGATGTCAGACTGGAGAGGTGCAGGCTGGGCTGAGGGACACACCCCCTGCACGAACTTTGTGCACGGGGCCTCTAGTTAAAAAAAAACAAACAAAACATGCCGATGCCTGGGCCTCCCACTGACCACCTGACCCCGAGTGGTGGGGCTCCCGCCGCCCGGCCTGTGTCGGGCACCCCGGGGCCAGGGAAGGCCTTGCGGCCAGAGCGGAGACTGCACTCAGGAGACCGGTGCCGGACGGCTCCCTCCTGTCCCTCCCGCCAGGTACCTGCTGTACAACTTCCCCGTCACCTGCGCCTTCATCGGCGTCGTCAGCAACTTCACCTTCCTCAGCGTCATCGTGCTCTTCAGCTACATGCAGTGGGCGTGGGGGGGCGTCTGGCCCCAGCGCCGCTTCGCCCTGCAGGTGCCCGGGCCCTTCCCGCCCTCCCCTGGCTTGGGGGGCTGGGCGTGGGGGGGGGCTGGTTGCTGGAGGGGACTAGGGGGGCCAGTCCCCGCTGCTGAGCAGCTCCTCCTTCCCAGGTGAACATCCGCAAGAGGAGCGGCTCCCAGAAGGAGGCCCAGGGGAGGGCGCCGGCCCGGCAGCCAGGTGGGGCTGGGGCTGGGGCTGGGGCTGGGGGGGGCGCCTGCTCCGTCCAGGGGGCGGCTGAGGGGCCTCACCCTGACCCCGGCCTGCCCTCTCTCCCAGGCCAGGAGGAGTCAGCCCCCCTGCCGGACACCACAGAGGACGGCGAGAGCCCTGACCCCTCGGGGACAGGTATGGTGCCCCCGACACCCGCCTCCCTCCCTCCCTCCCTCCCTCCCTCCTCCTCCCCCAGCCTCCCCTCCCCACAGCTCGCCCGGCTCACCTCTGCTTTCTCCCCCGGCTGCAGAGGAGGAGAAGCTGGAGCCGCAGCCCCTGGGCGGAGAGGGAGAGGAGGAGCTGGAGCGGGAAGCCAGCGATGGTGAGGGGCCGCACGGGACCACACGGGACCACACGGGGCCGCACGGGGCCGCGCCACACGGGCCACACGGGGCCACACGGGACCGCACGGGACCACACGGGACCACACGGGGCCACACGGGGCCACACGGGGCCACACGGGACCGCACGGGACCGCACGGGACCACACGGGGCCACACGGGGCCACACGGGACCACACGGGACCACACGGGGCCACACGGGGCCACACGGGGCCACACGGGGCCACACGGGACCACACGGGGCCACACGGGACCGCACGGGACCACACGGGGCCACACGGGGCCACACGGGACCACACGGGACCACACGGGGCCGCACGGGACCGCACGGGACCACACGGGACCACACGGGACCACACGGGACCACACGGGACCGCACGGGACCGCACGGGGCCACACGGGCCACACGGGACCGCACGGGACCACACGGGACCACACGGGACCACACGGGACCACACGGGACCACACGGGACCGGGGCGGGCCTGCGGCTGGGCCTGATCCTCTGATTCCCCGTCGGGTTTGTTCTCCCCTCCCCGGCCCAGGCTCCGGCTCCTGGGAGGACGCAGCGCTGCTGACGGAGGCCGGCCCGCCCGCGCCCGGCCCTGCCCTGGCCCCCGAGACGCTGGGCCGCTCCGAGCCCGAGCCCCCCGCAGGCTCCCACCGGCAGCGCCCCACCTGCTCCAGCTCCTGAGAGCGGGCACACACTCCGGCCCCCACTTACCCTGCGGCCCCCAATAAACGATATTCTCGCCCCCGGACTCTCTTTAGTTTCTGTTGTTGTTGTTGTAGAGAAAGGGGGAGGCAGAGAGAGGCTTCGGTTTGTGGCTCCACTTGACCGTGTGGTCGGGGCCGGCCCGGCCTGCGCCCCAGACCCGGCGTCTCAGGACCAAGCGCTGCCGGAGGGGAGGCCCCGGAGCCCGGGCTGCGCCGGCCACGGCTGTTGGTGGTTGGGTTTGTTTATGCTCGTCCGGCCCAGCTGGGGGGGCGGGGGGGGATGGGCTGTCCCAGTGAGAGCAGCAGCCACTGGTGGCCTCCCCTTCGTGTGAGATGGGACCGGACCCCCCCGCCCGGCCTGTGCCCGGACCCGGGACCGGACCCCCCGCCCGTCTGTGCCCGGACCCGGGACCGGACCCCCCCCCGTCTGTGCCCGGACCCGGGACCGGACCCCCCCCCCCCCCCGTCTGTGCCCGGACCCGGGACCGGACCCCCCCCCCCCCGTCTGTGCCCGGACCCGGGACCGGACCCCCCGGCCAGCCTGTGCCCGGACCCGGGACCGGACCCCCCGCCCCGTCTGTGCCCGGCCCCGGGACCGGACCCCCCCCGCCCGTCTGTGCCCGGACCCGGGACCGGACCCCCCGCCCCGTCTGTGCCCGGACCCGGGACCGGACCCCCCCCGCCCGTCTGTGCCCGGACCCGGGACCGGACCCCCCGCCCCGTCTGTGTCCGGACCCGGGAACGGACCCCCCGCCCCGTCTGTGTCCGGACCCGGGAACGGACCCCCCGCCCCGTCTGTGCCCGGACCCGGGACCGGACCCCCCGCCCCGTCTGTGTCCGGACCCGGGAACGGACCCCCCGCCCCGTCTGTGCCCGGACCCGGGACCGGACCCCCCGCCCCGTCTGTGTCCGGACCCGGGACCGGACCCCCCGCCCCGTCTGTGCCCGGACCCGGGACCGGACCCCCCGCCCCGTCTGTGTCCGGACCCGGGAACGGACCCCCCGCCCCGTCTGTGTCCGGACCCGGGAACGGACCCCCCGCCCCGTCTGTGCCCGGACCCGGGACCGGACCCCCCGCCCCGTCTGTGTCCGGACCCGGGAACGGACCCCCCCGCCCCGTCTGTGCCCGGACCCGGGACCGGACCCCCCGCCCCGTCTGTGTCCGGACCCGGGACCGGACCCCCCGCCCCGTCTGTGCCCGGACCCGGGACCGGACCCCCCGCCCCGTCTGTGCCCGGACCCGGGACCGGACCCCCCGCCCCGTCTGTGTCCGGACCCGGGAACGGACCCCCCGCCCCGTCTGTGCCCGGACCCGGGAACGGACCCCCCGCCCCGTCTGTGTCCGGACCCGGGAACGGACCCCCCGCCCCGTCTGTGCCCGGACCCGGGACCGGACCCCCCCCCCCCCGTCTGTGCCCGGACCGGGCACTGACGGGCAGGCGCCCAGGGCGAGGCTCAGCCCCCCGGCCGCTCCGCTGGGCGAGGCGCAGCTGTTCTCACCCAGGAGCCGAGGCAGCGCCAGGCGGGCGCCCCTCCCTCCCTCCTCCGCGTGACCTCTCCCCTGGGGAGTGGGCCGGCGGGGGGGCCTGGCCTGCATCATCGGGGCTCGCACCCCTCCCTCTGTCCGCCGGGAGCAGAAGACAGGAAATGACAGCCGTGGATGTGGTCTGACCCCCCCTGAAACGGCGTGTGCAGCCCGGGCCTCATGAGGTCCACATCTGTTTTCCTCCGACCCCAGCCGGGCGCGCCCTCCCGTGCCCCTCATCCCTGGCACGGCTTCAGCCTCCGGCTCCGCAGCTGCTGGCTGCCGCCCACATTCCAGGCCCTTCGGAACCCAGGCGCCCCGGGGCTCCGGCTGCAAACACGCATGTGGCTCCCCCGCCCCCCCGGCCTCTGACTCAGGCCCTCGGCGGGGACCAGCCCTCTGGTACTCCCCAGGAAAGGAGGGCAGGGGAGGGGGCTCGGTGGCCTCAGTCGGAGCGTATAAAACAGCGAAGTCGAAGTCAGGAGCCCTGACCGCGCAGCCTGTTCCTGGAGACCCCAGGCCTGCCGTCCGCCGAGGCCCCAGATCCCGCCTGCTCACCGGTGAGGGCCGCGGCGGGCCAGGAGGGGCCCCGAGCCGGTGGGGGGGGGGGGCAGCGGGGACCGGGCTCCTGCGACAGGTGGGGCGTGGGTCTCCCTCCCCCCTCTGTCCGTCTCCCTCTCCCCTCTGGGCTCTGGTGCCTGCCCTTGGCCTTGACTGGCCCTTGTTTTACCGAGACCTTCTCTCGGGGCAGCGAGCTGGGAACTGGGGGCCCCTCTCTTTCCCAGGCTGGGTAACTCCTTCCTCCTGTTCCCCCCGCCCCGCGCCCCCAGGCACTTGTTTTTGTAAAAAACATGTTTTATTGATTTTTTCCAGAGAGGAAGGGAGAGGGATAGAGAGTCAGAAACATCGGTGAGAGAGACATTGATCAGCCGCCTCCTGCACACCCCCACTGGGGCCAAGGTACGTGCCCTTGTCCGGAATCGAACCCGGGACCCTTCAGTCCGCAGGCCGACGCCCTATCCACTGAGCCAAACCGGTTTTGGCCAGGCACTTGTTTTTTTTGTTTTGTTTTGTTTTTAAATATATTTTATTGATTTTTTCCAGAGAGGAAGGGAAGAGGGATAGAGAGTCAGAAACACTGATGAGAGAGAAACATCCATCAGCTGCCTCCTGCACCCCCCCTCCCCACTGGGTATGTGCCAGCAACCACAGTACATGCCCTTGACGGGAATCGAACCCAGGACCCTTCAGTCCGCAGGCCGACGCCCTATCCACTGAGCCACACCGGTTTCGGCCAGGTTCTTGGTTTATTCATTAACTGTTTCTAGGACTTCCTACCTTGCTGGTCACCCCGCTGCTTCCCGTCTGACCACATTGTATCCCCCCCGCCCCCAAACCAAACACACAGTCTGGTCGGAAATTGGTGGACCAATTAGTGGGTGTCTCATGTCCTCCCCTTTTGATCCCTCGGCCCCCAGCGGTGTTCCTAGCCCCCAGGGTTTGTTGAAGGGGAGCCTGGACGGCATGGGGGTCCCCGCAGCCTCCCCTGACCCTGACCCTGACCCTGACCAGCCCTTCCCTTCCAGGCTCCATGCCGGGCCCGCCCCCGCTCCTGTGGCTGCTCCTGGCCATCGCCTTCTCCTGGGTTCCCGCAGCGCGGCCCTGGGCCCCGCACGCCTTGGGAGAGGAGGAGGAGGATGAGGAAGAGGAGCCCCCGCACACCCCCGGACCGGCCGTGCTCTGCGACTACGACCGCTGCCGCCACCTGCAGGTGCCCTGCCTGGAGCTGCAGCGCGCCGGCCCGCGGGCCTGCCTGTGCCCCGGCCTCTCCAGCCCCGCGCGCCCGCCGCTGCCCCCGCGCCTGGCGGCCGTGCACGTGGAGGCCGAGGCCGGCCGCGCCGAGGTGCGCTGGTGCGCCCCGTCCTCCCCGGTCCTGCGCTACTGGCTGCTGCTGTGGGAGGGCGCCGGGCCCCCCCGGAGGAGCGGCCCCTTCGACGCCACCGTCCGCCGAGCGGAGCTGGAGGGGCTGGAGCCCGGGGCCGCCTACGTCGTGTGCGTGGTGGCGGCCAACGCGGCGGGAGAGAGCGGCGCGCCCGGGCCCGGGGCGGCCGAGGGCTCGGCGGAGGGCCCCGCCCTGGGGCCGTGCGGCCGGGTGACCGTGCCCCCGCGGCCCCGGAGCCTGGTGCACGCGGCCGCGGCGGTGGGCGCGGCGCTGGCCCTGCTGAGCTGCGGCGCCCTGGTCTGGCACTTCTGGCTGCGGGAGCGCTGCGGCTGCCCCCGCCGGCCCCGCGCCGCCCCCGCCGCGGGCCCCGGAGCCCCGCGCAGCCCCCGCCGCCGGGCCCGCTGAGCCCGAGCTCCCCCCGCGGGAGGTGCGGCCGCTGCTGCCCGCGCCCCCGGAGCTCCCCGGGACGGGCCCCTGACTGTGTCTCCGGAGGGAGTGGACGGAGAGGGTCCTTTCTTAAAGGATCCGATGGTAATAAGTTCGGTTTTGCGGTCCCCGAGGGTAAAATCGGAGATGTTGTATAAGTACTCCTGTAACCAAGCAACCATTTGTAAACATTCCCTGGGCCTTGTGGGCGTTGCTTAGCAACCCTGCCGCACCCCGGGAAGGGCCGCTGATTCGATGTTTCTGCCTTTCTACCCCTCCCCCTTCCTCTCTGTAAAAAATCAATGAAATATATTTTTTAAAAAACATTTCATTTTCATGATTCTGCTCACTCCCCAGCCACACCCGTGTTCTTCAGAGCAGCAGACATAAATTTGAATTTGTTTCTCGTATGTTGCTAAAGAGTATAATCCTCCCTTGTATTGGTCTTACAACCTTTCCCCCCCCCCCCCCGCCAGAAGTCAGAAGTGGGATTCGAAGATCGTAGGACATTTTTAAGAATTATAAAAGTAGCACGTACCAATTTCACGCAATGCTGGAGAGTACAAAGTGAAAATTCCCCCCCTCCTCAGGACACTATTGCTTGAGGCAGAGCAGGTCTTTAAGTAATACAATCATTTTCTCTTTTTAAATTTTTTCAAAGCTACTTATTTCTTAATTGATGTGAGAGAGAGGAGGGAGGGAGAGAAACATTGGCCGGCTGGCCCTGCGCGCCCCTTATTGGGGACTGAGCCCACACCCAGGCGTGTGCCCTGACCGGATTCTAACTGGTGAGCTCTTGGTGCGTGGAAACTGCGGCCACGGCAGACTCAGCTTTTTAAAACCTGATCGGACAGAGAAGACGGGACAGAGAAAGGAAAACATTGACTCGAAGTCCCGCTTACTTCTGCATTCATTGGTTGATTCTTCTTTTTTTAAAACAAATATATTTTATTGATTTCTCACAGAGAAGAAGGGACAGGGATAGAAAGTCAGAAACATCCATCCCCACTGGGGATGTGCCTGCAGCCAAGGTCCATGCCCTTTAACGGAATCGAACCTGGGACCCTTCAGTCGCAGACTGATGCTCTATCCACTGAGCAACACCGGCTAGAGCCATTGGTTGATTCCGGTACGGGCCCTGGCCGGGGATGGGAGCCACAACCTGGGTATCGGGCGGCCAAGCTCTGGCCAACTGAGCTACCCCCAGGCCAGTGCATTTTCTTGTTTTCACTTTGTTTCTTCTGGGAAATGCTCCTGGTTGTAACTCGGGGCCTCCTTCGTCCTGTGGAAGGAGTCCTAACTCCCCATCGGAGGGTCCCCGTTGACAGCAGCCGTCGCTCTCTGCTGGCCAGTCTGCGTCGTCTCCAGGGTTCGCTGCGGACACCCTTGTTGGTGTCTCCTTCCATCCTGTGTGTCTCTCCACAGGGCACTTACCTGGAAGTAGGTCAAAGAGGCAAGCCAGACAGCTTAATCACGCTTTTATTATTGGACCTTTATGTTTTTTATTTTTTATTTTTGCAATAGCAGAGAACCTTTATTACAAGCCCACGGAGGCAGGAAGCAAAAGAGAGAATTTCCCGGGCGTGATGATTTTATAGGGAGGTGGGGGCAGACGTGAACCAAGGAGTTGGCCGATTCCAATTGGTTGGGTGATGGCTGGGGCTAATGACGCAAATAATCCCTAATGCACGTGACCTGTCCTGTCCTTCGCTCTTGATTGGAGCTCAAGCGCACAGTCTTTCGCGATTGGCTAATTCAAAGGGCGGGAGGGGTTGGTCTTTGTGATTTCAAGATGGCAGCCCCCAGGTTATTATTGGACCTTTAGAATAAATTTAGAAAATAGTTATTACCTAGAATACACTTATCACTCTTTTTTAAAATATATATTTTTATGGCTTTCAGAGAGGAAGGGAGACAGAGAGAGAGAGAAACATTAATGATGAGAGAGAATCACCAGTTGGCTGCCCCCTGCAGGCCTCCAGCAACCTGGGCATGTGCTCTTGACTGACATCAAACCAGGACCCTTCAGTCGGCAGGCTGACAGTCTATCCACTGAGCCAAACCGGCCAGGGCCACTCATCACTCTTCAGTGCCTTTTGTGCTTACGGCATCCTCAGTACTTATCCATCTACATATACAAAAGGCTAATTGCAAAGTGTCCCCTCGGAAGTTCGACTGAGAGACCAGTTGTTCGATCCCTCGCTGTGACATGCGCTGACCACCAGGGGGTGGTGGGGAACGAAGGGAGGCCCAGGCCGGCAGCTGGAAGGCTCCGATCAGCCCTGGTCTTCGGTCAGGCATAGGGACCCTAACTGTGCACAGATTTTGTGCACCGGGCCTCTAGTGAGGGCCAACTCTTTAATGATCAAAGACACGTTTCCACAATACAGTACAGAGATGATGTGTTGTGGAATTGCGCAGCTGAAACCTGTATACTTTTGTTACCTAGTCTCGCCCCAATAAATTCAATAAAAAGGGGAGACTGCATGCATTCTCAATCTTTGCGATCATTCCAAGACATGGTATCACCTTTTCATGGATGAGAAAGTTGAGGTTTAAGTGGTTTGAAGCTACACGTAGTGAATTAAGTTAGAGTTCGGGCTCAAGTTTCCTGGCTCCAAAGCTGATGATGTGCTCCACTCCACCATGAAGAGGGAACATAGCATAGCGGCTTAGTGAGGCACACTGCGTTCCCTAAATGCACTAGGGTTTGAATCCTAGCTCTGCTACATAGTGCCAGCTTTGTGACCTCAGATACATTATCTCATCCTCCTTCGTCTGTTTCCTGTGACTAATAATGGTACTTACAACATATCGCTTATTGTAATGATTAAATATTCATTAATCATCTAAAAATGTCTAGTGCATATATTACCAACTAGAGGCCTGGTGCACAAAAATTCGTGCAATGATGGCGGGGTCTCTCAGCCCGGCATGCCCCCTCTGACAGACTGGGAGGCCTCAGGGGCTGTCCTACTGACAGCTTAGGTCTGCTGCCCACAGGGACCTAGCCTAAGCCGCAGTCTGGCCTCCCTCTGTGGGAGGCAACCAGGCTGATCAGAAGAAGGCACCACCCCCATCACCTCGCTGCCACTGCCACTGCCGTGCTGTGGTTAGTCTGGGTAGATGTCTGCAAGACATCTGCCCTAACTAGCATATTACCCTTTTATTAGTATAGATATCAAGTTATTGTTACTCTGCCTCCTTTTTTTTTTAAGAAAATTTTGGTAGTTACCACTTCCTTAAATATATTTTATTGATTTTTTACAGAGAGGAAGGGAAAGAGAAAGTCAGAAACATCGATGAGAGAGAAACATCGATCAGCTGTCTCTTGTACACTTCCTACTGGGGATGTGCCTGCAACCAAGGTACATGCCCTTGACCGGAATTGAACCTGGGATTCTTGGCTCTATCCACTGAGCCAAACCGGTTAGGGCAGTGGTCAGCAAACTCATTAGTCAACAGAGCCAAATATCAAACAGTACAGCGATCAAAATTTCTTTTGAGAGCCACATTTTTTAAACGTCTTCTAACGCCACTTCTTCCAAATAGACTCGCCCAGGCCGTGGTGTTTTGTGGAAAAGTCACCCTCAAGGGGCCAAAGAGCCGCAGGTGGCTCGTGAGCTGCAGTTTGCCGACCACTGGTCTCGGTAGTGGGGTTAAGTAATCCACAAGGACTACCCAGCAGGGGTGTAAATGCTGAATGGGGTGATTATGGGAGCTGGGAGGGGGACTGGGATGCACAAAGCAGGCTTCCTTTCGAAAGCAAACCCAGGGAGCATTACACATGTTGCTTCATGTCATCCGTTTGGCTCAGATAAACTCACAAAAATGCAAGTAAATAAAAGCTAAAAGCAAACCCAGAGTCCAGTCCACGGCACTGCCTGGGAGCTGACCAAGCCCAAGAGGCAGGACGCCCAGGCAAACAGCCGGAGGTCGGAGAAGTTTTTCATTTGTTTTGTTTTACGAGTCAAACTTCTATCTTATTGACAGGAGTCCAAAATGAATACCAAAAATGCCTCCTTTGCATGGATATATATTTTTCCTTACAAAGCTTGCGATAGAATCAGGTAGATTAAAAGCTAAGAATGTGTTACAGCTTTTATAATGAACCTTTAAAAAAAAAAGGCTTATTAACACAAGTCGCCACATCAGAGAACGTATCGTCCCACAATCATTTTTAGATCGATGGCTTACAAAGATAACGAGACCCTGCATTGATCTGCTCAGATAGAGGCTTAAAAACGTTTTAAGCCACGAGAACCCATTTTTATAATCTGTTAACTCTGGTTTGTTTTGCAATGCGCACAAGTTACCCTCCCCCGGTGGGAACCTGCAGCCGCCAGCCGCTCACCTTCACGCAGCACAGTCTCCCCGAGCGCCTGCGACTGGGCTAGAGTCACCCTCACCTTAGAGACGGGACTCGGGACTCGACACAGAAGGGCTGGCAGGAGGAAGCCGGACTGCGTTTCCTACTTAGTCAGCGATTTCCAACCTTTCCACCTCCTGGCACACACACGCTAATGACTAAAATTCTGCAGCACGCCCAAAAATATGTTTTTTTGCAGACCTGGCCCTCAATAGGGTGTCACTTTGACTCATTCACACCCGGCGCTATTGTCATTTCTCAATTTGACAACCTGCGGGAAAAGAGATCGGTGGCCGTGACTGGTCAGGCAGTGTTGTTTTAAAAATTCCTGGGGCAGCCGAACCCGGTTTGGCTCAGTGGATAGAGCGTCGGACTGCGAACTGAAAGGTCCTGGTTCGATTGGGGTCAAGGGTGGGCACATCCCCAGTGAGGGGTGTTGCAGGAGGCAGCTGATCGGTGTTTCTCATCGATGTTTCTGACTTTCTGTCCCTCTCCCTCTGTGTAAAAAAATAAATAAAATATATAACAGGAAGTCAGAAGCATGGATGAGAGAGAAACATCCATCAGCGGCAAGGTACATGCCCTTGACCGGAATCGAACCTGGGACCCCTCAGTCCGCAGGCCCACGCTGTATCCACTGAGCCAAACCGGTTTGGGCAATAAAATATATTTTTAAAAAAAATTCCTGGGGCATACCGGTGTCCCAATCCCTGTCCTAAGGGATTGGCAAGTCATGGAGTTTTCAGGCAGGAATGACTGTGTTTTGGAAAAATCCCTTGGCAGCCGGAAAGATGGAGGCCGGCTCCATTCCCGGAGAGACGGGGGGTCAGAGTAAGCACGTGGCCAGGGCCCCGCAGAAAGATGCCAATCACTGCCCACGCGGTCCCCAAGGGACCAACCATATCGAGAGCCCGTCCGAGTCCGCCCACGGGTGACGGGCCGCACCCCCGTAGCCACCGTGGTCAGGACCTGGGGTTTGTATAGATGCCTCATCGCTCTCCGCGACTCTCGCGAGATGTCCCTCCCCCTCGCCCCGCCCCGCGCGGTCTTGTCTTTTCTGACCCTCGGCGACCACCGTCCACGTCCGCCGCCACGTGACCCAAACAGATCCGGGCACTTCCACTTCCCCTCCGCTTTCTTCTCGGCAGTGCCCGCGGCGGATCCAGGGTCGGGTGAGAGAGCGGGCGCCCGGCCGGGGCTGTCCGTGGGCGGCGGGCTTGCCCGCGGGCCGGGCTCCCCCCTCACTGACCCCCGGTCCCCCGCTCGTCCCCCTCAGGTCCCCGCGGAGACGGCGTTGGCGGCGTCATGGCGGAGCTGACGGCTCTGGAGAGTCTCATCGAGATGGGCTTCCCCAGGGGACGCGCGTAAGGGAGCCCCTCTAGCCCCGGCCCGCGAGGGTCGCGGGCGTGTCCGGCCTCCCCCCCGCCCGGCCCCAGGCTCCGCGCCCCAGCCTGACCGTCGCCATGGCCCGCGGGCGCTTTCACGGTGTTTCTGCCCCCCAGGGAGAAGGCTCTGGCCCTCACAGGGAACCAGGGCATCGAGGCCGCCATGGACTGGTGAGCGCCCACCCCGGGGCAGGGACGGGGGTGTGGGAGGGCGGACTCGGTGTCGACCTCCCCGCCGACTCTCTCCGCCAGGCTGATGGAGCACGAAGACGACCCCGATGTGGACGAGCCGCTGGAGACCCCCCTCGGACATGTCCTGGGACGGGAACCCACCTCCTCGGAGCAGGGTGGCCCCGAAGGTCCTGACCGAGGGGCGCGGTGTGGCTGTGGAGGGGCTCGAGGAGGAGGACGGCCGGGGTCATACCGATCACTTGTTTGCAGGACCCGGGGCCCCCGCGGAAGAAGGCAAACTCGTTCTGAGTGAAGAGGAAAGGCAGGAGCAGACTAAGAGGTACATAGTCAGGAACCATCTTGCATCTGGGGGTCCCCTGGCACCGCTCTCCCCCCAGGGCGCAGTCTGATCAGAGTCCCGCCCCTGTCCTTCCTGATCATTTCCCTTTTGTTCTGGGACACGTTCACGGATTAGTGTTTTCTGAGTCCCTTGTTATAAACTCTCCTTTCCACTCCATGCTCATTTCCCTTAAGCACTTTCCTTTTTCTTTTTTTATCGATTTTTTTACAGAGCGGAAGGGAGAGGGATAGAAAGTTAGAAACATCGATGAGAGAGAAACATGGATCAGCTGCCTCCTGCACGCCCCGCACTGGGGACGTGCCCGCAACCAAGGTACATGCCCTTGACCGGAATCGAACCCGGGACCCCTCAGTCTGCAGGTCGACGCTCTATCCACTGAGCCACACTCTTTTGTGCGACACAGGATGTTGGAGCTGGTGGCGCAGAAGCAGCGGGAGCGGGAGGAAAGAGAAGAGCGGGAGGCGCTGGAGCGGGAACGGCAGCGCCGGAGACAAGGGCAGGAGCTGTCGGCGGCGCGGCAGCGGCTGCAGGAGGACGAGATGCGCCGGGCGGCGGAGGAGCGCCGGCGGGAAAAGGCGGAAGAGTTAGCAGCCAGGTGGGCACGCCGGGCAGAGCGGAGAGCGGAGTCAGTATTTGCTCTGTCAATGCCTGACCTGCTTCCTTCCTGTCTGCGTTCCAGGCAGAGGGTCCGAGAAAAGATTGAAAGAGACAAAGCAGAGAGAGCCAAGAAGGTAGGCGAGTGGGAAGACAGGAGCTGTGCGGCGGTTGCGGCTAATGAGTCCCATTTCCTGCTTCATGGGAAAGTGGGGGCTCCACCGTCTCTCCTGCGCCGGGGAGACCCTGACGGCTTTGCTTCCTCTCCAGTATGGCGGCAGCGTGAGCGCGCAGGCCGCAGCGTCTGCCCAGCCGGACTCCGTGCCCTCCTCTCCCAGCCAGGAGCCTCCCAGCAAGCGGGAGTATGACCAGTGCCGCATCCAGGTACCCATCCTGGTTCTTCTTGCTCTTGGGACCCAGTGTTGGCCTTGAAGCCCCTTGCCCAGGGCTGTTTGTTAATCCCCCCCCCCCTGGGTTTTCCATTGATTTTTAGAGCGAGTGAAGGGGGACGCGGAGAGAAACATCAGTTGGTTGCCTCTTGCAGGAGCCCCAGCCAGGACGGGCGGAGAGGTCGTGCTCTTGGCCAGAGTCACGCCCAGGCCCTGTCAGTCTGAGGGTCGCGGCTCTGTCCATTGAGCCGCACGAGCTTTTTCCAGTTCTGCTGCCTTTGCCAAACTTCTCCCTTCTTTGTCAGTGACTTTTGAAATCCTACCTGCTCTACTCTTAGGAGTGACATCAAACCCCACTTGCCCAGCCTTATTAAAGCCACACCGCCCTGACTCAGCAGTTACCTGCTTGCTTGTTCGAGCTTCCGTTGGCTTTGTCACCCAGCTGTTTGTGGAGCTAACGTTGACTCATTTCCGAGGCATTTTTCCAGGTAGTTTTGTAGAATCTTAAGTTGTGAGGGAGCAAGGAGTCTGTCTCTCTCTCCGTTGTTTTTGTCTTTTTTTTAATATGTTTTGTTGATTTTTTTACAGAGAGGAAGGGAGATAGAAAGTCAGAAACATCGATGAGAGAGAGACATCGATCAGCTGCCTCTTGCACGCCCCCTACTGGGGAAGTGCCCGCAGCCACGGTACATGCCCTTGCCGGAATCGAACCCGGGACCCCTCAGTCCGCAGTCCAACGCTCTACCCACTGAGCCGCCCCGGGCAGGGCCGTCTCTCCATTGTTCAGCAGGGCAGCGCCGAAGCCATTGCTCACTTGGTGGCGATGCTGCTCCGATCAGAGAGGAAGGAGGAGCCCGCTTTGCTCTTCTCCGTGCTGGCCCCCTCAGCGGGCACTCACCGTGCTGTGGCGTCCCCTGCCCTCCAGGTCCGGCTGCCGGACGGCACCTCGCTGACCCAGACCTTCCGGGCGCGGGAGCAGCTGGCAGCGGTCCGGCTCTACGTGGAGCTGCACCGCGGGGAGGAGCCGGGCGGGGACCAGGACCCCGTGCAGCTGCTCAGCGGCTTCCCCCGGCGCGCCTTCTCCGAGGCCGACATGGAGCGGCCTCTGCAGGAGCTGGGTATGGCACGGGGCACCCGGAGGACTGGGGTATGGCACGGGGCACCCGGAGGACTGGGGTGTGACACGGGGACCCGGAGGACGGGGATGCGACACGGGGGACCCGGAGGACGGGGATGTGACACGGGGGACCCGGAGGACGGGGATGTGACACGGGGCACCCGGAGGACTGGGGTGTGACACGGGGGACCCGGAGGACGGGGATGCGACACGGGGCACCCGGAGGACGGGGATGCGACACGGGGCACCCGGAGGACTGGGGTGCGACACGGGGGACCCGGAGGACGGGGATGCGACACGGGGTACCCGGAGGACTGGGGTGTGACACGGGGGACCCGGAGGACGGGGGTGTGACACGGGGCACCCGGAGGACGGGGATGCGACACGGGGGACCCGGAGGACTGGGGTGTGACACGGGGCACCCGGAGGACGGGGATGCGACACGGGGCACCCGGAGGACTGGGGTGCGACACGGGGGACCCGGAGGACTGGGGTGCGACACGGGGGACCCGGAGGACTGGGGTGCGACACGGGGCACCCAGAGGACTGGGGTGCAACGGGACACGCCTGGAAGGAAGAGATGGCAGGAGAAGGGGGTGAGGCCGGAATTTGGGAGACGGAAGTGGGTGCGCGTGGTTCACACGTCCTCCTCCTCGTCTTCAGGACTCGTGCCTTCCGCTGTGCTCATCGTGGCCAAGAAATGTCCCAGCTGAGGCCTCCCCGCTGCCGTCTGCCCTCTTCGTCTTTGATAAGCACTGACATCTCTTTCCTAATAAACCGCCCTCCGACTTCTCCCATGTGCCGGGCTCCTTGCTGCGTGCCGGGAGACCGATCTGACTGAGGGGCCCCTCGTTCCCGGCAGAGACCGTTTCTGGTCTCCGGGTCTGGCTATTGCTGGGCGAGTGGGGGGGGACTCGCTTGGGGTGGGGAGCACGGTAAGGTGGCAGGGAGGCCTGGCTGCCTCATTAGCTCTGCGCCCTGCTTTTCTAAGCCTCGTCTACTTCTTCAGTGAAATAGGGCCGATAGTGCCTGTCCACTGGAGTTGTCGTGGGGATCACATGTCAATAAAAGGTGCTTTCGGCCAGTATCTGGCACCAAATTAGTCCCCAGGAATTATTAGCTACTAAAAGAATAAATTTTTTACCTGGCCATTCCTAAACACTGAGCAACATGAGTGACCTTGGAAGTATTTTCCAGGGATTAACTGAGATACGGAGGCACCGAGGAGTAGGTACAGCGGGCCCATTTCACAGACTGGGACACTAAAGCACATGACTTGCCCGAGCTAACAGGTAGCTGGTCACAGATCCCGGGCACACCCGGGGGCCCAACGCCAGGTGCCACGAACCCTTATCGAAACCTGCCTCAGCCCCTGCTCAGCTGAGCCCGGTGTCCCTCAAACAGCTGCTGGCTTTGCCCTCCACCCCGGCTAGGCAAGGGCCACCATTAAAGGTCACACATGAATCGTGTTCAGCTGATGACTTCGCTCAGCAGGGGAAAACGGCACCAATGCTCCTATCTGGGTTTATACCTCCGTGTTTAGCGTCTGGGCTGAATTTATGTAGTAAAAACCTTTTTTTCTCCTGGAAGGACAAAAGGGGAGCCAACCAACAGACTTGGCTGTGGGGCTGCAACCTCGCTTCCAGCAGATCCTATGACAGGACTGCCTGCAAACTGCAGCGAAACCTTGAGGGGAAGCCCCACTAGTTCCTGAGAAGCTGCTCACTTTGTTTTTCTAAATGATTCTTAGGGCGCCCTTCAAGTGTCCCCTTTTACAGAGCAGCACCGAGGCTCAGAGGGAACGTGTAACATGCTGGAGTTGAGTCAAGTCTGACTCCAAACGCGCTCTCACTCCAAGCAAACCCCCAAGGCTAATGGCCATGGAGGAGTCCCGCACATGCTAAGTGACAGGAGCTCAGCTCCAACCTCAGGACAGGAGCCCAATGTCAGTTTTCCAGGACAGTTGGGATTTCAAGAATGTCGCTCGGTCACCCCCAAAGGTACACGCAAACGCACACGACTGACTTGTGTTTTGAAAACGTGATCGCTGTGCCTACTGGACTTTGGCCTTACAAGGGAAGCGGGACGCTGGGGGCTGCGGCCAGCCCAGCCCACAGAACCGACCCCACCACAGGAGGCCTCGACAGGCGCCACACCGCACGGCTCACTTTCCGGGTAGCGGAACGGGATTTACTGGTTCCTTCATTCAGTTCACCGCCTCCGAGGCGCCGGCCCGCAGGAGGGCCTGAACGCAGTCAGTGCAGGGTTTGGGGGAAGGTGCTCCCCCGGCGGCCGCTCCCCCGGCCCGGGCGCCCCGCCAGGTCCCTCCCTGGAAGGGAAAGGCCGCCTCCCATTCCTGGGCCGGAGCGGCGCTCCCCGCGCCCACGGGTGCAGGTCCCGGCTCACGCGGACTTGCCGCCGCCGCCGCCACTCAGCCAGTTCTTCCTCCAGGTCACGTTCTCCTGCGTGGCAGCTGCCTCCTGCAGAGCGGCCATCACCAGCTGCTTGGTCCTAGCCGCCTCTTCCCGGCTCCGCAAGTCCTGCCCTGGCATCTCCTGCGGGAGAGAGGCTCGCAGTGCCGGCCCCAGGCGCGGGGCTCACGCCGCCTGCCCACCCGCCCACCTTGGTTTTCCTACTGCTCCCACCTTCAGCATCGCCTGCACCCGCTCCTCTCCCGGGGTCACGAGGACAAAGAGTGCTGAGCCCACGCCGGCCCACGCGCCCAGGACCGCGATTGAGATGAACGCTTTGCGCCAAAACCCCATCGCCGACCGCACGACCAGCGAGGCACAACCGCGGTCTCCCCGCAGCCTAGAAAGGCCGGCTCCGCGTCTCACCGGCTCCCGCGCGGCTAGAGCGCCCCATAGCGGACACAAGAGAGAAGGGGCCCTAAGACACCATAGAGAAGGGCCGGCTAGAGGGGACCTAAAACATCATAGAGAGGGGCCGGCTAGAGGGGACCTAAAACACCATAGAGAGGGGCCGGCTAGAGAGGATCTGAGCGCCCGAGGCTGACGTCTAGGTTTGCCCGGGAAGCTGGAGCGCTTCGAGGAGGCTGAACGTGTCCAGCAGGCGTTGACCCTGCGGGCGGAGCGCGGGGCCTGTGAAAGTTCGGAGCGAGATTACTGACGGTTGCTTCGTGTCTGCGCCTGCCGAGATGGAACCCGCCACCTGGGCGTATCGGAGGACGCCCTCACCAGCCGAGCCCACCGGCCACAGTGCGTCTCCGGGGTTGCTGCGGTTGTTACAACTGCCCGGTTCCTGAATTTCCTGATCAGGAGCGGCTGGAGCAGGAAGAGGGGAGGAAGGCCAGGCCGGCGCTCTGTGGTTGCCCGCAGTAACTGGTGCTGTTTCCCTACACACAGTGGACATCCAGATACTTGGGCACACGGTCTATCGACCCTCTTCAGTCCCTTCAGCTTCTGAACTAAAACGCAGAGCACTGCATTGGGAAGAGTATGTTTGTATAGTTCTTATCTATAATAATAAAAGCATAATGTGCTAATTAGACCCCTTCCAGATGTCATTCTGGACATCCTTCCAGATAAAGCCAGGGTGGCAAGGGCCAAAGCAGAGGTCGTTAGGGGCAGGCAGGCAGGCAGGCAGGCAGAATGGTTAGTGGCAATTAGCAGGCAGGCGGAGTGGTTTAGGGGTGATCAGGCAGGCAGGCAGGCCAGCAGTTAGGAGCCAATGGTCCCGGATTGGAAGAGGGATGTCTGACTGCTGGTTTAGGCCTGATTAAACCAGCAGTTGGACATCCCCCGAGGGGTCCCGCATTGCAAGAGGGTGCAGGCCAGGCCGAGGGACTCCCTCCCCACCCACCCTGCACGAATTTTGTGCAGCTGGCCACTCATCTTGCTAATAAACTTGTTACAAGTAAACTTGTTAAGGCCGGGAGCTCAGTTGGTTAGAGCATCGTCCTGATACACCAAGGCTGTGGACACATACAAGAATCAGACACCGAGAGGATGAATAAGTGGAACAACAAATTGATCTCTCTCAAAGTCAATCAACAAAAGCTAAGGAAAAATGTGTTTAAAGTAAACTTGTTACATTTTTCATCATGGTATATACTCGAGATATATTTATTAAATCACGAAAACTACATTTTGTGCCGCATACCCAAATTCCAGTTTGGAGAAGAACACACTTCTTTGCTGTGTCTGGACAAAATCATTTACTAGTAAGTTCTTGGTGCCCTCGTGTCTGCATCGGAAAATGGGGCCCGTAACAGTCCCTGTGCCACCGTTTTCCGATCATTAAGTCAGTTTATACATAATTCAGTCAGTCTATAACATTTCCTGGAAAAGAGCAAACACCACATGAACATTCTCTTAAAAGATGACCGTTTTGGCTCAGTGGACGGCGTGTTGGCCTGCAGACTGAAGGGTCCCGGGTTCGATTCCAGTCAGGGGCATGTATATTTTCTGGTGGCGGGCACATCCATCCCAGTGGGGGGTGTGCAGGAGGCAGCTGATCAATGTTTCTAACTTTCTGTCTCCCTTCCTGTCTGTAAAATATCGATAAAATATAGTTCTTAAAAAAAGATACAAGGAAATATGTCAACTTGGGAAACCCAATAGGCAAAGGAATCAGGAAGTTAGTTCCAAGTCTATGAAGGCTCCTCACTCCCAGGGCTGACTCCAGATGCCGTTATTCCGCCCAGAGTCACCAGGGAAAGGGAGTGGAAATAAAGCTCTTATCCCAGTGTTGGGATTTCTCCCTCCGCTGGAAGGCCCATCCTGCTGTCCTCAGAAGTGATTAAGGAGCCAGGCTCCAGAGAACATCAAGGAGTGGGGGGGGGGGGGTGTTCAGACTTCTACTGAGTGCCACCACCCTGCACTCTAAAAACCAGCGGCCACAGGCTTGTGTAGGGAGCAGTGATGGGCCTCGGCCCAGAGAGCCAGGCTCCTTCCAGCATCCAGAAAACCCAGGCTGACCCACCCCCTCTGGAAAGACAGAGAAGAAACGGCCAGAGTTGAAGGTCATCAGGATGGAGGTTAGCACGTCACCCCGTGTCCTGCTGATGGCTCATCCTCCAAGTGAGCCCAAGACCCCTGCTGTTCCCACACAGGTTGTCTCTCAAAAGCCCCAGCTGCCCTCCACTGTGGTGGGAGTTTCTGGGGTAAGTGTAGAGAGGGGGGAGTTCTGGTGGGCACATGAGGAGCTGCTGTTGCTCATGGATGAGGAAGAGGGGCCCAGGTCTTCTTCCAGGAGCAAAGTGAGGAGCGGGGGAGGGGGGGTTGGGGGGGGCGGGGAGCAGGTGCAATGGAGCCCTTGTGACCTGGTTGTTCAGACAGGACTCAGTTTTTTAAAAAAATATATATTTTATTGATTTTTTTTTACAGAGAGGAGGGAGAGGGATAGAAAGTCAAAAACATCGACGAGAAACATCCATCAGCTGCCTCTTGCACGCTCCCTACTGGGGATGTGCCTGCAGCCAAGGTACATGATCTTGACCAGAATCGAACCCGGGACCCTTCAGTCCGCAGGCCCACACTCCATCCAGAGCCAAACCGGTTTCGGCCAGGGTCGGTTTTGTCCCTTGTGTCCAGCAGTGCCAGACACACTGACGCCCAGTAAACAGTGAAGAATGGCGAGATGGGAAGGAGGGGTTAAGGTGGTTGCTGCAGCTGACCTTTAGAGTTCTGATGTCAGCTGGGTCATGCCTTTTCATGTCTTTGTTTTTTTAATGCCTTTATTGATTTCAGAGGAGCAGGGAGAGGGAGATAGAAACCTCAGTGAGGGAGAATCTTTGGCTGCCTCCTGCACAACCCACACAGGGAATCGAGCCTGAAACCTGGGCATGTGCCCTGGCCAGGAACTGAACCGTGACTTCCTGGTTTAGGTTGACGCTCAATTACTGAGGCACAGTGGGCTTAACAGGTATTTTTTAGAATATATTTTTATTGATTCCAGAGAGGAAGAGATGGAAACATCAGTGGTGATAATCACCGATGCTTCCTGCTTGCCCCACACTGGGGATCACGCCCGCAACCCAGGCACGTGGCCTTGACTGGAATCAAACCTGGGTCCCTTCAGTCTGCAGGCTATCCAGAGCCAAATCAGCTGGGGCTTAATATGTATTTTTAAAAAATAAACTTTTTTTTTTTTTACAGAGATGAAGGGGGAGAGGGATAGAGAGCTAGAAACATCCATGAGAAACATCAAATCAACTGCCTCTGATCTGGAGATGTGCCCGCAACCAAGGTCCATGCCCTTGACCGGAATCAAACCTGGGACCTGCCAGTCTGCAGGCTGCCACTCTATCCACTGAACCAAATCAGTTAGGGCTTAATATGTATTTTTAATCTTAAAATGTTTAATTTGCTGTGTGGGGGGAGAGGAGAAAAGATAATAACCCCCCCCCCCCAAATCTGACTGCCCAGTGAGAGCTAACGTTTGGCAAGTCTTCTCTTGCAGCCCCCCCCCCCCCCAATCTGGGCCCTGCCACACTTCAGGGGGAGCATTTACTGTCCACCAGGCACTGTGCTGCTTCTGCCTCAGGATTCTTCAGATCCTCCCCCCCTGAGGAAACCGTGACATCAGGCTCCTTTTTCGTAAGCAAAAAACACTAACTCATGTGTTTAGTAAAAAGCAAAACGTTTATTTGACCTGAAGTGAAAACAGATCACAAGTTCATTTTAGTTTTCGAAAAGTTCAGTGTATCAGGAACATTTCTCACCACTGATGGGCTTCCACGTCCCCCCCCCAGCCCAGACCGGACATGCAGCCCACCGGACCCCAGATCTCTCCTAAAAACCTGTAATCCCGAACTCAGCTGGGGCAGGGGCAGGCAGCGCAAGTGACAGGGATCTCCCAATCCCAGTCCTCTCTGGGATGCAGCGGGCTTCTGTAGGGTCAGCAGAAGCCACTTAATGGACTGGCACCCTCTCCTGCCTCCAGGAGCTGAGGGCGTTCTCTCAAATTTCCCCTGGTTTGTCTGTGAGCCCTTCTGCCCGTCCTCTCAGTACTCCCTCCTACAGGGGAGAAAATGAGCTTATAGAGGTTAGGCCACTGGCTCACACATCAGTCCATGCTGGGATTTGGATAAAGAATTCTTATCTGCCCTGACCGGTTTGGATCAGTGGACAGTGTCGACCTGGGGACTGAAGGGTCCCAGGTTCAATCCCAGTCAAGGGCATGTACCTTGGTTGCCGGCACATCACCAGTAGGGGGTGTGCAGGAGGCAGCTGATTGATGGCTCTCTCATCATTGTTTCTTTTTTTTATATTTTATTGGTTTCTTACAGAGAGAAAAGGAGAGGGATAAAAAGTCAGAAACATTGATCAGCTGCCTCCTGCACACCCCCCACTGGGGATGTGCCCGCAACCAAGGTACATGACCTTGACCGGAATCGAACCTGGGACCTTTCTGTCTACAGGCCGACGCTCTATCCGCTGAGCCAAACCGGTCTCGGCTCATCATTGTTTCTGACTATCCCTCTTCCTCTCTGTAAAAAAATCAATAAAATAATTTAAAAAAGAATTCTTACCTGATTTTATAAGCTCATGTTAGTTGGGGGTGGGGAATAATCCATTGTATCTTCTCTATGGGCCTGGTTCTGCTAAATGTCTCGGCTACCAACATACCTAATACCCACAAATCCAGGGGTTATTCCTACCTTGCTGGTGAGTAAAGGGAGAAAGTCAGTATTGTGTGCACCTGGTTAGTAAACATGGCAGCCAGGACTGAAACCCTTCTCCAGCCATCTTGCAAAGGCAAAGCTCTCTCCAGCTCTCACCCAACAGAAACTCTAGGCTCAAGGCCATGTCCTTCACGAGAGCCTTGAACCAAGTAAGCAAAGTAGGTGATGCCCTTGAAAGGGCCCATCTCCTGCACGGTCACACTCCACCCCGGGGAGCCCTGCTCCAGGCAGGGAAGCCGCACGTCAGGGTCCTCATCTGAGAACTGAACCAGCGTCCCCTGGGGGCTCAGGACCCTCAGGCATTCGGACAGCAGCTGGTAAGCCCCAGGCAGGCCGCCTCGGGCCACCGCGTCCCAGGTGCCCTTGTCCAGCACTAGCTGGAAGGAACCGGAAGCCATCGGCTCCAGGTTCTGGGCATCAGCCTGCAGGAAGCGGAGGCGGGAGTCAGGGTGCCCGGGCAACAGGGGTGCCCGGCCTCGGTCTCCTCCCAGGATGCTGTTCATGTGGGCCACGGCCACAGGAGAGAAGTCCACCCCCAGGACGTCCACTGGGTGCGGGCACTTGGCATAGAGGCCTACACTCAGGCCGGAGGTCCCGCAGCCCACGTCTAGCACCCGCAGGGGGCGCGCAGCCCGGGCTCCCCGCAGCAGCGGCAGCAGGAGGCCCTGGGCTTCCTCGAACCCAAAGAACCAGTCGAAGGTGGGGTCTCCGCCCGGCCGGGGCTGGGCGTGGAGCTTGTCCCAGAGGCTGCGGTCCGCCAGGCAGCTGCCGGCCAGGGAGCCTGTGGACACAGGCGGAAGGCAGGTGTCACCCGAGGCCCGTCGAATGGCTGCAAAAACGACGCAATGCAACCTGACCTTCAACAGCCACACTGCACGCCCGGGCCGGAAAGAAACCACCGTGCCCTCCCGCTGCCCAGCTTTCCTACCCGCCGAGGCGCGGCGCGTCCCCGCGGCCAGGCTGGCCCCTTGGAGGGCTCGACGCAGCGCCGCCATCCGGGAATGCCGGCAATGTCGCCCGAACTCCCCGCAGGAGCCTGGGGTTCAAGAAGAGATTTGCAACATCCGCTTCGTGGACAGCCGCATTGCAGCCTCGGAAAAAGCACGCGGACACACACCTAAGCGGCGCCAACGGCCGTGGCCTTTATTGGGGGCATCGGAAGTGGGGAGGGGTGTGTGTGACAGCTCCGGATCCCGGGTGGCTCCAGACCTGAAACAAGAGGAGGAGGCATGAGCACCCCGGAGTAGGGGGCGCGGAATTCGGGGTCTGCCCTGCTTCTCGGAGGCCCGTGTCCCGGCGCTTGAGGATAGAACCGGCGGATGGAAACCGCCGGCACCGAAGACATGACGCCGAGGGGGCCGGAGCCCGCTCCCTCTGCCTCCGTACATTACGGGGACCGGGACGGCACGCCCGAACCCCGCCAAGAAAAGGAGGCTCCGCAAGCCCAACCAGGGACCCCCGCACGCCCCACACGCATCCCAAACAGAAGAGACACTCACTCCGCAGCCGTCCCCGGAAAGGCGGGAGAAGCCCCCTGAGCTCCCTTATATAGCACCACCACCATGCCCCGCCCCCGAGCTGCGATTGGCTCTCGGAGGACGGCGGGGCGGGGCCCACGCGGACCCTGCGTCCGGCGGAAACGCGGGCCGGACGCCGACAGCGCTGCGCGGCGATGGGCGCTCCGGGCGGCAAGATCAACCGGCCGCGAACGGTGACTGTGTGGGGGCGCCGGCCGCGGTTCCGCAGCGTCCCGGGCCCCTAAGCCCCCCGAGCTGGGACCGATGGGCCCGCTCGCCGGGTGCGGGAAGCCGGGGCGCGGCCTCGGCCTGAGCAGCGTCTCCCTCCCCCGCAGGAGCTGAAGAAGAAACTGTTCAAGCGGCGGCGGGTGCTGAACCGGGAGCGGCGCCTGAAGCACCGGGTGGTCGGGGCCGTGATAGACGAGGGACTGATCACGCGCCACCACCTCAAGAAGCGGGCGTGAGTGCCTGGCCCGACCCGGGGCCCTCCACCTGGTGCCCCCTCCCCGGGACCTCCTCCCAGTGCCCCCTCCCCGGGACCGCCACCCAGCGCGCCCCTTCCCCGGGACCTCCACCCAGTGCCCCCTCCCTGGGACCCTCCACCCAGTGCCCCTTCCCCGGGACCCTCCACCCAATGCCCCCTCCCCGGGACCCTCCACCCAGTGCCCCCTCCCCGGGACCCTCCACCCAGTGCCCCCTCCCCGGGACCCTCCACCCAGTGCCCCCTCCCCGGGACCCTCCACCCAGTGCCCCTTCCCCGGGACCCCGCCACCCAGTGCCCCCTCCCCGGGACCCCGCCACCCAGCGCGCCCCTTCCCCGGGACCTCCACCCAGTGCCCCCTCCCCGGGACCGCCACCCAGCGCGCCCCTTCCCCGGGACCTCCACCCAGTGCCCCCTCCCCGGGACCACCACCCAGCGCGCCCCTTCCCCGGGACCTCCACCCAGTGCCCCCTCCCCGGGACCCTCCACCCAGTGCCCTCCTCAGGACCCTCCACCCAGTGCCCCCTCCCCGGGACCCTCCACCCAGTGCCCCCTCCCCGGGACCCTCCACCCAGTGCCCCCTCCCCCGGACCCTCCGCCCAGTGCCCTGCCGGGGGCCGAGCTCCGGAGCCCCTGGCGCCGCTCTGCCTGCGCTGCGCTCTCGTGGTCTTGAGAGGGACGCGCCTCCTGCATTTGGGCCTTAAAATGCATCAGTGAAACCTAAAGCGCACGCGGGAGTGTGCCCACAGCTGCGTGCGTTTTCACGGGGGCACTGCGGGGTTCTGCGTGGAAGTTTCAGGACTCCCTGGTCTGGGAGCAAAGCTCCCATGCCCTTCTTTCGTTGAACTCATTCCCGATCTCTGCCGAGTTTATGAGAAATCGTTTATGGTCTCTGTCCCTGGTTCGCGCACAGAGCTGCTATCCTTCCGAGTGATCGGAGCGTCTCTTCCTTCGTTGGGAGCCCCTTTTGAGCACGCCTGAGCGTATGCTCGTGAGTGACAGGGTGGCCCCGGTCACCAGAAAACCCCAGTGATAAGAGGACGGGGAAACGCAGCCTCACCCCAGCCCCCCGCCTTGGGAAGTAAGGGAGGGGCAGTGGGGATGCTGGTGATTAAACTCTATAAAAAGTCTTGAGCAACTGAAATCGGATGAGCTTCCTGGTTGGTGAGTTGGTGGAGATGCTAGAAGGTAGCTCACCTGGAAAGGGCTTGGAGAAGTCTGCCCCCCGCCCCCCCCCATACCTTACCTGATGCCTCTCTTCCTTCTGGCTGTTCTGAATTGTATCCTTTTATGATAAGTCAGTAAATGTTCCCCTGAATTCTGTAGCTCTTCTTACACATTGTGGGGTGTGGAAAGGAGAACCCTGCTTTACAGCAGGTGGGTCAGAAGTGCAGGTAGATAGTGTCACTGAATTACATTCATAGGACATTCGCCCTGGCCAGTATGGCTCAGTGAGTTGGAGCATCGTCCCATACACGGAACGATGGTGGGTTCAGTTCCCCATCGGGGGCCAGAGCACGTGCCCAGGTCGCTGGCTTGATCCCCATAGAGGGCATGCAAGGTGGGGGCAACCAGTCAACGGTTCTTATCAGTGTTTCTCTCCCTATCCTGTCCTCTCTTTCAAATCAATTAAATATATATTTTTTTAATTGTAGGGGGCGGGATGAATGGGACGCTTAATGTCTCCTGAGAACTGGAGAATTGTTTGACATGGGACTTAAACTCCCCTCCCCCAATCTGATGTTAGTATCTAGAATAGAGGAGAAAAATAGTTTCCTTTGACAAGTTTCTACATTAAAATTTATCACTTCATGTTAAGTACTTGATGTGTTGAAATTAAACTTGCTACCTCAGAGCCCAGGTTTTTATTTATTTAATTAATTTTTTTTTTTTTAAGTGTATTTCATTGATTTTTTTACAGAGCAGAAGGGAGAGGGATAGAAAGTTAGAAGCATCGATGAGAGAGAGACATCGATCAGCCGCCTCTTGCACGCCCCCTACTGGGGATGTGCCCGCAGCCAAGGTACATGCCCTTGCCGGAATCGAACCCGGGACCCTTCAGTCCGCAGGCCGACGCTCTATCCACTGAGCCACACCGGTCTCAGCAGAGTCCAGGTTTTTAAATAGTTCTTTGATGTGGATCCAAAGTCCTTTTTTAAAATATGTTTTTTTATTGATTTCAGAGAGGGAGAGAGAGAGAGAGACATCAATGGTGAGAAAGAACCATTGATGGGCTGGCTCCTGCACGCCCCCTGCTGGGGATCCAGCTGAAATCTAGGCATGTGCCCCTGACTGGGAATCAAACCCTGACCTGGTTCATCAGTCGATGTCCAGTGAACCACGCCAGCCGAGCCAAAGATCTTTTTATTTTATTTATTTTTTAATATGTTTTATTGATTTTTTTTTTTACAGAGTGGAAGGGAGAGGGTTAGAAAGCCAGAAACATCGATGAGAGAGAAACATGGATCAGCTGCCTCCTTTACACCCCCACAGGGGATGTGCCTGCAACCAAGGTCCATGCCCCTGACCGGAATCGAACCCCGGGACCTTTCAGTCCCCAGGCCGACGCTCTATCCCCTGAGCCAAACTGGTCTTGGCGCCAAAGACCTTTTTAACAGCTAGAACGGTTTGTGTGGTCCAGGCTAACCCAGATCTTTGTTCCTGCCAACCGGTCAGGTCCAGTGCCCGCGCCAACATTACTCTGTCAGGGAAGAAGCGCAGGAAGCTCCTGCAGCAGATCCGGCTCGCCCAGAAAGAGAAAGCGGCCATGGAAGGTGAGGCTGGGGGGGAGAGGGAGGGAGGGGGGAGGGGGAGGGGGGGCCAGCCTGGTTCCACTTGGGCTCTTTAACGCTGCTCTTTCTCTTTGCTCAGTGGAGGCCCCTGCCAAGCCAGCCAGGACTGGGGAGCCACAGCCTAAGTCAAAGAAGAAGACGAAGCCCCCCCAGGATGTAGAGATGGAGGACCTTGAAGAGGGGAGCTAAAGCTTATCCCTGTCGGCACAAGCTTCTCCCCTGGAGCCAGCGGCCTCGGGGCTTGTTCCGGAAGACTGGATGGGACGTGTGGATGAAAACATCGCTCCGTTCACTCTCCCAGACTCCTTCCCTGAGGGCCTAGGCCCTGCCTGCGGGGTGGGGGGTGGGGGGGGTGTGTGGAGGGGAGAAGGGTCGGAGAGGCGGCTCCTTGGCAGTCTGCTCCATTTGCAATAAAGCCCGTAGTTCTGGCTGAGCTGTGCTGTGCTGGCTGAGAGCAGGGGTGGGGATGGGCCGAGAAAGGGGTCTGTGACGGGGAGAGGGCAGCTGTGACACAGGACCCACAGGGTGAGTGTGAGCAAAGGCACCAAGGAGCCAGCCCCCATGATAGCCCGTCTCTTGAGTGAGGGACACTTCAACTTGCCACTTTTTAAAAAATACATATTTTATTTATTTTTCACAGAGAGGAAGGGAGAGGGATAGAGAAGTTAGAAACATCGATGAGAGAAAGATGGATCAGCTGCCTCCTGCACACCCCGCACTGGGGATGTGCCCGCAGCGAAGGTACATGCCCTTGACCGGAATCGAACCTGGGACCCTTCAGTCCGCAGGCCGACGCTCTATCCACTGAGCCACACCGGTCAGGGCCAACTTGGCCCTTCTGACCACACATAGATAGATGCTGTGGAGCTGGCTGAGGAGGTCAGGTCCCGACGCCAGCCCGCCACTGCTGCTGTGTCACCAGGTGGGCAGAGCGCTTCCTCGTGTTTGTCGCTGCTTCCTCCGCTGGATTATGTTTTTAATAAAGTGGACACCAAACATCATTCTGCCTATTTATTTATTTATTTCTGAGAGGAAAGGGGAGAGAGGGGGGGACGGTGATCAGTTGTCTTCTGTATGCACCCGGACACCAAATGGAAGGCAACACCTTTCACCGCAAGATCCTCTTGTGATTGGTTCCCTCGTGGTGCACGGGACACACCAGCCACCTGAGTCCCGCCGGCCAGGCGTCGGTTTTCCCTCTGAACATTCAGTGCTGTTGGAAGCCAGGGCGACCTGCTGGAGCTGCTGTAGAGCCTGCGACCATAGGAAAACAAAGATGTTTCCATCGCGATTCATTAACAGGAGCAAAATGACAGTTACGGAGCAGCAACAAAGGTGACTTTGTGGTTGGGGGTCACCACAACACGAGGAGCTGTGTTAAAGGGTCGCGGCATCAGAAAGGTTGAGAACCACTGCATTAGGGGAAGGACCACAGACAGTGTCATTGCCGGGAGGACTTACCGGGTTCCAGAGCCTCCTTTTCAGGTCAGACGTTGAGGAGGCGAGTGTCTGCTGGAAGCCAATCCCAGCATGCAGCAGGGCTGAGTCACCTGGAATGGCTGAGGGCATTTCTCCAAACCTGAAAAGGATGATTGCCGGCTGCCTGACAGCTCAGGCATCTTCATCTACATGTTACTGCCTCCTACTGGCCAAACACCCGAAGGCAAATCCTTCCATTCTGACAATGGATTGTGTATATCTCCACCTTGCCTTAGGGCAAACTGTGTTAATAAAAGCCAGGGGTCCTGGGACACGGAGAACTTAGTTCCTTTAAGTCTCTGACTCCCCACCATGCCTTTCAAAATTAGGTTTCCTCTCTGCACTCTTCATTTATGCCCAGCGCCTTCTCCAGGGTCCTGAACCTTTCTAGACGCTGGATCAAGACCACCTGCAAGTGTTGGTCTGTTTGAGGCAGAATTAGGGCAGAGACTGTCTCACTGTCCTGGAAATGTTCTTGCAGTTAGGTAGTCTGTACACTTCGGGAGCAACCGAACTAAAATTCAAGAGCAAATAAAGAAGGTTAGTCTTTAGCTTTTAAAACACAATCTCTTCAACAGTATCTTCAGGACACACCATCTGCCGTTACTCTAACTTACACAGGCCTCAGAACCAACATTTCTTTTCATTCATTTAACCAACCCGGAGCTGCATGTGGTCTGGGGCGGAGCAGTGCGGGGGGGGGGGGGGGGGGACAAGTGGCAGCAGCAGATAGCAGCCCTCCTTCCCTCCCGCCCCGCGGCCTTCCCCTGCCACTGGGGACCATCACCATCCTCTGCATTGACCCGGCACGGACATGGCTCCTGCCATCGCCCTGGCTTAGGAGCAAGCTGAGAGCGACATCGTGAGGAGACGCCCAGAAATCCCCAAACGGACACGCTGGGGGCTTACTTTGTGAGTGTGGCTGAAAATGGCTTCCTCCGATTAACCTGCCGGCCATCCGAATGGACTGGGAGGACCACTGGGTCAGCGACATGGAGGACAGCCTCGGGCAGCAGTGGGCCTACGGACAGAGGAGGATGGTGAAGTTTGCCTGCCACACGGCCTTCTCTGTCAGCGTCTCGGTGGTGCCGTGGACCAGCGAGGTCATGTACAAGACCAGGAGGAGCTCGGTCTTCCAGCAGGGGCTGAAGATCAAGATCTTTTTTTTTTTTTTAATGTATATATTTATTTTTTACAGAGAGGAAGGGAGAGGGATAGAGAGCCAGAAACATCAATGAGAGAGAAACATCGATCAGCTGCCTCTTGCACGCCCCCCACCGGGGATGTGCCCGCAACCAAGAATGCCCTTGATCGGAATTGAACCCAGGACCCTTGAGTCCAGGCTAACGCTCTATTCACTGAGCCACAGCGGTCAGGGCATGAAGAACAAGATCTTAATACGTGGCCTCTTCAGGAGACCTCCTTTCCTACTGCCCAGGAATGGGAGTCGCCCTGAGGATGTACCCCTCACACCTACCTGGTGGTTCTGTGCCGAACACTCATCCTCAGGGGAAGCCCTGGAGGCTGGCACCTGCCCCGCACGCCTTGAGCATTCTGCCACTCTCTGAACCCTCACCCATCACCTTTGTGCACCTCAGAACTCAGAACTCCGCCCAGGGAGGAAGCACCCACCCACGTGGAGAGCTGCCCCAGGAGGAAACACGAAGCTAACGGGGAGAGGGGAGGCCTGTCTGACAAAACACCCGTCTGTGGGGGATGACAGCGAGGAAGGTTTTATGGCCTTTTTGTTTCCGTAAAAAGGAAATCATGGAAAGACCGAAAGAATACATTTGATATGTGGATTTTTACAAATAAAGATGGCTATTATAATGGGGAAAAAGAACCTACTAAGTGCCAGGCAGGCACTGTTGCAGTTGATGAAGATAATAGTCTTGTTTTTGGTTTTTAAATAGGGAAAGTCCCTGTTTTTCAAGAGCTTATTTTTTAGAGTTTGTGCAATAAATATAATAAAAATAGTCAATGCTTGCCGAAACCTGTTTGGCTCAGTGGAGAGAGCGTGGGCCTGCGAACTGAAAGGTCCCAGGTTCCATTCCGGTCAAGGGCATGGACCTTGGTTGCAGGCACATCCCCAATCGGGGGTGTGCAGGAGGCAGCTGATCGATGTTTCTAACTCTCTACCTGACCAATGTTTCTCTTTATCCCTTTCCCTTCCTCTCTGTAAAAAATCAATACAATTTATTAAAAAATAAATAAAAATAACAAATGCTTACTAAGTGCTTGCTTAATGTATTTCCTAGTTCCCATCTTCACAATTCCGTGCGGTCAAGGGCATGTACTGTACTGTTAGCACCCTCATCTCCCAAGAGGGAGCAGTCGTGGGGAAGTTAAGGAAGCACCAGCCGGCAAGTGGAGTAGCTGGGGTTTAGATAGGGCTGTGGAGTGGGGCCTGGCTGAGCTGTGCCCGCTTCACACGGTCACCCAGCTGCCTCTGCAGGTGCGGGGTGTGCGGTCACCCAGCTGCCTCTGCAGGTGCGGGGTGTGCGGTCACCCAGCTGCCTCTCTGCAGGTGCGGGGTGTGCGGTCACCCAGCTGCCTCTCTGCAGGTGCGGGGTGTGCGGGGTGTGCGGGGTGTGCGGGGTGTGCGGGGTGTGCGGGGTGTGCGGGGTGTGCGGGGTGTGCGGGGTGTGCGGGGTGTGCGGGGTGTGCGGGGCCGGACACAGCACAGCTCAGCGAGGGACACTGATAGGGCTGCAGGGCCACGCTGCGGCTGGGAAGACGCCCAATTCATTTCGGGTTTCTTCTCCCTCCTCTCTTTAATTTTCTTTTACAAATTTTCTCTTTCCGCCTCTTTCCCGCTTTCCCTCTTCCCTCCTCTAACTACATTTTACATGCTCCCTGTTTCTTGGATAAAGTGTTTCCCAGTGCGCCGTGTTTTAGAAACCCCGTGAGGTGGACCACTTTGTATGTGGGGCTCGAGACAAAACAACTGAATCGTCTGTGTATCCACGGCCCTTTGAAAAAAGAAAAAGAAAAAGGCTGCACTGACGGCAGGCGGGTCGGCTCTCCTGGCCCGGGCCCTCGGCGCGCGGCGGAACCAACGTGCGCGGGCCGCGGGAGCCGCCGGACCGGTTTTCCGGAGAGGCCTCGTCGCCGCCCGTTCTTTTCAGGTCTGGCGCCAGCGCGCATGCGCCGCTGCGCTCCGCCGCTCCCGCCTCCGGCTCGGGCTCGGGCTCCGGGATGTCCGCGTTGTGCGACCCTCCCGGGGCCCCGGGGCCTCCGGGGCCTCCCCCGGCCACCCACGGTCCCGCGCCGCTCAGGTAGTCAGCGCCCCTGGCATCTTCCCCCCACCGCGCGGCCCCGCGCCGATCCCCCAGCCTCTTCGGCGGAAACCCGGATCCCTCCCTCGGGGGCTTGCGTCAGGGTTCTCAGAGATTCCTGGTGGGGTCTCCCCGGAACTCGGGGGCTGCCTCGCCCACAGTCGGGGCTCCAGGGCCCGCACGCCCCAGGTCTTGGTACTGCCTCCCTCCAAACCCAGTGCCTAGGTACTTCGGACGCTGGCCCTGCTCTCCCAGGAGTCGGGGACATCAGAACTCTTGGGGGCCCAGCTGTCCTGCCCCTTTGAGCCCGGAGAAGAGACACCCAGGCTCCCCTGCCTTCACGGACTCCCCGAGAACCCAGGCCCAGACATTCACAGAATGCTTTGTGCTTCCCTTCCAACGGAAACACTCCTGTCAGGGCGGGGTTTTTTCTTTATTTTTTATTTTCTGGACGATCCGGAGAGGAACGGCACAGTTAGAACCCTAGGGGATGCTGTCTTCTTTGGCATAAAGGGCAGTCAGAGGAAGGGGGTTTTGCCTCTTCTCGTTACACTGAACCTCTGAGACTGAACCCGTGTGTTTTGGGAAGGGAAGGGTTGAGAGGTGTTGCCTGGTCTGTGCCCGGAACACCGGGACTCCTAGGCCCCCTGGAGGGTGCTGGGGAAAGTGGTGGTTGTGTATGCGGAATCCCAATGGTGGGTGGGCAGGATGCTTGCAGAGTATGGGAAGAAACGGGTATCGGGAGGGAGATTTTTCTTCCCGTGAAGAGTAAAATTGGAAACCCAGGGTGCTTGTGTTGTGGGAAATGCAGTCAAATTGGAAAAGTGTTTTTTAAAATATCCTCAGTTCGACAAAAATGTACTGAGTACTTCCTGTATATCAGGCACCTCTACAGAAGGAGATTTAGTATTGAGGATCACTTAAGCTTGATTTCCTTATCTACAACGGGATCATAATAATACCTACCTTATTGGGCTGGATTGAAATAATACAGGTAAAGTGCTTTAAAAAGTACCCAGCACGTACCCAGAGTTATCTAATTTTGACATTATTGAAAGAAAAACAGCTAACGTTTACTGAGCCGTTAGTGTGAAATAGATATGGTGCTTCAGCGCTTTATGAACGTTATTTCATGAGGGAGTTCTGGTTGTCTCTGTTTTACAGAAAAAGAAGCAAGCCCCCGGAGGGAACCTTCTTGCCCAGCATCTCCAACACACTAAGCCTGCCTCTTGTTTCCTCACAGCGCCCAGGAGCTGTCCCAGGAAATCAAGGCCTTTCTGACCGGTGTGGACCCCGTCCTGGGCCACCAGCTCTCCGCCCGGGAACACGCCCGCTGCGGCCTTCTCCTCCTCCGCTCTCTGCCGCCTGCCCGGGCCGCCGTGCTGGACCACTTGCGAGGCGTCTTCGATGAAAGCGTCCGGGCCCACCTGGCCGCCCTGGATGAAAGCCCCATGGCCGGCCCACCTCACCTCCGCCCGCCTGCACCCTCTCACGTCCCCGCCGGGGGGCCTGGTCTGGAGGATGTGGTGCAGGAGGTGCAGCAGGTGCTGTCCGAGTTCATCCGGGCCAACCCCAAGGCCTGGGCACCCGTGATCAGCGCCTGGTCCATTGACCTCATGGGGCAACTAAGCAGCACGTACTCGGGCCAACACCAGTGTGTGCCCCATGCCACCGGCTCTCTCAACGAATTGCTGCAGCTGTGGATGGGCTGTCGGGCCACCCGCACCTTGATGGACATCTATGTTCAGTGCCTCTCGGCTCTCATTGGCAGTTGCCCGGATGCCTGCGTGGATGCCCTGCTGGATACCTCTGTCCAGCATTCCCCGCACTTTGACTGGGTGGTGGCCCACATCGGCTCCTCTTTTCCCGGCACCATCATCTCGCGAGTCCTCTCCTGTGGCCTTAAGGACTTCTGTGTTCACGGTGGGGCCGGAGGCGGAGCTGGCGGCGCTGGCGGAGGCTCCTCTCAAATGCCCTCTGCAGACCCCTTCCCTGGATCTCCTGCTCTCCCCGGGGAGAAGCGGGTCCCCAAGATTGCCTCCGTTGTGGGCATCCTAGGGCACCTGGCCTCCCGTCACGGGGACAGCATCCGGCGGGAGCTTCTGCGAATGTTCCACGAGAGTCTGGCGGGGGGCATCGGGGGCCGCAGTGGGGACCCCTCCCTCCAGGCCACGGTTCCCTTCCTTCTGCAGCTGGCAGTCATGTCCCCAGCTCTGCTGGGCACGGTCTCTGGGGAGCTGGTGGATTGCCTGAAGCCCCCGGCTGTGCTCAGTCAGCTTCAGCAACACCTGCAGGGATTCCCCCGCGAGGAGCTGGACAACATGCTCAACCTGGCCGTGCACCTGGTGAGCCAGGCCTCGGGGGCGGGTGCCTACCGCCTGCTGCAGTTCCTGGTGGACACAGCCATGCCCGCCTCGGTCATCACCACCCAGGGCCTGGCCGTGCCGGATGCCGTGCGCGAGGCTTGCGACCGGCTGATTCAGCTGCTGCTGCTCCACCTGCAGAAACTGGTTCATCACCGGGGAGGGGCTCCTGGGGAAGGGGTGCTGGGCCCGCCGCCGCCCCCTCGCCCCGTGCCCTTCCTAGACGCGCTGAGAAACCACGTCGGAGAGCTGTGCGGAGAGACGTTGCGATTGGAACGGAAGCGCTTCCTGTGGCAGCACCAGCTCCTGGGGCTGCTCTCCGTCTACACGCGGCCGAGCTGCGGACCCGAGGCCCTGGGCCACCTCCTGAGCCGGGCCCGGAGCCCCGAAGAGCTGAGCCTGGCCACCCAGCTGTACGCGGGGCTGGCGGTCAGTCTCTCGGGCCTCCTGCCGCTGGCTTTCCGGAGCTGTTTGGCTCGGGTGCACGCGGGGACTCTGCAGCCCCCCTTCACGGCGCGCTTCCTGCGCAACCTGGCACTGCTGGTGGGGTGGGAGCAGCAGGGCGGCGAGGGCCCTGCGGCCCTAGGAGCCCGCTTTGGGGAGTCTGCCTCGGCCCATCTCTCCGACCTGGCTCCTCTCCTGCTCCATCCCGAGGAGGAAGTAGCGGAAGCTGCCGCCTCCCTCCTGGCCATCTGTCCCTTTCCTCCAGAAGCCCTGTCCCCCTCCCAGCTCCTGGGACTGGTGAGAGCTGGGGTGCACCGCTTTTTTGCCTCTCTGAGGCTGCACGGCCCCCCAGGGGTGGCGTCGGCCTCCCAACTCCTAACCCGCCTCTCTCAGACCTCCCCCGCAGGGCTGAAGGCCGTCTTGCAGCTGCTGGTGGAAGGAGCCTTACATCGGGGCAACACGGAGCTGTTTGGGGGGGAAGTGGATGAGGACAACGAGACCGTTTCCGTTGTTTCCGCCTCTTTGGCTTCTGCCTCCCTGTTGGACACAAACCGGCGGCACACGGCGGCCGTGCCAGGTCCCGGAGGGATCTGGTCTGTTTTCCACGCTGGAGTCATCGGTCGCGGCCTAAAGCCGCCGAAGTTGGCCCCGGCCCGGAATCATCAGGAAGTGATTTATAACACCCAGAGCCTCCTCAGCCTGCTGGTGCGCTGCTGCAGTGCCCCCGGGGCCGGTGAGAGCGGGGGCTGCTGGGGGGCTCCCACGCTGAGCCCAGAGGCTGCCAAAGCCGTGGCAGTGACCTTGGTGGAGAGCGTGTGTCCCGACGCCGCTGGTGCCGAGCTGGCCTGGCCTCCCGAGGAGCACGCCCGGGCCACCGTGGAGCGGGATCTCCGCATCGGCCGGCGCTTCCGGGAGCAGCCCCTGCTCTTTGAGCTGCTGAAGCTGGTGGCGGCTGCGCCCCCAGCCCTGTGCTACTGCTCCGTGCTCCTGCGGGGGCTGCTGGCCGCCCTCCTGGGCCACTGGGAAGCCTCTCGCCACCCGGACACGGCCCACTCCCCCTGGCACCTGGAGGCATCCTGCACCCTGGTGGCTGTCATGGCTGAGGGGAGCCTCTTGCCACCGGCCCTGGGGAACATGCACGAGGTATTTAGCCAGCTGGCACCTTTCGAAGTGCGTCTGTTGCTGCTCAGTGTCTGGGGCTTTCTCCGGGAGCATGGGCCCTTGCCCCAGAAGTTTATCTTTCAGTCAGAGCGTGGACGCTTCATCCGGGACTTCTCCAGGGAGGGCGGGGGGGAGGGGGGGCCCCATCTGGCTGTGCTGCACAGTGTCCTCCACCGCAACATTGACCGCCTGGGCCTCTTCTCTGGCCGTTTCCAGGGAGCTTCCCCGCCCACTCTGCTGCGGCAGGGCACGTAGCCTTCTCCTCGCTCTAGCAGCTGAGGATGCGTGAGCAGTGAGCCAGAGCTAAGGTGCTGCAGAAAGATGGCGGTTTCTCTCCTGAGACCTTAGCGTAAAGAGCGCTGTCACTTTCCCCCCTACCTTTTTTTCTAAATAAAATTTGCCAATTTGAGAAAAACAGAGTGCAGTGCCTCCGTGATGCTCAGAGCAGGCAAACTAGGACAGCGCCGGGCTCTGGGCAGTCCCGCCTCCGGCCTTAAGCCCCGCCCCCGCCCGGCCTCAAGCCCCGCCCACCCGTGAGCATTTAGAGTGCGAGGTCCGCCAATGGGGCAGCCGCCCGCAGCCGGGCCAATCCCAAAGCCGGAAGGGGCGGGCGCTAGGAAACGTGGCTCAACGCGCGCAGGGGGAGGGAAGGCTCGGGGTCAAGGAGCAAACCCGGCACAAGATGGCGGCGGTAGCGGCAGTGGCTACGCGTAGGAGGCGGTGAGGAGTCCGGCACCCGGGGCGCGCCCTGGACGCCCCCAGACCCCCCCCAAGCCCCATATCTCTTCTCGAATGTCTTCCCGAGGCTCTGCCACCCCCGGCGCGCGAGGACTGTCCGTCTGTCTGGAGGCTGCTTCGGGCGCCCCCCGCTTCCTCGCGGTGGACCCGCGCGGCGTTGGGGGCCCGTCCTTTCGGTCCTTGCTCCGGCGGCTCAGAAAGGCCGCAGCCGTGCGCCCCTGTCGGCGTTGGCCATTCTCAGCCGGCCCCCCTCTTCCCTGGCGGCTCGCCGCGAGGAACGCCGCCGCCTCCGTGCAGTGCTCGGGCCATCGGGGCGGGGACGGGCCGTGGCCGGGCCTCCGGGAACTCGGCGTGCAGCCGGCAGGCCGGCCTGCACTCCCCTCGTGCCCTCCCCGCCATCAGAGCCCCAGCCCCGGCCCTTGGTTCTTCACGTGGGCACAGCCCGGCTTGTTGGGTGTCCCGCTCGCCGGGCACAGCTGGGGCTGGACCCAGCGCGCTCACAGCCTGCCTGGGTGATGTTGCTCAAACACGACATGTAATCCAAGGGCTTGGTCTGCGCTCTCGAGTTTATAGTCGCAGAAAAAAGAAAAGAAAAGAAAAAAACAAACCGGTTCGAAAGAACCCCCGGCTCCACGAAGCCCTTACCGGGACCTAACGGGTGTGCTGGGGTGGCACAGGCGTGTGCTGTGCGGCGCGAGGAAGGCGTGGGTCACCCCACAGTCTGGAAGTCCGGTCCGAAACCACCAGCCGGTGCGTCTGCCCGCTGCTCATGCCTCATTTTGGCTTTGGGGCCGCTGGCTCTGGGGCACTCGGGGCGCCCCACCAGGTCACAGCTGAAGAATCTTTTTTTTTTTTTTTTTTAATGTATACTTTTAAAATTTTTTTACAGAGAGGAAGGGAGAGGGAGAAAGAGTTAGAAATATCCATGAGAGAGGAACATCAGTTAGCTGCCTCCTGCTCCCCCCCCTCCCCCCACTGGGGATGTGCCCGCAGCCAAGGTACATGCCTTTGACCGGAATCGAACCCGGGACCTTTCAGTCCGCAGGCCGACGCTCTATCCACTGAGCCACACCGGTTCCGGCTGAAGGATCTTTTAGAAAGCCGTTCCCCTGGCACCTAGCCAAGGTTGTGTGAATAAGACAACTCCAGAGGGTCTGGGCCTCGCTGTCCCGTCCCGTCGGTCCCGGCTGCTCTGGGCAGGGGCACATGGGGGCAGTGGGACGGACAGGGTGTCTGGAGCCGCCACTCCTCAGGGCCTGGGCCACCTGCCTTGCTGTAGTGGTCTGGTAGCATTTCTGCGAGTGGACTACTTACCGCTCATTCCTCCTGGCTGTTCCACCACCACCTCCGCCTTAGCCTCCGCTTCCGGTCTGGCCCGGCTGGATGTGCACATCCTCCTGGCACAGGAGGGCCTGCGGAGTTCGGTGACCCCCCCTTCCCGCTGGGGCTCGCTCCCGTTAGCTTCAGGCAGGCGGAGGCGGCCCCACCGCGGTCTCCCGGTTAGCAGGCCGCAGAGTTGAATGCTCAGAAGAAGCCTGTGTTTGGGGTTTCTCCCCTGTTTGGACTTCCCACCCCCACCCCTGGGAGAGCGCCGCGGTTAAGCCGCAGATTTGTGGGCCCTGAGCGGCTTCTGTTCATAAGATGCTTCGCAGACACTCAAGTTTGAGAACCCCTGTTTAGGGTATACCCAGAAGGAACTCGTTTATCTAAATGGGCTCGTTAAACCCCTCATGTGTCCTTTGCTATTGCGCTGGGAAAGGGGTGGTTTGTGGTGACCTTGCGGTGATGAGGGGGGTGAAGGGGCCGGCCTGCGGGCAGCTGGTGTGCTGTGTTGTGCATCATGGAATGGATTCGGGCAGAGGGGAGTGCGGTCCCATTTCACCCCTTCCTCGCTGTTCGGTCTGGGATGGGTTATGGAACCTTTTGTGCCTCCATTTTCCCTCCTGGGAAAAGCCTCAACCCTGTAGCCCCCCAAGAAGACAAGGGAAGGGGAAGGAGGTGGTGCAGACAAAGAAGGGGTTCCGAACCCCAACCCCACTGGAGTTGTTTAGGGAGCTTTCAGAGAATTCTGGTGCCCAGGGCCCTTTCAAACCACTGTGGGGGAGACCCGGACCTGACTTACTTATTTATCTATCTATCTATCTATTTATTTATTTATTTATTTATAATTGATTTGAGGGGGGGGAGGAAGAGGTTTGTTGGTCCATTTATTCATGCATTCATTTGGTTGATTTTTTTTTCTTAAAGTAGTACATATTTCTCCTTTATTCCCAATTGACCCCCCACTCTCACCCTGAGGACAAGCCCCCACCACCCCAGGGTCTGTGTCCATTGGTTATGCTAATACATGCGGTTGATTTTTTTTTTAAGGTAGACTTTTTAAAATATATATTTTAATCTTTATTGTTCAGTTTATTAATTATATCGTTCTCCCCTTTTTGTTCCCCACCACCTGGTACCCATCCCACCCTCCGCTCTCACCCCCCCTCCAAGTCCTCTCCCATAGGTGCATGATTTTTGTCCAGTCTCTTGCTGCACCTCCCACACCCCTTTTCTCCCCAAGAATTGTCAGTCTGTTCCCTCTCTATGCCCATGATTCTATTACATTCACCAGTTTATCCTGTTCATCAGATTTTTAATTCATTTGATTTTCAGATTCATTTGTTGATAGATGTGTATTTGTTGTTCATACTTTTCATTTTTACCTTTTTCTTCTTCCTCTTCTTAAAGAATATTTTTCAACATTTCATATAATACTGGTTTGGTGGTGATGAACTCCTTTAGCTTTTTCTTTGAAAAGGTAGACTTTTAATAAGTGCTTTTACCACCAGGTTGGGTCATGCACTTACAAAATAGTTCTGTTCGATTGTTGTATGTGCCCTGATGGGGGCGCTAACCCCGAAACCCTGGCTTGTCGGGACCCTCCAGTCTGCTGCGCTGCCCGCCAGGGAAGGCACACTTCGTTTCCAAAAACTGCAGGCGGAGTTGCAGGCCGGGGCGAGGAGGCAGTTCGGCAGGTCTCGGGGGTGCGGGAAGAGTCAGTACAAGTTCGCTGTTCTTGTTGTCAGCCTGGGTGATGACAGGGTGACTTGGAGGGAGAAGGAGTGGAGATCGGAGGAGCTGGGGGTGTGAGGACCCCGGCAGCGGTGATGAGCAGGCTTAGCTGAGCCTCCCCCCCCCAAAAAAAGAAAAGCCCCCCCCCGGGGCGGCTGGCTGCTCCGGCTCCTCTGCTCTGCGACTGATGCAACCAGAGTCGCTGCGGCGGCCTCTGAAGCCACAGATCCGTGTCCCCTTTCTTCGCCTCTTGTTTGTTACTGAAAACCATTGTCTTGTACACTTTCCGCATTTATTTATTTTTTATTGATTTCAGAGAGGGAGGGAGAGGGAGAGGGGGAGGGACATACCAGTGATGGGAATCATTGATTGGCTGCCTCTTGCACCACGATCGGGGATGGAGCCTGCAGCCTGGACACGTGCCCTGACCGGGAGTCGAACTGTCCTCCTGGTTCATAGGTCGACGCTCAGCCGCGGAGCCGCCAGGGCCAGGCTCTCTGCCCTTTTGTTTTATGTGTCCGCTCAGCTCGTTGCCTTCTTAAAGGAAGGTGTGAGGGAGCGGGCTCCAGCCTGACCAGCTCATGCCCCCCGCCGTCTTTTCTCTCTAACGGGACCCGTCTTGTTTCCTCTCCTCTGAGCTCTCTTCTCGGGCCGAGGCCGTGACCTCTGCAGGGGAGGCCCCTTCTGAGCCCTCACTGATGGTCCCCTCTTTGTCCCTTTTCTCCGTAGCTCTGGGGCCGCCTTGGTTCTGGCCTGTCTCGGGGTCTGCCTGGGACTCACCCTGGCCGTGGACAGAAGCAACTTCAAGACCTGTGAAGAAAGTTCCTTCTGCAAGTATGACATTTCTAGGGGAGGGGGGTGGGATGGGGGGGTAATACAAGTGGTATGGGTGGCAGCTGGGGTAGCCTGGGGACACTGCAGGTGATGGGGAGCTTGTAGACCTTGGGGTGCCCTCCCACCTTCTTAACCGTTTCGCTTGACAGGCGGCAGCGAAGCATTCAGCCAGGCCACTCTCCGTACCGAGCCCTGTTGGATTCTCTGCAGCTCGGCCCCGATGGCCTCACGGTCCATCTGATCAACGAGGTCACCAAGGTCAGGGGGGGAGGAAGTGTGGTGGAGGGGGGGAAGTGGCGAAGAGCTGATCCGGGAGGGGGGGACCTACAGCCAGCATCCTGTCCTAGCCCTCTGGGGACTTCCCCTTTGTGAGGAAGTCAGACCTCGGGTCCCTTCGGCACGGGTCTGGAAGCGGGAGACCCCTCAGGAGGGAGTGGTTCCGGGGTCACTCCCTGGTGCACCCTCCGCTTTATCCAGAGCCAAACCCCTGGCCCCAGGTGCTGCTGGTGCTGGAGCTGCAGGGACTTCAGAAGAACATGACCCGGATCAGGATCGATGAGCTGGAGCCGCGGCGGCCCCGGTACCGGGTGCCGGATGTGCTGGTGGCTGATCCCCCCACAGCTCGGTAAACTCTCTCAGAAACCTGTCCGTCTTCACAGCCCCTTTCTCCTTCCCGACACATGTTCGCTCGGCACCTGGCCTTTCTTGCTTTGGGATGATAGCTGACGGGCACCTGGCGCTCCTCCACCTTCCTGTCTCTTTCTGTCTCGCTTATTTTCTCTCTCACTGAAAGGACACACACTCACATACACTCACACACCCACACTCACTCACACACTCACTCACACACGCACACACACCCACACTCACTCTCACTCACACACTCACACACACTCACACATACACACTCACACACACACACACTCACACACTCACACACTCACACACACTCACACTCACACACACTCACACACACACACACACTCACACACACTCACACACACTCACACACACTCACACACTCACACACTCACACACACTCACACACACACACACACACACTCACACACTCACACTCACACTCACTCACACTCACACTCACACACTCTCACACTCACACACACACACTCACACACACACACTCACACACACACACACACACACTCACACACTCACACACACTCACACACTCACACACTCACACACACTCACACACACACACACACACACTCACACACTCACACTCACACTCACTCACACTCACACACACACACACTCACACACACACACTCACACACACACACACTCACACACACACACTCACACACTCACACACTCACACACACTCACACACTCACACACTCACACACACTCACACACTCACACTCACACTCACTCACACTCACACTCACACACTCTCACACTCACACGCACACTCACACACACCCCTTACTGATCTCAGAGAGGAAGGGAAAAGGAGAGAGAGAGAGAAACATCAATGATGAGAGAGAATCATCGACCAGCTGCCCCCTTCTCGGCCCCCCCTGGGGATCAAGCCCCAAAACCCGGCCTGTGCTCTGACTGGGAGTCACCACTGAGCCCCGCCTGCCGGGCTGAGTGTCTGAGTTGGAAGCTACCAGACCCCTCACTCAGCCCGTCCTCCTGCCTCTCTGTCCTGCACCCCGGCTCCCCGTTGCATGGTGATTCTGAAGCCTGTCGGGCCTTGCCTTTGTGTGCGCTTACAGCTGTGTCACGTATGCACACGAGCACACACACACGCTGTGTGTGCGTAAGCAATAAGCTATGTGGTTTTGTTCGTTTCTGAGTTTCATAAGGACATTCCTCTCAATGAATGTCTTCTGGGATTTCCTCTTTTCACACAACTTCATTTATTTATTTTAAAATATATTTTTATTGAGTTCAGAGAGAAAGGGAGAGGGAGAAATAGAGACATCAGCGATGGGAGAGAATCATCAATTGGCTGCCTCCTGCACACCCCCTACTGGGAATCGAGCCCACAACTTGGGCACGTGCTCTTGACCGGAATTGAACCCGGGACCCTTCATTCTGCAAGCCGATGCTCTATCCGCGGAGCCAAATCGGCTAGGGCTCACATAACTTTATTTAACTCTGCTGTACACGGTTCATGTTTTTACTGCTGGTTACGTTTTAGGATTATGTCCAAACTCATTTGTCGTTTTTATGTTGCGAAAATGTCTGTTGTCGCCAGTGTTTTGCTGTTTGAAGAGCTGGCGTGAGCACTGCCCGTGTCTCCTGTGTCTGGGGGCAGGTTTCTCTGCAGCGTGTCGCTGGGAGGGGAGCTGCAAAGTCGAGAATGTGGAGATGATTAACTTCCTTTTTAAAAACATATATTTCATTGATTTTTTACAGAGAGGAGGGAAAGGGACAGAAAGCTAGAAACATCAATGAGAGAGAAACATCGACCAGCTGCCTCCTGCACACTCCCCACCGGGATGTGCCCACAACCGAGGTACATGCCCTTGACTGGAATCGAACCTGGGACCCTTCAGTCCACAGGCCGATGCTCTATCCAGTGAGCCAAACCGGTTTCGGCATGTTTTTTGTTTTTTAATCCTCACCCAGCCTGGCTGGTGTGATCAGTGGTTGAGCATCAGCTCAGGAACCAGGAGGTCACTAGTTCTGTTCCTGGTCAGGGCCATGTCCAGTCAGGGGTGTGCAGGGGACAGTCCGTCAATAATGTTTTTCTCTCTTCGATGCTTCTCTCTCTATCCAACTCCCTTCCTTTCTCTGCAAAAATCAGTAAACATGTTTACACAAAATCCTCACTCGAGGACATGCTTAGAGAGGAAGGGAGAGGAAAGAGAGAGAGAAACATCCGTGTGACAGAACACGGGCTGGTTGCCCTCCACACGTGCCCTGACCAGGAATCGAGTGGCAGCCTCTCGGTGCCGGACCACGCTCCGCCAGCGCCGCTCTGGCTGGGCTGAGTGTCGGGCCTTCACAACTGCTGGTGTCCGTGTGTTCTAAGTTGTGCTTAAATGCTTTCCTGCCTCCAGGGAAGAGAAGTCTTTTTATTTTCTTCTAAAGATTTGACTTTTAAATTTTAAGTCATTATCTGTCTGGAGTTGTTATTTGTATTGGGCATGAGGTAGGACTTTCCCATCTAGAAGTTTGTTTTTCATCTCCATTATTAAATAACTGGAGATCCGATGGATGAAATTCGTGCAAAAGTAGGCCTTCCTTCCTCCGGTTCCTGACACCGGGGACCTGGGCTTCCTTTGCAGCCCTGGCTTCCTGACTTCCGGTCTGATTAGCGTATCATGCTTTTACTAGGGGCCTGGTGCACAGAATTCGTGCACTGGGGGTGGGTGGTCCCTCAACCCGACCTGCCCCCTCTCACATACCGGGAGTCCTCAGGGGATGTCCAACTGATGGCTCACCCCCGGTCTGCCCTGCTCAGCTCAGCCCTGGCTGCCTGTGACCATTGGGCCCCAGGGGCTGGGCGCTCACCGCCACTTCTGCTCACGGTGCCTGGGGGCTGGGCGCTCCCTGCCGCAGCTTCCCCTCAAAGCCCCCGGGGGCTAGGCGTGAGCTGCCGCTGCCCTTTCATCTCCACCCTCTGGCCCATGCTCATGCCACTTGGCCCCGCCCCTGCTCCTGATTGGCTGGTAGCATAGCCAATCAGGAGCAAAGGTACGGTCACCTTTGTATGCTTCCCTGTTATTATATTGGATTATTATAAATTCTCCTGCCCTGCCGAGAGTGGTTTGGCTCAACGGATAGAGCGTCAGCCTGCGGACTGGAGGGTCCCAGGTTCGATTCCGGTCAAGGGCATGTACCTTGGTTGCGGGCACATTCCCAGTAGGAGGCATCTGATCGATGTTTCTCATTGATGTTTCTAACTATCCCTCTCTGTAAAAAAAAAATCAATAGAATATATTTAAAAAATAACTAAAAGGTCTAAGTATTTCGGGGTCTTCTTCCAGTTCTTCATTGGACCTTTGGTCCATGTGTCTGTCCCTGTGCTGTTGTCACACTGCCGCAGCTCTTGGCAGCCCCCCCCCCTTCTGAAAGGTCGCAGCTCTCGTCGCGGTCCGTTGTCCTTGTCTCTACCCTCTCGATCTCCTCTGCAGGCTCTCTGTGTCCGGCCGGGACGACAGCAGCGTGGAGCTGACCGTGGCCGAGGGGCCCTACAAAGTCATCCTGACGGCGCAGCCGTTCCGCCTGGACCTGCTGGAGGGCCGCAGCCTGCTGCTCAGCGTCAACGCCCGAGGCCTCCTGGCCTTCGAGCACCAGCGGGCCCCCAGGGTCTCGTGAGTACCGGGCGGGGCTGAGAGAGCCTCCGGGGCTCGGGGTCTGGCCCTGGGTCCCGGGATAGACGGGGGGAAGACGGGGTAGGACAGTCGGGGAGGGGCTGGGGCCGGCAGAGTGCCTGTCAGGGAGGGCAGGGAGCAGGCCCGACCACAGTTTTCTTCTTCAGAGACCAGAGGCCGTCACTTTGTCCCTGAGCCGTCCCTCGGGACCCTCCTCCGAGAGGCCTGCCCGGGCCCCCCTTTCCCTCTCCCCTTCTCGTGCCATCACATCTCCCAGATTTATTTTCTACCCCCCCCCCCCATGTCTGGAAGTTTGTCGACTGAAACTCACTTTTATGTTTCTGTTTTTGTGTTGGTTTTGTGCCTCCTTTTCCCCCGCCCTCCCCATCTCCTCCTGCCCTAGTTTCTCGGATAAAGTTAGTCTCACGCTCGGTAGCGTTTGGGATAAGATCAAGAACATTTTCTCTAGGTAAATCCATGGCCACTGGCACTGTATGTTCCTCTGCCTGCACCCCCTGCACTCTGAGCCCCCAGGGGAACGCGCCCCGGACCCTCCCGTGCCCTGCCCGTCACTCGCCTCTTTTTCGCCAGCTCTGTGGTCCCCGCTCCCCGCCCCCCTCGCCGGGAGCAGGAGGACGAAATGCCGGAAGCCCCTGAGGAGTGCAGGGAGCTTCTTGCTTTGCCGAGGGCCGGAGAGGTGCAGCCTGTGCTGGGTTTCTGGCTCTCGGTGGGGCTCACTGGGTCTGAGCAGAGCGGCTCGCCAGCTGCCCCGGAGAGCAGTCTTCGGCACACCTCTGTGAGCCCCACTTGTCCGTAGAGGCTCGATCGTGGTGTGCCCCAGAACCGTGTGTCAGGCGGCAGGCTGAGCCCAGCACGGGCACTGGGGCCAGGTTTCCCAGCAGGCAGTGCCGGGCTGGCACTCTGCACCGGGCCGTGGGCCTCTCTGCGGAGACGCCTGCTGGCGTTCACCCCTCGTTTCTCCGTGTCCCGTGGACACTGATGTGTGCATCGGGGTCCCTCCCCGAGCTAACCGTTCAGTCTCCGCCTCCAATGCCTGCCTTCCTTTGGACCCTCGGCTCTCTACTCCCTCCCCCCTCCTTCCACCAGCCCCTCGTCCCTGCCCCTCTGGATTGGAGCAGACAGCTCTCCTACCTTCCAGGCAAGAATCGAAAGACCCCGCTGAGGGCGATGGCGCCCAGGCCGAGGGGGCCCCGGGGGACAGTGACCAGGCAAGTGTGTGCGGGCGAGCAGCTGAGCACGGGGCTGGCCGGGAGCGGGCGGGGAGACCTGAGCTTCGCCGAGACCCGTGTGGCTCAGTGGATAGAGCGACGGCCTGCGGACTGAAAGGTCCCAGGTTCGATTCCGGTCAGGGGCATGTACCTTGGCTGCGGGCACCCCCAGAGGGGGGTGTGCAGGAGGCAGCTGATGGATGTTTCTGGCTTTTTATCCCTCTCCTTTCCTCTCTGTAAGAAGTCAATAAAAGATAAAAAAGGAAAAAAGACACTTGAGCTCCGGCTCGTCCTGCTCTCAGGGAAGGGACTGAGGAAACGGGCGGGGCGGGAGAGAGCTGCCGTGTGACCGGCCGCGGCCCGCTTCCCCCCCAGCCAGAGGACGCCCAGGGGAAGCCGGAGCCGGAGGAGCCAGGAGCCTGGGAGGAGACATTCAAAACGCACTCCGACAGCAAGCCGTACGGTGAGGGCCGGGCGCCGGGCAGGGCCGGGGGGGCGTCCCCGGGCAGCGGCCTGAGCGCGTCCTGTGCTTTCCTCCCAGGCCCCACGTCCGTGGGCCTGGACTTCTCTCTGCCGGGCATGGAGCACGTGTACGGGATCCCCGAGCACGCCGACAGCCTGCGGCTGAAGGTCACCGAGTGAGTCCCGGGCCGACCCCCGATGCGGGGGATGCCGGGGATGTGGGGGACGGGGTCGGGAAGGGGGTGGCGCGCGTGCAGATTGGCTACGCCGGGCAGGCGGGAGCACTTCCGGTGCCAGATCACCTCCATCGCCGGGAGGTTCTCCTCCGACAACGGGCGGGGACGGGCGGCGGCCGCGTGTGCTGGGCCCCGGCCAGCCTGTCTGCCTGCCTGCCTGCCTGCAGGGGTGGGGAGCCCTACCGCCTCTACAATTTGGACGTGTTCCAGTACGAGCTGTACAACCCCATGGCCCTGTACGGGTCTGTGCCCGTGCTCCTGGCGCACAGCCCGCACCGGGACCTGGGCATCTTCTGGCTCAACGCCGCCGAGACCTGGGTGGACATATCCTCCAACACCGCCGGCAAGGTGAGCCGCGGCGGGCGCAGGGGGAGGGCGCGGGCCGGCCTGAGCTTTGCGGGGCCGGTGGGCATGCCCGTCTGGGGTTGGCTGAGGGGGCGCCGGGGCCTGGGGAGCAGCTGGGAGCTCCCGCCACTTGCAGAAGGCACGCACTCGTGCCTGCCTGTCGGTGCGTTCTGGGCGGGTGCCCTTCTAGGTGCTGGGGCAGCGCTGTCGTTGAGGCAGGAAGGGGCCCCGCTCAGGGCGGAAGTGCAGTCAGGCAGGCAGCGCAGACAGCGGACGAGCTGAAGCCGGTGTGGCTCAGTGGATGGAGCGTCGGCCTGCGGACTGAAAGGTCCCGGGTTCGATTCCGGTCAAGGGCATGGACCTTGGCTGCGGGCACATCCCCAGTGGGGGGCGTGCAGGAGGCAGCTGATGGATGTTTCTCTCCCATCGATGTTTCTAGCTGTCCCTCTCCCTTCCGCTTTGTAAAAAAATCCATAGGACATATGTATGTTTTAAAAAGACCGCGATGCGTTTGGGGCGGAGGGCTGGGAGGCCGGCGGCGTCACGAGGTGGGCGTGGGCAGCGGCCCGGCCGGCGGCACAGGAGAGCCTCCTGGGAGGTGACGTGGAGTCTCGGCGCAGGCTGACTCCTTGGGAGCCGGCGTGAGGGTTTGGCGGAAAGCGGGGCTGCTCTGTGTTGGGCTGGGGAGCGAGAGAGGGTGTTGGACTTCTCTCCGGTCCCCTCTGCAGACGCTGTTTGGGAAGATGCTAGACTACCTGCAGGGCTCGGGGGAAACCCCGCAGACGGACGTCCGCTGGATGTCGGAGAGTGGCATCATTGACGTGTTCCTGCTGCTCGGGCCCTCCATCTCCGACGTCTTCCGGCAGTACGCCTCGCTCACAGGTACGCCGGCTCCCGGGCCCGCCGGGCTCCCTGACCGCCGGGCTCCCTGCCCGCCGGGCTCCCTGCCCGCCGGGCTCCCGGGCACACGGCACCCGTTCCTCGGAGGAGCTGCGCCTGGGTCTTGCTGGGCGGAGTGACTCCGCAGAAGTCCTGGCCCTGTCGTCTCCCCTGGGTGTACAAGCTCCCCTCTATTCCTGGGTGCCCCCGGGAGCCCCAGTCGGCCGATCCCCCGGTGACCCCGGCCCTCGCTGAACCCGCAGGGACGCAGGCCTTGCCCCCGCTCTTCTCCCTCGGCTACCACCAGAGCCGCTGGAACTACCGGGACGAGGCCGACGTGCTGGCCGTCAACCAGGGCTTCGACGACCACGACCTGCCGTGCGACGTCATCTGGCTGGACATCGAGCACGCGGACGGCAAGCGCTACTTCACCTGGGACCCCAGCCGCTTCCCGCAGCCGCTCGCCATGCTGGAGAAGCTGGCGTCCACCAGGCGGAAGGTAAGGCCCGCGGCCGCGGCCGGGCGTCTGGCATGGCCCCGGGGAGCACTGACCGGCGTGTCCCCCGCCCCCAGCTGGTGGCCATCGTGGATCCCCACATCAAGGTGGACTCGGGGTACCGCGTGCACGAGGAGCTGCAGAGCCAGGGCCTCTACGTGAAGACCCGGACCGGCTCCGACTACGAGGGCTGGTGCTGGCCAGGTAGGGGCGCAGCCCGGGATCGGGGGGGAGGCTGTCCGAGGACCGGAGAGTCACGGTCCTTGGGGTGACAGCCCCCCTTCGCTTCCAGGCGCCGCTGGTTACCCCGACTTCACCAATCCCAGGATGCGGGCCTGGTGGGCTGACATGTTCAACTTCGACGATTATAAGGTGTGGCCGGTTCTTTCCGACCTGCACCCGCGCCCCCCCCCCCCCCCCCCGGAGTTGGTCCTTCTCTGCTTGTTAACCCGCTGTGTGGGTGTGGGGTGCCGACAGTATCGGGGGCCCGGATGGCCCTGACAAATGGATCTCTCTGGATTCCGGGAGCCCTTTGCTGACCCTGTCTTCTCTCTCCCCTCTGTCCTTCTGTCCCCCTCTTCCTGGTGCTCCTAGGGCTCAGCTCCCAACCTGTACGTGTGGAACGACATGAATGAGCCCTCCGTGTTCAACGGCCCCGAGGTCACCATGCTCAAGGACGCCCAGCATTACGGGGGCTGGGAGCACCGCGACGTGCACAACATCTACGGCTTCTACGTGGTGAGGGCCGGAGCGGAGGGGCGAGGGCCGGGGAGCCGGCAACGGTGACAGCCGGCCTGTGCTCCTCACTGCCCCCTCCTGTCTGCACTCAGCACATGGCGACTGCGGACGGTCTGGTGCAGCGCTCCGGGGGCATGGAGCGCCCTTTCGTCCTGAGCAGGGCGTTCTTTGCTGGCTCCCAGCGCTATGGTAAGACGCGGAGAGCAGACGAAACCGGTTTGGCTCAGTGGCTAGAGCATCAGCCTACAGACTGAAGGGTCCCAGGTTCCACTCCAAGGTCAAGGGCATGTACCTTAGTTGCGGGCACGTCCCCAGTAGAGGGTGTGCAGTCCCCCCCAGTGGGGGGTGTGCAAGAGGCAGCTGATCCATGTTTTTGGCTTTCTCTCTCTCCCCCTTCCTGTCTGTAAAAAATCAACAAGATGTATTAAAAAAAAAGACGTGGAGGGCAGAGCTGGGGGTGTGGCCAGATGGGAGAAGCCGGGCACCGAGGCCTGGTTCTCGGGAAAGCCGTCCATGCAGCCGTTCTGAGGCTCCCCGCCACCCTCCGGCTCTGCGCGTCAGGGAACCAGGGCACTCGCTCTCGTGACCTCTGCCCTCGGCAGCAGGCCCCGGGGCCCAGGGCGGACGGGTCAGGTCAGAGAGGTCAGCGGAAAAGGAGCCCTGTCTCTGCGCCCAAGCCCCCTCCCCCGTGTCCCGCAGGAGCCGTGTGGACAGGCGACAACACAGCGGACTGGGACCACCTGAAGATCTCCATCCCCATGTGCCTCAGCCTGGGGCTGGTGGGGCTCTCCTTCTGCGGGGGTGAGAGCGGCCGCTGTGGCCTCGGTTTGGGGGGGGGGGCAAGGTAGCGGGCACAGGGCCTGGGCGCGGAGAGAGGGGAGAGTCCAGGTGGGCCTTGGGGCGCCTGGGCAGCTGCCTCCTCACCCCCTCGTCCAACGTCGTCCTCCCCCCACCCCTCCCCCAGCTGACGTGGGCGGCTTTTTCAAGAACCCGGAGCCGGAGCTGCTGGTGCGCTGGTACCAGATGGGCGCCTACCAGCCGTTCTTCCGGGCGCACGCCCACCTGGACACGGGCCGGCGGGAGCCGTGGCTGCTGGCGGCTCAGTACCGGGACGTGGTCCGGGACGTCCTGGGCCAGCGGTACTCCCTGCTGCCCTTCTGGTACACCCTCTTCCACCAGGCGCATCGCGACGGCGTCCCGGTCATGAGGTGAGGCGTGCTCGGGGTCTACGTCCGCTGAGGGCGGGGGCTGGCCTCCACCTCTGCGCCCCCTTCACTCACCAGGGCTTTGGAAAGGGGGGTCAGGAATAAGCGGAGGCCAATGGCTAAAGCCGGTGTGGCTCAGCGGATAGAGTGTCGGCCTGCGGACTGAAGGGTCCCGGGTTCGATTCCGGTCAGGGGCATGGGCCTTGGCTGCGGGCACATCCCCAGTGGGGGGTGAGCAAGGGGCAGCTGATCGGTGTTTCTCTCTCATCGGTTTCTGACTCTCTATCCCTCTCCCTTCCTCTGTAAAAAATCAATAAAATACATTTTAAAAAGTAATTTTTAAAAATTGATAAAGTACATCTAAAAAAAGAACAGTGTTAAAAAGGCAAGTAGGAGAGTATACGGGCACCCATCCCACTCGCGGCCTTTTCGGGAACACGGCCGTGTGAGCAGGCCGGGCGCCGGCCAGAGGGTGTGACCTGGGGGACGAGGCTCCAGCGAGCCGCTCAGGACGCAGTTCTAACGGAGAAGGGGTGCGTGTGTCCGGGAGTGGGAGAGGGCAGTGGGGCTCGGGGCGGGGCCGCGGGGCGGCAGGGGCTGAGACGGGAGAGAAGAGGGCCCGATCCTAGGGCCGGGCCGGCCGGAGAGCCAGCGCCCTGGTGGCTGCGGCAGGACAGTCGGAGGGGCGGCAGGGGGGGCGGGGGGCTGGGCGCGGGGGTAGAGCTCGGGGAGGCGGGCAGAGCTGGCGCTGCAGAGCTGAGCTCCCCGCACGCTGGCTGCGAGCTCCCGGCTCCCACTCCTGTGCCGTCCCCGTCAGCTCCCGCTGTGGCACGTTGGACACCTGCCAGAGCAGCTAGCGTGCGCCTTTCTTCTCTTTAAACTGTGTGTGACTGGTCACAGCGCGGAAGGGAGAGGGTAGAGCGTTAGGAACACCGATGAGAGAGAGACATCCATCAGCTGCCGCCTGCACACCCCCCACTGGGATGTGCCCGCAGCCAAGGTCCATGCCCTTGACCAGAATCGAACCCGGGACCTTTCAGTCCGAAGGCCGACGCTCTATCCACTGAGCCACACCGGCTTCGGCAGTGTTCCTTTCTCGTCTTCCCTCCTCCCAGGCCCCTGTGGGTACAGTATCCTCAGGACGTGAGCACCTTCAGCATAGACGACCAGTTCCTGCTGGGTGAGCGGTGGGGGCTGCGGCGGGAGCACTGCAGGGAGGTGGTCTGTGGGCGTGGGGAGCGGCGGGAGCACGGCGGTGGGGGCTGCGGCGGGAGCACTGGAGGGAGGTGGTCTGTGGGCGTGGGGAGCGGCGGGGAGCGGCGGGGGCCGGCGGCGCGGGCGGCGGGCGCTGTCTGGGCACTGATCCCGCTCTCAGTTGATTCCGGGGTGTTCTAGGGGATGCGCTGCTGGTTCACCCCGTCTCAGACCCCGGGGCTCATGGTGTCCAGGTCTATCTGCCCGGCCCCGGGGAGGTGAGTGGAGGGAGGGCGTGATGGGACATGGCGGATGGAGGCCAGATGGGAGGCCAGATGGTGGCCCTGTGTGGTGGGGACCAAGTCTCCCTCTTGGCGCCCACAGGTGTGGTATGACGTCCAGAGCTACCAGAAGCATCACGGCCCGCAGACCCTGTACCTGCCTGTGACTCTGAGCAGCGTGAGTACCCCCCCCGCCCCGGCTGCCTGGGGGTTCCCCGAGGGGACACAGCGTGTGCTTGGGGGCCTCCAGCACCTGCGCGAGCGGGAGACGCTGCGAGGCCAAGGGGGACAACGGGCCGGCTTCGTCCCAGCCCTGCCTCTGCCTCGCCCTAGATCCCCGTGTTCCAGCGCGGGGGCACCATCGTGCCGCGGTGGATGCGGGTGCGGCGCGCCTCGGACTGCATGAAGGACGACCCCATCACGCTCTTTGTGGCGCTCAGCCCGCAGGTGAGCGCGCAGGAGGCCCCGGGGGGGGGGGGGGGGGGGGCAGGGGCCTCGCCCCCTCCTGGGCTCCGGCTCTCACCAGCCCCGCTCCCTCCTCAGGGCACAGCCCAGGGAGAGCTCTTTCTAGACGACGGGCACACGTTCAACTACCAGACGCGGCACGAGTTCCTGCTCCGTCGCTTCTCCTTCTCCGGCAACGCCCTGGTCTCCAGGTACCGGGCCCCCTCTGCCCCGGCCGCGCGTCCGGGCGGCGGGCCCGGCGGGCCCCCGGCTCCCTGGGCCTTCGCCTGCTCTGGCCCGCCTCCTTCCTTCTCCTCGGCCGTCTTCCTCCCTGACGCGTACCCCCATCTCGCTCCCTCCAGCTCGGCGGACCCCAAAGGCCACTTTGAGACTCCAGTCTGGATTGAGCGGGTGGTGATAATGGGGGCCGGGAAGCCAGCAGCCGTGGTACTCCAGACAAAAGGTGAGGAGGGATGCCGAAACCGGTGTGGCTCAGTGGATGGAGCGTCAGCCTGCGGACTGAAGGGTCCCGGGTTCCATTCGGTCAAGGGCATGGACCTTGGCTGCACGTAGGGGGCGTGCAGGAGGCAGCTGATCGGTGTTTCTCATTGATGCTTCTGACTCCCTCTCCCTCTCCCTTCCTCTCTGTAAAAAATCAATAAAATATATTTTAAAAAAACAGGTGAGGAAGGAGGGGAGGCCAGGGCAGGTGGGGGACACCGCCTGTAGCGGAGTAGTCGGTGTGTGTGAGTTTGTTGCCATGACTACAGCAGTTTCTTCCTCCGCCAGGATCCCCGGAAAGCCGCCTGTCCTTCCAGCACGACCCCGAGACCTCCGTGCTGATCCTGCGCAAGCCGGGCGTCAACGTGGCCTCGGACTGGAGCATCCACCTGCGATAACCCAGGGAGGGTGGGGGTGCTGTGTGCTGTGAGTTACTGTTCCTTCTGCCTTGGAGTCCGACCCTCCCAGACGCCACTGTTCTCGTGCGGGTCCCGGTTCTGCCCGCACCTGGCAGCAGAGGGCCGTCTGGGCTGTGAGTTCCTCTCGTGACCTCCTGCCCCCCCCCCCCAGCGAGCCTGCCCCCACCCCGCACCCTGCTGCTCTGCTCTGTCTGGAGCACGTTCACCTGTGAAGACCTGGGGACCACAGCTTTCCCTCTTCTCCTTTCTCCTGGGCGTCCTGAACCCCCCAGACCCTCTCCCCTCCTGCCTCGGGGTGCTGATGCCATTGCTTGGAAGGAGCTGAGGATAGTGAGCTTTAGGGCTCCTTTCTCGACCCCTCCCCTCCAACAGGCTGCTTTCCCTCTCTCATCTCTCCCCGCTGGCCCTTCTCCGCCAGCCCTCCCCTTTCTGGGTCCCACCGATGCCCTGGGACCAGCCCGGACCCGGTGAGGGCTGATCGGATCAAAGGAGTGAGGTTGCTGAGGAACTTCCTCTTCCCTCCCTTCCCTCTGCTCCCAACCTCGCCTTTTCCCCTTCCTCTGGAGCCGCTGCAGCTCTGACCCGGCAGTTCTGCCCCCGTCCTTGGGGGAACGAAGTTTCCACTTCTTAAGTGGGGGTGGGGTGGGGGGGGCATTACACTTAATTTTGTCCCCTTTCTGTCCCCTTGAGGACATTCAAGATGGAGAAATCAGTTGTGGTTTCATTGAATCAGTCACCTGTATTTATTGCTGGGAGAAGGCTGAGGTTTGGGGGGGGGGGGGGTTGGGGGGGGAGATGATCATGTGTGCCCCGGGTTGGCCCAAAGTCCTGGATGGGGGGTGGGGGTGAGGGAGGACTAACTGGGGATGAGGCGACATATTTGTGGCAATTTTTTTTACTTCCTCTTGGCCCCCAGCTGTGACAGTTTTTGATAAAAGGAGAAACAATAAAGAGATAAACGATTAGTAGTGGTTGATGCTGTCTGGATTCTAGTTCTGGCCTGAGCTGGACCCCTAGAAGCCTGCAGGCCTGACATTGTCTGTAGCCTCAGCATAAGCCCTGTCCATTCAGAAAAAGGGAAAGTGCCAGACTGTCTCGGCTCGCTGGGTGCCAGTATTTTCCCGGGGACCCCCTGAGGGCATCAGATGTGAAGGAGAAGGGGTGCTGCAGTAAACCTGCGCCCTGAAAGGCCACTGGCAGGCCTGGCGAGCTCGTGGCCAGAAGTTGCCACAGGTGCAGCCGCTGCGGGTCCGCGGGGAGCAGGGACTGTGCACCGGGAGGTCACGGTTCGATTCCCAGTCAGGCAGGGCCCGGGCCCGGGGTGCAGGCTCCATCCCCAGTGGGGGGGTGCAGGAGGCAGTCCATCAGTGATTCCCTCTCATTGATTTTCTGTTCTTCCTCTCCCTTTCTCTCTGAAATCAACATAAAATACACGTGTGCGTGTGCGTGTGCGTGTGTGTGTGTGCGTGTGTAACGTTTCCACACAGGGTGGTCTGATCACAAATTCCAAACTGGGAAGGTCAGAGCTGTAGTCACATCTTGGGCCTCTATCTTCCTTAGCAAAGGTCAATCTATATGTGAGCGTTGTCTTTTTAATTTTTAAATCTTTACCAGGGGACGTTTCCATCCACTTCCAGAGGAAAGAAGGGAGAGACAGAAATACTGATTACGCGCACACACCCCCATACCCCGTGCTTCCCGATTGGGGACTGACCCCCCCCCAGCTGGGTCTGTGTCCTGACGGGAAACGCACCTGCAGCTTTTGGGGTGCGCAGTGGTGCTCCCCCAGCGCACCCACCGGCCAGGGCTCTACTCTGAGAAGGAGAACGTTCCTTTTTTTTTTTTAACTTAATTGACTTTTAGAGGCAGGGGAGAGGGAGAGAGAGAGAAACATCCCATCGGTCGGCTGCCTCCGCACAGCCCTTACCAGGGATCGAGTCAGCAGCCAGGGCGCGTGCCCTGACCGGGCACCGAACCGGCAGCCTTTGGGTGCTGGCAGGTTGCCCACCGCCCTGAGGGACGCTGGCCAGGGCGGAGAAAGAGGAGCAATAAGCCGAAACCGGGTTGGCTCGGTGGATAGAGCGTCGGCCTGCGGGCTGAAAGGTCCCAGGTTCGATTCCGGTCAAGGGTGGGGTGTGCAGGAGGCAGCTGGTCGATGTCTCTCTCATCGGTGTTTCTAACCGCCTCTCCTCCCTCTCTCTCTGTAAAAGTCAATAAAATACATTTTGAAGGAGAGATGAGCAATAAATAGCGGTTGGCGTCTGGAACCCAGTTCCCGACAGAACTAGAGGAGTTTCCTTTCCCTCCCTCTGGGGGCGCAGGCGCAGGCGCGGACCAGGCCCACCAGAGCGTGGAGCCCCGCCGGTAAAGTGCTGCTCGCACACCGTCTCCGGTGCTGCGCTGTTGATTACTAGCTGTCCTGTGCCCCCCACGGTCAAGCGTGTCTCTCCGTTCTGCCTCATAGCCATGCTAGACATGTCCCTGCTGTGCCTTCTGAACCTGCCACCAGCGGATTTCATGCAGCTTTTTTTTAATATATTCTTTATTGATTTTTTTATTTTTATTTTTATGGAGAGGACGGGAGAGGGATAGGAAGCCAGAAACATTGAGAGAAAGAAAAACATCGATTAGGTGCCTCTTGCACACATCCCACTGGGGATGTGCCCGCAGCCAAGGCACATGCCCTTGACCGGAATCGAACCTGGGACCCTTCAGTCCGCAGGCCGACGCTCTATCCACTGAGCCACCCCGGCCTCGGCCGTGCACCGTCCTTTACGCCCTTGGTGTTAGGGTGTAGCATAAGCGGTCGGCCGGCCACTCTGCAGAGCATTTGAGGGCTTGCTTCCCGGCTTTGGCCCTCAGTTTGGCTCAAATAAGCTAAACAAGCTCTCTGCGGGTTTGGATGTTGGGGGGACAAGGTGTTGGCAGGCCTGTTTCCTGGTGGTGGCCGGAGCGGCTGGGGTTCCTCTGGAAGGGAAAGCTCTGACCAGATGTTCTCACACGAAAGGCTGCTTCTCTTCAGCTGGCCGCACTTCCAAACGTCCACTGTTTAGCGACAGGAAGTAGTTTCCATTTTGTAGACTGACCACAAGTCTCAGAGCTGATTTTTCCCCTAATATATTTTATTGATTTGGGAGAGGAAGGGAGAGGGATAGAAAGTCAGAAACATTGATCAGCTGCCTCCTGCACACACACACACCCCACCCCCCCACCCCCGCTGGGGATGTGCCCGCAGCCAAGGTACATGCCCTTGACCGGAATTGAACCTGGGACTCTTCAGTCCGAAGGCAGTTGCTCTATCCACTGAGCCACACCGGTTTTGGCTCTTAGAGATGATTTTATAAGAAAACTAGTTTGGCCCTGACCAGCTGATCAATGTTTTCTCCTGTTGATGTTTCTAACTCTACCCCTCTCCCCTCCTCTCTGTAAAAAATAATAAAACATTGTTAAAAAGAGAAAACTAGTTTGTTTTTTAAGGGAAATGACTACTTAGGATGATTTGTACCTAATGAGTGTGGGGAGGGAAAATAACTTTCCTTTTATACTTCTAATTTCTGACTTTTTAAGTAAATTGAATGAGATCAGTAGGAGGAAATAATCTGCAGGCCTGGGAGAATATGGGAGCCGAGGAAAAACCAGGCAGTTAAGATTCACATGCCCCAGCCGAAACCGGTGTGGCTCAGTGGATAGAGCGTCGGCCTGTGGACTGAAAGATCCCAAGTTCGATTCCGGTCAGGGGCATGTACCTTGGCTGTGGGCACATCCCCAGTGGGGGGTGTGCAGGAGGCAGCTGATGGATGTTTCTCCCTCATCGATGTTTCTGACTTTCTCCCTCTCCCTTCCGCTCTGTAAAAAATCAATTAAAAAAAAAAAAAAGAGCCAAGACCGGTTTGGCTCAGTGGATAGAGCATCGGACTGCGGACTGAAGGGTCCCGGGTTCGATTCCGGCAAGGGCATGTACCTTGGCTGTGGGCACATCCCCAGTAGGGTGCGTGCAGGAGGCAGCTAATCGATGTCTCTCTCTCATCGATGCTTCTGACTTTCTATCCCTCTCCCTTCCGCTCTATAAAAAATCAATAAAATATATTAAAAAAAAAAAAAAAGATTCACATGCCTCAGTCCCCGAGGCCATCAGAGGAGAGGGAGGCGGGAGTCTGGGACTGTAAAGGGATTGTAGGCAGTTCATAGGTGGATGAGCAGGAGAAGCATTTGGTAAACAAATTCTTGCCTGGCCACCCAGAAACAGGGGGAGGCAGAGGGGAGTCGAACAGGCTTGCCATTCTTAGCTCCTATAACCCTCCGATGGCAGTTCCCTTTCGAAAGCAGCTGTTTCTGTCGCTGAATTCCTTTAGGCAAGTCGGGGAGGAAGAAGGCTCTACTGGAATCACTTTTTAAAAATCTGTTTCTGTTGATTTCAGAGAGGAAGGGAGTGGGGGGAGAAACATCAGTGATGAGAGAAGAGATCAAGAAGGCAGCTGATCAATGTTTCTCATCAATTTTTTAAAATATATCTTACTGATTTTTTACAGAGCAGAAGGGAGAGGGATAGAAAGTCAGAAACATCGATGAGAGAGAAACATCCATCAGCTGCCTCCTGCACGCCCCCTACTGAGGATGTGCCCGCAGCCAAGGTCCATGCCCTTGACCGGAATCGAACCTGGGACCCTTCAGTCCACAGGCCGACGCTCTATCCACTGAGCCACACCGGTCTTGGCTCATGGATGTTTTTGACTGTCTATCCCTTTCCCTTCCTCTCTGCGAAAAAATCAATAAAAATATATATATTTAAAAATAATCAGCTTAAAATAATATCCCCAAAAGGCATATTTTGGGTGGCAAAACTCTGCTTCATTTCAGGAGTTAGAGGATGTGTTTATGAAATTCCTCAATTCAGGAAATGTTTCAGTCAATTCCCTGGGAGGTAGCCCACTGCCTTGCCCCCCGCCCCCCCAAATTCCTCACCATCACCTGAGAAATGTGCCTCAGAGGGTCTCTGGAGTCATGTGCCTGGAAAGGATGGCGCAAACTGCACAGTGGCGATGACGTATATGGAGGGAAAGAGGCCCCGTGCTAGACCGGACTCGCTCGGGGGGGCCTGTGTGGTGCTTGAGCCCAGAGGCCTGACGGGATCCCAGGGGATGTCTGAAATGAACACAGCTAACAAAGCGGTTTGTGATGGGGGGGGGCCATGTCCCTGACAAAGCTCCATTTCCGCCTTCATTAAGCCGTGTCTGTTGTCAAAGTCATTTCTTCCCCCCCAACCCTCAAAGCACAGGTACTGCGCAGAGTGGGGACCACAAGGCCCCTCATGGTCACTGAGTCAATGGTTGACCGTTAACTAGCCTGTACTCACCTATGTAACAGAAGTATGTGTCGCTGAAACTGGGGGGCTCGGGAGCATCGGTCTGCGGACTGAAGGGTCCCGGGTTCGATTCCGGGCAGGGACATTTTATTGAAGGATCAATAAAGTATGTATTTTTTAAAAAGATGTGTCTATCATTTTACTATTTATTCACTCCCACGGGGTTCCTCGCTTTGCTTTCTCCTGCCCCCCTAATCTGTCAGCAGTAGGCTTCAGGTAACCCTCTTAGGTCTTCTCTGCTGACAGTGACGCATAAAACAAGATGCAAGACTGCCTTTCTCTGGAGCGTCGGCCTGCGGACTGACAGTTCATGGACATTTGCTTCCCGGCGTGGACGAGAGGGGCCACACGCTGACCTGCCAGCTCAGGGGAGGCCTGCACGGCGGCCTTGCAAACACAGACCCAAAGTCACCACAAGATGGTCTGAAATGAAACTTTAAACGCAGTGAGGGCGGGCAGCGACATCCCAGGCCGGTGTCTTCCCCGACAAGGTCAGCCTTTACCTGAACTGAGCCTGTCCGCCTGCATCGGTGACAACACACCCTGCAGACGTCTGGGTCACTTGTCACCCCCCTTTTTCCGGAGCCCCTGGGGCACAGCCAGGTGTGGTGGGCGCCTTTCGCAGAAGCCACTCATTCCTTCCTTGTTACCTTCCTTGTTCCTGCACTCCCCTGAGCATGTGTCCATCATTCCACTTTCTATCCAATCCCAGGGGTTTCCCCCCTCCTTAACCCAGCACCAGTGGATTTCAGGTCCCCCACCTGCGGCCCTATCCTTTGATGGGGATGTGTAGATACGGATGTAACCTGCCATGCTCCGGAGCATCGTCTCAATTCACTGAGGTTCTGCTTCCGGCGTATGTTCCCAGTTCGGCTCAAATAAACTCACTAAAATTCTTTACAGGTTCCAATGGCTTATTTATTTATTTATTTTACGTTAACGATGGCAGTTGTAGACAGTTTGGCTCCGATCAACTCACAACACTTCTCCGCAGGCCTGAGTGAGTCTGACGCTGACAGGTGCCTGGTCAGTCCCAGCGGCGTGTCTCTGAATCGGGCCGCGCCAGCGATCTCCGGGGACCACAGTGACAGGCCCCGGGCCCCCATCGCCCCGGGCAGGTGTTCACGCAGCTGGGCGGGCGGAGGAAGAGGAGAAAATCGGGGCGCATGCACGGGCGCGGGTTCAGGGGGGAAGGCCTCAAAGTCCCGCCCACGTGCTCCCGCCCGGCTCCTGACAGCCGCCCGGAGCGCTTGACACGCCGGATGTGACGTCGCCGCCGCCCGCGGGTCCCAGCGCCAGGCGGTGGGACCGGAAGTGAACCCGGGAGAGTGGGGGGTGTTCCAGACTGACCGGATGTGGGCGCGGGCCGGCTCCCCAGCCCCAGTTCCCGGGAGCGGGTCGGGGGGCAGCGCGAGGAGGGCGGGGCGCGGGGCGGGGCCGCGGCGGGGGCGGGGCCTGCAGGCTGCGCGGCGGGGGCGCGCCCCCCTGTCCCTGCGGGACCCCCGGCCCCTGCGGGACCCCCCTGCCCGCTCGCCGGCGGCGGCCCGGCCATGAAGCTGAAGCTGAAGAACGTGTTCCTCGTCTACTTCCTGGTGTCGATCGCCGGCCTCCTCTACGCGCTGGTGCAGCTCGGTGAGCGGGGCGCCCCCCGCCCGGGAGGAGCCGGTGCGGACCCCTTCCCCGGCGCGGCCCCGCGGCACCCCCTCCGCGGCCGCTAGCACGCACCCCGGCTCCCTGCACCCGGATGGAACCCAGGCTCCTTCCTGGCGATCAGGGCCCCGCGCGGCCCCGCCGCCGTCACCCCGTTTACCACCCCGCTCGCTGGCTCCGCCGCGGCCGCTCTGGCTCGGTGACAGTTTGCAGAACCCGCACGCTCACGGCTCTGCAGGCTCCCAGCCCGTTCCCTCTGCCTGCGGGGCTGCCTGCGGTCTCCGCTCGGGGGTCCCCGCCTCAGGCCTTCCCTGACCGTCAGATGAGCGCTGCTTTTTTCTGGGTTCGCTCTTAGCTCCCACCGGCTGCTTCCTTCACGGCCCCGGCACGGTCTGCAGGGCTCTGTGCTGAGATCCACCTCCTCTAGGGACATGTCTGCCTCGTCCCCGGAGGCGCCCCCAGCCCCCTGGGCAGCGCCCCCCGCCCGCCCCCCTCCCCAGTAGCTCCCAGGAAATACGCACCCCGCGATGGACCCCATCAGGTTAATGAGTCTGGGCACCCAGCGAAGGGGACTCCAGACAGGCCGCTGCTGAGCTAGGCATCGGAGCCTGCCCGGGTGAGGGAGGTAGACTTCTCTGGCTCCAGAGGGACCACTGCAACCAGCTGGGGCAGAGGATGGAGGTGGGCGATCCGCTCCGCACCCCAATGGAACCTGTGACAGGGGTTATCACAGCTGAGAGGGGACGCCGAGGCAGGGAGGTCCCCACCCGGGGGTGCAGAGGCTGTCTGTCTGTCTGAGAAGTAAGGCGATTCTTGCACCGGCTGGAGGGGATGACAGGATGGGCCTTTGGGGGTACTGACAGGCTATGCTTCCCCCCCCCCCCCCAGGCCAGCCATGTGACTGCCTCCCCCCGCTGCGGGCAGCGGCAGAGCAGCTCCGGCAGAAGGACCTGAGGATTTCCCAGCTGCAAGCCGATCTCCACCGCCCGGCCCCCGCCCCCGCCCAGCCCCCCGAGCCCGAGGCCCTGCCCACCATCTATGTTGTTACCCCCACCTATGCCAGGTATGGGCTGTGGTGTGCCCACGCGGCTTGCATGGACCCAAGAGGCTGGGGTGGATGGAGAGGATTGGGGGGAGGCATTGGGGCCAGGGAATGTTCCTCAGACTAGGCACCCCAAATGATGGGAGGCACGAACCTCATCTTTACCCAGAAACGTGCGGGGACACGGTTATTGTGGACTAAAAGAGATAGGGGTGTGCGATGAAGGAGCATACAAAAGCCCTGAGAAGTTTTAAGCTAGGACAATATAATTTCAAAGGCGTTTGGAGCTTGCCTCGGAGTGCACTCTCTCCCCCCTTTGGTGAGAAAGTTTGAGAACCCCTCTCTAGCTTGAAGTACACAAGGGCTTGGTCCTGCCCTGGCTGGTGTGGCTCATCCCAGGCCCCAAAGGGTCTCGGGTTCGATTCCCAGTGGGCACACAGCCCCCAGCGGGGGCGATACTTCTTTCTCACACCTACCAGCATGTCTCTCTTTCCCTCTCCCTCTCTCTGTAAAATCAATACAAATTTAACCTAGGAGAGGAATTAAAATTTTTTAAACTATTTAAAAAGGGAGAAGGACTTAGCCTGGTAGTTTTTACCAGGATCTAGAAAGAGTTACATTCGATTTGTTGACAAGGCGTTTACTCTCACCAGGCACTGGGCTGAGGGCTGCATTGAAAAACAAAACGACGACGACTTTTAATTGATGTTTAGAGAGAGAGAGACAGAGAGGGGGGGAGAGAGGAGGAACACGGACGGGCTGCCCCCTGCATGCCCTCTAACTGGGGATCGAGCCTGCGACCTGGACGTGTGTCCTGACCAGGAATTGCACGGCACCCCCGAGCTGCAGCGCCAACTGCTGCGCTTCCTTTGTTTTCAGTGAAAATGTAGCTGTTCTTGCTCATTCAGATCGAGGGGGAAACTGTGGCTTTGGGTCTGCAGCCAAAGGGCCTGCCGATTGCTCCCGGGAGTCAGACGGCTGGGCCGTCCAGGCACGGGCGGCTCCAGCCCCTCTCCCTCCATACCCCCCCCCACGACCTGAAGGAGAAGGAGGGTGGGCTCCCCAGGTCTTGTCTGAACCATCACCCCGGGGAGGAGCCCGCTGGGGAGCAGTGAGTCGGGGGACTCCTAGATCCCTCTCCCTGGAAACCCCAGCTCAGAAGGAAAAAGGCTGGTCCCACCGGTGTTTTAGGAAATCAGTTTCTCACTGAACCTTCAAAGCAACCTTGTCGAGTCCCGTTATTCCCAGGGCCCAGCGCCGGAAACTGAGGCTTGGGGAGGGCGAGCCGTTTTCCCCGGATGTCGCCCCTAATTACCAGCCTGGCATTCCAACCCCAATCTGGTTCCGTCCCTGAGGTCTCCCTGGGTGGAGGCGGGTGGCAGACACGAGGGGGGGGGGGGCAGGGCAGGTGAGTGTCTCTGTGAATGTCCCTGTGAAGGTGACAGGCCAGACAGGGAGTTGGAGACAGGGCCTGGGATGCGGGGAGAAGCCGTGTCTGCTGGCTGGAGTGGCACCTGGTCCCGCCCGGCCCCTGCTCCCCTGCTGCCTCCCCCCCCCCGCCCCCAGGCTGGTGCAGAAGGCCGAGCTGGTGCGGCTGTCCCAGACGCTGAGCCTGGTGCCCCGGCTGCACTGGCTGCTGGTGGAGGACGCCGAGGGCCCCTCCCCGCTGGTGTCCGGGCTGCTGGCCGCCTCCGGCCTCCTCTTCACGCACCTGGCCGTGCTCACCCCCAAGGCCCAGAGGCTGCGGGAGGGCGAGCCGGGCTGGGTGCGCCCCCGCGGCGTGGAGCAGCGGAACCGGGCCCTGGACTGGCTGCGGGGCGGAGGGGGCGCTGTGGGCGGAGAGAAGGACCCCCCGCCCCCGGGCACCCGGGGGGTCGTGTACTTTGCCGATGATGACAACACCTACAGCCGGGAGCTCTTTGAGGAGGTGAGCGCCGGCGGGGAGGGGCCGGGAGGGGGGCCCTGGGCCAGCTGCCTCTGTTGCCTTGGTTACTAGGCTGCTGGGTGAGGAGGGTGGGGGGCACGGAGCAGGGGACCCCGGTGGCCCTTCCCGCTGCCGCCTGTCCCCCGGGCCACTCCCCGACGCCCTCGTCCCCGGCTCTGCAGATGCGCTGGACCCGCCGCGTGTCCGTGTGGCCCGTGGGGCTGGTGGGCGGCCTGCGCTTCGAGGGCCCGCGGGTGCGGGACGGCCGCGTGGTGGGCTTCCACACGGCCTGGGAGCCCACGCGGCCCTTCCCGGTGGACATGGCGGGCTTCGCCGTGGCCCTGCCCCTGCTGTTGGCGAAGCCCGGCGCCCAGTTTGACGCCACCGCGCCCCGCGGCCACCTGGAGAGCAGCCTGCTGAGCCGCCTGGTGGACCCCAAGGACCTGGAGCCGCGGGCTGCCAACTGCACGCGGGTAAGAGGACGGAGGGGGGCTGCCTCCCCGCCCCCAGCCTGCCACGTGGCACTGCCCGCCGCTGGGGACAGGCGGCCCTTGTCCTGAGCCGGGGCAGCCCCGTCCGGGGCGGAGCGGGAGGACGGACGGACCCGGGACGGAGGGCAGCTGGGTAACTGGGTAACTGATTGGGGCTGGGCATGCTCTGGAGTGGACAGGGGGTGGGCAAAGTGGGGTGAGGATCACAGGGCAGGGGCCTGAGCAGGGGGGTCCCTCCGGAGCTCAGCTGCAACCTTGTTTACTCCCCTGAAGGGCAGCGGGGAGCCGGAGAAGGAAAGCAGGGTCCTGCCCCCGGCATGGCCCACAGGGGTTCAGGGGTTCAGGCCCCATGTCGGAGGCCTGGGGCTCCCACTGTGTGGAGAGGGGGTTGGAGAATCTGGTCTCCACCGAGGAGCCCAGAGGCCGGCTCCGGCCGGGCCCGGCTCTAATGGGAGCCCTCCCCCCGCCCCCCGAACCCGGGCAGGTGCTGGTGTGGCACACGCGGGCGGCTCTAATGGGAGCCCTCCTCCCGCCCCCCGAACCCGGGCAGGTGCTGGTGTGGCACACGCGGCCGGCTCTAATGGGAGCCCTCCCCCCGCCCCCCGAACCCGGGCAGGTGCTGGTGTGGCACACGCGGCCGGCTCTAATGGGAGCCCTCCCCCCGCCCCCCGAACCCGGGCAGGTGCTGGTGTGGCACACGCGGGCGGCTCTAATGGGAGTCCTCCCCCCGCCCCCCGAACCCGGGCAGGTGCTGGTGTGGCACACGCGGGCGGCTCTAATGGGAGCCCTCCCCCCGCCCCCCCGAACCCGGGCAGGTGCTGGTGTGGCACACGCGGCCGGCTCTAATGGGAGCCCTCCCCCCGCCCCCCGAACCCGGGCAGGTGCTGGTGTGGCACACGCGGACGGAGAAGCCCAAGATGAAGCAGGAGGAGCAGCTGCAGCGGCAGGGCCGGGGCTCGGACCCAGCGGTGGAGGTGTGACGGCTCTCCGCATCCCGACCCCTCAGAGCCAGGGGCGGCCCCTCTGCTGTTTCAGCCCAGCTGCCTCCCCGCCCCCAGCCTGCCACGTGGCACTGCCCGCCGCTGGGGACAAGCAGCCCTTGTCCTGAGCCGGGGCAGCCCGGTCGGGGGCGGGGCGGGAGGACAGACGGACTCAGGAGGGAGGGCGGCTGAGGAAATGGGTAACTTATTGGGGCTGGGCATGCAGGGGGCGGGGGGGGGGCTGGAGGAGCGGGCTGGACCCTCCCCACCTGAGCATGCTGACCCGCTGCCTCCGGAATAAAAACTTCTCCACCTGGAGGGGCCGCTCATCCGCGTCGTTTTATTCATCTGTGTCTCGCCTTGGGTTCCCACCCGGGTCAAAACCTGGGCCCCGGCCGTCCCCTCGGACAGACCGTCCTCTCAGGAGCCCATCCCTGGCGCGGAGACCGGGGCTTCAGTCGGAAGCTTTCTTGAGTCCGCAGGGCGGCTCCCCCACCACGCTGGGGTTTCTGTCTCTGGGTTGTTCTGGCCACAGGGGCTAGGTCCTGGGACCCCGTTTTTCCCCCTACCCGGTCCAGCTCGCTCGCTGATTATTCTTAACCACTCTAATCCCAGGGACGCCCCCCCCCCCCAACTTCCCCATCAGGGGCCTTGGCAAAAGAGTGTGCGGTTTCTGGTCTTCTCCACCCCCCTCTCCTCTCTGCCGACTCCCCACCCAAGCTCCAGGCCACTAGGCCTCAGGTGGGTCCTCAGGCGGTGCCTCTTCCGGGGGGGCGTCCCCGGGTGCTGGCCTGTGGGGCGCCCCTCCCTGCAGCCAGGCTGTTCTCAGCCTGTGTCTCAGCCCCCCGGGAAAGAGGTAGCCCTGGGCCTCCCCTTCCCCATCGATGACTCCTCCGAGCCCCTCCAGTGCCGTCTGCAGGTACCGCAGGCCCAGGAGCACCGGAGTCTGGGGGAGAGCAAGGGGGAGAGGTGGGTGAGGGGCAGCGGGTGCCGGGCCCGGGGCTGGAGGCGGTGAGGAGGTCCGGACGGAGGGGGGAGGCCTCAGACCCCCGGCTGACTCACCTGCAGCAGGAAGGTGACCGCCAGCATGCTGCCCAGCGTGCTCGCCAGCCCCTGCAGGTGCCCCAGCAGCACCCCGTGGCATCCCTGAGCCCAGAGGTTCAGGTTGGGCTGGCGGGGATCGAAGAGGGGGTGGGCGTGGGGGTCCGAGAGCCGGTCTTGCAGGCAGGGCCTGGGCGAGTGGGGGTTGCAGCAGGAGAAAGGGACCCCGTCAATCAGATACAGGCCTTCCACGTTGCTCTGGATCCGGCTGCAAAGGAGGGGCAGGTGTTGGGGTGTCTGGAGACAGGGGCCGGGAGAGGCTGCAGCACAGAGCGGAGAAGGGGGAATGGGGACGCGTTTCTAATGCTTTCCTGTGCGCCAGGCATGCGCAGTGCAGTGGTCCCCACAGTCCTGTCAGACGCGCTGGTGAGTCTCCCTCCTCCAGACGAGGACGCGGCCCAGAGTTCGAGACCGTGCGCCCGGCCCCACAGCTCACATGGCAGAGCCGTCACCCCTTCTCGTCACTGAGCCCTATTTGTCCCCGTCTGGGGGAGGTGGGGTTTTAAAGGATGGAGGAGGAGGAGGAAGAAGAGGAGGAGGAGGAGGAAGAAGAGGAAGAGGAGGAGGGGGGAGGAGGAGGAGAGGAGGAAGAGGGGAGGAGGAGGAAGAGGAGGGGGAGGAGGAGGAGGAAGAGGAGGAAGAGGGAGGAGGAAGAAGGGGAGAAGGAGGGGGGAGGAGGAGGAGGAGGAGGAGGAGGAGGGGAGGAGGAGGAAGAGGAGGAGGAGGAAGAGGAGGAAGAGAGGGAGGAGGAAGAAGGGGAGGAGGAGGAGGGGGGAGGAGGAGGAGAGGAGGAAGAGGGGAGGAGGAGGAAGAGGAGGGGGAGGAGGAGGAGGAAGAGGAGGAAGAGGGAGGAGGAAGAAGGGGAGAAGGAGGGGGGAGGAGGAGGAGGAGGAGGAGGAGGAGGGGAGGAGGAGGAAGAGGAGGAGGAGGAAGAGGAGGAAGAGAGGGAGGAGGAAGAAGGGGAGGAGGAGGAAGAGGAGGAGGAGGAGGAGGAGGAGGAAGAGGAGGAAGAGAGGGAGGAGGAAGAAGGGGAGGAGGAGGGAGGAGGAGGAGGAGGAGGAGGAGGAGGAGGAGGAGGAGGAGAGACCCAAGTCACTCACTCAACCACATCCTGGTCGTTGGGATCCAGGTACCGGCTGCTGACCCACTGGACCCCAAACCAGTCCTTGAACCCATGGCGCCCGCAGCAGCGGTGCCTCAGCTGCAGCTCGTCCACCAGCCGTTTGGCATGGCAGTGCCCGGGCACCCCCGTGTCCTTGTAGTGAGCCATGGCAGCGCCCAGGCCCTCCTCCAGCCCCGAGTCCAGACTGGCAGGCAGAGCCCAGGCGAGCCCCAGAGAGAGGACCAGCAGCCCGCCGCCCCCCGCGGTGCCAGCCACCAGCAGGGCGCCCAGCACCCGCCGCCAGGGCGGGTACCGCGCCGCGTCCAGACTGGCCCTGCTGGCTCCCGCGCCCGCCAGGCCGGTGCCCAGAGCCGCGGCCCCCGCCGCCAGGGCCACCTGCGGCAGCGCGGCGAACGGGCAGGCCGGGGCCAGGAAGGCGCGGAGGAGCCGCAGCTGCAGCAGGAGGTGCCCGCTGCACAGCAGCGTGAGGCCGCCGGCCAGCGCCAGCGCCCAGCACAGGAGCCAGAGCCCCTGCGCCAGGCGGACGCGGGGCCGCGGCGGCAGCGCCAGGGCCAGCACGGGCGCCATCTCCCACTCCGCCCCGGGAGGGCAGGCCTGGCAGGGGCGGGCTGTCCGGGCAGGACGCTGACTCAGCCCGGCCCGGCTTGAGCGGGGCTAATGCCGCCCTGACCCCAATACCCGGGCCCCCCCATTCCCATCCCTAATCGCCCGGCGCCCGGCCCCTGCCGGTGCCAACTCGGGATGCCCCGGCCTGGCCTCTGGGGGGAAGCCCCGCCCCGGCCCCTCCCGGAAGGAGGAGGGGCCGATCGGCTCGGCCCCGGGGGGCTCGGGGGCTGGGGGCTGGGGGAGGAGACCCCGAGGTCCCGCGCCCTCCGAGTCCCCGGGGCGTCCGGGGGCGGAGATCCCGGAAGGGTCCCGAGCGCGGAGGCCAGACGGGGGCGGGCCCGGGTGGGGGGGTCAGCGGGGTGGCCCCGCCTCTCGCTGAGCCGCGGGGCCCGGACAGGGAGGGGTTACCGGGCGGCCCGGCCCCCCCTGGGCCCGCCCCCCCTCCCGCGCTTCCTGGCGGCTCCGCGTCCGGCGCCTGTTTGTGCAGCGGCGCCGGGGCCCGCGACGGCCCCGCCACTCCACCCCCGGGAGCCCGGAGCGGCCCCGGGAGAGCCCGAGGCCCCGCCCCCCGCAGCCCCGCTCCCCGAGCCCGACAGCGCCCCCAGGGGGTGGCCCGGCGCCCCGCGCGCCCCGGGGTGCTTCCCCTTCCCCTTCCCCTCTCCCGGGCCATGGCCCCCGCGGCTTAGACGCCTCCCCCGCGGCCGCCGCTCGGAGCCAGCCCGGGGGGCCGGATGGATGAGGCCGGGGGGCCCGGTGAGTACGGGGCGGGCGGGCGGCCAGCCGCTTCCCGGAGCGCCCGCTGCCCGACGGCCGTCCAGGGGCGCCGCGTGCTCCGCGGCCCCGGGGCTGGAGCGTCCTCCTCGGCCCGCAGGGCGCTCTCCGGGTCCCCGGGGCCCGTGCCGCCGTCCCCTCGGACTCACCCAGCGTCACCCTGCCCCCCCCACCCCGGTGCTCGGCACCTGGACGCCCCCCGGGCCCCGGGGACCTGGGCCTCTCCTGCTGCTATTTCGTGTCCTTTTACTTCTGACCCCCGACTGTCCCCCGGACCTTCCCGTGGCTCTGTCTGTCTCCGCGGTGCCTGTCCTGTCACCCCATTTCTTCCCCGGTTCCCCCTCTGTCCCCCCGCTCCGTCCCGGGGCCGCCCGCTCCGGTTCCCGCCGGCCCCGGGACTGCGCTGGCTCCGGGGGCCCCCGTGACCCCTCCCCGGCCCTGCGGCTCCCTGCGCGGTTCCCACGCCCCGTGGCAGGCCTCCACGCTCCCCCCGCGGTCCCCCCGCGGCCCGGTCCGCCCCGCCTGGAGGCCTGGACGGCGGAGGAGAGGCGCCCCGCCAGCCTCCTCGCCCGCCCGCCCGCCAGAATCCGGCGGCCCCGGTCCTCCGCCACCGCCTCCGCCCCTCGGGGCGGCCCTGGAGCCGGGGCTGCAGCCCTGCCGCCCAGATGCAAAGCCGGGGCAGAGGGAACCCCCCAGCTCCCCCAGGTGGAGTGGCGAAGCCGTCTGAGCGGCGCCCCCCCCTTCCCCCCCCCAGGCGAGGGCCCCGCGCAGCAGGCCCTGCAGGCGCTGAGCCGGCGGCTCCAGGTGCAGGAGAAGGAGATGGAGCTGGTGAAGGCGGCCCTGGCCGAAGCCCTGCGCTTGCTCCGGCTGCAGGCGCCCCCCGCCTCCCTGCAGGACCCGGGCCTGACCGCGCCCCCCGCCTCCCTGCAGGATCCCGGCCTGACAGCGCCCCCCGGGGCCAGGTGTGCACGTGTCACCTCCTCTCCCCGCTCCTTCCCGGGGCCTCAGCGGGAAGCAGGCTGACCCGCCCTGTCCTCCGCAGCCCTGCAGCCCCCCCAGGACACCCGCCCTCCTGCAGCCCCTCCCTGGTGAGCCGAGGCACCCAGACGGATGCAGAACTGGAGAGGGAGGCGCCCCCTGGAACCCCCGGCCTGAGCAATGGGCCCGCGGCCCCTCAGGGGGGCGGCGAGGAGCCCGGTGGAGCCCAGTCTGAAGTGGGGGGCAGCAGCGGCGCTGGCTCCCCTGGGGGCGCTGGCTCCCCGGGCGTCCTCCGGCTGGCGCAGCCCCCCCAGTGCACTGACACGTGAGTGTCCTGTGGCCGAGGCCGGTGGGGGGGCGGGGGGGGGGGAGAGAAAGCTGCGGAGCATGGTTAGGGGGTGACCCTCACGGCTCGCTGCTCCCATCAGGGCGCGAAGGAACTCGTCCTCATCCCCCTCGGAGCGGCCCCGACAGAAACTCTCCCGGAAGGCAGCGTCCTCGGCCAACCTGTTGTTGCGGTCCGGGAGCACCGAGAGGTGGGCGGGCGCCCGCCCTGCCCCGGCCGGGCCCAGGCCCTGGGCTTCCCTGGGTGGGGGGTGGGGGGCTGGTGGCCCAACAGGAAGAAAGGAGCCAGCACTCCCGGGGGCCTGCTGTGTTCTGGGCAGGGCGGGGGGTGGTGGTCTTATGCTGTCCGTTGTCCAGGTGAGGAGCAGGCTCCGCTCAGAGAGGGTAAGTCACTTGTCTGGGGCACACAGCTGGAGGCAGGGCTCGAACTCAGCTCTGGCTGACGCTCGCCCCGTGCTCCTTCCTGCTGTCCCCATACGCCTCTTGCCATGCCAGGGGGCCTCTCCGAAAGCTCTGTCATCGTCAGAGTTCCCGCCCCTTGCCGCTCCCCGGTTTTCCAGGCCTGGCTTTTATTTTATCTTCTAAAATATATTTTATTGATTTTTCACAGAGAGGAAGGGAGAGGGATAGAGTCAGAAACATCCATGAGAGAGCATCATCCGTCAGCTGCCTCCTGCACGCCCCTCACTGGGGATGTGCCCGCAACTGAGGTATACGCCCTTGACCGGAATCGAACTTGGGACCCTTGAGTCCGCAGGCCGATGGTGCTCTATCCACTGAGCCACACCGGCCAGGGCGACCAGGCTTGGCTTTTAGAGTGGAGGCAACCCCCAGGCCTCAGGACATGGAGTGTTCGTTCTAGCCCTACCCCTCATTGTCCTCTGACAGTGATCTCTGGAACTCGGTTACTTTCCTCGGGAGAGATAAGGGTTCCTGACCTGCCGGAGCCCCCAAGGGCAGGGCTGGGGGACATTCTGGATTCGCTTCCGCCTGGAGGAAAGGGCTCCTCCCTGTCACTCACAAGCTTTGTGGCCCGGAGCCACGGCTCCTGTCTTAGGTGGAGTGGGGTGTCCCCTCCGCGCCAGGGCCTGGCTGCCCACAGTGCAGACCATGCCTGCAGGGGGGGGACTGTGGCCTCGAGTACCCTCCCTTCTCTACTGGGCCCCTTTGCATGTACATCTCAGGACCCGACCAACCCCAATCCCTATGCTTTTCTGTCTCCCCAACAGCCGCGGGGGGAAGGACCCCCTCTGCAGCCCTGGGGGTCCGGGGTCTCGGAGGAGCAATTACAATTTGGGTGAGTCCAGAAGCATCTGGAAGCATTTGGATGGAAGCGCTAGGGTTTGGGCTAGAGCCCCAAGAGCTACTTTGGGGTGACCTGTGAGGTCCGGTGGGGAGAGCTGTGCTCTGGCTCCCCTGGAGGGAGGCCGCAGGGTGGTGGTTGACACCCCCCTTTTCTCTGTAGAAGGCATCTCAGTGAAGATGTTCCTTCGAGGTCGCCCCATTACCATGTACATCCCGTCCGGCATCCGCAGCCTCGAGGAGCTGCCCAGCGGCCCGCCCCCGGAGACCCTCAGCCTTGACTGGGTGTATCCTGCCCCCTCCTGGCCCACGGGAGCCATCTTTCCCATCTTGGGGACCCCCTCCCCCCATTGATGGTTTCCTCCTGGCTCTGCAGGGACGGGGAACCCTCTGAATCCTCCCTTTACCATCCTGTGCCAGGGGCACTGCCAGCCAGAAGCTCTCTGTTCCCCTCCCTGCCTCATCCTGCCCTTGAGCTGACCCTTTCCTTGACCGAGATCCCCACTCCAGTTACGGGTACCGGGGTCGCGACTCTCGCTCTAATCTCTTTGTGCTGCGATCTGGGGAGGTGGTCTACTTCATCGCCTGCGTGGTGGTGCTGTACCGGCCTGGGGGCGGCCCCGGGGGGCCCGGCGGTGGCGGCCAGAGGCATTACCGGGGCCACACGGACTGCGTGCGATGGTGAGGGGCCTGGGGCCGGGGAGTGGGGAGTGGGCAGCTCCAGGCGTGGGCATGCTGGGCTTGGCAGACAGGGGGCCTGGGCGGGTGTGCGTGGAGGAGCAGGAGAGGGGAGTTGCCTTGCTGCTCCCCAAGCCTAGAGAGGCGGCCTGGGTGGTCTTGAGGGACCCACTCCCTTCCTCAGAGCATCTGCTCCCCCACGTAGCCTGGCCGTGCACCCCGACGGGGTCCGTGTCGCCTCAGGACAGACAGCCGGCGTGGATAAGGATGGCAAGGTAAGGCTGGACTCGAACCCAGGCCGCAGGACGGACCTCTGGCCCAGCTCTGCCCCCCCACGCCTGACCCCCTCTCCCCTCCAGCCCCTGCAGCCTGTGGTGCACGTGTGGGACTCGGAGACGCTGCTGAAGCTGCAGGAGATCGGCCTGGGGGCCTTCGAGCGGGGCGTGGGGGCGCTGGCCTTCTCCGTGGTGGTGAGCGGGCCGGAGCCTCTAGACTCCCCTCTTTCTGATCTGGGAACCCCCTTCTTGCACCTCACCAGGAAGTCTCAGACACCGGGCCTGCCTGAACCTGGCCCGGCCGGTTCTCCTGAGAGGGGGGTGGGGGGGGGGGGCGTGTGTCCGCTCTCCTCCCCGCCCCGCCCGCCGGCTGGCCGTGACCTCTAGACCTCCGTCCTCACCCAGCCCCTCCCGTGTCCCCGCCCGCCCGCAGGACCAGGGAGCCTTTCTGTGCGTGGTGGACGACTCCAACGAGCACATGCTGTCCGTGTGGGACTGCAGCCGCGGCACGAAGCTGGCCGAGATCAAGGTGAAGGGCTCAGGTGGCCTGCAGGGTGGGAGCGGGGCGTGGTGGGCCCCGATGGGTCCAGAGTCCCCCCATCTATTACTTCCTTTCCGCTGTGGCCTGGGCCAGCCGCCCAGCTCCGTGGGGCGGAGACGGGGCGCTGCAGCAGTCCTGGCCGCACAGGAGAGCTTGTTGGGCGGGGAGAGGAGGGTAATCAGCCCCCGCTCTTCGGGGCCCAGGCCGAGGGAGGAGGGTGCCCCGGGTCTCTGGGCCTCTGCAGGCCCACGGTCAGGGTGCAGAGGAAGAGAGGCAGGCGGGCTGGGGCGCCCCGGGCTGGGGGGAGGGCTGAATCCAGGGTCCCCTCCTCAGAGCACCAATGACTCGGTCCTGGCCGTGGGCTTCAGCCCCCGCGACAGCAGCTGCATCGTCACCAGCGGCAAGTCCCACGTCCACTTCTGGAACTGGAGCGGCGCCACAGGCCTTCCCGGGAACGGGACCCTCACGCGGAAACAGGGTGTCTTTGGGGTGAGGTGTGGACGGTGCGGGGTGGCGGGGAGGGCTCGGCGGAGTGGTGGTCGGAGGCCCGGAGACCCCGATGCCACTCGGCTCCCCGCGGCCCCGTGACCTTTGGCCTTTGCCCTCACCTCTCTCCCCTAGAAATACAAGAAACCCAAGTTCATCCCCTGCTTCGTGTTCCTGCCGGAGGGAGACATCCTCACGGGGGACTCCGAGGGGAACATCCTCACCTGGGGGCGGAGCCTCTCAGACGCCAAGACGCCCGGCAGGGGCGGGGCCAAAGGTCTGTGGCCCCCTGGAGGGTTTATGGGCACGGAAGAGGGTTGGCCCCACACTTTTTTATAAAAATATATTTTATTGGTTTTTTTACAGAGAGGAAGGGAGAGGGATAGAGAACTAGAAACATCGATGAGAGAGAAACATCCATCAGCTGCCTCTTGCACACCCCCTACTGGGGATGTGCCCGCAACCAAGGCACATGCCCTTGACCGGAATCGAACCCGGGACCATTCAGTCTGCAGGCCGACGCTCTATCCGCTGAGCCACACCGGTTTCGGCTTTATTTATTTATTTATTTTACCGTGCGAGTTGCTAGCTCTCTGGGGGGTCGTCTAGACAGGTCGGAGCAGCTCGGCAGAGAATAAAGGGCTGGGGCTTTGGGGCCTTGCCAGGTCCCGGGTTCAAATCTCAGTGTTGCCACTAATGGCCTGGCCGTCAGGAGCCGCCTCGGTCCAGTTGGTCTCGGTTGTCCAGTCTGTCACCCGGGACGAATAGCAGCCGGGTCAGAGGCAGTAACCAGCAGGCATTAGGCAGCTGGGAGCTCCTGCTCCCTTCCCCCCTTCCCTGCACCCCAAGAGCCTGAGCTGCCCCCCGCCCCCCGGGACTGTGCCCACAGAGACCTACGGGATCGTGGCTCAGGCCCGCGCTCACGAAGGCTCCATCTTCGCCCTGTGTCTGCGGCGGGACGGGACGGTGCTGAGCGGTGGCGGGCGGGACCGGCGGCTGGTGCAGTGGGGGCCTGGCCTGGTGGCCCTCCAGGAGGCTGAGGTGAGGGCCGGGCGGGGATGAGGGGAGATGGGGGGAGGGGGGAGAGCAATGGCCGGTGCCCCCTGACTTCCTGCCCCCGCCGCCGCAGATTCCTGAGCACTTCGGGGCCGTGCGCGCCGTCGCCGAGGGGCCGGGCTCCGAGCTGCTGGTGGGCACCACGAAGAACGCGCTGCTGCGAGGGGACCTGGCCCAGGGCTTCTCCCCTGTGATCCAGGTTGGGGGGCCGAGGGCTGGGGGGGCGGGGGGGCGGCGGAGCTGCAGGAGGGCAGGGGTGACGGCCGGGCTCCGTCCGCCGCAGGGCCACACGGACGAGCTGTGGGGGCTGTGCACGCACCCCTTCCAGAACCGCTTCCTCACCTGCGGCCACGACCGGCAGCTCTGCCTGTGGGACGGGGAGGCCCACGCGCTGGCCTGGAGCATCGACCTCAAGGTAGAGCCGGGCCCCGGGGCGCCCCCACCGTGACTCCTGCGACCCCCACGCCTTCCTCGGTACCCCCTTTCCTTCCGCTCCCTGGAGGCGGCCGGTTTGTGCCGGTATGGCTGCTAAATGTCCCTTCTGTGCTGATGCCTCCAGTACCCCCCCCCGTGTCCCCCTTTTCCCCTGCCCACCCATCAGCTGACGGTTCCTCTCCCACCCGGCTCTCAGTACTGGGGTTCAGTGTCTTGAATATCACCCCGTTAGGCCCCGCCTGCACTCCGGGGCTGCGTTCCTGTCCTTCCCGCCCCCTCCCTCTTTGGGATGACAAGGCGTCTGTCTGTCCGTCTTGGATCCCTCACTAGAAAGGCGTCTTCTTGAATCCACTTCTCCCCCCCCCCCCCCCAGGAGACGGGGCTGTGTGCTGACTTCCACCCCAGTGGGGCGGTGGTGGCCGTGGGGCTGAACACAGGGAGGTGAGAGGGAGCCCGGGGGAAGCGGGGGGCATGATGGCGTGCGTGTGTGTGTGCATGTGGGCACGCGTGTGTGTGCATGTGAGCACGCGTGTGTGTGAAGCAGTGTGGTCACTGGCAGCTCCAAGCCCCAACTGCACCTTCCTGTTCCTCTCCCTGCCGCCTGAGCTTCCCTCTCCCGTGGCACCTGCCACCACACCCTCCCCCGGCCCCTTCCCCGAAGCCCGGAACAGAGGAGGTGGCAGCTCAGCAGAGGGAAGCTGCGGAGATGGGGGGCAGAGGGGAGTGACAGGCCTGCAGACTCCCCTTTTCCTTTCTCCGGCGGCAGCATCAGCAGCCCCTCAGCTCCTGTCTGCCCATGGCCCCTCCCCAGTGCCCAGTGTAAGAACGTAGTGGGGCCCCGGCCGGCGTGTCTCAGTGGTTAGAGCATCGCCTGTGCCCCTAAGGGTCACGGGTTCGATTCCCAGTCAAGGGCATGTCCTTGGGTTGCAGGTTCCATCCCTGGCCCTGACCTGTTCGGTGCATTCAGGAGGCAACCGATCGATGTGTCTCTCTCACATTGATGTTCCCCCCTCCTCCCCTCCCCTCTCCTCCCCTCCTCCCCTCCCCTCCCATCCCCTCCCCTTCTCTGCGAACCAATGGGAAAATGTCCTCTGGTGAGGATTAAACAGAAAAAGAAAAGGGGAGAAAAGAATACAGGGGTGGCCTTCCTGTCCGCCTCAGTTTTTCTCTGAGGGTCTTGGAGTCCCTCCCACTTGTCAGCGTGCCCCCCGGGCCGGGTATCCTCACCCCTGCTTCCCGACCCCTCCCCTCCAGGTGGCTGGTGCTGGATACGGAGACCAGAGACATCGTGTCCGACGTCACCGATGGCAATGAGCAGCTCTCCGTGGTTCGGTACAGCCCAGGTGGGAGCCCCCCCCCCCCCCCCCCCCCCCCCCCCCCCCCCCCCCCCGCCCTGGACCGGGCCGGGCCCTGGCCCTGCCCTCTCTGAGTGACTGTCTTTGTAGATGGGTTGCACCTGGCCATTGGTTCCCATGACAACATGATCTACATCTATAGTGTTTCCAGCGACGGTGCCAAGTCCAGCCGCATCGGCCGCTGCGTGGTGAGGAAGCCGGGGTGGCGGTGGGGATCGCCGTAGCAGGGAAACCCCGCAGAGGGCCCAATGCACTTAGGGGGGCTAGGGGGTGGGGAACGGGGGCTCCATGTTTAGTCTCTTGACCCTTGCTCGCAGGGTCACTCCAGCTTTATTACTCATCTTGACTGGTCCAAGGATGGGAAGTTCATCATGTCCAATTCTGGGGACTATGAGATCCTTTACTGTGAGTGGCCATAGGGTGGGCATGGGGGGGGTCCGTGGGGTGCGCTCTGTGTGTGTGTGTCTCCTGGTTTGGAGGGCATGAAGGATATGTGGGGAGCTCCAGGAGCAGGGACTGTCACATGGGGACGTGGAGATGGGGTTGGAGTCGGAATTAAACACATAGGAGTAACTGATTTGGAAAAACACCGCACTCACAGTTTTATTTTATTTTTTTTAAAAAGGTATTTTATTTTTACAGAGAGGAAGGGAGAGGGAGAGTTAGAAACATCGATGAGTGAGAAAATATGGATCAGCTGCCTCCTGCACACTCCCCACTGGGGCTGTGCCCACAACCGAGGTACAGGCCCTTGAGCCGGGACCCTTCGGTCTGCAGACCGACGCTCTATCCACTGAGCCACACCGGTTTCAGCACACGCAGTTTATACCATCCTTTTCCCACAAGGAGCTGAGGGAGTGAGAAATATACTAAGAAAAGATTGTTTGGGGAAAGCTGCTCAGGCAGGTGTGGGGGCTGCGCATTTAGGGAGCAGCTGGGGAGAGGCCTGCAGAGCGCAGGAAGCCGGGGCTGGGTTTGCCCTGGGCGGAGGGCTGCCGCGGTGACCAGATCACATGCCTCGGCCTCCCGTCAGCCTTCCCAGCCTCTTCCCCACCGAGGGGGCCGGATGAGGGCTGAGCTGGGGGGGCGCCCTCTCCCCAGGGAACGTGGCTGCCGGCTGCAAGCTGGAGAGGAACCGCTATGACAGCCGAGACCGGGAGTGGGCCACCTACACCTGCGTGCTAGGCTTCCACGTGTACGGTGAGCTGGGGCGCCGGGCTCCGAGCCTGGCCCGGGCCCGGAGTGCCGGGCGGTGTCCCCGGGGGGGGCGTCCAGCAACCAGCAGCAGCCCCAGCCCGGAGGCCCCGCGCTCCCCGGGAAGGATTGCCTGGAACGTGGCCGGTGGGCGGCCCTGGGCGGTGAGGCTCGGGGCTGCGGGCGGAGGCGGGGAGGAGGCCGGGCTGAGCAGCCGCTGTGCCGCCAGGCGTGTGGCCAGATGGCTCGGATGGCACGGACATCAACTCCCTCTGCCGCTCCCACAACGAGCGCGTGGTGGCCGTGGCCGACGACTTCTGCAAAGTGCACCTCTTCCAGTACCCGTGCGCGCGCGCCAAGGTGAGGCCGGGCGGGGCGGGGCGGGGGCGGGGGGGCGGGGGGTCGGGGCGGCGCAGCCTCCGCAACTCCCCCTCCTCCCCGCAGGCGCCCAGCCTCGTGTACGGCGGCCACGGCAGCCACGTGACCAGCGTCCGGTTCACCCACGATGACTCGCACCTCATCTCGCTGGGCGGCAAGGACGCTAGCATCTTCCAGTGGCGGGTGCTGGGCGCCGGGGGCTCGGGGCCGGCGCCCGCCACGCCCTCTCGAACCCCGTCTCTGTCCCCGGCCTCGTCTCTGGACGTCTGACAGCTGCGGAACGGGGACTCACGGGCCCCGGCAGCTCGGCTCCGCCCCGGGACGAGGGGCCGACCTCTTCCTCGACTTGGAGACATTCCCAATCGCGCATTCCCCGGAGGGGGTGACCGGCACCCCAGCACACACTGTACAGACCCGCTGGCCCAGCCGGGCAGCCCCAGCCTGGGCCCCGATTCCCGCTGCCTGCTGAGGGGCAATAAACCAAAAGCAAAGTGGCCTCCCCGTCCTTTTGTGGGGCGCGGCGGGGTGCCGCCGGGCCGGGAAGGGGTGGGGACATGGAGCAGGAGGAGCGCGGAGAGGGCGAGAGCGCGCGGGCCGCTCGTGCAAACGGCAGGCAAAGCCGCTCGCGAATAACCCCGCGAAGCGCCCGGGGGCGGGCGGGGCGGTGGGCGTGCCCAGGAGGGTGGGCGTGGCCAGGAGGGGTTAAGCCAGCTCGACCGCCCCCGGGGGCGGGGCGGGGCCGCAACGGAAACATCCGAGCGCGGGTCGCGGCGGCCCGGAGGCAGCCGAGCGGCTTCCGGAAGTGGCCGAGCGCCGGGGTCTCGCTCTCCGACCCTAGCCGAGCGCCCGCCTTGTTCTCCCGTCCGCCGAAGGCGCTCGGGAAGGCGGCGAAGCCCGAGGCCGCGCGGGCCCAACGTCTGGAGCGGCTCCGCGAGGACACGGTTCTGAACCGGCTCCGAGCCGCCGCAGCCGAGCTCGTTCCGGAAGAAGCCGAGCGACGGCGCGGGCCTCGGCGTCCGGCGTGAGCGGTGGTGGCGGCGGCGCTGCGCCGCGGGCGGAGATGAGCTGCGACGGCTGAAGCGGCGGCGGTGCCGGCTGCGCGTGCCCGACCGAGACTTCCGCGCGGCGCCAGCTCCGCGCCCGGCCTTCGCCCCGGGCCGAGCCCTGTCCCCCGAGCCTCCCGGGCCCTTTGTGCGGCGGAGGCGGCGGCGGGAACGGCCATGGCGGCCAACATGTACCGGGTGGGGGGTGAGTACGGGGCAGGGGCTGCGGGGCCCCGGGCGGGAGAGGTGGGAGTCGGGACCCGAGAGGCTCGGCCCGGGCGGCGTGGTCCCGAGCGCGGACCGGAACCGGAACGGGGAGCGGGGTGCGGGTCGGCTAGGCTTCGGGACCCGAGGTTCCCGGAGGCTCCCCGAGGCTGGGGCAGCCCGGCAGCAGCTCGGCCGCGTCGGGGAGCGGGTTCGGGGAACGGGGTCCCCCGGGAGCTGACAAGCCGGCAGGGGCGCGGGGGGGCCGGGGCGATCGGTCGCGCTGCCACTTGGCCCCGCACTAGAGACTGGGGTGCAGCCCCATCGCTGAGTTGGGACTCCAGGCCAGCCCCCGGCTTCTTTCTAACTTAAGGCTCACTTTTGAGTGAAAGAGTTGATTTTGGACTAGATGGTCGGGGTGGGGGGCCCTCTCCCTTATTTTCTCTTAGTCTTCCCACTTGCACTTTCCAGGGTCCTACCAGGACCCTTACCTCCTCCCCCCCCCCCCCCGCCTGTCTCAGCCCCCCCCCCCCCCCCGTGCTCCTCCTCTGATCTCCCCGGCTCTCCCCTCCCCCGCCCGCAGATTACGTCTATTTTGAGAACTCCTCCAGCAATCCCTACCTGGTGAGACGGATTGAGGAGCTCAACAAGGTGAGTGGCCCAGTCCCCCCGCCCGCCCGCCCCCCACCGCGGTCTGCCCGCCGAGGTCTCTAACTGCAGAGGAAGAGAGGGAGCGGGCCCGCCCGGGGACCCATTCATATTCATTCATTCGGAAAAGGCTGTTGAGAGCCTCGTGGGAAATGAACTTGACCCTCACCTGGGGGCGGAGGATAGGGGCTGGGAAGTCCGTCCTTCAACGTGCGTCCTTATTTATAATTTCTGAGGTTTTGCCACATCCCTTAGAAGCTTACTGACTGGTTAGTCGGTGCATTTCTGCTTCTCACCGGCCGGCTCCCCCGGCCCTTCCCCTTTCAGACTGCAAATGGCAACGTGGAGGCCAAGGTCGTGTGCCTCTTCCGGCGGAGGGACATCTCCAGCAGCCTCAACAGCCTGGCCGATAGCAATGCCAGTGAGTGCCGCCCGCGCCCTCCCCCCCCCCCCCCCCCCCCCCCCCGCCCCCCACGGTCTGAGGCCTGGGCATGCCCCTGCCGGTGTTTCTCCTGGGAGCATGCCCAGGGCAGGGTGTGCGCTGGGGGTGGGAAGGGCCTGGTCTGCGGAGGGAGGCCTGTCTTTACACGTTGGGGCTGGGAGCAGGGTGGCGGGACCGTGGTAAGGGGAGCCAGACCGAGGCCTGTGTGGGAGTGCGCGTGTGAATGGCGTGTGCCAGAGGGAGCAGAGTGGCTGCCTACTTACCTGCTGTTTTGAGATGAGCGTGTGTACGTGGGGGGTGAGGAGGAGCTCTGGAGACACAGGCCTCTTCGGGGGCAGTTTGGCGCTGCTGGGTCAAAGGCTGGTGACCAAGGTCAAGGGGAAGAAGAGGAGGGGGTTCTTAGAAGCCTGCCTAGTGGGGGAGCAGGCTTATTTTGGGAGCACGAGGTGGTAAGAAGACGAGGAAGGGCCAGTGTAAGGAGCAAAGGAAGTTTCCATGTACTTTTCCCTCTTTCTCATCCCTCCTGCTTCGCCCTTCTCTCCATTCTACACCGTTTCCTTTCCCCTCAAATCCTGCTCTTCATGCTTTTGTCGTCTCTCAGAAACCATGATCTCTCTCAATTTTCTTTCTTTCTTTCCTGCTTTGGCTCTCTGCCCCTATTTCCTGTTCCTCCTCCCCAATCACTTTCCGTGTTTCAGGCTGCTTTGGGCATGAAGGGGTTACAGAGGAGCTGGGCCTAACAAGGTCTCTGGCCTTCTGGGGTTTCCAGCTCCATCTGGCAGGGGCTGACCTTGGCCTTGTCCAATCAGAAAGGGTGTGGGGGGGTGTGGTCCCCCTTCCCTTAGCACAGGGTTTCCGGAGCTCACAGGCGAGGGGTGGAGCCTGTTGCACCCCCCACCTTCTCCCTGTGGTCGGGAACAATGCACCAGTGCCTCTGGGCCCTGTGGCTCTTCTGCCCCCTCCCACTTGGGCTGGCACCCCGCGTTCGGGGGGCCAGTGGCAGCTCCCTGGGGAGGAAGGTGTTGGCACTGGGTTGAGAGACAGGGATCCAGGTGGAAGGTGAGGGGTGGCGAGGAGCGCGTGGAGTGTTTAAGCGCAGAGTCTCCTGAGATCTGCAGAGAGGAAGTGGGAGACGTCACCTGGGGTGATGCCTTTTCATGTCACCCCGTTCCTGGACCTCGGGCTGGGTTGGCGGGAAAGAGACAGGTGGCATTCTCGCTGGCCTGGTGGGCGGCTTCGGGCTCTGTGTGTGGCGTCCGCACGGCACCAGGTGTGGGGTGCACTTCCGGGCACCTTTGTCCTCAGCGGCTCTCCCCCCAGGGCATCAGCGATGGAAGCGGGGGGAGAGCTGGCGGGTGAGGGTGCGGAAGGCAGAGGCCTGGGTGCGAGAACAGCCCAGACAGGGCCTGTTGTCCTGGCCGCCAAGGTGGCTTCTTCCTGGGTTGGTTCTGACTTGGTTTCTCCTCCCTCCTCTCCCAGGGGAGTTTGAAGAGGAGTCCAAGCAGCCGGGGGTGTCGGAGCAGCAGCGACATCAGCTGAAGCACCGGGAGCTGTTCCTGTCTCGGCAGTTCGAGTCCTTGCCAGCCACCCACATCCGGTGCGGGACGGCCCGGCCCCTGGCCAGCGAGCGCTTCTCTAGGGGACGAGAGGAGGGTGGTCTGTGTGTGCGTGCGCGGGGGGGGCATGACACAGGCATTAGGTGCTCACCCAGAGTCTTCTGATCGCCCTCTCTCTCTCTCTCTGTCTCTCTCTTTCTCTCTCTCTCTGTCTGTCTCTCTCTCTCTCAGGGGGAAGTGCAGTGTGACCCTCTTGAATGAGACCGATATCTTGAGCCAGTATCTGGAAAAGGAGGTGAGAGGTGTTGGGAGGAGGGGGGAGTGGGTATTTCCCCGAGAGGCAAGAGGAGAGGGGGACTGTGAGGAGGCGCAGGCTGCCAGGCGCGTGTTGTGGGGGCCCTGCCCTGAGGACTGCTGCCCGCTCCGCTCCCCCCAGGACTGCTTCTTCTACTCCCTGGTGTTCGACCCCGTGCAGAAGACGCTGCTGGCCGACCAGGGCGAGATCCGCGTCGGGTGCAAGTACCAGGCCGAGATCCCGGATCGCCTGGCGGAGGGTGAGCAGCGGCCGGGCCGGCCGGTCTGAGCGTGCGCCGTGCCCGGGCCCGCAGGGCTGCCTGCGCTGGGCTGCGGCCCGGGCGGGGTGCCGCTCGGAGCGGGAAGGGACGGCACAGCGGGCGGGGAAGTCTGAGGGTCCAGGTGCCTGATGGGATCCCTCAGCACCTTAGCCTTCACCTCCTGCTGCGGTTCCAGCCGCCACCCGCCTCTCTCCCCCTTTCCCCAGGGGAGTCCGATAACCGGAACCAGCAGAAGATGGAGATGAAGGTGTGGGACCCGGACAACCCGCTCACAGACCGGCAGATCGACCAGTTTCTCGTGGTGGCTCGGTGAGGGTGGGTGGGTGGATGGGGAAGAAGGACGGGGCGGTGTGCACGCAGCTCTGCGTCCCCTGAGAGACGGCCATCATTCCCGTTCTGGCCTGGGCGTTCTGTTTTCCCACCTGGCTCAGCTCCCTCTCTCTCCCTCTCTCTCTCTCTCTCTCTCTCTCTCTCTCTCTCTCTCTCAGCGCGGTGGGGACCTTCGCCAGAGCCCTCGATTGCAGCAGCTCCATCCGGCAGCCGAGCCTCCACATGAGTGCAGCCGCTGCCTCTCGGGACATCACCCTGGTGAGCAGCTGGACCTCGTGCGGAGCCTGGGGCAGGCGAGGGGGTGTCTCTGAGCGGGGGTGGGGATGGGGATGGCCGAAAGCAGCGGGAGAGCATGCTGAGGGTCTCTGGGGTCATCACCATGGCGTCCCACCTGCCCACAGTTCCACGCCATGGACACCCTGCAGAGGAACGGCTACGACCTGGCCAAGGCCATGTCCACGCTGGTGCCCCAGGGCGGCCCGGTGCTGTGCCGGGACGAGATGGAGGAGTGGTCGGCCTCGGAGGCCATGCTGTTCGAGGAGGCCCTGGAGAAGTACGGGAAGGACTTCAACGACATCCGCCAGGACTTCGTGAGTGGGCGGGGCCTGGGGAGGGAGGGGCCCGGGGCCGGGGCCAGCTGCCAGCTCACCGTGTCCCTCTGCCCACTCAGCTGCCCTGGAAGTCACTGGCCAGCATAGTCCAGTTCTATTACATGTGGAAAACCACGGACCGCTACATTCAGCAGGTATGGCCTGGGCCGGGGGTGGGCTGGGGGCCGGCCGGGGCGGGCCGGGGGCCTCCTGCCGAGCTGCTCTCTGACCCTTCTCCGTCCTCCCTCTCTTCTCCGTCCTGCCTTCTCCGTCCTCCCTTCTCTGTCCTCCCTTCCTGCAGAAGAGACTGAAGGCGGCGGAAGCGGACAGCAAACTGAAACAGGTCTACATCCCCACCTAGTGAGTGACGGCGGGGCCCCCAGCTATGCTGTCCCCCCAGCTGTGCTGTCCCCCCAGCTGTGCTGTCCCCCACCCCCACCCCCAGCTGTGCTGTCCCCCCAGCGGTGAGGGTGGGCAGGACGCAGGTATTATAGAGACAAGGAGGAAACATGGTTTTCCCCGGATTCTTTTCTTTCCTCCCCTCTCCCGGCCCTGCTAGCACCAAGCCCAACCCTAACCAGATCATCTCTGTGGGCTCCAAACCCGGCGTGAACGGGGCAGGCTTCCAGAAGGGCCTGACTTGCGAGAGCTGTCACAGTGAGTTCCAGGGGCTGGGGGTGCGGAGAGGTCTGCCCCGAGCCCAGAACCTGAGGGCTCAAGTGGCGCGCCCCCTCCCCGCCCCGCCCCGCACCTCCTCTCTGCTCCTCCAGCCACACAGTCAGCTCAGTGGTACGCGTGGGGGCCCCCCAACATGCAGTGCCGCCTCTGTGCTTCCTGCTGGATCTACTGGAAGAAGTACGGGGGCCTGAAGACCCCGACCCAGCTGGAGGGGGCTGCGAGGGGCACCACAGTAAGGACAGATGGGGGGCTGGAGGCGGGTAAGAGTGGCATGTTGGTGTGAGCTTAGTGAAGGCCAGAACACCCGGCTCCGTAGATGGGGGGGGACTTGATGTGTAGGGGAGGGCAGGGCGAGGTGGGGTGGGAGCCGGGCGGTCGGGACCGAATAGCCCTCCCTCCTCAGGGAGCCGAAGACAGGAGCCTCTGTGTCCATCTGCGTTCCCCTGTGTTCTTCCAGGAGCCGCACTCGAGGGGGCATTTGTCCAGACCCGAGGCCCAGAGTCTCTCCCCCTACACGACCAGCGCCAACCGGGCCAAGCTGCTGGCCAAGAACAGGCAGACCTTCCTGCTCCAGACCACCAAGCTCACCCGTCTGGCCAGGCGCATGTGCAGGGACCTGCTGCAGCCGAGGAGGGCCGCTCGGCGCCCCTATGCCCCCATCAACGCCAACGCCATCAAGGCGGAGTGTAAGCCCGCGTGCCGGCTGGTGGCGGGCGGGGGGGCCCGGCCAGAGGCCGGGGCGTCGGGGTGTCCGGTGACGGTGGGGAGTGGCACAGGGGTTAGGATGCGGACATGGCCCCCGGCCCAGGAAAGACCTCAGTAGATACGCTCGTCAGAAGCCTCCCCGTCTCTGCAGGCTCCATCCGGCTGCCCAAGGCCGCCAAGACGCCACTGAAGATCCACCCTCTGGTGCGATTGCCCCTGGCAACGATCGTCAAAGATCTGGGTACGAGGGGAGCCAGCCGGGGGGGGGGGGGGTACGGGACGGGGAACCAGTTAGGCTGGTGTGAGGCTCTCAGTCCTTTTGCTGTCGAAACCTCCCCTCCCCTGCTTTTTTCTCTCCCCTCCAGGCCTTAGAGGTTCAGTCTTAACAAACCGTCCTCTCGCAGGCTAGTGCTATTTCTCCTGAGCTACCCAGTACGGCCATACTGATTTGACAAGATCACACTCCTGTGTGACTTTTGAAATACTGGTTAAGTTTTTGGGGAGTCCAAAGCTATACGGGTGCCCTAGCCGGTGGCCTGAAGGGTCTCGGGTTCAATTTCGGTCAAGGGCACAGGCCCAGGCTGTGGGCTCAGACCCCAGTGGGGAGCGTGCAGGAGGCAGCCGGTCCCTGAGTCTCTCTCATTGACGTTTCTGTTTCTCCCTCCCCCTTCCTCTCTGAAATCAATTAAAATGTATTTTAAGAAAAAGCTGTCTGGGAGTTTCCTACTGTGGGGTCAGTGCCCTAATGTCCACATTAAGGGTCAGCTGTACCGGAAACTGCCAGCCCCTCCCCCATGAACTGCTCTGCTCTCGGATGCCCAGCGAACCTGCATAGAGAGAAGAACGTGTGCACGTTATTTAAGTTTTGTTTTCTCTTTTACCTCGCAGTGGCCCAGGCGCCTCTGAAACCAAAAACACCTCGGGGTACCAAGACCCCGATCAACAGAAACCAGCTGACCCAGAGCCGGGGCCTGGGGGGCATCATGGTGAAGCGGGCCTATGAGACCGTGAGTGAGGCCGGAGCGGGCCGCGCTGGAGGGTTGGGGGTTTTGGTTTATGACAGGGTCTGAGAGCGAGTCCCCTCTCTGCCGCCCCCCTTTTCCAGATGGCAGGGGCAGGGGTTCCCTTCTCTGCCAATGGAAGGCCTCTGGCCTCAGGGATCCGCTCAAGCTCCCAGCCAGCCGCCAAGCGCCAGAAGCTGAACCCCGCTGACGCCCCCAACCCTGTGGTGTTTGTGGCCACAAAAGACACCAGGTAGGTTGGCTCAGTGGATAGAGTGTCGGCCTGCAGACTCGAGGGTCCATTTCCGGTCAAGGGCATGTACCTTGGTTGCGGGCACATCCCTAGTGGGAGGTGTGCAGGAGGCAGCTGATCAACGTTGCTCTCTCATCGATGTTTCTAACTCTTCTATCCCTCTCCCTTCGTCTCTGTAAAAAAAATCAATAAAAAATATATATTAAAAAAAAACCAAAAAAACACCAGGTAGGGAGCCCGCCGTGGGAGCGGGCTGAGGAGTTGGCATCCCAGGTTGGTGGCATGGGAAACAGGAGTGTAGAGCTGGGCCAGCCACAGGGAGACTGCAGGCTGGGGGTGCCAGCAAGGCCTGGCTGGAGGAATTGCTGTGTGGAATGTGGGGGTCTCAGCCTTCTTGATCCCCCCCCTTCCTGGGCAGGGCCCTCCGGAAAGCTCTGACTCACCTGGAGATGCGGCGAGCCGCCCGCAGGCCCAACCTGCCCCTGAAGGTGAAGCCCCCGCTGCTGGCAGTGCGGCCCCCCATCTCTCTGCCGGCACCCTCACACCCTGCCAGCACCAGTGAGCCCATCGTCCTGGAGGACTGACCTGGGGGAGGAGGGGGGGCTGAAGGCTAGAGGATGGGTGCCCAGCTCACCCAAGCTCCCTTCTCTTCAGTGTCAAAGGGAGGGAGGGTGGGAGGGAAGGAGGGAGCAAGTGCGTGTCCCTGGAGGGCGTGGGCGCCTTCTGGTGTGGCTACTTCAAGGCTGGCTCCTTCCCTTGCTTCCCGGGCCGGTGATGGAAGGCGAACGGCAGGCAGTGACCCTCGGTGGGACCTGGCCTCCTGGGGGAGAGGACCCACAGCTGTCTTGGACAGTTTTAGGGCGAGGGTTTTTTAATTTTTTAAAAATTTTGCCTCCCTTTGTGAAAGGGGACAGGGGAGGGGAAGAGGACACAGACACCTGGTTGGGGGCGGGGGGCGTGCACTGCCATGTCTATTCTTTCTGTTCTTTTTCCTGATCGGGGGTTTCTCTTCCTGTCCGGTGTCCGGACTTTGCTAAATAGTTGGAGGCCCCTAAGCTGGCACCAAACCCAGCCCATGCCCACTCCTTCCTCCCCTCCCCTGGCCCCCTCCGCCTTTTGTACGCCAATTCTCAGAAATAAAGACCTTTTGTCCATTTTTTAAACGTTGATTCTGTAATTGGTTCTTATAGTAACAAATAAAAAGCTGTTTTCTTCAGCTCCTCCTGGCTCAGCTCTTCTCTGCCGTGAGTGTGTGTGGGGGCGAGTGTCTTCAGTTGGAAAATAAAGGACGACAAGAAGATGGGAGGCGGGGGGCACTTGCCATGGGGCAGCTCTATGACATGCAGGCCGAGCAGGTGGCCCTCTGGTGAGGCCCCAACTGCCCCCCAGTTCCCGTGGTGACCCAGATTTAGTCACAGCAGCTGGGGTGAGCTAGCTCTCTGGATGGGACTCCTCCACTGGACGGGTATGTGCATGCGAAGATGCTTCTCTATTTCCTAACTCTTACCTCTCCTTTTCCTTTTACTTAAGAAATTCTGGGAGTTGTTACGAGGCCAGAGCAAGACAGGTAGCCAACCTTGGGGGGCGGTGCTGCAAGATCTTACCGCCTCGCTCCGGTCTATTTGCATAGTGTTGCTTCCTGGGTCCCCGAGGCCGGCCTCAGCAGCTGCCCCAATGTCGGGGCCACTGTATGCTTCCTGCCTTTGTAGGTTGGAGAGACGGAGACTAGCAGGCCCAGTAGGCGAAGCACCTGTCAGCTGATGGTGCCAGTTCAACAACAGGAATTCCCAAACTCGGCTGTGACGGAACCCTGGGCCAGGCCTCTCCAGCTAGACGGCTCTGTGCTCTAGGCATCTGCAGGTGGACTGTCCTCATGCAAATGAGGGCTCCACATCCTCTCAGTTTGCATGGCCCACAGGCACTGTCGGTGGCGAACCCCTTTCCGAGGGCTGGGCAGGCGGCCGGACAGGGCAGCAGGCAGTTCCGTGCAGGCTTCTCCCTGGAGTGCGGTTCGTGTGACAGGCTCCTGCTAGCTTCTGTTTTTTTAATTTTTTTTTTTTTTTTTTTACTTTTTAAAAAATAAAAATATAGAGAGGAAGTGGGAGAGAGAGAGAGAAACATCGATGATGAGAGAGAATCATTGAGCAAGTGTCCCACTGGGGACTGAGTCTGCAACCCCAGCGTGTTCCCTTGACCGGAATCGAACCTGGGACCCTTCAGTCCGCAGGGTGATGGTCTATCCACTGAGCCACACCAGTTAGTGCTACTTTAAAACATATTTGTATTGATTTCAGGGAGAGGAAGGGAGAGGGAAAGAGGGAGAAACATCAATGATGAGAGGAAATCATCGATCGGCTGCTGCTTACACGCTCCTTGAGGACAGAACCCACAGCCCGGGCATGTGCTCTTGACCAGGAGTCAAACCTGGGACCCTTCAGTCCGCAGGCTCTCTACCGCCGGTGGCTCTCAACCTTCCTAATTCCGCGACCCTTTTAATACAGTTCCTCGTGGTGGTGACCCCCAACCATAAACCTATTTTCGTTGCTACTTCATATCTGTAATTTTGCTACTGTTAACGAATCGTCATGTAAATATCTGTTTTCCCAGGGTCTCGGGCAACCCCTGTGGAAGGGTCGTTGGCCTCCCAAAGGGGTCGCGACCCACAGGTTGAGAACCACTGCTCACTACACTGAGCCAAACAGGCTGGTGGGGCTCAGTGGTCGAGCATCAACCTCGAACCAGAAGGCCCCCCAGTTGGATTCCCAGTCAGGGCACACATCCGGGTTGCGGATTCTCTCCCCAGTGTGGAGCGTACAGGAGGCAGCTGATGAGTGATTCTCATCATTGATGTTTCTCCCTCTCCCTCTCTCCCTCTCTGAAATAAAAAAAAAAAGGAACAAATATAAAATTTGAGCTTTAGCTGGGTTGGCTCAATGGATGGAGCATTGGCCTATGGACTGAAGGGTCCTGGGTTAAAAAAATTTTTTTTGAGTCCAGCCCTGACCCATGGGCTCAGTGGTTAGAGCATCAGGGTCATGGGTTTGATTCCTGGTCAAGGGCACACCCGGTGAGGGCACATGGGGAAGGCAGATGTCTTCCTCCCTCCCTCCCTTCCACTCTGTCTGAAAAGCAATGGGAAAAATAATCCCACGTGAGGAAAAATAAATTTGAGTCCAGTTAGCCACCAGGAGGCCATAGTAGGTGTCTTCTTTCTCATGGTCTCCACACCTTAGCAGAGAGATCAGAAGTCTAGCATGTGCTCCTGGAACCCTTTAGAGATGGGGCATAGCCTCAGCAGCTGTCACTTGCTCAAGGTTACAGACCTTGAACCTCACACAGACCTTGGGGCTCTTTCCACAGACCCCAACTCTGAGCTGATAACTGCAGCAAGGGCTTCTGCACCCAACTGTCCACCTGCCAGCGCTCAATCTCATGGTCCCTGTGCCTGGGGCCTCCCAGCTCCCTCACTCTCCTCGTCCTGAGCCTGCACCTGTGGTGTCAGTTTGAACCGACCACTCACTGTTCTAGGCTGCCTTGCCCTCCACTGCCTTTTCCCCGGGTGCCACCAGAGTAGGTTCCGTCCATGCCTGGAAGTGGCTGGTGGCCAGGGCCCACATGAGTGCGGTCCACCTTGCGGAAGGAAAGCCTTGCTCGTCGATCTGGCTGTGGCCCCTTGGAGCCCGGACGGTGACGGGGCGGGCACAGCTCCCCAACCCGGGCTAGGAAGCGGTCGCAGAACACCGTTTTGGGGGAGGAACGAGGGCGGAGAAACAACAGTCCTGAGGGTGGGAGTCCAGGGACAGCGGCCGTTTTGGGGGAGCTGCTCACCCCCCGCCTTTGTTCTCCAGGGAAACCCAGGGTTGAGGATACAGCCGCGCGGGTCCCCACTGCCCTGGAAGCGGAGCACAGGCCGTCCTCGGCCACCCGCTAGGCCACGGCGGCTGTCACTCACCCCCGCGCCGGCCTTTGTCAGTGGTTATGAATATTCACGACCTTTGGGCCAATCAGCAGCGGACTAGCTCAGCGCACCAATCGGCTTACGGCATGCAGATGAGACTCGTGGATGGGCGGCTCTGCCTAAAGCCCAGAGAGCCTTATCACCCGCTGGAAACGGAACCCTGAGTCGAAGGGACCTGGTTTCCGGAGGAGCAGGCCTACACTGGTTAACCGCCTGACGTCACTTCCTGTTGGGCTGGCGGAAGTTGCTTTCCAGCGCATGGCGATTTGGAAGAACGAGCTCCGCTGCTGGCGGAAGTGGTTGCATTTGGTCGGTACCGGGTAGTCGCGATGGCGGCGGTGGATTCGGATGTCGAGTCGCTGCCGCGTGGGGCTTTCCGCTGCCGCCTCTGCCACGTGACTACAGCCAACCGTAAGCGGTGGCTAGTGAGGAGGGGGTGGCTGTGGGCTTTCGTGTTCGGGTCCTGGCGAGAGTTAGGGTTACAGGTCATCGTTCTTGCCAAGTGTCCATAGGTAGAGTCACCCACCTCCGCCTTCACTCCGTCAGTCCCAAGGAATTAAGTTAGATGGGGAAAGTCCCACCACCTCCAGCCTCCTTCCCACCATTCGAAACCGCCCCTTTTATCCCCTCTTTGCCCGCCGCCTGCTGGACGCCCGCTGGCTGCCCGGTGTTCCGCTGGGCTCTGCGGCGGCGGAGCGGATTGGAAATGCAGGAGCGCACCGGGTGGAGATGGAGCCCATGTCCGTGCCCTGTAGATACGTGGGGAGCTGGGGCCTCGGAGGAGCCAGGAATCGAGTCAGGGAAGCCCTGCAGAGGCAAAGAAGGGGGAAGCAGCATGACCGGAAGGTGGGTTTCCAAAAGTTGACAAGGTCCTTGTATGGCAGCACAGGGCGCACGGTGAAATCGGGTTTGACCTGTGCAGTCAGAATCATCACGTTCCCTGAGCAAGATCTTCCTTTTCCCCCCCCTTTGTGGTTGGCCCTGCTGCTGTCTCCCAATGGGGCCAGCCCCAAACCCAGTCTTCCCTGGCCCCATACATACACGGGTGACACCAGGCAGCTGACTCAAGATGTAACCAACATAACGCGCCGCGGACCAGACTCCCTGCCAAGTGCCATGTGAACAGTTCCTGTTTGCTCTGTGCTGTGACCACCTCGATTTTAACTGAGGAAATGGATGCGCAAGGGAGTTGCCCAAGATCTCGGCTTCATTGAGCTGGGATTTGAACTTGGACAGTGTGGCTTCATATCTTGCATTTGTAATTGTTTTTTTTAAAAATATTTTTTTATTGATTTTTTTACAGAGAGGAAGGGAGAGGGATAGAAAGTTAGAAACATCGATGAGAGAGAAACATCGATCAGCTGCCTCCTGCATCCCTCCCCCCCCCCCCCACTGGGGATGTGCCCTCAACCAAGGTACATGCCCTTGACCGGAATCGAACCCAGGACCTTTCAGTCCGAAAGCCGATGCTCTATCCACTGAGCAACACCGGTTTCGGCGCATTTGTAATCTTTGTACCATACACAGAGATGACCTATGGCAGGTAGTCTAGGGTCTTGATATATTTAGTTCTTCTATGTGTTATTTGGAAAAGTTACCTATTTGCTTTGTTTTTTACAATTTGCACGCGTTGCTCTTCCTAGCACTTACAGATGGTTTAAGACAGCGGTCGGCAAACTCATTAGTCAACAGAGCAGCCAACCGCGGCTCGCAAGTTTGCCGACCACTGGTTTGAGAAATACTTGCCGTGTAGTCAGTTCTGGGAACCACTTGAAATGCACTGTGTGTAAAGCGGGCCAAAGAGGAAGGCAGAGGGAGCCGGGGGATGGTTTCCTGGAAGCTGCTCGGCCTGTGGCTGGGAGGGTCGGGAGGATGTAGGTGAGCGGGCAACAGGCACACCGGAGAGCGGATGTGCATGTGTCTGCCTCACGTTGGTCTCGGCAGGGCCCAGCCTGGACGCCCACCTGGGCGGCCGGAAGCACCGGCACCTGGCGGAGCTGCGGGCGGCCCGGAAGGCGCAGGGACTCCGCAGCGTGTTTGTCAGCGGCTTCCCCCGGGATGTGGATGCCGCTCAGCTTTCCGAGTACTTCGGGGCGTTCGGACCCGTGGCCGGTGTGGTCATGGATAAGGACAAGGTAGGAGGAGGTGTCTGAGGGTAAACAGTGCGCCAGGGGTTCCCCACACCAGAGGGAGTGGGAGGAACCAACGCGGCTTGTCCCTGGGCGAGTTCAGCTTTGGGCATACCACCCAACTGGACTTTTCTCGGGCCACCGGAGTTAGTCCCGGGGGTACTTGTTGGTTCTTTACTCAGTCAATCTTTCATTTGCCAATAACTCTTTCACTGCTAACTTTGTGCTAGGCACTGCTTAAGAGCTGGATTTTAAATGGTTCATGCCGAAACCGGTGTGGCTCAGTGGATAGAGCGTCGGCCTGTGGACTCAAGAGTCCCAGGTTCTGTTCCGGTCAAGGGGATGGACCTTGGTTGTGGGCACATCCCAGTAGGGGGCGTGCAGGAGGCAGCTGATCGATCTTTTTCTCTCATCGATGTTTCTAACTTTCTATCTTTCTTCCTGTCTGTAAAAAATCAATAAAAATATATTTTAAAAATACATATATTTTTAAAAAATGGTTCATTATGACACAAGTTCCCAGTTTCCCCATCCCCTTGCCCAGTGAATATTGTTGATCTCAACCACGTGATAGCAACACCTCTATCGTATTGGGTATTCTTATTCAACCACGTGACAGCAACACCTCTGTTTTATGTTTGCATCTAGCAGGGTGTTGATTGCGTGGATTCTTCATCTGTGTTAAAGACTAATGACAGAAGGGAAGTGAGGGGGTGGGTCCAAGTATAACCAGTGAAATGACGTCAGCGCGACAGTGGGAGAGGTCAGTGGCCGGCAAACTCGCTAGTCAACAGAGCCGTGTGTTTGGGTTCTTGGTCGCACAGCCGTCACCCCTGCCCCCGTTGTGACTTTCCAGGGCGTGTTTGCCATCGTGGAGATGGGGGACGTGGCGGCCCAAGAAGCCGTCCTGTCCCAGCCCCAGCACAGCCTCGGGGGACATCGCCTGCGCGTCCGGCCACGGGAACAGAAAGAGTTCCAGAAACCGGCCTCCAAAGCTCCCAGAGGAGCGGCCCCCG